>RXID01022272.1:1275679-2475679 GCA_005019695.1 Trichopus zeylanicus subsp. travancoricus
CTCCTCCCTATCAGATGCTCTATACTATACTTGAATTAGTCATCCGATTTTGATGAACTTGGAGTTATACCCTTTTGATCAGTCGACCAGTACCCAAATTGATCATTCATTTCAATCAAAAAATGATGACCTGGGTTCAAACCCAACCATAACTGGGTTCAAATCAGGTCAAGCCGTGATTGGTCCAAATTAGGTCAACCTGAATCAAACCAAGATTAGATTGAGTCAACTCAAAATCAAAATAAATTTGAATGGAACTCTACTTGAGACAAACCGTATTCAAATTAAATCAAAATAAATTCAAATTAAACTTAATTAGGTTGAACCAAATTGGATCAAACCTAATTAGGTTAAATCAAACCCTAATCAAGTCAATTTGAACTTAAATCTAGAAACTAATTGGGTCTAACATCAAACTCAATTGGGTTAAGCCAAGTTTGAATAAATCCTAATCAGGTTAAACCAAATCTCAATTGGGCTAAACCAAGTTTAAACTAAATCCTAATTGGGTTGGCCAAATTTGAATTAAGCTCTAATTAAGTTAAATCAAACTCAAATTCAAACTAAAACTAGGTTACACCTGAACCAAAACTAGGTTACACCTAAATCTAGACCAGGTTATTCCTGAACCAAAACTAAGTCAAACATGAACTGAAACCAGTTCAAACCTAAACCAAAACTAAGATGAGTCTAAACCAAAATCAGGTTAAACCTGAACGAAAAATAGGTCAAACATGAACTAGAACCAAGTTGAACAAAACCAACTTGAGCCTGAACACAAGTTCCTCAAGGTTTGAACTCAAAACTAGTAAAGGTCCAATGTGAGTTGAACCCAAACTCATTAACAGGTTGAACCTAGATCCATCAAGAACCCAACTAGCATTTGGATCCAAGGTCCATTAAGGATCCAATAAGAACCCAATAGGATTGGATCCAAGATCAATTAGGGTTGGTCAATCACAAGCTCTAAGTCATCGATAATACCTCAAATTTAATCAGCAACATGCCTAAGTGGCCATCGATTATCAAATCAGAAATAGTCAGCATAAAACTAAAGCCACTAATTATTCAAATGAAATCAACTAATAACATGCTTAAAGCCATCAGCCACACTTTAAAGCTAAGCCAACTCAAAGGCTGTTGGCGATGCTTAGCTAAGCCAACCCCAAAATCTATTGGTGATACTTCAAACCTAATCAACAACACATCTAAAAGGCCATTGATTAGCATATTAGAAATAGTTAGCATAAAGTTCAAGTTGCTAACCATTTCAAACTAAATGAAGGCAAGTTTGAACTTACTTAATCAATCAACGAAATGCCTTATTTAAATAAAGTCAACCGACAACATGCTTAAAGTCATTGACCATACTTCAAAGTTAAGTCAACTCAAAAACCCTTAATGACACTTAACTAAACCAACTCAAAAGTCATTGTTGATGCTTCAAACCTAATTGACAACACCCTTAAGCGATTATTGATTATCAAGTCAAAAATGGTCAGCATAAACATCATGCTACTGACTATTTCAAATTAAACTAAGGTAGGCTTGAACTCATTTAATTAGTTAGCAAGATGCCTTATTCAAATAAACTCAATCGACAATATGCTTAAAGTCGTCAGCAATACTTCAAAGCTAAGCCAACTTAAAAATCATTAGTGACGCTTCAAACCTAATCGACAACATGCCAAGAGGCAGCCAATTATCAAATTAAAAATAATTAGTATAAATTAAGGCTGCTAATTATTTTCTCAAATCAAAGATCAAAAGCAGTCAACTAACAATAAGTAGAAAATCATCAGTGGTACTTTAGATCTTATTAGGGGGCAACTAATATAAGATAAGACAATCAATCACACTCTAAAACCTATCGAAGTTATTAGCATTTGCCAAGGATCAAATCAAGCATCCATCCGAATTAAATTCCACTGAGTCAAGCGCATAGAAGCAGAGCAACAGCGAGCATAAAACCTTTCCCACTGCCTTTCTTAGTTAATATTCTTTGTGATTATCAATTTAAATTTATTAACTTATAAAGTGAGAGTATGTCCTTACTTAAGTCATATACCCTTTCTCAAAATTAATCAATTATGATTTATTTTCTTTATGTCTCTATTATATTAGGTAGGTTTTCTTACTTTAGGAGACTCCTAATAATTATTGGGGTAATTAATAATAGAGATTTATGCCTATTGAAAGTCATGTTACTGTCACCATTACTATCCCTAACTAACAAAAGTCTCTTCAGCTTGAGTTGGGTTAAAAGCACGAAATATATTTGCACATAGCCATTCCCACAATTTCAAATTGCTCACTCAAACTACCCTCAAATTTCATTTGTTATTTCAATATTGCTCTTGAGGTCTCTAGCTATCCCAAGTGGTCAATTTCTGCTCCACAAAGTCCAAAATTCACCATTTTGTGAATGAAATCTTAAAATTTCAAATCCAAAGAGGTCAATTTTAGACTTAGCTTCATTTTAATTTCTCTCTTCTTTTTCTTTGCTATCTATGATCTCCTCTTCTTCCCACGAGATCATCAACCTGTTGCCCCATCCCTTGTGTTGTCTGAGCTTCTGTCCAATGTGTCATTGAAGAAATGATACTTTATTATCTAGCTTGCAACCTTCACTAGGCTAACAAGCTCTCTAGCTGCCCAATCAGTGCCGCTTTAGTTCCTCCTCACAGTCACTACTGTCCCAACAGAGCCCATCAACTCCCATGTGTGCCCCATGGCTGAGCAGCACCACAAGCCTTGCCATCCATCGTACATCCCTGCATTGCAACTCACTTGGCCACTCGATGGCCTATCACCACTAGAGGACATAGCCACCCGATTGGCCATGGCTTCATGTCCATGCATCCATGCCACCAATTGTGCCACTCGTGAGCATGCACCAAAGTGTGTGGCTGAACTTGCATCTAGATGCTATCTTTGGTGGGTCACGACCACATCCTGCAGCCACCTAAACCACCTCTTGTGGGCCACACCCTCCTCATGCCGCTCAGGCCACCTCTATTGCACCCACCCCCCCCCCCCACCCCCCCCCCCCCCGGGGTTGGCTTAGGCTATCTCCATCACTCACCTACTATGAACCGGCTACTCTCGCTGCCCCACATGGACGTTGTGCCTCCTTACCATTGCAAGAAGAAGAAAAAGAAGAAAAAGAAGAAGAAGCAAGAGAAGGAGGAGGAGGAGGAGGAGGATGATAGAATAAAAAAAGGTAAAGAAAAATAAGAGAAGAAAGTTGCATTAAAGAAAAAGAAGAAAATACTTTATACCTCAATTTGTGTGCATCTGTCAACCGACTTAAGGCTGATATGCAAGCTTATTTGAATGTCAATTAGGCTTAGGGCCAGTCTGCAGGCTTACTTAAAAGTTAATTCAATTTAGGATTAGCCTACATACTTGTTCAAAAGTCAAAATTACATAGGGTCAGCCCACAGGCTCGCTCGAATGTCATTGCACTTAGGGCCAGCCCACGGGCAAGCCTGGATGTCATTAGACCAAAGCCAGCCTACAACCTTATCTAATAGTCAAACTGACTCACAGCCAATCTGTAGGCTTACCTAAAAGTCAAATTGACTTGGACTAGCCTATAGATTTGCTCGAAAGATAAGCTAAGACCAACCTATGGTTATGTCCAAAAGTCAATTAAACCTAAGACCAGCTTGAGAACTCATCTAAAAGATAAATCAACTCAAGATTAGCCTACAAACTTGCTTAAAAGTTTAATCAACTCAAGGCTAGCTTGTAAGCTTGTCTTAAAGTTAAATCAACTCAAGGCCAAATTGCAAACTCGCCTAAAAGTCAAATCAACCCAAAAATAGTCCACAGGTATGCCTAAAAATAATTCAATTAACGGATAGATCAAGGGCCCTCTAATTAACCAAATCCATTGATTAAAACAAAAAAATTAAAATAATTAACTTAATCGAGTTAAAACTAAGCTAATTTGGTCAAATTAAGTAATTAATTAAGTTGAACTGACATGATTCGAAGGAACCATTAAATGGACCTAAATTAATCAAATAAATTAACGAACTAAATCCAAATTAAAATGGACCCAAATTCAAATTAGGTCAACCTAAATTAGATCAGGTCTAATTGGTTCACATCCAACCCCAATTAGGTTCAAATTGGATCAACCTAAATCAAATTTATACCAACCCTAATTGAGTTTAAATTGAGTCAACCCAAACCCTAATCGATGTAGATCGAACCTCAACTGGGTTCAAATTGGGTCAACACAAATCAAACAGGTTTAGACCAATAGCGAGTTTAAATTAGGTCAATTCAAATCAATCCAAGTTAGAACCAAACCCTAACTAGCTAAAATCACGTTCGAACTAAAAACTAATTGGGTTAAACAAAGTTCAAACTAAATTCAAATTGGATTAAACCAAGGTTGAATCAAAACCAAATCAGATCCAAACCTAAACCAAAATCAAATCAGGTCTAAACCTGAACCAAAACCAAATATGGGTTAAGCTTGACCCCAAAACAGGATCGGGTCAAACCCAAATTATGAATTAAAGTTGGATCCAAGATAGGTTGAATCTAAACCAACTTAGTTTGAACACAAACCCATTAAAGGTCCAACATGGTCTAAACCCAAACCTATTAAGGGTCAAACATGGGTTAAACTCAAATCCACTAAGGGAACAAACCTAAATCTAATAAGGGTTAGACATGGGTCAAACCCAAACCCATTAAGGGATCAAACCCAAACCCAATAAGGATCCAACATGGTTGAAATCCAAACCCAGTAAGGGTTGGATCCAAGATTCATTAAGGATCCAATAAGAACCCATTAAGGGTTGGATCCAAGATCCATTTAGTATCCAATAAGAACCCTACAAGGGTTAGATTCAAGATCCATTAATAATCCAATTAGAACCCAACAAGGGCTAGATCCAAGACCTATTAACAATCTAATAAGAACCCACCAATAGATAGATCCGAGATCCATTAAGGATACAATAAGGACCCATTAAGGGATAGATTCAATATCTATTAAGGAACCAGTAAGTACCCAACATAGGTTGGATCCAAGGTCCATTAAGAATTCAATAAGAACCCATTAAGGGTTGAATTCATGATCCATTAAGGATTAAATTAGAATCCAATAAGGGTTGGATCTAAGATCCATTAAAATTTAATAAGAATCCAACAAGGGTTGAAACCATGATCCATTAAGAATCCAATAAGGATCAAATTTAAGGTCTAATAAGGATTAAATTGAGTCAGACTTGAACCAAAACCAAGTCTAAATATCGAATTAAATCAAATCAAACTTAAACCAAAATCAAACTTGAACATAAAATTAAATCAAATTAGACTTGAACCAAAACTAAGTTTGAACATCGAATTGAACCAAATCATACTTGAACCAAAACCAAGCATAAAATTATTGGTGATGCTTCAAACTTAACTGATAAAAGCATAAAGTCCTCAGTGATGTTTTGAATTCAATTGATAGCAAGCTAAAAATTGTCAATTTTCAAATCAAGAATTGTTAGCATAAGTCAAGGTTGCTTACATTCTTTCAAATCAAACTGAACTAAGACAAGCTTAAACTCGCTTAGTTAGTTAGCCAAGCACTATATTCAAATAAAGTTAACTAACACAAGTATAAAGCCATCAGTAACATCTCAAATCCTAATGGGGTCAAATGACACAAGCCAAGGTAATCAATCACACCCTGAAATCAAGCAAAACTATTAGCTCTTATCTAAAATCAAGTTTCAGCAAGACCGTTTATCAGGTCATTCTTAGTCAAGTGTGTGGGAGTGGGGTAGTGGCAAGCATTAAGACTTTCTCATTTCCTTCTCATTTTATACCCTTTATGATTATAAATTTATTTTTTAAAAAATATAAAGTAAAGATATGCTCTTGCATAAGTCATGTACAAATTAATTAAATTACGCTTTTCTTTCTTTATGTCTCTATTTTGTTATCTAGGTTTCTTACTTTAGGAGCTTCCTAACAATTATTAGGGTAATTAATAGTAGAGGCTTGTACTTATTGGGAGTCATGTTCTTATAATACTTGATTGTGCACTCAAACCCACCTAAATTTCATTTATTGTTTCAACTACTTCTCAGGGTCTTTAGCTATCTTAGGTGGTCAATTGTAGCTCCATAAATTCTAGCACACGTAGTAGAACTCTTTTCTTTGATTTATGGCAACCTTTTATGTTGTGTAAACTAAATACCTCTTTCACCAATTGGCCACAAATTCTAGGATGCCTAGTAGAACATGACTTCATCTCCAACTGTAAAAACCTAGTTAATATGACAAAGAAACTAATAAGATAGAGTTACAATTGGAAATTGACTAATTGTGTTCTCTTTCACAAAAGAAAACATCAAATGGCACCAACAAAGAATATCCCATTCCCAACATACACCATCATCTTGGAAGAAGGATCGATCATTTGTCTACCTCAATTGATAATCACCATAGGAGCAACTAGAGATCAAATAAACTTTAGAACAATTTTTGAGGTCATCCAATTCAAGAGTGCACCAGATAACTCACCAACCAATTTTGTGATTGCACAAGATGAAAACACTCCTCACCTTCCATGAAGAGGAAAGAGACCTAGTGTCATTATTTCCAAGGTGAAGGGTAAACCTAACATGGAGTTAGAAGCTACACTTCAACCAGTAAGAGCTCTATCTTCTAGAGGTTAGGCATAATATAAAGTTCACTATTTGATCACTTTAGCCCCATTCCCAAGGAAGAGTAATAGAAAGCAATATACATGGATGAAGAAGAACCTATCTTGACACTCACAAGGAAAAGGAAGGTTGTTGGGTTTTTTAGTCAACTTGGAAAGCTTGCCCCATGAGTGAAGTCAGTTATCACCATTCCCATTTCTAATTCCTTTGCCCCATTGAATGGCATAGAGAAGGAAAAAAAAAGCAAAAGAAATATAGTCTCACCTTAAGGTCATAGCTAAAAAGAGAATAACCAAGCAAAATATGAAAAATCATCATAAGATTGACCAAACATGAAATCCCACAAAGGAAGATTATCTGCACTATCAGAGTTATTTCTCATCATGACTCCAACAAGGACTGTGAGCCCATTCCTCAACCAGCCAAATGCCAAAAGAAAGTTATGCGAACAAAAGAAACCTTTATGAGGCAATCCTTATTACCACGCCAAAGAGAAGGCATAGCTACTTGCTCTATGAGTAGACTCTTGAACAGGGTAACCTAATTTATGGAGGAAGTTAGCCTTGATCCAAAAGTCACAAAATCAAGACCTGATTCTCTAGACATAGATCATGTTCTGACAGAAGTCTTAGTCATAAATGAAAGTTCCAACAGGAAAATGCTATAGAGGCACTTCAAGAATAATTGAGACAACAAGAGAAAGAGAAGAATGAAGCTCATAAAAAAGCCATGGAGCTGATGGAGATGATGATACAAATGAGACAAAAACTCAAAAAATTAGAGTGGTCACAATAATCATCTGAGGAAGCTATAAGAGTAGCAGGAAATATGTCTCCTATATATGAGATTCATGAAAATGTAGACCCTTTACAAGAACCTCCTTCACCAGCAAAGGATATCCAATCACTAATCTCAGGGATTCTTTATAACATGGAGGTACTAGCATACATACAACAACAAGTATAATGAATGGTAGCAGTTCAACTAGGACAAGGAAGTGACACAGGTAGGATAAATAATATAGACAAGTTGTACCTAATGCATCATGACCAAGTACCATATCACAAGAGCTATATAGTGCCTAAATTCAAATAATTTAATGAAATTGGTAAACTTGAACAACATATATGTCCCTTTGTGACCTTATGTAGAGAGAAACCCATCGTTGTTACTCTATCAATTCTTAACATGCTTAAATGAGATAGTTTTTGAGTGGTACGCAAGTTTACAATTAAAATATATATAAAATTGTTCACAAATGAAAGAAGCCTTCTAGATTAGGTTTGGAGGAGTTAGTGACATGGTGACCATTGTAGCATCTTCTTAATACCAAAGTGTGATAACAAATTAGTGTCAAATTACATCACACAATGGAGGAACCTCAGTATTAGATGTGAACAATCCATATACCAATTTGAGATAAAAAATCTAGTCCTTGGTAATTTAAGAAAAGATTAGATGGCACCCTACCTAAGTGCTCCTTCCATCCATAATTTCCAAGAACTTATTGTGTAGGTCAAGAAGTTGGAAAGGATTGATCCACCAGCCTTAGTTAGTTCACAAAACTTCAAATTAGAAAAAGATAAGGCAAAGTGAGGGGAGCCCTCTAAAAATATGAGGGTAGTATTTATAATAAACGAACAAAACAAGCCTACAAACCCCATCACAAGTAAAGATTCTTCTCAGAAATTACCAACTCTTAGGAGAAATAGAGAGCTACAACCAACCAATGGTCTCCAACAAAGGCTCAGAAAAATATACTCTTTTAAGAGAGAAAGAGTAAGCAAAATCTTCCAAGATGCCCTAAAATGTCTCCAATTTCCAGAATGCAAAAGACTAAATGAAGCCAATAAAAAGGATCATCCAAATTATTATCCTTATCATAGAGTCTTGGGTCATACTTTTGAAGATTACTATATGTTCAAGGACTGAATCAAAAAGCAATATTGAGAAAGCAAGTTAACTCTTTCAAAGTTAGTCTGATTTGACATACTTACTGAATACATGAATCATATCATTGTGTTTGAGGTACATAAGCCACTTGTTGGACTCCTTTTCAGGGATGAAGAATAATATACATTCGAACAAAAGCACTTGTAGGAGGTTTACACCTCTAAAATGCTAAAGAAGCTGATTAAGAAGATGGCTAAGAATCCTAAAAATCATAAAATAGTAGTAAGAAAAGCTTCATCAAAACAAGCTTCCCGATCTACTAAAATATTAAAAAGAAAAAGAACATGAACAAGAAGTAGAAGAAGTTCATTCAACTAGAGATACACAATGAAAAAATTGGCCATCCAAGAGTACATTAATGCCTTGGAAGAATATATTCAAGGAGAAAGAAATTAAGTAACTTTCAAGGAATTCCTTTTTGATGAAGCTAGAACTTTGCTTGAGGACTCTGACATTGAGAATTGGGAAGAAGAACCCCTAGTGGCAATGTGTGCTACCATTATTATTGTTGAAAGCTCATAGCCGAGCCAATCACTAGAGTCACCTCATCATTCTAATGATGACAAAGTCCAAAGCTCAAGGTGGGAAGAAGCAAATGAGCTTGTCAAGCATATCACTAATGAAATGGAGATTCCCATGAGTCTTCCAGTAAACTGTCACAAAGATGACTATGTCAGGGAGTGGTTCTCCCATAAATATAGCTATGGCATGATCAAATTATAGCTAGGTACTGTAAATGACCTAGTTATAATTAATATGAAGTATGTCAGGGCACAAATGCAAGTGATAAATGAACATATGCAAGCTATGAATATCCACATAGAAAATATCGCAAATGTAACTTCCATGGTTTTTGAAGAAATTAAGAAGATAGAAATGATGATAGAAGAGAATGCAAAAGTGCACAAAAGGCCCTGCATAAGTGGCAAAAAATCACTTGCTAACCCTCCTAGAGATTAGGATGACCATCCATCCCATAAGCAAATTAAGGAAGATAAATAATTTCTAGGACAACCATCTAGGTCTGTTGCTTCTTGCCACATGGTGACTCATATAATTCCCACAAACATTGATGATCAGCTAGCCCAATCCCCAACAAATAACCTAATGGAAAATGATCAACCCCTTGGGTTTGGTGAAATCCTAGTCCTAGAGTCTATAGAAGGATGCCCTCTATCAAATTCAGAGGAATTGTACATACAAGACATAGACAATGAACTTGACTTTGTATCTGAGTTAGAATAACTCTATGATTGCTTTGGGAGGCCCTACATCAGTAAGTGCCAAAAAAAACGTAGTCATTTTGGGAAAGGATCAAACAAGCTAACTTTAATGCCTGTCCAACTCCTACATTAAGCTAGCCCAAATATTCATGAAAGAAATACCCCAAATACTAAGTCCTAAAGAAGGTCATATCAGATGATGAAATAGAAGGGTTCATACAAAGGGTTTCCAAAGATATCTCAACTAGGAAATCCCATTTGCCTAATTTCAATAATGAGTGGGATAATTATCAACCAGCCACATCCTCGTCTGGGATTGGAATCAATAGTCTAAGATGGAGAAGAACCCAAAGAGTGACATCAATACACAAATCAAAGTATGTTAATTTGACTATGCAATCAGGTATTGTGAGAACATTAACTTCCAACATGCACAAGCTCTAGTTGTTAATTACCCCCAACGATTGTCAAAAATCTCCTAAAACAAGAAACCTAGCTAATAAAATAGAGACCAAAAAAGAAAAGAAGAAAGCATCATTTTATTAGTATAAGAATGGTACATAGCTTAAGAAAAGACATACCCCCAATTTATAATGAATTTTAGCATGGAATCATAGAAAATATGATAATAATAAAATAAAGGTAAGGAGTGGGAAAGAAGCTATAATGTGTGTTCTTACCTTACTCTCATGCACTAGACCATGTGATGTCTAACTCGAATGGGTCTTGACTTGATCCTTGGTAGATGTTGATAGGATCATCTAGTGGGGATGTGGAAGGAGATTAAGGGATCTTGAAGTGTTTCCAACAGCTTTAAGCATTGGAAATAATGCCATTTGATTGAGATGTTTTTGTTAGCCTAATTATCTATGATAACTTCTTTGAGTTGGAGTATTTTCATTAGTCGAGAAGGCATTGGCAATAACTCTTCTCAGTTTGAAGTGTTTCCATTAGCCAATAAGGCATTGGAGGTTACTTTATTAGGTTGGAGTGTTTTAATTAGCCAAGAGAGCATTGGCAATAATTCCTGTGGGTTTGAAGTGCTTTAGTTAGTCAATAAGGCATTAGAGATAACTTCATTTGGGTTGGAGTATTTCTATTAACCAATAAGATATTGGTGATAACTTCTATGTGTTTAAAGTGTTTCCTTTTGCCAATAAGATGTTGAGGATAACTTCATTAGATTGGAGTATTTTCATTAACTAATAAGGCATTGGCAATGACTGCATGAATTTTAAGCATTTCTATTGATCAATAAGGCATTGGAGATAACTTCATTAGGTTAGAGTGTTCTATTAGCCAATAAGACATTGGAGATAACTTCATTTGGGTTGGAGTGTTTTTGTTAGCTAACAATGCATTGTCAATAACTCTATGAGTTTGAAGTATTTTCATAGCCAATGAGGCATAGGTGATAACTTCATTGATTTTGAAGTGTTTTCATAGCCAATGAGGTGTAGACAATAACTTAATTAATTTTGAAGAGTTTTCATAGTCAGTAAGGTGTAAGAGATAACTTCATTAATTTTGAAATGTCTCCATAGCCAATGAGGTATAGGCAATAATTTCATTAATTTTGAAGTATTTCTTTTAGCCAATGAGATGTAGGTGATAACTTTATTAATTTTGAAGTATTTTCATTAGCAAATAAGGTGTTGGCAATAACTTCATATGTTTTTGAAGTGTTTCCATAGCCAATAAACTATAGACAATAACTTCATTCATTTGAAGGTAGCATTAGCCGCTATTGTGAAGTTGGGCATACCCTTGGAGTGCCACTAAAGGCTTTTGTAGAACATCTAATGGGACTAAGTTTTACCCAATTTATTTCTACTTGAACTAGTTTTGGTTCAAGTCAGGATGGTAGCATTACCCACTGCTTACAAGGTTGGGCATAGTCTTAAAATATCGTCAAAGGCTTAGCATACATAATGGGGCTCAGTGTGGTTCAACTTGGTTCTATTTGGACTTATTTTTACCTAACTAAGGTTCGGATCAAACTTGGCTTGACCCGATAAGATTTGGTTTGAATTTGACTTGCGTAGGTTGGTTTTTAATCTTGACTTGTCTTGACTCGATTGGTTTGGTACAAACTGGCCCGATTGGGATTCAATTCTTGACTTGGCCCAATTGTGATGTGGCTTGACCCAATTGGGATCCATTAGAGCTCAAATGTGATTTGACTCAATTAGAGTTTAATTTGAATTTATTTTGAGTCAAATGTAGTTTCACTTTAAACTTATTTTGATTTAGTTTCAATGGTGCTTGACTTGATTGGAATCCAACTTATACCTTATTTTCACTTTGGGCTATCTTGGTTTGATCCTGAATTGACCCAAGTTTAAATTGATCTAGACTTAACACAATTTTGACAAGAGCTTAACCCAATTTGTTAGTTTTTTGACTAAAATGGATAACCAATTGGGGTACCAATCAATTGATTGTGAGCAAGTGCTATTTTTGGCTTAATAAAATTGGACGACCGGTTCAAGTGTTGGTCATCTAAATGAGCAGCTTTCTATTCATATTTGTGGGTTCAGTTAATCTGTTTTGGTCCATTTGAGTTTATTGAATGCTCTATTCAAGTCAATTTGGTCTTGTTCATATGCATTTGGCAATATTAGCTTCAGTTCAACATGGTTGAGTCATTAAATTAATTTTATATCCATCAATTTTGGTTTGAGAGCCCTTAGAATGTCATGATGACATTATAATGAGCTCACAAGCTAGCCTATAGTCCAAATAGATGATCGCAAACCCACAGACTAGCTTACAAATGTTTAGTGAGTTCATAGACTCACCTACAGTCCAAATAGATGCTCAAGGTTGCAGGTGGCTATGATATTGGTGGAGATTTTATGAATGCATGAAGTCACAAATGGCCATGACATTTCTGGAGATTCACCAACGTGCACAACCATGGAGGTGATGAAGGCTTGTTAATGCCCGAGGCCCTGGGTGACCATGGGTGATGATAAAGACTTGAGTACATGTGACACTGCAGATAGCTATGGTATTGGTAGACAAGTGGCGATGCATGAGACCGTGGGTGGCAGCTGTTAGATGGAGTGCAGGGGCATTCATTGTAGGGTCCGAGTCCAAGCATCCGATCCTTCTAGGTTTGGTCACCCAAATTGAATGACCGCTTGGAGAGAAGTGTGTCTACAGGTGGCTATGAGCTTGGGAGAGGAGGAGGGGGCAGTTGGATCACGGAGCAACAAGGACCTTGCAAAAAAGAAGGAGAAGAAAGAAAAAAGGACAAAGATGAGATAGGGGCTTACATCTTATTTCTCTCCTCAGTAAATGCCTTCTCTGTTTTCTCTTTGAAGAAAAGATCTCCTACAAACCTCTCCAAAATCACCTCTGAATACATCAAAAATTTTCCAAGAATTCACTATAATTATTGTTAAATTTGTGTGCTCTAGCTCTCTTTTTATAGGGTTAAGAGAATCTCCAATTTGGGTGATTAATTGATTTGATATTGGGATTTGAGAGATATTTTTTTGCCATAATCTTTGGATCTCTGACTGATAGATTGTGAGATTGCAAACTCTAACTCAAAATCCTTTAATTGGTGATAAATTCTGAGGGAAGATTGGTTTCCAAATACTCAGATTGCAACCCAAACTGGTTGACCTATTGGGAACCAATTGACTAATTGTAAATTGTGTCATTCCTGACTTAACAAAACTGGTCAACCAATATAGCTCAGTTCAGTATTTTGGGCCTAAATATTTAGTTCTTTTTTATTTTAAATTGGGCCCTACTCATCCCAGATTAGACTCAAAGTCCAACTCTAATTCTTGTTACACTCAAAATTGGAGTTGGGTTGCAAAAACTACTTAAACACATCCAAGGGCATCCAAAAACTGCCAACTGAGGGCAAGGACCACTACTTCCTACCATATGATCGACCTTTGTAGTGATTCTAAAGAAGGGTCTTGTTGGTCTCAAGATTGTCAAACTGCAATTAAGCACCTGAGATAGCTAGAGACCTCGAGAAGCAATCTCAAAACAACAAATAAAAATTGAATGAGTTTGAGTGCACCATTAGGAATTATGGGGATATGATTCCAACAGGTGCAAGCTCCTATTATTAATTATCCTAATAATCATCAGGAATCTCCAAAGGTAAGCAACCTACCTAATAAAATAGAGATACAAAGAATGGAAAATATGATTTAGTTTATTTAAGAAAAGGATTACGTATCTGAATGAAGGACATACCATCACTTTACAATGTAATGAATTTAAATTCATAATCATGAATGATATGAAATAAGAAAGGGATTGGGAAAGGCTTGATAATTACCACCACCCTATTCTTATACACTTGACCGAGTGGAATCTAATTCAGACATGTGCTCAGTTTGGTCCTTAGTGAATACTAATAACTTTGCTAGATTTCAAAGTGTGACTGACTACCTTGGCTTATGTCAATTGATCCCATT
Source organism: Trichopus zeylanicus subsp. travancoricus (assembly GCA_005019695.1). NCBI lineage: Eukaryota > Viridiplantae > Streptophyta > Magnoliopsida > Dioscoreales > Dioscoreaceae > Trichopus > Trichopus zeylanicus. Next base: position 1,289,993 of record RXID01022272.1, read on the forward strand.
AAGATTTAAAGTATTACTAACAACTTTCTGCTTGTTGTCAATTGACTTCTTTTGATCTTTGATTTAAGAGAATGATTAGTGAACTTAGCTTTATACTAATCATTACTAATTTGATAATTGATAACCTATTGGCTTGTTATTGATTAGATTTGAAGTATCACTTATGGCTTTAAGTTTATATTGGATAAGCTTGAAGCATGACCAATGGCTTTATGCTTGTTGTCGATTGACCTCCTTTGAACATGGGCATTTGGCTAACTAACCAAGCAAGTTTAAGCTTATCTAAGTTTGGTTTGAAATGGCTAGTAGCATTGGCTAACACTACTCATTTCTAATTCGATAATTGATAGCTCCTTTGGTATGTTATTGACTAGGTTTGAAGCATCACCAATGGCTTTAAGTTTGTATTGGTTGAGTTTGAAGTATAATCAATTGTTTTTTGCTTGTTGCCCGTTGATTTCTTTTGAATACAGCATTTAGCTAACTAACTAAGTGAGTTCAAGTCTACCTTAGTTTGATTTGAAATAGACAATGGCCATAGTTTGTGCTGACCATTTCTAATTTGATAATGGATGGCCTCTTTGGCATGTTGTCAACTAAGTTTGAAGCATCATTAATGGCTTTGAGCTTATGTTGGCTAAGCTTGAAGTATGACCGATAGTTTTATTCTTGTTGTTAGTTGACTTCCTTGGAACATGGTATTTGCCTAACTAACTAAGCGAATTCAAGTCTGCCTTTGTTTAATTTGAAATAGTTAGCAATATTGGCTTATGTTGACTATTTCTGATTTGATAATTGATGGCCTCTTCAGCATATTGTTGATTATATTTTTTAAGTGTCACCAATGGCATTAAAGCTTGTGTTAGCTGAGCTTGAAGTAATCCCAATGGCTTTATACTTGTTGTTAATTAACTTCTTTTGAACATAGCATTTGGTTGACTAACAAAGAGAGTTCAAACCTACCTTTAGTTTAGTTTGATTTGAAGGAATGTTTAGTGGCTGGAGCTTATTCTAATCATTCTTGATTTGATAACTAATAGCTTTTCTTGATTTGTGTCAATTAGGTCTTGAGGTATTGTCAATAACTTTGAGCTTATTGCCAACTGACCCTAATTGATTTGATTTTGACTTGACCAAGACTTGATTTTGGTTTGAGTCTAATTTAATTCAGTTCAATGTTCAAAACTTGATTTCAATTTGAGTCTCATTTGATTCAATTCAATGTTCAAAACTTGATTCTAATCAAGTCTGATTTACTTTTGTTTAATATTTAAAACTCAATTTTGATTCAAGTCTGATTTGATTTAATTCAATGCTCAGAACTTGATTTTAATCAAGTTTAATTTGATTCAATTCAATGTTTAGAACTTGATTTTAATTGAGTCTGATTTGATTCAACACAATGTTTAGAACTCAATTTCGATTCAAGTCAAATTTTATTCAATTTTGGTCAGGTTCTACCCTATGTTGAACTTCCATCAAGCCTTGGACTTGGTCCTTAGTGGATCTCGGATCCAGTCCTTATTGGATTATTATTGGATCCTTAATGAATCTTAGATCCAATCATTAATGGTTCTTATTGGATCCTTAATGGATCTTGGATCCGACCCTTGATAGGTTCTTATTGGATCCTTAGTGGATCTTGGATCCGATCCTGATCAGGTTCTTATTAGATCCTTAATGGATCTTGGATCCTACTCTGAATGGGATCTTATTGGATCCTTGATGGATCTTGGATCTAACCCTAATTAGGTTATTATTAGATCCTTAATGGATCTTGGATCCAACACTTGTTGTGTTCTTATTGGATCCCTAGTGGATCTTGGATAGAACTCATATTGTGTTCTTTTTGGATTCCTAGTGGATCTTGGATCCAACCCTTATTGGATTCTTATTGGATCCTTAATGGATCTTAGATCTAACCCTAATTGGGTTCATATTGAATCCAGATTCAACTCATTAATGGGTTCAGATCTGCCCCATGTTGGACCCCTATTGGGTATAGGTAAGAACCTCAATAGACTTGGGTTCGAGTTCAAGTTGGTTTTGGTTTGGATTCAACTTGGTTTTGGTTCATATTGATCTAGTTCAAGTTAAGATTTGACCTAATTTTGGTTCAAGTTTGACCTAATTTTCATTTTGGTTCTGGTTTAATCGAGTTTAGTTTAAGTTTGACCTAGTTTAAACTAATTAGTGTTGATTCAAACTTGGTTTGACCCAAATAGGGTTCGCTATAAATTTGATTCAACCTAATTAGAGTTTGGTTTAAACTTGATTCAACCCAATTAGGGGTTTAGTTCAAATTTGGTTTGATTTTAGGTTAACCTTATTTAAACCCGATTGGGGTTGGGTTTGAATTAATTTGACTTAGGATGACCTGATTTGAACCTGATTGGGGTTCAGTTTAACCTGATTAGGATTTATTTGAACTTGATTTAATTTCAAGTCGATCCAATTTAAACCCAATTGAAATTTAGGTCAGAATCAATTTGAGTGAACTTGACCCAATTTTCACCCAATTTAGGTTGGGTCGAAATAGACTTGATTTAGGTTGACCTGATTTAAACCTAATTGGGGTTGGATCTAAAGAGGTTTGACTTAAATTTTAACTTAATTTGAATTTGGATCCAATTCAATTTGAGTTTTAATCTATTTATTTAATTAATTTAGGTCATTTAGCATTCAAGTCAAATTGACTTAATTTATTCAGTAAATTTAATTTAGCTAAATTGGCTTAGTTTAAATAATATTAAGTTAATTAATTTATTCAATTTATGTTATTGATTTGATTAATTAATTAAAGAGCCCTCAAGCTATCTGAATGATTTTGGAAGAGTCGACTGACTGTAAGTTAATTTGACTTTCAAGTGAGACTGTGGGCTGACCTTGAGTCTAAATTGACTTTTGAGTGAGACTGCGAGTTAGCCCTAAGTTGAATCGACTTTTGGTCTAGTTCACAAACTAGTCCTTGATTAGAATTGAATTTTAAGCGAGCCCACAAGCTAGTCCTTAGACAGAATCAACTTTTAAGTGGACTCGTAGGCTACTCCTTGTTCAGAATTGACTTTTAGATGAGCCCGCAGGCTAGCCCTAGGTTAGTGAAGGCACATAAAGCAAGGTAAAAAATATTTATTTATATTTATTTATTTTTTCTTTCTTTTTTCTCCTTTTTTTAGCAACTCACATTCTTTTCTCTTTTCTTTTTTTAGCAGCAATTATTTTTTTGGCTATTGTAACTTTTTCTTTTATATTTTATTTTTCTTACTCTCCATCTTCTTCTTCCAGAGCCCCTTTTCTTTCTCCCATCATCCTTTTTTTTCCTCGACCAAGCTTCTTCCATTGCCAATCCTAGCCTCTCTCTTCTCCTCCTTTATTTACTGACCAGATATAGCCAAATCTAGTCTTGACTAGATAGCGAAAGCATGAGTCGATGGAGCTTAGAGGTGCGTATTGTCCTTCATAATTTTGATGATAAAAAAATCTTGTATTTGATTATATCTTGAGCATGTGTAGCAAATAGCCAAGCCAAGCCAAGCTCGAAATAAGGATCAAGCTTGTTCAAAAGTCTTAAGTGTGGATGGACATAGATATGTATTGAAGATGAGGTAAGATGGTGGATCAATGGATGGAACATGAAAAATTGGACATGACTTGAAGAAAGTGCAAGAGATCAAGTTCAACTCACTAAGTTTTAGAGTTTTCATTTATTTTAGTTGATTCAAAGATTTATTTTGAGATTAATTATTTAGAGTATTTTTTTTTAATTAAATTTTGTAGAAAACTCTTAACAAAGTTTTTCTAATAGAACCGGACTTCCGCTTGCCTTAGTGGACAATCAATTATATTAGATAGAAGATTAAAAACTTCTAAATCTATGAAAAATTAGACAAGTAGTTATAAAATCATATGACTGGCTGGGAGTGCAAGTTCTTATTTTACTAGAATCAGACGAACGATTTGGAACTGGATGACCAGTTGAGCGGATCTCCCAGTTTTTTAGACCAAAACTAGAAGGCCAGTTGTACAAGCGGTTGACTACTTCAGATTTTTTACATGACTAATGGCTAGTTTTTTAATGGTTAGAGCAAGACTAGTTGCAAAATTCCACTGCCAATGGCTAGTTTCAACCCATAAGGTATAAATAGGCTAGGATGGGCTTCTCTTAATAACTTTTACTCTTTTAATTCATTTTAGAAAATAGAACAAAGCCCCTCCAAGCCTTCTAGCCTTTGAGTGCTCTATGCTTTAAATTTCATATCAAATCTTGTAGCCCTTGTACTCATCTTGAGAGGCTTTTGTTGTGAGGCTAAATTGTAACATTTTTATCCACTTCCACTTGCAATTCACTCCAAGGGTGTTTGAAGTAATTGAGAAATCAAAACACCAGTGAGGAGCGTATCTTGCAGGTTAGAGCAAGATCAAATTGTGCGGGCATGGCTTCACCCGAAGAAAGTGACACTCATGGGTTATGAGTTGATATAAAGGCTTGGCTTCGCCTCAAAAATTGATGACTCTAGTGGAGAGTCCACATCCTTAAGAGTGAGGCAAGGATCATGGAGTAGGTAAGATTGGTCATAAAATCATGTAAAGATCACAATGTCATTCTTCTCTTTCTCTATTTATATTATAGCATTCATGATTGATTTCTTGCTTATAAGCTTATAATTTTACCTTTAGTTTGTGAATTGGTTTTAATTATAAAAATACCTATTATTCTTATTAAACCTAATTCACCCCCTCCCCCCCTCCCTCTTAGGTTGCTATTTTGGGCTTCAGTATGGGTGTGAGAGGGAAGGTTGGACACGGTGGCAGCTTTATCACTAGAGCAATGATAACACATGGCCCTGCACAGGCCATGAGGACATAGACATTTGCATTCATATGAGGCATGGGAGGCTAGCCCGCAAGTGTAGGACATGGTTGCTAGAGCTCTAGCACAAGCTAAGGCACTAGAGGAGACAACAAGTGATAGAATGGGTGTAGTGGAAGGTCAGTATTAAGTTGGCTAGTGATTGAGTGGAGAAGCTCTGGCAAGGTAACAACATGGCAGGGCTCACGAGGGGTGCAAAATCAATCTTGTGGCTGAGCTAGGTGGCACTTGGCTATGGGAGAAGTTCGCACCAAGCCATGGGCAGCTTGTCTGGATGTGGGTGGTGGTGGCTAGCAGTGGGGGGGTAGCAGCCGAGTGATGGCTCAATGATCCTATGGGAGAAGAGAACACACAAAGAAGAAGAAGAAGAGAAAAAAAAAACACAAAGAGATGTTCTTTCCCTCATTATCTCCCTTCTTTTTTGTAGAAAAAGACCCCCTTGTATAGCAATTGAGAAGATAACGGATCAACATTTCATTCAACTTTTTAATTAAATGGATAATGATCGGATGATGATTCTCTGATGAGGATGAGATTCTCTATTTTAGTTTGGATGAGGATTAGATCATCTGTTTGAAGGTTTAAATTATGCATGAAGATCTTGTTCAAATTTCAAATTATGGATGAGATTGTATTTTTTACAAAATTATGAAATTCAGGAGGTTATTTTGCAAAATTTTTTACTTTAGGGAATGATTTACAATTTTAAGATTTTTATTGACCTTTTCACAAAAATTTTAATCATAGGGACCTATCTATAATAAAATTTTGGTCAAGGATCTTTTTGCAAGAATTTATTCAATTCAGAGATCTACTTGAAAAAAAGCTTATATTTTATTTTAACCCAAATTTTTTATGAATTCGGGGTCCAATTTTGGTCTAAATATCTGGCTCACTCAACTCACTTGGACTAGACCCAATTGGAACCCGAATTACTTAATAAATCAAGTATAATTTTTTATCAAATTCAACTGTAATTTAGGTCCAAACTGAGACACATTTGAGCCAAAATTCAGTGGCATGCAAGCCACTATTCTAACTAAATTTTGATTAAATTTGGTTTTAGACAAAATCAACCCAAATGAAGATGTCAGTATTTGGGTCAATTTTGGGTCAAACTAAATTTAATCAAAATTTAGCCAAAATAGAGGCTTGAATGCTATTGAATTATGACTTAATGTTAGTCTCAATTGGACCAAATCGTGGTCAAATTTGATCAAAAAATGAGCTCAATTCAAATTTGAATCATTAGGAAATTCGGGATCAAGCTAAATTCAACCCAAGTGAGTCAGATCTTTGAACCAAAATTGGGCTTAAAATTCCCTATCCACTCTAATCCTCCTCCTCTTCTTTACAATTGCTTTCTACCCATCTCTGTGTCTTTTTTTCTCCTTGCAAGTTTTCATTAATTTATAGGCCTCAAGGAGATTCTAATTCAAATCTTTGAATGGTTTTATTTTGAAAGATAGTGTGATTGTGATTATAATTGGATTGGATTCCCATATTTTGTGATTGACATATAATCCTTTCAATTGGGATTTATTTTCTGATAAAGAAATTCAAATTTTGTACCATTGGATTTAAACTTTCAAGGGGGTTATTTGCAAATTTCTTGAACAATTTGGATCAAATTATAATTTTATAAATTTTAAGGTTCTTTTTGTAAACAAGATCTATTTATAAAATTTTGAAACTTTCAGAATTATTTTTGTATGAAAATTCCTAGAGGGACCTATTTGTAAAATTTATTTAATCTAAGGACCTATTTGCAAAGATTTTATATTTTCATTTTGGTCTAGATTTTTGATAAATTTTGAGACCAACTTTCAGCCCACTCAACCTATTTTGGTTTCGGTCCGAATTTCTCATTAATTCAAGTCTAAATTGAACTTAATTTTGGGTCAAATTTAGGTCCAAATAAGACCCATATTTGGACCCTAATTAAATGCACTCAATCCCATATTCTAACTAAATTTTGATTATATCATATTTTTGACCAAAATCAACTCAAAACAAATACTCCCTTCACATCTACTTCATGAGTTTTTTCAGCGAGGGAAGTGGATGCAAACAAATTTCTTAGGAGTTTGCCTTTTGTGTTAACATCCTATGAGTTGATAATATGAGTTTGAATTGTCACACAAAAGTCTTAATTTAACATGTAGGGGTGGATTTGATTTTCCACAAAAGTGAACTTTAATTGTCACAATGAGGAGACTTGATTCACCACAATAAGTGGATTTGAGTTGTCACAATGAGTAAACTTGATTTGCCACAATGAATGGACTAGATTTGCCACAATGAGTGAACTTGATTTACCACAATGAGTAGACTTGAGTTATCTCAATAAGCGAACTTCATTTGCCATAATAAGTGGACATGATTTGCCACAAAGAGTGGACTTGAGTTGCCACAAAGAGTAGACTTGACTGCCACAAGGAGTGGACTTGAGTGAAGCATAAAATGGATAGGATTTTGTATCCATGTTTTGCTTCAAAAAACATGGAGTGTATGTTTGGCTAGGTATTCCCTTTTGGGAAAGTCAAACATTCCATCATCGACAAAACATATATAGTTTTGGTTGTTATTATTGCCCCCCAAAGGCTTAGGCATAACACCTGTTAAAGAATTAAGTGTTGATCAGAGGTATGGGTCTTTCCATTGATCCGAGATTGATTTCCATCAGTTCATCAATGGTAGCCTGCCCCCCATATTTGAGTTCTGGTGGAGCTTCTTTTATTTTAAGGATTATGTCTTTACCAAGTGGTTCATCATATTAGTGAGATTTGCCGAAGGTTCGTCTAAGGGTGTTTTGACTACATCATGCCCCCTCTGGTCTTGATGAAATTTTGTAGGGATGTCACATTCTTGTGGTGTCTAGAGAGTCCTAGCTACTTCAGTGCATGTGTCAGAGTGTGTCAATGTTGTTTGGTCATCCTAAGCATTAGACAAAGGTCCAATGGTGACCAGGATGCATATGTGGACATTTGGAGTGATGTATCCCAATCGTTTGGTAGTTTTCATTGGCACATTGGAGCAAGATACTCTGTAATAATTGGCTGAATCAGTAAGTCGATGCTTGAGTCGATGCTAGTTGAACTGTAGTAATTCAAACTAATAGCTCATCTTCTAGAATGTCGAATTAGCACATGAACTTCAACAAACGTAACCTTATGGAGCGATATTCTTTTTTTTTTATTATGATGCTGAAAGAAGCAAATAATGCAAAGCATTTTTATTTATTTGAAAGAAAATCTTTTATTTTTTTTTAGAAATTTGTTTTAATAGACAAGTGATATATCCTTTTATCTTCAATTAAGGTTGCTTACTTGATTTGGTCTATTGAAGGTTAGGGATGATTTGGTTTCAAAATGCGGTAGGTCACTAATGGACCTTCCCTTGTACCTTTTCCCTAGTCCAATATTTTTTTAGGAACCTATTTTTTCCAATGACTTCGCTGCTTTCACTATATTCCTATTGGTTAGTTACTACTTTGACTTAACTTTGATCTCAGATGTCTCTTAACCTCAATTTTCAAGGTTCATACACCCATGAATGTCATCTAGTGCTTACTTTTTGAGTGGTCTTTCTTAGTCAATAGTATACTGAGATGAGGCTAGGTTAGTCCTCCTAATTCTGGCATGTGATATAATTTTCTCCCCTTTTTTCCTTTTTTTTTAAATTTAGAAATCTCATTCCTCTCTTGATTTGGCATTCCATATGAGATTTTTTCCATTTAGGACTTTGTTTCCAATTGTTCATTTGGGGCTAAACTTTTATCTCTAGGAGGAGATTTTTGAGTGGTTATATCTCAATCTTAGTACCTTTCTCTTTAAAGTAACTTTTCTAATAGGGTTTTAGTTACTTACAAATTGCTCGCCATATTTTCAAGCTTACATTCCTAAAGTTAACTTAAAGCAAAGGTGGGTGGGGGAGGTGCAAGAATTCCAACTCTACCATAGTTTATCACCAACCGTCCATACCTTCAAGCATTACCTTTATATTTTTTAGAGATTTTATGTCAAAGATGAAAGGTGATTCACCTAAATGCTAAAAGAATTTTTCATTTTGTCTTTTAAAAAAGTTTATTTTTGCCTCAAGAAATATGGAATACATACTTGGCTAGTCAGTTTTGATTTGATTAGACATTCCATCATAGGCTAAACATTTTTTTTATTTTGTGCTTTTGAAGCTCATGCAATCATTTGAATCTTTTATGCTGTAAATTTGGCACAAGTATCCTTTTCCTTGTCTACTAATCATTTTGGCATTAAAAGATAGCATTACTCATTTCTCAGCTGAAGAAAGTTGAGCACTCGTGCTTTTGTTGTTCTCTTTTACCCCTTGCAGCACTAGTGGTGAGGCTCACAGAATCTAGCTTTAGGTTTAATCTGACATCCTAGAGTTGGTCGAACATCCTGTTGATCCTTCCTTTAGCAAGTTCTAGGTAATCAAAATTGACTTGTGCCTATCATTTAAATTTTAAAAGGCTGATATTCTAGTTAATGCCAATGGATCCTCCACTTCATCATTGAGACTTAGCATAATGAAATTTGGTCTTAGCACTAGGGTGAACTCAATTTTTGCCCCTTAGACATATTTGGTCTTTGTCCCCTTAGTGGACTTGGCTTTTACCCCTTGGGTTGACTTAGAATTTCCCTACTAGGTAGGAGGTGAGGGGTTGATCCGTACTAAGTAGGTGAGTAGTAATTGGATCAATAGTAGCATTAGAAATGCTAGGAGAAGTGTTGCTATCAGTGAAAATAAAAGTACTATGCATGAATTGGATGGAGTTGGTCACAGCCTAATGGCTAATATGAATTCCAGTCACCCCCGTAATGATAGTTATTTTGTTACCAAGGTTTGGCATAATGGCATTTAGCCTTAACCCCTTGAGTGGGTTTGGCCCTTGCCTCTCAGATGGACTTGGTCTTTGCCCTTTAGGCAAGAGAGCTCTACCCCCTAAATGGGTGGCAAGGGATTGATCGATATTGAACAAATGGAGCAGCAATTGGATCAATAGTAGGGTACGTTATAGGTGGTAAAAAATTGAGTTTTGCCATTTATCAGGTCTTTGGAAGACTGATACCCTAGTTTTCTCCAATGAAGCCTCTGTTTTGTCATTGAGGTTTGGCATAATAAAGTTTGGTCTTTTGTCTCATGGATGAACCCAGACCTTACCCTCTGAATGGGAGGTCTTTGCCCCCTAGATGGGAGGTGTGGATGGTCATTCAAGTCCTAAGGAAAGTTAGCAGGTGACTTTCAGCCACTCCTTAAATTGTGTGGCTTTGCCTTTTCTATTATCATGCTTTCCACCCTCTCAATTTCTCCATGACGTACAATGATCATACTTGATATGTTCTCTATATTGATAGGTATAGCCTACATGTGTTCATTCAGCACTTGCATTTTCCCTCTAACATATCTTATATTAGTTATGGCCAGCTCTTTTATAGTGCCTAGCTATAGTTTTATCAGCCCATAGCCACATTCATGGGCTAATCACTCTTTGATATAATTATCTCAAATACAGCCCTTGGAAAGGCCCATGGGATCTTTCATTCCATTAGTGATATTTTCAATGAATCCATTCACTTCTTCTTGCTTTGCATTCTAAATTTCATTATTATTGAAATAACGAGATGGGGATCGACTTGGTTGTAAACCTCCAACAATAAATATGGCAGCACATGTTGAGACTGGAAGTTCACTTTCTTTGTTTCTAGTGTTAGGGCCCTTTAGAAAAGCTCTGAGTTTATCAGGGAGAAATTTATTGAGAGTTACTTGGCTTCTTTCTCCCAAGACATATTCTTCTATTGCATCGATGTATTCTTGGATAGCTTACTTCTTAACATTGTATTCATCTGGTTAAACCATTTTCTTTCTCTTGTTCCTGTTCTTCTTCTTTTTGATATTTGAGCAAGTGGGGAAGCTTGTTCTGATGAAGCTTCCTTATCACCATCCTAGGTCTTCCAAGGTCTTTAGCCATCTTTTTCATTAGCCTTTTCAAACTTTTAGAGATGTGGATTTCCCACATGTGCTTCTATTACACTATGCTTCTTCCTTAATCAGGAGTCCAATAAGTGACTCATATGTCTCAAACATAGTGATGTGATTGGCATGTTTGGTAGATATTTCAAATAAGGCTAATTTCGAGAGAGTCAACTTACCTTCTTGGTATTATTTTTCAATTCAATCTTTAAACACAAAACAATCTTCAATGGTATGACCCAAAACTCTATGGTAAGGATAACAGTTTGGGTGATCCATTTCATCAGCCTTACATGGCCTTTTAGATTCTGGCAATTGGAAGCATGGTTTCAAAGCATCTTGGAATATTTTGCATACTCTCTCTTAAAAGAGTACCTTCTCCTGAATTCTTGCTGGAATTCGTTGGATGACTACCTCTCCAGCTCACTCAAGAGTGGATAACCATTGAGAATTACTTCCATTCATGGGAGAGTTGTAGGTTTCTCCTATTCACTTGCTATGAATGCTGCCCTCATATTTTTAGAGGGTTTAGTGTGCCTTATATTTATTTGAGATAATTTTTGTCACGATCAAATTTGATTAGAATATGATTAAAACTAGGACTTGTATATCACTAAATTATAGCTTAAATGTGAGTTTCAATCAGGCTTAAATCGCATCTGAATTGGACCAAAAATTAAGCTTAATTTGGACCTAAATCATTGAAAATTTAGGCTCAAATTAGGCCTAATCCAAATGGGTTGATTGGACTGGATACTTGTACCAAAATTGGATCCAAAATTCATCTAAAATTTGCACTAAAATAACAAAATACAAAAATTTAATAAATAGATTCCTGAACTAAATAAATCTTCATAAATAGGTCCTTGGGTAAAATTTTCTTACAAATAGGTCCTTGGAATAAGAATTTTGTAAAAAAATCTAATAATATTCTAAAATTATAAATCAATCTCACAAAATTTAGGATTTGCACATAAACCCCTCAAAATATTGGTAATTATGATTTGGTCCTTATGAAATACAAGATTTGCGAATAAACTCCTACAAACTTTCATATTTACAAATAAATCTCTAGAACGTCAACTTTTTACAAATAAATACCGCAAGAATTTTTATTTATGAATAGGTCTAAATTTTAATCAAAAAAGGCCCTAGAAGTGTTAAATTTTTATAAATAAGTCTATTTTACACAAAGACCCCTAAAATTCATAAAATTATAATTTAGTCTAATTTTTCGAAAAAAATTACAAACAACTTCTTCATAAGTTTAGTGTCCAAGATGAGTACAATTTTTTTGTCATCTACAACAAACAAATTCATCTATATCTCTCTAGATAACTATCCAATCTCAATTAGAATCACATCTACATTTAAAATTTAAAAAATTCATCCATGATTCAAAACAAATTGATCAAGATTAACTCAAGCTAATCTCTATCTCTCAGATGCCTATTATACCCACGATCTCCTGCAAATAACAAGAAAAATATTAGAGTTCATAAACTAATAAAAACACAAACTTCAAAATAGAGAAGAAGGATCAGTGGAAGGAGACAAGCCAAAAGACTTGAAATACAAGAAATCAAGTGAGGAAAAAGCAATAAGATGGGGTTTGTCTTGGACCTTAACTTCTATACTTCCATTGTATCCCTCTCTCTCCTCTTGCTTTCTTCTCTGTAGTGCCATCATCCTCATCACTGTCAGAGCTTTGCACTATTCAAACAACCCTTGCCATGTTGATTCAACATTTGAATGTTTAGGCTTAAACACCTAGACTTGGATTCCTCCTCCAAGATGAAAACCCTAGTACACACCACATCCCAACCACTGAGCCTTAAGCCAATCCCCTAGCACCGAACAACTCACAAAGCTGACCTCTACCTCCTCTCCTCCTGGCCTTCTCTGTGCAGCTGCCCTCCACACTGTCCAAGCCACCTCCAGCCCACATGAAGGTCACCATCCACCTCCTTAGACACTGCTTCAAGCTTGCTGCCATTTGCTTGAAGACCGCCATGAATTGGCACAGACAGAGACCAGATCCAGCCAGATCTAGCAAGATCTGACCATGAGAGGAGGGGCAAATGTGGCCCTCAACCTTGCCACCAGAGGAGAGAGGTTGGATCTAGCTGAAAAGGGGGACTAGGCCGCTCAGGACCAGTAATACCTCGTGAAGAAAAGAATGGGCCATGGGTAGCTTGAAGAAGAAGGAGAGAAGATAAAAGGTAAATATAAAATATTTAAAAAAGCTATTGTGTAGCAAAAAAAAAGAGGAAAATCTGGCCAAAATAGGGGAGACAAGTTATGGGTTTGAGGGAGAATAAGAAAGAGAAATAAAAAATAAAAAATAAAAATATTATTGTGTAAAAAAAGGAAAAATTCAACAAAAATAATTAAAAAAAAGAGTTTTCAAAACTGTGGCCACCCGCAATCCTTAACAATGAAGACGGTGAAACCATGACCTTGTTGCAGCAACCCACAACTCCTCAAAGACAATGATAAAGATGGTGAACTATGACCTCACTGCAACTACCTGCGGCCCCTTGAAGATGGTGATAAAGATAGTGAACCCATGACCTTGTTGTGGCCATCCACAACCCCTTGAAGACAGCAAATCCTTGTTGCACTCAACTAACATTTAGGCTCGCACTTAGCCAACCTTTGGGCTCACACTCAACCAGCCTTTGGGCTCATACTCAACAAGCTATCAGGCTTGCATTCAGCTAGTCTTTGAGCACTCAGCTAGCCTTTAGTCTCACGCTCAGTTAGCCTTTAGGCTCACACCCCGCCAGCCTTCAAGGTAGCATTCAACTAGCCTTCATACTCACACTAAGCTAGCCTTCAGGCTCACAATCAACTAGCCTTCAGGTTCACACTTAGCTAGCCTTCGAGCTAGCACCAAACCAACCTTCATACTCACATTTAGCTAGCCTTTATGCTCACACTTAGCCAACCTTCATGCTCGCATCCAAGCAAGCCTTCAAGCTCGCATCCAAACCAGCCTTCGGGCTCACATCAAGCCAGCCTTTGAGCTCACATCCAAGCAAGCCTTCAGGCTTGCATCTAAGTTAGCCTTTGGGTCGGCACTTAACCAGCCTTTGAGCTCAAACTTAGCCAGCCTCTGAACTCGCATTTAGCCAGCCATCAAGTTTGTATCCAAGCCATCCTTCAGGCTCACTCAGCTAACTTTAGGGCTCTAACTCAACTAGTCTTTAGATTCGCGCTAAATCAGCTTTTAGGCTCGCACCTAGTCAGCCCTTAGGCTTGCATCTAAGCTTACTTTTGAGCTTTTGAACTAAGATAATCTTCAGATTCACACATTTAAAGCTAGGCTACCAGTCATCATAAATAGCCACAGACCCTGAAATCAAATTGATGGACATGAAGTAACTCAATCACAACAAATGGACAAAAGACAAGTTAGCTCAAATGGACCTAAATTAGTCAAATAAATTGACTAAAACCAAAATTGAGCTGGACTCTAAAAATCCAAATTGAGTTAACCTAGATTAAATAAACTCAAACCCAACCCTGATCGGATCCAAGTTGGGTCAATTTAAAATCAAGTTAAATCCAATCAAGATTAACTAAGCTTAAATCAAACTCTAATTAAGTTAAATTAAGTCCAAACTAAAAGAGTTAAGCTAAAATTCAAACCAAACTAAGCTAGGTTGAATCTAAACTGAAACCAAGTTGAAGTAAATTGATTTAAACTTGAACTAAAGTCCATTAAGATGCAAACCTAAACTTGACAAAGGTCCAACACAAGGGTCGAATCCAACTCAAGCTAAATAAAATCAAATTCAAACCCAAACCATATTAGTCCAGATGGAACTAAATAGGGTCAAATTGAGTCCCACTGGGAGTACTAAAACTCAACAATACTCCAAGGCTATAAACAAAGGATGATGTCACCACCTTAACTTGAACCTAAATTAGTTCAAATAGAACTAAACAAGGTCAAACTGGGTCTTGTTGGGTGTGGAAACAAAGCCTTTAGTAACATTTCAAATCTATATCCAACTCCATAAGTCATTGGTGACACTATCAAACTAAAGAAGTTAATTACCAACACGCTCAAAGCTCTTGGTTATCCTTTTTAAGCTAGTCAACCCCAAAAATTGTTGATAACACATCTTCCAAGCTAAACCAACACAAAAGCATTAATAATGCTTCAAACAAAACTAAAGAAGTTAATTACCAATAAGTTCAAAGTTGCCGGTCATACTTCAAAGCTATACCCAACCCCATAAGCTGTTGATGATGCTACTAAACCAAATAAAGTTAAGTGCCAATGCACTCAAAGTTATCGATCACATTTCAAAACTATATCCAAATCCATAAGCCATTGGTGATGCTACCAAACCGAAGAAGTTAATCACCAATACACTCAAAGATGTTGGCCACACTTCAAAACTATACCCAACTCCCTAAGCTATTGGTGATGCTACCAAATCAATGAAGTTAACCAAAAATATACTCAAAGCTGTTGGCTACACTTCAAACTAGTCAACCCTAGAAGTAGTTGATGATGCACCCTTTCAAGCTAGTTAACCCCAAAAGTAGTTGATGACGCACCCTTTCAAGTTAGCCAACCCGAAAAGCGATTGGCAATAATTCTTCAAGCTAGTCAATACCAAAAGTAGTTGACAACGTGCCCTTTCAAGCTAGTCAACCCCAAAAGTAGTTGACAATATAATTTTCAAAGCTATACCCAATCCTGTAAGTCATTGGTGATGCTACCAAAATCAAAGAAATTATTGCCTATGCCTTATCAGCTATGAGAATACTTCAAAAAATCAAAGAAGTTATTGCCTATGTCTTATTGGCTATGAAAATACTTCAAGGTCAATGGAGTTATTGCCAATGTCTTTTTGGCTAATGAAAACACTCCAATCCAAATGAATTTATTGTCTACACCTTGTTGGCTATGGAAACACTTCAAATTATGAAATTATTACTAATGCCTTATTGGCTAATGGAAACACTTCAAATTATGAAGTTATTACCAATGCTCAAAGCCATTGAAAACACTTCAAACTTCTCCCATTTTCTTTCACAATTTGGGTCGGATGCCACGTGGTCCAGCACAAGGGGATGGGGCAACAGCACACATCAAAGCTTCTTCTTTGCTCTTTCTCTTCCTTTATTTCTTTTATGTTTTCTATGTTAAAATTCATTATGAACTAAGGGTAGCTTAAGCCATGTACCATTTTTTTAAATCAATCAATCAAGTGCTTTCTTCTTTTCTCTTTTGTGTCTCTATTTTATTAGATAGGTTTCTCACTTTAGAAGATTCTTGACAATTATCGAGGTAATTAAAAATAGGGGCTTATTTCTGTTGGAAGTCATGTTCTCACAACACCTAGTAGCACACTTTAAGTTAAAATAAATATTGATTTGTAATTTGAGGTCACTCTTTGGGGTCTCTACTATTTTGGCTAGTCAACTTTGATACCACAAATTCTAGCATGCTCAGTAGAGTTGAGTCTAACCAGTCTCAATATGGTAAAGTTTCTTTAATTTGTGGCAAACTTGTGTGTTGCATAAACTAAACACATTATAACACTAATTGGCCATAAATTCTAGCATGTCCAGTGGGACATGACTTCTCCTCTATGTGTAGAAACCTAGTTCTATGATAAAGACACTAATAAAGTAAAATTATGAGTGCAAACTAACCGATTATGTTTTCCTTTGTAGAAGAAAGAATCAAATAGCAACAATGAAAAATATCTCTGCCCGAAGGTACACCATCATCTTGGGAGCAGGTTCAATCATGCAGTTACCTCAATCAATGGTTGCTATAGAAGCAGCTGAAGTTCTGATCAAGTTTGGGACCATCTTTGAGGTTATCCAGTTCAAGAGGGCACCTACTACTACAGTAACTGAAGTTGTTAACATGCAAAACTAGCCTATTTCTTGCCTTCCATCAAGGGGAAAGAGGCCCAATGTTATCATCCCTAATAAGAAGGGCTGTTCGGATGAGGAGCTATAAAAATCATGCCTCAACCAACAAGGATGTCAATCTTCTACAAGTTAGGTAGGTTAGGACCAAAGCAAAGCTCAATTTTCAGTCATCTTCACCCAGCTCCTCATAGGGGGCAATCAAAAGCAAATCTAGACACTGGCATCAATGAAAAAGAGCTCATTTGACAATCACAAAAAAAGGAAAAGCCACTAGAATCTTTAGCCAACTTGGGAAGCCTACCCCTCGAACAAAGTCAATTATTACCATCCCTACCTTCAAATTTTTTGCTCCATTAAGCAATTTATAGAAGGGTAAAAGCAAATCATAGGGGGCACAGTCTTGCCTTAAAAAAGTGGCAAAAGGGCGAATCACTTAACAAAAATACAAGAGTCACCACAAAGCTGTAACCCAGCATGAGAGCTCGTCAGAGGAGATTACCCGCACTGTCAGAGTTATTTCTAGCCATGACTCTAGGAGGGACCATGATCCCGCACCCCAACCGGCCAAATACCAAAAGAAGGCTACTCAAGTGAGGTTTCCTGATGAAAAAATCTAAGAGGAGAGGGCCCCCATAAACTAATCCTTGTTACTATGTGAAAGGGAGGGTGTGGCAACTTGCTCCATGAGTAGACTCTTGAATAAGATAACTTGACTAATGGGAGAAGTTAGCCTCAACCCAGAGCATAGACCTGATTATCAGGATAGGAACCATCATGTTCTAACAAAAGCCTTAATCATAACTAAAAACTCTAATCAAGAAGTGATTATAGAAGCATTGCAAGAATAGTTAAGCTAGTAAAGCAAAGAGAAAGATGAAGCTCAAAAAAAGGTCATGGAGTTGATAGAGATGAAGCTACAAATAAGCCAAAATCTTGATAAGTTAGAATGATCTCAATAGCCATCTCAAGCAACAAAGGTGGCAAAAGGTGCATCTCCTATAAAGGAGACCCACGAAAACATAAGCCCTTTACAAGCACCTCCTCTAGTACGGGATATCCAATCTTTGATTTAAGGGATCCCTGACAACATAGAATTTCCAACATGTATACAATAGTATGTACAATGAATGGTAGTAACACATTTGAGGCAATAAAGTGAGATAGGTAGGGTAAATAATGATGACAAATCATACCCTAGCTACCACAACCAAGCATATCCTAAAGGTTAAATAGTGCCTAGTTTCAAATAGTTTAATAGTTTGGGCAATCCTAAACAACACATAGCTCACTTTGTGGCTCTGTGTAGAGATTCAAGTAAAAACCCCTCGTTGTTACTTTGCTAACTTTTAGCAAGTTTGATAAGAGTAGTATTTGAGTGGTATGCTAGTTTGCAACCGAAATTCATACAAACTTAAGCACAAATGAAGAAGGCTTTCTGAATCAAGTTTTGAGGAGTTAGTGATAAAGTAACTATTACAGATCTTGTCTCAACACCAAAATATGGCAATGAATCAATTCTAGACTATATCACACGATAGAAAAATCTCAGTATTAAGTGAACAACCTACGAGTCAATTTTAGGTAGTAAACATAGCCCTTAGCAATATAAGGGGACAATGAATGGCACCTTATTTGAGCACCTCTTTTATCCATACATTCTAAGACCTCATCATGCAAGTTAAGAAGTTGGAAAGAATTGGTCTACCAACCTTATCTAGTTCATAAAGCTTCAAATCAGAAATGGATAAGGTAAACGTGGAGAGTTTTAAAAAAATGTGAGGTCTACATTCACAATAACTAAGCAAAAGAAACCTCCAAACCCCATCATAAACATGGGTAATCCTCAGAAGCCACCAACTCTTGGAGGAGATGGAGAAGTAGAACAATCCAATGATATCCAACAAAGGCTCTGAAAAAAATACTCTTTCAAAAGAAAAAGAGTAGGTAAAATCTTATAGAATGCCCTAAAGTTAGGCCTCCAATTGTCAGAATTCAAAAGGTCAAGCGAGATTAACAAAATAGATCATCTAAACTATTATCCTTACCATAGAGTTTTGCGACATACTATTAAAGACTACTATGTGTTCAAGGATTGGGTTGAGAAGTAATACTGAGAAGGCAAGCTAACTTTCTCGAAGGTAGCCCTACTCAAAACACCCATCGAATACAATAATCATATTACTGTGTTCAAGGATCATGAACCACTTACTAAAATCCTCTTTAAGGAGAAAGCACAATGTACTCCCAAATAAGGGTATTTATGGAACATCTACATTTCAAAAAGGCTAAAGAAACTAATGAAGAAAATAACTAGAAATCTTGCAGAGCGCAGGGTGGTGATGAAGAAAGCCTCATCAAAATAAATTGCTTCACCTACTCAAAGCATCAAGAAAAGAAAGAATAGAAGAAAGAAGAAGAAGATGGTTCAAGCAAATGAATATAATGTCAAAAAAATAGTTATCCAAGAATACATCGATGCTCTAGATGAATATATTCAGGGAGAAAGAAACAAGTATCTCTTGAAGAATTCTTCCCTAACAAATGTAAAGCCTTGCTAGAATACCCTGATACAGGAAATGAAGAAAGTGAACTTTTGATGGTAACATGCTGAGCCATATTTATCGTTGGATGTTCACAACCAAGCTGATCTCCACCCTCTCTCTTCAATAATGGGGAAATTCAAGATGTAAGGCAAGAAAAAGTGAATAGATTTATCGGGAATGTTACTGATGAAATGGGACATCCCACAGGTCTCCCTGACAGCTGCTCCCAACATGATTATCTTAGAGAGTGGTTCACCTGTAACTACAACTATGGCATACTCAAACTCTAAGTAGATACTATAAAAGAGCTAGCTACAAGTAACATGAGATTTGTCAAGGGGTAAATGCAAATATTGAACAAACACATGCAGGCTATGACTGCTCATGAAGAGAGCATGACAAATATGACTACCATTCTCTATAAGGAAGTCAAGAGGATAGAGAAGGTGCTAGCAAAAAAGACAATGCCATACAAAAGGCTTCATAGAGGTGGTGAGAAACCACTTACTGACCCTCCTTGAGATCAAGATGACCACTTGTGCCACTTACTCTATAGATAGGTCAAGAAAGCTAGACACTATTGAAGAAAGTTATCTAAGTCTATGACCTCTTATCGCATAGTGATTCATACATCTGAGGTGAATACTAATGAGCTGTTATCCCAGTCTCTATTAGGTAATCCAACAACAAATGCTCAACCCATTAGGTTTGGTGAGGTCCTAATTCTAAAACCTATGGAAGGGTGCACTTTGACAACTTTAGAGGAATTATGCATATAAGGTATGGACGATGAATATGACTACATATTTGACTCAAAATAACTTTATGACCACTTCAGAAGGCCCTACACCAACAAGTGCCAAAGAAAGAAGTAAGCATTTTGGAAGAGGATCAAGTGACCTAATGCTAAAGCTCATTCCACCCCCACATCAAATCAATCTGAATACCCACAATCAAGCCAGTGTAGACATCCATAGAAGAGACATTCTAAATATAAAGTGCTAAAGAAGGTTATACCAGCAGACAAAATAGATGGTTCATCCAGAGAGTTTCTGAATACCTTTCTACAAGGAAGCCTCACATGCCTAATTTTGATACTGAATGGGATGATTATCAACCAGTCACATCCTCCAACAATATTCAAGGAACTACTGACTGGGAGCAAGGGCCCACTACCTCCTGTCACATGATTAGTCTCAAAAGTGATTCCAAAGATGAATCTTATTGGTCTCATGATACCAGGTTTCAACTATGGAGAGCAAATCAAGTACAAATCCAAGGTGGAAAATTGTTACCTCTGAGATAAGCTCCAACACCTAGGGACAAAAATATCCCTAAGGACAAGTAAAAGAAAATTCAAATAAATAAAGGCATCGAGCCTTTGTAAGTTGAACCTTTACCTAAAGAGGTGGAATATAATATAGCGGCCTACCTCAAGAAAATTTCCACTATGCTGAGCATGTTTGATGCGCTAATAATGTCACAAGAACTCAAGGATACACTAGTACACATCTTGCAAAATCTAGCTAACTACCAAGCATATTTTGAAGAAAAGAAAATGGAGTCTTTGTATGCATGCTAAACTCCCACTATCACCTTTACAAATGATGACCTACTACTTAGAATAATAGTCCATAATCGACCATTGTATGTTAAAGGGACTAGCGATGGGATCAAGATTAATCACATCCTAATTGACCCAGGTTCCTCAGTCAATTTGATAACTCTCCGAACTCTAAGAACTCTAACTTTGGATATGTGTCATCTATCTTGCGAGATTATAACCATACATGGGTTTAATCAAAATAGCCAAAGAGCTCTAGGAGCATAATTATCCCCTGAAAATAGGTGAGTTGATGACAAATGTCAAATTTTTTGTGATTAATACTGATGAGTCATATAAAGTACTACCAGGGAGGCCATGGTTGCATGAAAATAAAATAGTGTCATCAACCCTATACCAATGCTTCAAATACTACAAGGATGGTGAAGAACACCAAATTGATGGAGATGTATACCCTTTTAATGTTCATGAAGTACATTATGATAATGCAAAATACTATCAGAGATCTGACTCTAATAGGGGGTCTATTTCCATCAATCAAGTAAAGCAAAAGATTGCTAGCCTAATCTTTGCTCTTCCTCACCTAGGAAGCAATTCCGACCTGGCTCTTTCAGATGAAGAAATCCCACAAGTCAACCTGGGTGATTATACTTATGACAAGATGACAATAAAGATCAAACAAAAAATACTCTCTTTATTACTAAAGATTCAAAAGGCTTGTTTAAGCCATTAGATGAGCTGAGATCAATGTTGTGGAAGAATTAATGACTTTCTACATTCTCCCATGACACCAAGGAGGAAAAAAAATATTATTTTATAAGTCAATCACTTATACTCCAAGCATACATAAAATCCTAGGGACTAAAGATCTAGCAGATAATAATGACTATCAATCGATAGCCGTGCCTAAATATTTCTCAGACCAATTTTGTTAAATAATCAATAAATTTAGTTGTGGGCATCCACAAACAAAGAGAGAGAGTCATTTATTTAGGAATCTATGGGATCCATCCCAAGGATGTGCTTACATTTCTGGAAGAGAAAACAAGAACACCAAAAGACTAGACTACATTACTCCAAACACCCATATGTGTCTTATGGTCACTATTGAACCTTTCTCTGATATTCAAGATGACCAAATGATATCAATACCCCCTAACACATGCACCAAGGTAACCATGACTTTTCAAGAAGGTGACATCCTCGATGAAATTTCATCAGAACCAAAGGAAAGGAGGTATGATGCAGCCAAAATACCTTCAGACAATCCTTCATCAAACCTCACTCAATATAATGAATCACTTGGTAAAGAAATAATCCTCAAACTAAAATAAGCTCTACTAGGATGGGGAGCAAGCCACAGTAGATAAATTGATGGAAATCAACTTAAGCACATAGGAAGACCCCAAGCTGACTTTTATCAGTACTCAACTTTTAGAAGAAAGCAAAACCCAACTCAAAGCAGTGCTCCAACAATACATTAACTGCTTAGTATGGAGCTATAAGGAAATGCCTAGAGTGGATCCTAAAGTTGTAGTCCACAAACTAGCCATCAATTATGAGCTTCTGCCTATCAAACAAGCACCTAGGAAGGTGAAATTTGACCTAGAACAAAAGGTGATAGAAGAAATAAAGAAACTAATCGAAGCACGCTTCATCAGAGAGGAGAAAAACCTAGATTGGGTGGCAAGCATTATGCTAGTGAAAAACATTAACCAAATATGCATTTGTGTGGACTATAGGGACTTGAATAAAGCATGTCCAAAAAATAATTTTTCATTGCC
The DNA here is from genome assembly GCA_005019695.1 of Trichopus zeylanicus subsp. travancoricus. NCBI lineage: Eukaryota > Viridiplantae > Streptophyta > Magnoliopsida > Dioscoreales > Dioscoreaceae > Trichopus > Trichopus zeylanicus. The sequence continues at coordinate 1,312,652 of RXID01022272.1, forward strand.
AATAATGGAAATCATGATTAACAACATGGCCGACTTCAAAATATTCTTTTTCATTGATGATTTTTCAAGATATGACCAAATTAAGATGCGTCCTGATAATGAGAAATATACGGCCTTTAGGACACCAATTGTTATTTATATCTACAAGGTAATGCCCTTCGAGCTCAAGAATGTAGGTACAACTTATCAGAAAGCCAAGACTCAAATCTTTGATGACCTCTTATCTCAGTTAGTGGAATGTTATGTGGATGACTTGATGGTCAAAAATAAGAGCAAAGACGAGCACATACAAGACCTAAGAGTGGTATTCAACCACTGTAGAAAATATAACTTAAAGATGAATCCTATGAAGTGTGCTTTGAACATATCATCAAGAAAATTTCTCAACTTTGTTGTCAGATATTGAAATATTAAAATTGATCCATCTAAGATCAAAGCTATCTTGGATATGCCACCACCTAGTAACCTAAAGTAATTAGGGTCATTCCAAGGTTGACTCACATATATAAGAAGACTCATTTCAAACCCTTCTAGAAAATCTAAGATTTTTTCTAAGTTAATGAAGAAGGACACTCTATTCATTTGGGATCAAGACTGCCAATAGGCCTTTGAAGAGATCAAGTAGTTTCTCCTAAAGTCACCAATCTTGGCAATGCCTCTACCCTATAAACCCTTTATCCTTTATATGACAAGAATGGAAGGATCCTTAGTGGCACTTCTTACCCAAAAAAATGAAGAGGGAAAAAAATACACTCTACTATTTAAGTAGAATGCTAGTGGGGGCAGAAAATAACTACTCCCTCATTGAAAAGTATTATCTAACACTCATATTCATGATCAAGAAACTAAGATATTATTTACTTTCTCATCAAGTTATTTTAATATCAAAGGTTGATCCCATAAAGTACCTGATAACTAGGCCTATACTCACTAGGAGGCTAGCAAAATGGGCTTTAATCCTTATGGAATACAATATCAAATTCACACCCCAAAAGGCAATCAAAGGGCAAGCCCTCGCCAATTTTCTCACAACTCACCCAATACCAGATGATTCCTCCCTAACAAATACATCCTTTTTGGTCGAAGAAGGAAAATCTTAATGGAAGTTATAGTTTGATGGAGCATCATTCATCAAAATAGAAATTAGACCAAAGCTTTCGCAAATCAAAGTAGGCATTGGACTCATTTACATCAATCTGAATGGGGGCATTTTACAATACTCCTATTACTTATCAAAATCATACACAAATAATGAAACTGAATATGAAGCCCTAATTGTAGGACTAGAAATGGCTCTTAATATGAAAATATCACACCTATATATTTTTCGTGATTCATAACTAGTTATTAGTCAAGTCCAAGGTAAATATAAAGTCCACAAATTTGATCTCTTAAAATACTATGAAAAGTCTCAAGAGCTCATAAGACAAATCCCGCATATTCAAATAATAAAGGTTTCTTAATTCATCAATGTGAAAGCTGACTCCTTGGCCGAACTAGCCAAGGCACTGGCTAACCCTGATTAAGGAGAAATTCTAATCACAGTGCATAGTAGACAAGTAATGAACTCAACCTTTAACATCAAGTATGAGAGAACTAAATTTAAATAAGTATAAGAGGCAACAGATTGAAGAACACCATTCACCAACTATCTCAAAAATGGAGAGTTGTAGAAGATAAATCTGCATAGACACAACTCAAAAGAGGGTTGCATGGTTTTTGTTTATCAACAACACTCTTTATAGAAGGACCTTCAATCAATTGCTCCTACACTATCTCTTAGACAAATAGGCCAAAGAAGTTATGTATGAAGTGTGTTCTAGAGTTTGTGGGACTCATCAATCGGGTCTAACAATGATGATGAAGATTAAGCGTATGAGTTACTATTGGCCTACAATGGTAGGAGATTATATTGAATATGTGTGAAGATGTCACCTATGCCAAATTCATGGTGACTTCATCCATCAACACCATAAATCCTCTATATCCAATAGTGTCCTCATGGCCATTCAAGGAATAGGTATACACATCATCCGCCCAATCAAACCATCTTCATCTAGGGATCATCGCTTCATACTAGCAACAACTGACTATTTTTCTTAGTGGGCTGAAGTAATTCCACTAAAATAGGTAAAAGCCGATGTTGTTATCTACTTCTTTCAACAAAATATTTTGTACTCCCTCAAAGGATCATTTTTTATAAAGGATCATCCATCAAAAACTTTAAGGTAGATGATTCACACATCATCATAAAATAAATTAGAGATATTTATCCATCTATAATGCAAGAGCCAACAGGCTTAATAAGACATTCAATAAAACCCTCTCCAAGATCTTGAAGAAAGTTGTTGTCAAAAACAAGAAAGAATGGCACTACATATAAAACTCCTACCCAATCAACGCCATATACATTGGTGTTCAAGACTGAGACAATCTTGCCTCTAGAAGTGCAAATCCCCTCTTTAAGGATTGTCTTGCAATAAGAAATCACAAGAGAAGATAATATTTATCTTCACTTTGACAAGCTAGATTCTCTAGACAAGACAAGGCTCATGGCCTAGCAAAACCTAGAAATATACTACCACAAATGGCTATGCCTACAATAAGATGGCTCATCTTAGGTCATTCCAGAAGGAAGAAATGGTCTTAATTCTGAGAAGACTCATAATCCTAAATCAAAACAAGAAAGGCAAATTTGAGGCTCATTAGGAAGGCCCTTATATCATTGAAAGGATATTTGAAGAAGGATCCTACCAACTAATCAATGATAAGGAGGAAAGTCCTATGCCACCAATCAATGGTCAATTCCTCAAAAGGTACTACACCTAAGCCCTGGGGGCAATAACAATAACAATCAAAAATATTTATGTTTTGTCTATGATGGAATATCTTACTTTCTCAAAAGGGAATGCTATGTCAAACATGCATTCCATGTTTCTCAAGGCAAAATATGGACACAAAACTCCATCCATCTTGTGTAGCTACTGAGTCTGCATTTACATGGCATATTAAGTCCACTTCCCATGGCATCTTAAATCCACTTTTACATGATAAACCAAGTCTACTTTTACATGACAATTTAAATTTACTTTTATATGACAAATAAAGTCCACTTTTATGTGGCAAGTTAAGTCCATTTTTACATGACAAACCGAGTTCACTTTTACATAGCAAACCAATTCTATTTACATGTGGTAACTTAAGTCCATTTCTACGTGGCAAACCAAGTCCACCTTTTGTGGCAAATCAAGTCTACTTCTTGTAATAACTTGAATCCATTCCTTGTGGAAAATTGAGCCTACCTCTATGCAACAAATTAAAGTCCACTTTATGTGACAATCAAGTGTGCATCTATATGATAAATTAAATTCATTTTCATGTGGTAAACAAAGTCCACTCCTATGTGGCAATCAAAGTCCACTCTTATGTGGCAATTTGAACCCATGAAGTCAACTCTTGAAATGGTGATGCAGGGATAAGTAATTGAAGTTTATTCTCACCCTCTCCTCTTGTTAGAACTCACGAAGAGACTATGAAGGGAGCAATTTATTTAAGATGATTTTTACTACAATCAAATTTAATTGGAATATGATTAAAATTGAGACTTGTATGCCACTAAATTGTGGCTCAAATGTGAGTTTCAATCAAGCTTAAATTGTAACCAAATTTGATCAAAAATTGAGCTTAATTTGGACTTGAATCATTAGGAAATTTGGGTTCAAGGTAGACATATTGGAAAATTTTGGCTTAAGGTAGGCATAATCCAAATGGGTTGAGTGAACTAGATACTTTGACTGAAATCAGGCCCAAAATTCATCTAAAAGATGAATCAAAATAACAAAATACAAGAATTTTGTAAATAAATCCCCGGATTGAATAAATCTTCATAAATGGGTCTCTAGCTAGATTTTTTCACAAATAGGTTCCTGAATAAGAATTTTACAGAAAAGTCTAATAAAATTTTAAAATTATAAATTAGTTCCACAAAATTTAGGATTTGCATATAAATCCCTCAAAAAATTGATAATTATAATTTGGCTCCTATGAAATCCAGGGTTTGCTACTAAACCCCTCCAAAATTTTATATTTACAAATAAGCTCCTAGAATTTTAACTTTTTATAAATAAGTCCCTCAAGGATTTTTATTTACAAATAAGTTTAAATTTTATTCAAAAAAGATCCTAGAAGTTTTAAAACTTTATAAACAAGTTTTTTATAAAAAAGCCCCTAAAATTCATAAAATTATAATTTAGTCTAATTTTTCAAAAAAATTATAAATAACCTCTCAATGATTTCAATGTCTGGGATGAGTACAACTTTCAAATTTTTGTCATCAGCAACAAACAAATTCATCTATATCTCTCCAAAGACCTATCCAATCTCAATTAGAATCACATCTACATTTAAAATTTAAACACTTCATCCATGATTCAAAATAAATTGATCAAGATTAGCTTGACCGAATCTCTATATCTTTGATGCCTATAAAACCCACGATCTCCTACAAACAAACAAGAAGAAGATTAGAGTACATAAACTGATAAAAAGGCAAACTCTGAAATAGAGAAGAAGGATCAGTGGGAGGAGACAAGCCAAAATACTTGAAATACATGAAATCAAGCAAGGAAGAAGCAACAAGATGGGGTAAGTCTTGGGCCTTAACTTCTATACTTCCATTGTATCCCTCTCTCTACTCTTGCTTTCTTCTCTATAGTGCCATCCTCATCACTATCATAGCTTTGCACTGCTCAAACAATCCCTGCCATGCTGGTTCGATGTCTGAACATTCAGTCTCAAACACTTAGACTTGAATGCCTCCTCCAGCATCAAAACCCTATTATGCACCAGATCGTGGCCACCAAGCCTTGAGCTAGTCCCCTAGCCTTGAGCAACTCACAAGGTTAACCCCACCAAGCCAGGCTATCACATATGTGTGAAGTAGCCACCCACATGTAGTCACCTACTGAGCCGCCTCCACCTTCTCTCCGCAAACCTTCCTCATGCAGCTGCCCTCCTTGTTGTCTAAGCCACCTCTAGCCCACTTGAAGGTTGTTGTCCACCTCCTTAGACACACTCTGAGCTTGCTACCTCTTGCTTGAAGACCGCCATGATTGGTGCGGACCAAGACTAGATCTAGCCATGAGATGAGGGGTAGACGTGCAACAACACCCCACCCCCCCCCCCCCCCCTCCCCCCCCCCCCCCCCCCCCCACCCACCCCCCCCCCCCCCCCTCCCCTCCCCTCTCCTCTCCTCCACACCCCCCACACCCGCCCCACTTTGCCATTGAGGGAGAGAGGCTGGATCTGGGATGACTGAAATGGGGGACCAAGCCACTTGGGCCCAGTGATACCTCACGAAGAAAAGAATGGGGCACAAGTAGGTTGAAGAAGAAGGGGAGAAGATCAAAGGTAAAAATAAAATATAAAAAAAGCTATTGTGTAGCCAAAAAAAGAGAAAAATCTGGCAAAAATAGGGGAGAAAAGGAAAGAGAAAACAATAGGAAAAAAATAAAAAAGTTGTTGTGTAAAATAAAAGAAAAAGGGAAAATTTAGCAAAAATAACAAAAAAAGATAATTCAACATCCTGACCATTTGCAATCCTTGATGATGAAGACAACAAAACTATGACCTCACTATGGTGACCCACGGCCCCTAGAAGGTGGCAATAAAGATGGTGAACCTATGACCTCATTGTGGCAACTTGTGGTCCCTCAAAGATGGTGATGAAGATGGTGAACCCATGACCCCGCTGCGGCCACCCATGACCTCTCAAAGATAGAGAATTCTCATTGTAGTCAGCCAATCTTCAGGCTTACACTCAGCCAACCTTCAAGCTTGCACTTAGCTAGCCTTGGGGCTCTCACTCAGCTAGTCTTTGAGCTCGCACTTAGCCAACCTTTGAGCTCACACTTAGCTAACCTTCAGGCTCACACATAGCTAACCTTCAGGCTCGCACTCAACCAAACTTCAGGCTCACACATAACTAGCCTTCAGGCTCATGTTGGGCTCACACTCAACCAGCCTTTAGGCTTGCGCTTAGTCAGCCATTAGGCTTGTGCTTAGCTAGCCTTTGAGCTCACATTCAACTAGTCTTCAAGCTCGCATTCAGCTAGCCTTTGGGCTCACACTCAACCAGCCTTTAGGCTCACACTTAGCTAGCCTTTGAGCTCACACCTAGCCAGTCTTCAAACTTGTACTAAGCTAGCCTTCAAGCTAACAATCAGCCAATCTTTGGGCTCATATCAAGTCAGCCTTCAAGCTCACACTCAGCCAACCTTCAAGCTCACATCCAAGCGAGCCTTTAGGCTCAAACCAAGCCATCCTTCAGGCTCATGTCCAAGCGAACCTTCGGGCTCACATCCAAGCCAGCCTTTGGCTCATACTTTGTCATCCTTCGAGCTCACAGTCAACCAATCTTTGAGCTCACACTCAGTCAACCTTCAAGCTTGCATCCAAGCTAGCCTTTGGACTCGCATCCCAGCCAACCTTCAAGCTTGCTCTTAGCCAGCCTTCAAGCTCACACTCAACTAGCCTTCAAGGTCACATCTAAGCCAATTTTTGGACTTGCACCCAGTCTACTCTCAAGCTTGCATCTAAGCCAGCCTTCAAGATCATAAACTAAGCTAACCTTCAGGTTCTCATATTTGAAGCTAGACTACATATCTATCTAAAATTATCATAAATAGCCAAGAGCCCTCAAATCAAATTGATTAATGTGAAGTAACTCAATTACAACAAATGGACAAAAGCTAAGGTGGCTCAAATGGACCTAAATTGGTCTAACACATGGACTAAAATCCAAATCGAGTTGGACTCCAAAAATCCAAATTGAGTTAACCTAGATCAAATAAACTCAAACTTGACCCTGATCAGATCCAAGTTCGGTCAATTTGAAATCAAGTTAAACCCAATTAGAATTGAACTAAGCTCAAATCAAACCTTAATTAGGTTAAATCAATTCCAAGTAAAAGAGTTAAGCTAAAAGTCAAACCAAACAAAGCCAAGTTGAGTCTAAACTAAAACCATGTTGAATTAAATTGATTTGATCTTGAACCGAAGTCCATCAAGATGCAAATCTGAACTCAACAAAGATCCAACACAAGGTTAAACCCAACTCAAGCTAAATAAAATCAAACCAGAACCCAAACTATACTAGTCTTGATGGAACCAAATAGGGCTCAAATCAAGTCCCACTAGAAGTATTGAAACTTCAATAATACTCTAAGGCTATGAACAAAGACTGATATCACCATCTTGGCCTAAACCTAAATTAGTTTAAATAGAACCAAATAAGGTAAAATTGTGCCTCACTGGGTGTACTATAAAAGCCTTCAACAACATTTCAAGGCTATATCCAACTTCATAAGTCATTGGTGACACTATCAAACTAAAGAAGTTAATTTCCAATAAGATTAAAGCTATTGGTTGCACTTTGAAGCTAGTCAACCCTAGAAGTTATTGATGATACATCTTCCAAGCTAAGCTAATAGAAAAGCATAGGCAATGCTTCAAACCAAACCCAAGAAGTTAATCGCAAACAAGCTCAAAGTTGTCGGCCACACTTCAAAGCTATATCCAATCCCATAAGCCATTGGTGATGCTACCAAACCAAATAAAGTTAATTATCAATGCACTCAAAGCTATCAGTCATACTTCAAAGCTATACCTAACTCCATAAGCTATTAGTGATGCTGCCAAATCAAAGAAGTTAATTGTAAATATGCTCAAAGCTATTGGCCACACTTCAAAGCTATACCCAACCCCCTAAATCATTGATAATGCTACTAAATGAATGAAGTCAACAAACAATATGCTCAAAGTTGTTAGCCACACTTTAAGCTAGTTAATTCTAGAAACAGTTGACGACACACCTTTTTAAGTTGTCAACCCCAAAAGCAATTGACGGCACGTGCTTTCAAGCTAGCCAACCACAGAAGTAATTGGTGACATATTCTTCAAGCTAGTCAACCCCAAAAGCAGTTGTCAATGCACCCTTTCAAGCTAGTTAAACCCAAAAGTAGTTGACTATGTGATTCTCAAAGCTATATCCAACCTCATAAGTTATTGGTGATACTATCAAAACTAAAAAAGTAATCACCTATGCCTTATTGGCTATGGAAACACTTCAAAAAATATAAAAAATTATTACCTATGCCTTATTAGCTATGAAAATACTTTAGAATTAACGGAGTTATTATCAATGCCTTTTTGGCTAAGGAAAATACTCCAACCTAAATAGAGCTATCGCCAATACCTTATTGGCTATGCAAATACTTCAAATCATGACGTTATCACCAACGTCTTATTGGCTAATGAAAACACTTCAAATTATAAAGTTATCATCAATACTCAAAGTCATTGAAAATACTTCAAACTTCTTCCATTCCCTTCCATGATTCAGGTTAGACACCACATGGTCTAGCATAGGGGGAGTGGGGCAACAGCACACATCAAAACTTCTTCTCTACTTTTTTTCTTTCTTTATTTCTTTTATATTTTCTATATTGAAATTATTTTGAAGTGAGGATATGCCCTTGCCTAAGCCATGTACCATTTTCCTTAAATCAATTAATCAAATACTTTCTTCTTTTCTCTTTTGTGTCTTTATTTTATTAGCTAAATTTCTTACTTTAAGATATTGCTAATAATTATTGGAGTAATTAACAATAGGGATTTGCGCTTATTGGAAGTCATGTTCCCACAATACCTGATAGTTTACTTTAAGTTAAAACAAAACTTGATTTATGATTTGAGATTGCTCCTTAGTATCTTTACTATCCTAGGTAGTCAACTTCGATCCCACAATTTTATCCTTTTCTAGTTTAAAATTTTGCAAACTAAGTAAGGCTGGTCAGCCAATCCTTTCCAACCTCTTGACCTATGTGATGAGATCTTAGAAGATGTGGATAGAGAAAGTTCTTAAATATGGTGTTATTTAATCCTTCCTTTTATTGTCGAGGACTAAATTCATGGCCTCAAACTAACTAATGTGTTTCTCACACCTAATTTTGAGATTTTTCTACCATGTGATGTAATCCAATACTAAATCATTATCACACCTAGGTGTCAAGACAAGGTCTGCAACAGTCACCTTGTCACTAATCCCTCTAAACATTATCCAAAAAGCCTCCTTCATGTATGACCACATTTATATAGATTTTGGTTGTAGACTGGTATATCAATTGAATGCTACCCTTGTTAAGCTTACTAAAAATTGGTGGAGGAGCAATGAAGGGTCATTACTTAAATCCCCATATCAAGTCATGAAGTGAGCTATATGTTGTTCCATGTTTCCCATACCATTAAATAGTTTGAAGCTAGGCACTATGTAGCCCCTAGGGTAAGGCACTCAATTGTGATAAGTAGGGTATGCCTTATTTGTATCATTTATCATACTCATGTCACTTTCTTATCTTTGCTAAGTAGATACCATTTGTTGCACCTGCTGTTATATGTAAACTAATAGCTTCATGTTATCAAGAATACTTGAGATCAAAGATTGGGTATCGTTTTTAGTGAGGTATTATTTATTGGCAAAGGAGGTGCTTGCAAAGGATCTACATTTTTATGAATTTTATCTACAAGAGGTATGTCTTTTTTTATAGCTTCTTGAGGCATCTGCTGAGATCTCTTAAACTTGTCAAGTTTTTGTCTCACTTGCATCATCACCTCTATTAATTCCATGACCTTCCTTTGAATCTTATCCCTCTCTTTCCCTAAATGTCTTAATTATTCTTACAATGCCTTTATGGTCATTTCCCCACTTGAGCTTCCAGTTATGGTTAGGGCTTCTGTTAGGACATGATGGCCTACATTTTAAGGGTCAGGCCTGGGTTTAGTGTGCATTGGGTTGAGGCTGGCTTCTTCCATTAGGCGAGCTACCTCACCAAGGAGTTTACTCATGGAATGAGTAGCTACACCTTCCCTTTGGCATGATAATAAGGATTAATCTACAAGGGTCCTCCCTTCCTAAACCTCTTTGCCTATAATTCTTACTCGTGCTATTTTCTTTTGGTGTTTGGCTAGTTGGAGCATGGGCTTATGGTTCCTTCCTGAGTCATGATGAGAGATGACTCTAATAGTGTGGATGATTCTCCTTTTCAGAATTTCATACTGGGTTGTATCCTTATGATGGCTATTGTTACTTTGTTTAGTTATTCAACCCTTGGCCATAATCTTGAGGTGGGACTGTTCCCCCCGTGTCTTACTTCTACCCTTCTCTATGCCATTCAGTGGGGCAAAAAAGTTAGAAGTGGGAATGGTGATGACTGACTTTATTGGAGGAGTAAGTTTTTTGAGTTAGCTAAAAATTCTAATAGCCTTTTCTTTACTTGTCATAGTCAAGATAGGTTCTTCTTAATCTATGCTTGTGTCAAAGTTTGCTTTTGATTTCCCCCTATCAAAAGGTGGGTGACGGTGATCAAAGACTAAGCTTCATTTTGGTTCTAGTCTCTAGAAGACCAATATCCTCATTGGTTGAGGCATGCTTCTAACTCTCCATCTAATTGACTCTTCTCATTAGGGATACTAACATTGGATCTCTTTTCTCTTAATGAAAGGTGAGGAGTAAAGTTGTCTTATATGATAGCAGCACTGGACTTTTGAACTAGATGAGCTCTGAGATAGTCCCAAACTCAATTTGAACCTTAGCTGCTTCGATGATGACCATTGATTAAGATAGATGCACAGTCAATCCTAGCCCCAGGATGATGGTGTACCTTGAGATGGAGATCTCCTTCATTGATGCCATTTGATGCTTTCTTCTGCAAAACAAAATACATTTAATCATTCTTCAATCATAATTCTATCTTGTTAATGTCTCTATTATATTAGCTAGGTTTCTTCACTTGGAGGAGAAGTTTAGTCCTTCTGAATGTGCCAAAATTTATGGGATCGATTTCAATGGTCCAAGAGTAGTAGAGAACTTGGGGAGTGACCTTGATGTACAAATCAAAGTTTATTTTAATTTGCAGTGTATTATTAGATATTATGGAAATATTGACTTCAAATAGGTGTAAGCCCTTATTATTATTTACCTCAATAATTGTCAAGAATTCCCTAAAGAAAAAAACTTAATTAATAAAATAGAGACACAAAAGAAAAGAAGGGAGCATTGTTTGGTTGATTTGAGAAGAAGGTACATGACTTAAGCAAAGATATGCCCTCACTTTATAATTTAATAGATCTAAACATATAAATGATATGAAATGAGAAAAGAAAATAGGAAAAGCTTGATGTTTCTTGCCACCCCTCTCCCCTATGCTAGACCATATTGAGTCTTGACTTGGATGGGTCCTCACTCAGTCTTTGGTGGATATTGATAAGTTGATTTGGTAACATGGCCTAGTGCAACATGAAGAGATGGATTGAGGAGTGTTGTGATTAACTCCTTTTGATAACATTACTGATCGATCATCAAGTTTAGCCTGAAGCATGGCTAGTTAGCACTTGACTTCTTTTGATAGCATTACTAAAGACTAGTTGGCTTTAGCTTGAAGTGTGGTCATGGGCCTTCAATTCTGGCATTTAACTTCTTTTGATGGTATTATCAATGGCTTGTCAGGTTTAGCTTGGAAGGGAGCATCATCAATGTCTTCAGGGGGGAGTGGATTAATTATGGAGCATACATAATTAATAGCTTCTTTGACTAAAGGGATACTTCCTCAATGGCTACAGAGGTTGACTTGAATAGTGCCTCAACAATAGTTTCTAAGTTTGAAAGGCATGTCACCAATGAATTTTGGATCGGCTAACTTGATGAGTGACTGATAGCTTCAAGCATGTTGTCAGTTGACCTTATTTGGAAAAGACGTAATGGCTAACTGACTTAACGAGTGCAAACCTACCTTTTATCTAGATTTGATTTGAAGGAATGATCAACAACTTTAGCTTATGCTAATTATCTTTAATTTGGTAATCGACGGCCTATGTCAGCTTGTTGTTGATTCAATTTAAGGTATTATTGATGGCCTTAGACTGTTATCGACTAACCTTGTTTGGAAGATGAATTCTAGCTGACTGACTGAGCTAGTGTGAGCTTATCTTTGTGCAAATTTGATTTTAAAAAATGATTGAAGGACATGGCTTATGCTAATCATCCTTGATTTGGTGGTCAATGGCCTATTTTGGCTTGTTAACAATCAAATTTGCAGTATTGTCAACGGCCTTGGGCTCATTGTCAAGTAACCTTATTTGGATGAGGTTTTCTAACTGGCTAACTAGGCAAGTGCATGGCCTTGAGCTTATTGTCAACTAACCTTGTTCAGATGAGATACTCTAATTGACTAACTGAGCGAGTGCAAGCCTACCCTTTGTCTAGATTTGATTTTGAAAGAATGATCAACGGCCTTGGCTTATGCTAATAATCTTTGATTTAGTAATCGATGGCCTATTTTGGTTGTTGTCAATCGAATTTGAGGTATTGTCAATGGCCTTGGGCTTGTTATTAACTAATCTTGTTTGAATGAGGTATTCCATAGCTCGTAAAGCACAGGTGTTAATCTCTTTAATTTTGAAGTATTCTATAACCCATGGGGCATCAATATTAACTTCTTTGCTTTAAAGTATTCTATAGCCCATAGGGCATCAATATTAATCTCTTTGATTTTTAAGTATTCCATAACCTGTGGAGCATCATTATTAACTTCTTTAGTTTGGAGTATTCCATAGCCCGCAAGACATCGGTGTGAACTTATTTGGTTTTAAAGTGGCCTTACTCACTACTTATGGAGTTGGGCATAGCCTCAGAGTGCTGCTAAGGGCTTTTGTAATGCACTCAACAGGACTCAATTTGACCTAGTTTAGTTCTATTTGAACTAGCTCCAATTTGGGTCGAGATGGTAACATCACCCATTGTTCATAATCTTGGAGTATTACCAAAGGTTTAGCACACTTAGTGAAACTCAGTTTGACCCTGTCTAGTTTCATCCAAACCAATCAGGGTTGGGTTCAAGTTTGGTTCAGTATTTAGAACTCGATTTCAATTTGAGTCTGATTTGATTCAGTTTGATATTCAAAACTTGATTGGATTATGACTTGCTAACTCCTTCCAAGAAGATAATGATATATTTTGATTTTTTTTTCTTCCCAGGATCTTTGGTGATTGTGTTCACACTATGCTCTATAGCATGAAATTAGAGGCCACCACCATGAATCGACTACCATAGCCATGGAGGGAATATCAATTTGACCAGGGAAACCATGTGAAACATCCTTTCCCACAATAATTATTAGTATTTTTAAACCAAAGGTATTAATGGTGGATATTCAACTCTAATAATGAATTTAGTCCACCAAGCTTAGCATTGATTTTTAGAAGAATATTTGTCAAATATTGATCATTGACTCTAGTTGGAGCAGTACTTTGATTTAAGTTTGATTTGATTCAATTTAGTGTTCAAAACTTGAGTCTAGTTTTATTTGATCTGAGTCAAGATTGACTTTGTGTTGAACCCTTATCAATTTGCTAATGGATCCTTAATGGATCGTGGATCCGAGTCTTGGGCAAGTTCTTATTGGACTTTTAATAAATTTTGGATCCAACTCTAAATATGTTCCTATTGGATTCTCAGTGGATGTTAGATCTAACCTTTAATGAGCTCTTATTGAATCCTATCTCAACCCATTGATAGACTTGGGGGGTTCGACCCATGTTGGACCTTTATTGGGTTTGGGTTTGCATCTTGATGGACTTTGGTTCAAGTCCAAGTTGATTTGGTTCTACTTGAATTTAGTTTAGGCTCGGCCTAGTTCTAGTTTGACCTCAAGTTTAATTTAACCCAATTAGTTTTTGGTTTAAACTTGATTTGACCTAATTAAGGTCTCATTCGAGCTTACTTTGACCCAAATAGGGTTTGATTTGAACTTGACATGATTTCTAGTTAACCCGATTTGAACCCAATTAGGGTTGGTTCTGAGTTGACTTAGTTTAGATTAACTCAATTTAGATTTTTGATCTAATTCAATTTGAATTCTAGTCCATCTACTTGATTAATTTAGGTCTATTTAGTGATCTCTTTAAGTCAATTTAGTCCTATCCATTCGTTCCAGCTAAGTTTGCTTAGGTTCAATATGGTTGACTCACCCTAATGTAATCAACTTGTGTTAATCAATTTGATTCAAGAGCCCTCGGACTATTATGATAACTTTGGGTGAGCCCACAAACTTACTCTAGTTCAAATAAATAATCGGCAAACTCGCAAGTTGGCCTTACTCCGAATAAATATTCAACGAACCTGAAAGCTACTCTTAATCTGAATAGACATTCGATGAGCTCGCAAGGTGATTTTAGTCTGAATAGATATTCGAAGAGCTCATGAGTTGGTCTTAGTCTGAATAGATATTCTATGAGCTCGCAAGTTAGCCTTAGTTTGAATGGGTATTCGGTGAGCCCATGAAATGGCCTTACTTCAAAGAGACATTCAACGAGTTTGGAAACTAGCCTTAGTTCAAATAGATGTTCGATGAGCTCAAAAGCTGGTCCTAAACCAAATAGATATTTGGCAAGCTCGTAAATTGACCTTAGTCTCAATGGACATTCAGTGAGCCTACAGATTGACCTTAGTCCAAATAAATATTCAGCAAGCTTGCAATCTAGTTTTAGTCTGAATAGACTTTTAGTGAGCCTATGGGCTAAGTTTAATCTGAATAGACATTCAGTAAGTTAGCAAGCTAGACTTAATCCGAATAGATATTTGGAGAGCTCACAAGTTGGCCTTAGTCAAAATAAACGTTCGACGAGTCTGCGAGCTGGTCTTAATTCGAATAGACATTACACAAGCTCACAATCTTGTCTTACTCCGAATCTATATTCGACAAGCTCACAAGCTAGTCTTAGTCTGAATATATATTTTGCGAGTCCATAGGCTAATCTTAATCTAAATAAATGTTTGGTGAGCTCAAAAGATAGTCTTAATCCAATTAGATATTGTGCAAGCTCACTCACTTTAGTCCAAAATTAATTTTTAGATAACTCCATAGGCTAATCCTAAATCAGAGTTGACTTTCAAATAAGCTCATGCACTAGTACTAGATTGGCGGTGATGGTAGTCTGTCAATGCACAAAAGACCATAAATAACCATAGTATTGATAAAATTTTACTGATGTATAAAAATATAAGTGACGGTAGTGATCATAGAGTTCTTTATTACACAAAGGATCATGGACAATTTTGATGTTGATAAAATTTTATTAATGTGCCAAAGACTAAAAATAGTTACCGTGATGCTAGTATAGAAATCAAAGTAAAAGAGCCCCTTCTCACCCCACTCCATCTTCATTTCCCTTCTTCACGAATCCTTTGTAGCCCATGGCAGCCCGAAGCACTTCCTGATCGAATCCGGTCACGATCTCTAGTGGAACACAGCGAAGGCCGCCTCAAGGTGGCGATAGCGGCAAGGCATCAGCAGTGGAGCTCTGGAGTGGGAGCGGGCATCGCGGGCTTCTTCTCTTCTCGTCCATGGCTAGATCTGGCTGGAGCTTGGCTGAGTCCAGTCATCGGCAGGTGACAAACAACTCCGGAAGGGGATGGCAGGGCTCGGCAAGGTGCAAGAGGGCGGCGCTCTAGCATGGAAGCAACACCAGTGCAGGTCAGGCCGGTGAGGCAGAGCTCTGACAAGGGCTCAAGCTAGTGGATGCAAGGGCCGCGAGAAGGGGAGTGGCAGGCCAGCAGCGCTTGTGCTGGCGAAGGAATGGATCACAGCCGGAGAAGAAGCAGCTCCAACGGGGTGCAGGGCCGAGCGGGCATGCGAGTGAGCCAACCGAGGGAAGAGGTATCCAAGTCCGGCCATCTCCGGCCGAACCTGATCCCGACAATGAGTTGAGTCGATGGCCAAGTGAGAGGCACGGGTCGGCAAGCAGGGGTGAGGACCGGCGAGCAAAGGTCAACGGGCCTTGGGGCAAAGCTATAGAAGCGAAGGCTAGCGGGTGGAGCGGATCGTATGGGCACAGAGGCCGGTTGAGCTAGTCGCTTGGGTGGACGATGCTGGAGGGCCGCGGACAAGGGCATTAGCAGGCAGCTCCAAGAAGAGGGGTCAGACTCATAGGTCGATGGAGAGAGGGTCCAAGTGGATTACGAAGCTCTAGAGCGAGACCGGGCATTGCGTAGGCAGGACTTGGTGCAGGAGCATCAAGTGGAATCGGGACCTTCCTCATGGCAGGCAGCCAAGAAGAAGCGGACAGTTGCAGGCAGCACTAAAGAACCGAATTGTGGCTAATGGCATGGAGGTTCACCGAGGAAGTGACAGCCACGAGGATGACAAATCAAGGCTGAGGAGGTCAGCAAGAAACTTGCAAGCAAAGAAGAACACGGGAGCGAAGAGCAGGAGATAAATGAAGAAGACATGCACAGGTAAGAACCTTACTTAATCCACAACGATATCTTTTTTTACCATTTTTATTTTAAATTTTCATCAATTTATATATCTCAATGAGATTTGAATCTAAATTTTTAATTAGTTTTATTTTGAAATGTGGTGCGATTGCGATTATAACTGGATTAAATTTCTATATTTTGTGATTAACATATAATTTTTTGATTGGAATTTATTTACTTATGAAGAAATTCAAATCTTATATCATTTCTAAATTTAAATTTTCAAGGGAGTTATTTATAAATTTTCTGAAAAATTTAGATTAAAATATATTTTTTAAAATTTTAGGAGTCTCTTTATAAAAAAGATTAATTTATAAAATTTTGAAATTTCTAGAGTTCTTTTAATAAGAAAATTTCGAGATGAGTATGTTTGTAAAATGTATTTAATCCAAGGATCTATTTGTTAAGATTTTATATTTTTTTTATTTTGTTCCAGATATTTGGTGAATTTTAAGTCCAAATATCTGGTTCACTCAACCCATTTTAGTTTAAACCTACATTTCTCATTAATTTAAGTCCAAATTAAATTTAATTTTTAGTTAAATTTTACCTTGATTTAGGTCCAAACAAGACTCACATTTGGACCCTAATACAGTAGTATTCAATTTTATATTCTGGCTAAATTTTGATTAAATCAAATTTTTCAAAATTGACTCAAATAAGATCCAATGAACAGGAGAAGGGAAAGTAAAAAAAGAAAGAAAAAAATTGAAAAAAGGTTTTGTTATTGCTAGCAAAAGAGAGAGAGAAGGCTAGAGCCGACTATGAAAAGAAAAATACAGAAAAACAAAGTGAACAAAAAAATTATTACTAAAAAAATAAAATAATATATTACTCTATCTCGGCTCACGTGCTTCAAACTTCTGACCTAAGGTCACATTACAGGCACACCTAAAAGTCAAATTAGACTTAAGACTAATTCACGAGCTCATCTAAAAATCAATTCAACCTAAGGCTATTTTGCGAGCTCGACTAAAAATCAATTCAGACATAAGGTCAATTCGCGGGCTTATCCGAAAATTAATTCAAGCTAAAATCAATTTGTGAGTTCCCTTGAAAGTCAATTCAAATGTAGAACTAGTATATAAATTAGGGATGTCAAAATAAACCTCTGGCCTATGGGCTAGGTTGATACGGTCTAAAATCAACAGTGTTTGGATTGTGCCTAGCACTGTTGAGTTTTAGATGTCTTAAACTCTAATTAGAGTTTGAGTTAAAGTAGGAATCCAAAGTTGGATTTAGATTTATATTATTAGGAGTTGTAATTGAGTAAAACTCAGGCCCAATAAGAGTTTATAAATATACTATAATATATAGGGCTTATGTGTGGCTAATATAGAGATTGAACTAAAGAGAAATAGAGAGAGAGGAATAGAAAGAATAGAAAGAAAAGAAAGAGAGAGAGTGTTGGCTCTCGTGTGTGGGTCTTTCTAGTGCTTCTCGGTGGTCTCTCGTGGTGGTTCCTCATGGTACTCTCTTGGAGATTCTCTCTGAAGGTGGAGGCGTTGCCGAGGCTTGGAGAAAGAGTTTAGTTGAGTAAGAAAGAGTGAAGTCCTTCTTGTAAACTCTTGTAAAAGCCCATATCTATTGATAGTGGATCTCCCGTTGTCTTATCTTATTATTTTCTTTTATCTTGTATTACTTTTCGTTTATTGTGTTGTTTGAGAACAAGGTGATACGTGAAACTTCCACTGCGAATCCCAACATAGCACAGCCCATATGTGGTATTATGTTGGTGCTACCCTCGTGGCTAACGGGCCAAACCTGGCTTGCGGAATGATTGGACCGAGTACAATACGGCACATGGGCCGACCCAAACTGGCCCACAGATTTTTTTAAAAAGAAATTCAAAAGCTTGTACAGTTGGAAGTTGTAGTTCTAGCCTTCTGGGGAGCAAAGCAAAGGAGGGCTTTAGCCTTTGGACCTCTAGTCAAGGTGTTGCTCCCTTTGCCAGTCAAAGGGAGAAGGGTGGGAGCAATAGTAGGTTTTAAAAATAATGATAATATTTAATTTTAAATATTTATATATATTAAAAAAGGGTTAGGTATGACATGGCCCACCGTAGTGCCTAAAATTTTTCATGAGTCGTGCTTAACATAGCCCAAAATAGTTGTGGCGATCCAATCAAATGGGCCATGCCGGCCCAATACGGCCCATTTGACACCCTTTTTGTGGACTTGTCCAAAAGTCAAATTGACTAAAGACTAGTTTGTAAACTTATTCAAAAGTAAATTCGACCTAAGGCCAACTTGTGGACTCACCTAAAAGTCAATTCAACTTGAAACTATATTGTGGGTTTACTTAAAATTAATTTAGACCTAAGACCAACCCGCAAACTCATCCAAAAATCAAATTAGCTAAAGGTCAATTTGTGGACTAGCCTAAAAGTTAAATCTACTAAAATTCAGCTTACAGGTTAGCCCAAAAGTCAAATTGACTAACTGACCTAAAAGTCAAATTAACTCAAGACCAACTTGCGAGCTCGCTTGAAAGTCAAATCGACTCAAAGCTAGCCCATGAGATTACCCAAAAATCAAAACCGACTAAAAGTCTACTTGTAAGCTCGCTTGAAAATCAAATTGACTCAAAGTCATCTTGTGAACTCACCTAAAAGTTAAACTAACTAAAGACTAATTTGTGGACTCGCCTAAAAGTCAAACCGATTAAAGACTAATTTGAGCTCTCACCTAAAAATTAAATTGATTTAGGATCAATTTATGGGCTAATCCAAAAGTCATTTTGATCAATGGACAGCCCAAGGGATCTCTAATCAATTAAAATAAATTAATTAAAATAATTGACTTAATCAAATTAAAACTAAGTTAATTCGACTACATTAAGTAAATTAATTAAGCTAAGCTAATGTGACTTGAACGGACTACTCAATAGACCTAAATTAATCAAATAAATGGACTAAAACTTAAATTGAATTGGACCCAAATCCAAATGGAGTTAACTCAAATCAAATCAATTTAAACTCAGCTTCAATCGGATTCAAATCGGGTCAACCTAAAATCAAACCAAATTTAAACCAAATCCTAATTGGTCAAATCAAATTCAAATCAACCTTAATTGGGTTAAACCAAATTTGAACCAAACTCTAATTAGATTGAATCAAGTTTGAACCAAATCATAATTAGATCAAACCAAGTTCAAAACAAGCCCTAAATAAATTCAAACCAAACCCTAATTGGGTTAAATTAAGTTTAAACTAATCTAAATTGGATTAAACCAAGTTTGAAGTAAACTCTAATTGGATCAAACCGAGCTCAAACTAAAATCCAAATCAAGCTTGAGCCTAGACTAGAACCAAAACCAAGTTAAACCCCCCAACCAAAACTAAATCAAACTTGAACCTGAACTAGGTCAAATTTGAACCATAATCAGGTCAAACCAAAATCAAAACCAGGTTGAACCTAAACTAGAACTAACTTGAACTCAAGCCCACATCCATTAAAGGTCTAACATGGTTTTAACTCAAATCCATTAAGGGATCAAACTTGAATCCAATAAGAAAACAATCAAGATTAGATCCAACATCCAATAAAGATCCAATAAGAACCCAATAAGGATAGGATCCAAGATCCATTAAGAACCAAGTCCGAGACTTGATGGAAATTCAACAAAAGGTCAAACCCGACTCAAATTGAATCAAATCAAACATGTTCAAAATCAAGTTATGAATATCGAATTAAATTAAATCAAACTTGATCAAAACTAAGTTCTAAACATCAAAACTGATTCAAATTGGACTTGATCAAAATCAAGTCTTGAACATCAAATTCAATCAAATTAGACACAATCAAAATAAAGTTTTAAATATCAAATTGAATCAAATTAGACTTAATTTATCAAGTTCTAAATATCAAATTGAATCAAATTAGACTTGATCAAAATCAAATTCTGAATATCAAATTGAATCAAATTGAACTTGATTGAAATCAAGCCCCCAACATTGAATTGAATCAAATCAAACTTAATTAGAATCATGTTCTGAACATTGAATTGAATTAAATCAGACTTGAGCAAAATCAAATTCTAAATCAAATCAGACATAATCAAAATCAAGTTTTGAACCTCAATTAATTCAAACGTGATCAAAATCAATTCCTAAATATCAAATTAAATCAAATCGGGCTTGAGGGAAATCAAGTCCTGAATATTGAATTGAATCAAATTAGATTTGAATCAAAATTAAGTTCTAAATATTAAATTGAATCAAATTATACTTGATCAAAATATTGAAATCAAGTTCTGAACATTGAATTAAATCACATCAGACATGATCACAATCAAGTTTTGAACATCAAATAATTCAAACTTGATCAAAATCAAATCCTGAACATCAAATTGAATCAAATCATACCTGATAGAAATTAAGTTTTAAACATCAAATTGAATTAAATCATACTTGAATTGAAATCAAGTTTTGAACATTAAATTAAATCAAATCAAACTCGAACAATATTAAGTTCTAGACATCAAATCAAATCAAATCATACTTAAATTAAAATCAAGTTCTGAATATCGAATTGAATCAATCATACTTGAACCAAAATTAAGCCTAAGCTTCAAATCAAACTAAATCAAATTTGAACCAAAATCAAGTCTAGGTCGAGTCAAATTCAAATCAATTAGTGTTAGTCTATAACAAGATCAAACTCATCAATAATACCTCAAAACCTAATTGGCACAAACCAAGAAAGGTTGTTAGTTATCAAATTGAAGATAATTAGTATAGGCCCAAGTTTCTAATTATTCTTTCAAGTCAAAATTGAACTTAAACAAGCTTGAACTCACTTAGTCAGTTGGCCAAACATTGTGATTGAAAGAAGTCAACTAACAATAAACAAAAAGTTATCAGTAACACTTCAAGCTCATCTAATATAAGCTTCAAAGCTATTGGTCATGATTTAAATTTAATCAATAATAAGCCAAAGACATCATCAATTATTAAATTAGAAATAGTCAGTATAAGCCGAGGTTGCTACCCATTTCAAGTCGAAGTAAAGCAGGCTTGAACTCGCTTAATCAATCAACTAAATGCCATATTCAAAGAAATTCAACTAACAATAAGCATAAAGCTGTCGGCCACACTTCAAGCTCAACTAACACAAGATCAAAAGCTATTGGTGACTCTTCAAATCTAATCGATAATAAGCCAAAGAAGTTGTCAATTATCAAATTAGAAATAGTCAGTATAAGTCAAGGCCACTAACTATTTCAAATCAAACTAACGCAAGCTTGAACTCACTTAATTAGTTAGCGAAATATCATGTTTGAAGAAAATTAATCAACATAAGCACAAAGTCATCGATAACATTTCAAATCTAATCGACAATGAGCCAAGAAAGACTATTGATTATCAAATCAAGAATAATTAGCATAAGCAAAGACTACTAATTATTCTTTCAAATCAAATATCAAAAGTAGTTAACTAACAATAAGTTAAAGACCATTGGTGATACTTCAAACCCTAATAGAGCCAACTGACACAAGACAAGTAGTCAACCATACCCTAAAATCTAGCAAAGTTATCAGCATTCATTAAGGATCAAACCAAGCACCCACCTAAGTTAGGTTTCACTTGGTCAAGTGCATGGAAGCAAGACAGCAGTGAGCATCAAGTTTTTCTCATTCTCTTTCTCATTTTATATAATTTATGATTTTGAAATTGAGGGTATATTCTTACTTAAGCCACGTATCCCTTTCTTAAATCAATTAATTATGTTTTTTTCTTTCTTTCTTCGTGTCTCTATTTTTATGAGCTAGATTTTCTCACTTTAGGAAGTTCCTAATGATTATCAGAATAATTAATATTAGGAGCTTGCACCTATTAAAAGTTATGTTTTTACAATTTTTGATTGCACATCAAACTCATCTCAATTTTTATTAGTTATTTCAAGATTGCTCCTCGGGATCTTTAGCTATCCCAGGTGATCGATCATATCTTCACAATCAGAAGCTAACTAAGGAATGAAAATCAAGTACAATTTAGGGGCAGTAATGTATTACCCCCCAAATAAGTCCCAATACCTAGAGACAAGAATATCTCTAAGGACAAAGATAAAGAAAAAAATTCAAATAAATAAAGGTGCAGAGCCTTCGTACGTTGAACCTATGCCCAAGAAGGTCAAATCTAACATTGCTTCTCACCTCAAGAAAATCTCTACCATGCTAAGTGTGTTTGATGCCCTAATAATTTCACAAGAACTTTGAGATACATTGGTATATATTTTGTAAAACTCAAATGATTATCAGGCATACTTTGCTATAGGAAACAAGGAGTCATTATACACTTGTCGAACTCCCACCATCACTTTTACAAGTGATGACTTGCTACTAGGGACAGTAGCCACAATAGGCCATTATATGTCATTGAGAATAGTGACGGGATTAAAATCAATTATATCCTCATCGACCCAAGGTCCTTGGTTAACATGATGACCCTCCATACTTTACAAACTTTAGCTTTGGATGTGTGCCACATATCATCCAAAATTATAATCTTTTAGTGTTTCATCAAGAGTCAAAACACTCTTGGAACCATAACCATACCTCTGAAGATAGGCAAATTAATGACTAATGTTATGGTTCTATGTGATTAATACTGATGCGTGATACAAAGTATTATTAAGAAGACCATGGTTATATGAAAATACAGTAGTAACATCAACCTTATATTAGTGCCTCAAATACTTTGTGGATAATAAAGAATATCAAATTGATGGGAATGTACATCCTTTTAATGTTCAAAAAGTACACTATGATGATATAAAATATTATCAAAGATTCTATACTGGTAAAGGATCTGCTTCCATCAATTAAGTAAAGAAGAAGATTAGTAGTCTAATCTTCAGTCCTCCTCGTCTAGGAAGAGATACAGAGTCTTCAGATGAAAAAACCCCATAATTATGCTTGTGTGGCTATTCTTTTAATAAATATAACAATGGATGTCTAAGAGAAAGAATCCTTCTTGTTATGAAGGTCCCAGAAGGCTTACTTAAGCTAATAGACAAGCTAAATACGACTGCCATGGAGAAATTAACCTTTTATATTCCCTAAAATATAAGGGAGAAAAGGAGATATTATTTTACAAGGCAATCCCCCTATGTTCCAAGCATGCTAAAATCCTAAACATTGAAGATTTGAAAGATAATAGTAACTATCAACCAATGATCATATCTAAATATTTTTCAGATAAATTTTATCAAATAATCAAAAAATTTGGCTGTAGACTTCATCAAACAAAAGAAGAAAGTTATTGAAGAAAAATCTATGAGGCCCAAGCCAAGGCCGTGTTTATATTCCTGAAAGAGAAAAGAAAAATTCCAAAGGACTTGGTTATATTGCTCCAAGCATCCAAGAATGATGTAGGGAGAGGTGTGGAAGAAGAAACAAAAAAATATATAAAGAAAGAGACTCACGGGGGGAGAGAGCAAAAATAAAAGAAAAAGAAAAAGAATTGTAGGTGAGGGAATCATAGCCAAAAAAAGAAAGAAAAAAAATTATCTTCTTCACCTTGATTAGCATTTCTCATGCACCTATTATCATTTTTAGCTTAAGAAAATTTTTCATGGTCTCGATAGCTAACACCGACTTAAGAAATTTTTTTGGGGTCTCAACCATTAACATTGGCTTAAAAAATCCTTTAGGATCCATATTGTTATTTTCGATCTAAGTGAATCCTTCGAGGTGCTAGCTACCAACACCAGTCAAAGAAAATCCTTCAAAGTTTCAACTGTCATCTCCAACTTTAAAGAAATTGTTCAAGATTTGGACCATCATCGCTAGCCTATGGGAATCATTCGGGGCTCAGACTACCAGTACCAACCTAAGAAATTTTTTTGAGGTTCTAACTATCATTTTTTACTTAAGAAAATTTTTTGAAGTTATGATTGTCACTTGACCTAAGGAAATCCTTCTGCCCTGATTGCCATTTGGCCTAAGAAAATCCTTTGGGGTCCTCTACTGCCACACAACCTAAGGGAGTCCTTCAAGATCCTAATCATCACTCAACCTAAAGAAATCCTTCGGGCTTCCGATTGCCACCCACCTTAAAGAAATCCTTTGGGGTCTTGATTGTCATATTTCACTTAAGGGAATCCTTGGGATCCTAATGCTTGGCCATGTTCCATCATATTCATGCCATATTATGGTTATGTTTTGCCATATTTTGATCATACATTTTCATATTTCAGCCATATTCTATTGTATTCAAGCCATGTCCTGCCATGGTCTATCATGTTTTATCGTATTTCAATCATGTTTTGTCTTATTTTGGCTGTGTTTCACAGTATTTTGTCATATTTTGTCATGTTCTACCATATTCTTACAGCCATGCCTCTGACCATTATCCTAACCATCATTGAACATAAGAGAATCTCTTGGAACCCCAAGAGCTAATAATCAATTATTGATTACATCGAATCAAATTATGTCGACCTAGCTTAATCAAATTGAATAAAATAAATTAACCAAAGTGAATTAAACTTGAACAAGTCACTAAGTGGGTCAAGGCTAATTGAACTCAAAATAACTCAACTAAATCAAATGAGGTAAAACCAAAACCAGAACCAAGTTGAACTAGAATCAAAATCAGGGTGAGTTTGACCAAAACCAAACTAGGTTCAGACCCAAACCCAATAAGGTTCAAACCCGAATCCAATAATGTTCAAACCTGAATCCAATAAGGATCTATTAAAGGGTTAAACCTAAATCTAATAACGTTTAAACCCAAATCCAATTAGGATCCATTAAGGGATCAAATCCAAACCCAATAAGGTTCAAACCTAAATCTAATAAAGATCTATTTAAGGTCAAATCCTAATCAAATGAGTTTAAAATCCAAATCCAATAAAGATCAATTAAGGGTTGAACCCATATATAATAAGGTTCAAATCCGATTTGAATTAGAACCCAATAAGGGTCCAATATGGGTCAGACCCTAATCGAATAATGGTTCAACAAAGATCAAACCCAAAATCTATCAAGAATCCATTAATGATCAAATCTAAGATCCTTTAAATATCTATTAAGGATTAAATAAAAATCTATCAAGGATCTATTAAGAATCGAATTCATGATCCATTAAGGATTTGTTAAGAATCAAATCCAAAATCCATCAAGGATCCATTAAGGATTAAACTCAAATCCATTCAAGATCCATTAATGGTTGGAGTCTAAATCCATCAAGAATCAATTAAGGATCAAAACCAAATTCAAGAAGAATCCATCAAGAATCAAATCCAAGATTCACTAAAGATTTAAGTCAAGTTAAACCCATTTCCAATAAAGATCCACTTAGGGCGAACCTAAACCCAATAAAGATCTAGCATGGGTTGAATCCAAAATCCTAATTGAAGCAAATCGGATGTGAATCAAACTAGACTCAAACTATATCCAAGTCTGAATTGAAGCAAGTTTGAATCAAACTCATATCGAACCAAACTTAAACAAAAGCCAAATAGTTCATGTTGACTTAAACCAAAACAAGTTAACTTCAATTCAGACTTAGATATAGTTCAATGGGCTTGGTCCATGAGTCGACTTTGGGCTCACCCAAACATTCGTAGGCTGGGCCCGTTGCCAGCCCTATTGAAAGGTTCCTCAATACAAGATGCGTGATTTCTACGTAAGAGAAAAGAGTTATGCTGGGCATTATGTCCGGAGCTGGCCAGCACCATCCTCTTAGACAACAAGTACATTAGCAACACAACAATCAACCTGAAAGGCGTAGCCGTAAGTCATAAACATTCGTTATATGTTTTTATCATATGAAAGTAACCTAGAGATGGTACTGGTTGGCTAAGTGGTAACAATCATCTTGCAAAGATCAGAAATGATTACATCGACGGAAATATGAACACGAGCTACATAAGATTACTTCTGGACGCATACCCTGATCTCAGATGAAGCTCACCAAACTCTTCAATCAAAATGCAATTTTGCTACTGGAACTACAGTATAGACCGTATGAACTCTCTGAGATCTACGAGGTTGGAGTCTAGAAATATTGATCACTATGGCATCTATGCTCCTCTCTGCCACGGTTCCTCCACAGCGACTAGCACAACCAATTCAGTGAGTATGCTTCAGAATGTATATTTTCTGGCATGAAATGGTGTTGATGTACAAGTGTTTTGGAAGTATAAATTGGCAACAGGTAAAGGAAAATAATCCATGTGCCAGCAGCAATGCAAGCACATACCTGAATCCTCCTGAAGTGCAACAGGCTCTTCATGCAAATGTTACTGGGCTGCCATATCCCTGGAGTGGCCGCAGGTGATTTTGAAAACCTTTAAGCTGATAGAATACCTTCTTTCGAACATTGTATTGGTTATTAAAGCAGCATTTTAGACCAGAAAATATTCTTACCAATCGATTTCACTAAAATAAACATTTTATTTATCGGGGTTGAAATAGGACTGATGCATCTTCTTCAGCAATGCTACCAACCATCAAGCCACTCGTTGCAAGTTGCACTAGAGTGTGGTTGCACAGGCAAGTTGTGAAAAATCTTGGACAAAATAAATGCGAGTATGTCTTCCTTTAGAAGAATAAGAGTAAAATCAGAAATATTATTTCCAGTGGAGATGTGGATTCAGTATGCCCTGTGACTTCAACAAGATACTCCAGTGCTTGGTCTCAATGGGGAATCATCATGACGCCCAAGGCACACCAATGCCAAGGTAAAAGAAATTTGGGTCGATATTTCAAGAGTAATAACTAGCAGATAATAACGTATCCTGACCACCAAGAAATTCCACGAATAATTTTTGATCTTAAAATAGCCATAACTTCTTGTATAATGGCAGCTTGGAGGATATGTTGTTGGCTATAAAGGACTATTACTTGCAACAGTCAGCGGTGCAGCGCATACAGTGCCAAGCTACCAACCTAAAAGAGCACTAACCATGATCACATCATTCCTTCAGGGAGAGCACCTCCCAGCTGCATGAGGGAACAGCATCATCTTACTGATACAAGGAGATGTCTTGGCTTCCATCTGGACACAATTCAAGCATATGTGCAGCAATAACACGCAATCTTACTCTTACTGTATCTACTTTGTCCTCTAAATGGATGCCTTCATTTGTGTAAGATGGTTGATATTATATACATAAATGGAGTCTTTCACTTTTTTCCTCTCTGCTCCAAATAGATAGGATTTTGTGGTTCAGAATTTATATCATAAAACTATTTCTAACTAATAGGCAGAAAGATACAAAAAATTCAACATATTAGGCAATCTTTGTGAAGCAGAAGGTACGGATATAACAGCAGTTTCATACTCAACTTTACCTCAAAGACATTCAACCACAATGCACAAATATGAGCATGACGATGGCCGATCCTTGCTCAAGCTTCATTCACTCGTGCTTGCGAAAGCTTGAGACATGCTTGAAAGGGGAACACTTCCTAGATGTTTTCTAGGTTGTCTAAACAATTAGTTGGAATTTATGCGGTGGGATATAAAGATGACAAATGCAAAATGAGAGGAACCAGGAAAGGTTTGTTCAAACTGGTAGTACTTGATTTCTGAACGTTCAAAAGGCAGATATCAAAAATGTAAAATTTTCAAACTCTCGCTGAACAAAAGCATGATCCTTCCTCACAAAATAGAAGAGAAACTAACTAGTAAAAATGTCAACAGAAAGCACTGCACAAAATCTACAATGATATGAATACAATGTTTTTGTTGACACATCTCATTCAAGCAAAATGTGTACAAACTAATCATCACATTCACAATTAATTATGCACAGAAATCTCTTAGCTATCCCATCCACACCTCTCTTCTGGAAGTGAAACTCCAGCTATCTGCGCACTTACTGGATGCCAGACAAGCCTTTCAAAGGAAGTTGTAACTTTGTTTGTTACAGCATATGACTCCTAGCTTCATTTTGATTTAGGAGTACAACTCCAATCAAAGGTTTTATGTTCCAATTCCACCATGCTTCTGGTTCAAGAGACAAGATCCTGACAAACAAGAAAAAGAAGCCTACTATTCAAATAAAAAACAGGAGCTTCAACAACTAATCCCCTAGATTTTCCCAAATTAAAAAATTAACACATTTACATGTGTCCCCTTGAATTTATTGAAGGCAGGTCCTGATTAACCTACTTTGGATTGCAGTGAGCTATCGAAGGTGGTGGAATGTGAAATAGCTTGGACAAGATATGTACACAATACAGTGCAAGTATATATGAATTGATTCAGGTGAAATCTCAGTAAGGAGCCTTCTGGAATTGGCCGTTAGCTCTTAGAGCTTCACGAATGCTGTCTACCCACCTGCCAACACCAATGTATATAACATCAGTAATCTGTTCATAGTAAGCAAGCTTTGCGATGATTAGAAAGAGAGGTAGGACACTAAGCAAGATGCTAAACAGAAGCATATATAGTTTTATCAGTATTGAATCAAAAGATGGCACACAATATCTTGAAGATTGATTTGATCAATAGGCGGAATGAAGATTGCATAAACAGTTTTACTGCCGAAAGAATGTCTGTATTATGTGTCCCTCGAGAGAAGTTTGAACGAGTAGAAAATCAGAAATCGGAGTTCTATGGCAAAAGGCCCTTGTACCAACCAGGTAGTCAGCTTGAAACAACTAAATCAGTATCTAAACTGCAAAAGGAAACAAATACATTATAATTGATGGTACCTAATGTCCAAGATAAGTAAACAAAAAGGTCATTTTTTTCAGGACTGAGGTCTCAAGGTCCTTCGATGTGTTCTATTGTAATGAAAGGCTTCCTACAATCTCTACTATGGTAAAATGGTTAATGTCCTGGACCAAGAATTCTAGGTTGCAAACAGAACCAAAATTATTGGGATTATGAATGACAGTCAATACATTTCCTAATTAGGATGCTTCATGTAATAGACCAAAAACTCTACAATGCAAACTGAACAGGAATTATTGAGATTCTAAATGGATACAGTCAATACATCTCGTAATTGACTCCACAATAGGTTTCCTATTGCCAAATTGGAACAAAAATAATGCCTTGAAGCTCACAGAACAGAACCCCAAACTGAATAGCAAAAAATACAAGGAAAGAAATAAAAAGTAAGCCATAGACAGATAATTGAACAAATGTGTATACCCTTCTAGACCAGGATTTGTTGGGTAGTACACCTTCTTCAAGCCTGATCTTTTTGCAGCCAAAGCAGTTGTCTCACCAATGCAAGCAACAGAATTGTCCCAAGTGTACAAATGTGATAAAAGATTAACCCATGCACTGTTTTGAGGAAAGATTCACTAAAAACACCTCATATGTGTAAAAAGATAAGATAATGATAAGCAGAAGAGGTGTGTCACAGGTAAAACAACTGCAAAGTGATAAATTTCATCAATAATGAACTAAAAGTCAACAAACTGGAAGTGATTATTTCTCAATTTATTTCATGACATCATGACAAGATGAAAAAAAAGGTAGCACATAATTACTGGATTGCAGAAGGAGAAGCAACTGCAACAACTGGAGCAGAAAGTGCTTGTCTTAGAATCACCCCATCTACATCTTGAACAGCTACCTAAAAAAAGAGGGGAAAACCCCGGTCTTAGGGATTTCAGTTATTCAACCAATTTAGGCTGCAAAAATCATATAGGACTTCAATGACATACATTATTTTTCATATTTTTTAGTTTAGAATATAGATGGAGGAAGTTCTGGCACCAAAATATGGCTATGATGGAAATTGTTCTTGTGACTTGTAAGAAACTGATTTTTCAGCATACTTAAAACTTAACTTCTTTTGTAGCACTTGGCTGAATAATCAGAAACTTTGAGCCCCAAATGAAAACAGAACAAAACCAAACAATAATGCATGAAAAGTATAAACAGTATGGATTACTGGGGTGGTGATGCTACCACAGTACAAGATAAGGAAAGTTTGCCAAGACAAGAATCACTCTAAGATCAATGATAAATCAATAGTTACCGTGTTGTACGTGTTCAGTCGTGTAACCGCGAATCCCCTGTTCAACAAGCCTTCTTCTGTTCAATGCATTTCATGTGAGACTTGTTGAGTAAATAGTAATTAGGTTATATAAGATATAAGAAACTGAAAATGGACTAAACCTCATTTGTCCAAAATAGATCAACATTTAAGTATCACGACAAGCATGAAAATAAGCATTTTTTGTATAAGAACTTCGGATAATGGTCTTGCCATGTCAAAATAAATTAGTACCAAGGCTGAGAAAAGAGTTAATCATGCCAATCTACTGACACAGAAGTCATGTCAAGGGCAACAAGAGGCTCAATGGAAAGCTTAAAACTAATGAATTTACATTTTCAGTTCCATTTCCATAGAGGTATTCTGGGATATAGTTATGTTTTTTAAAACACCACATTCAAGTATAGATCAAACTACAGAAGAATTATAGATGCACATCTTTAAAAAAGTTCGCAGAAATGGTTACAGGTTCTGTCTCTGTGTGTGTGAGTCTGCATGTGCAACAAGGAAGTTGTCAAGAAGGGTTCACATTATACCTTGGAGTGTCCATACTAATGAATGATGATCCATCAAAAATGCAGGAAACAATTCTCAAAAACACTTGATGATTATAACCATGGTAGCAAAGATTATGCACAAAAGCATGTCATTCTGCTTCCACTTGGCTAGACAAGTGGGACTCAGATTTTCAAGAAGAAAAGAGAAAACATTTGATACGAGCATATGCTTACCAATGTCACTTCCCGCCTTGACAGATGCAGGATATAAGACAGAGCAATTATTGCTTTGAAGCTTTGGGAGCTCTAATGCTAATACCTTCCCTGTTGCTGGATGGGAAAATATTCAGTTCACTAGAACAGAAGCATCATCTGGATTCATTGTGGACTAGTACACAACAATTGATTGGGATAATAACTACATGCCCTAATTGAAGTCATATCATATTCAACAAGCTTACAAGATATGTTATCCCTCTCACCAACAGAAAGAACAGCTCCATGTTGATTAGTTTAACTGCACAGCTTGTTGGTACATTAATGTCTTGAAGCACAATTGATTGTTGAACAGGATCAAAACCTTTCCACTTAAAAAATAATATGAATACTTGGTTTGATTCAAATGGAAAAAGACAATAAACAACATTAATTATTGCCTACCAAGGTCATGTGAAATTTTAGAGTCTTAGATCTTTGAATGCAGAAACCTTTCTCACTGTAGTCCACCTCAAGTGGCATGTTCCACTTCAACCTGTCATATGTCTCGTGAGTACCAAAATATTCTACATATTAGGTTAATTGCATGCCACCATTTTGTAATTTGGCAACATAAATTATTGCCTTCCAAAGTCGTGAAGTTTGAGTCTTAGATCTTTGAATGCAGAAACTTTTCTCGTTGTAGCCCACCTCAAATGGCACATTCTACTCCCAACACGTCATATGTCTCATGACTACCAAAAAATTCTACATATTAGGTCAATTGCATGCCACCATTTTGAAGTTTGGCCAGAAAAAAGCATTACATGAGAAATATATTCCCGTTCAGATGCATCTATCATGACCTCTCCAGAAAATTAGAGAGGCCGTACCAGTAAGTTTCTTGTTTATATTAAAGAAACAAGTATACACACTAAGAGAATTAAGAAAACACAATGGCAAGAATAATTTTAATCTTTTAGTCAAAAAAATAATTTTACTTATAAGAAAGAGATTGATATTCAATGAAAATCTGAAGGATGATAACATATTGTTCAAATACGAGAGGCTAAAATGTGGTTTTTGAATTTATCACAGACTCCAGGCTTTGCTGTGATAGAGTGGAAACAACTTTGGCTCAATATGTGTAACAGCATGAATTGCTTCCAAGCATGCAAAGTTTTCGGTAGCTTTATGAAAATGTCTCTTTTTTTTTCCTTTATAATTCCTACTAATCTTTTTGTTGATTCATCCTTCTAAACTAAATTTAGCATTGGCATATGCCAGAAACAAGATTAAAAAAAAATTCTTAATGATGGGCCAGGCAATCTTAATACTGCAGACCCTTATGGAGCAATAGACATACCTTTTGATGGGGAAAAGGCAATATCAAGAGATGAACCAGGTGAATGCAATATGTCATAAAAAATACTTGCTGTACCAGCTCCAACTACCCCTAACTGTACTTTTGGAGTTCCAGCATCCCTGAGAATGTGAGAAAGTGTAGTCCAATGGTTACAAATGGTTTTGCAGTTTGCACATTAATACATTTTTTCTGAGCGGTTGACATTCAACCATTGTTATATGACATAATTTGTGCAAGGGAAGATTATCTACACCACCATGGTAGGGAATTTTATCTTTCTAATCCTTACAATTTCTTGATTCCCTCATAAACCCTTAGAATTTGAAAAACTAATTTTTCATCGCCTCTCTCCAACCCTAGGAAGAAAAAGAAGATGACTACAAGAAGCCATTATACTTTTTCCTAACCCTAGTCATTCATCAAACCTTTAGTACATCCCCTTCTCTCCAACTTGAGTTCAATCATCAGGAAAAAAAAGAAGAAAATAAGGAGGGAGAGGAAGCAGAGGAAGAAAGAAAGTACAGTGACACCATGTAACATTCTTGAAAAGAAAAAGAAATAATTTCTAAGTGAAATTTAGAAAAACCTTATTTTCAAACCATGGATTAAAAAACTGCCCTGTTTAGAGTTCTAATGAGAAATGCCCTTGAGACCCTCATGAAAGAAGAAAAAAGAAAAAGAAGAAGAAGGTAGCCACAATGATGAGACGAAGGTGATATCACTATCCCTATTGTTTTGTAACACTACACACCTGACCAAGACAAAGATAAGAAAAACAGGAGAAATCGGACAAGAAAGAAGAATAAATAATCAAAGAAAAAGCTTGCTATCTGATTCACATTTTTATCAGAAAATACAACAAATAATTAAATGCAGAATCAGAAACAACTAATGGTTAAAGGAATATGTTCCAAAGACAAAAAAGTAAACTAAATATAAAAGACATATAAACCAAAAGACCACAAAGCTAAAGAGATAATAAAAACTAAAAAATTTAACTATGAATGTCAAAGAGAAGTAGGAAGAAGAAAAAAAACAGAAAGAAGCATTATGAGTGTCATTGATCTCATGCCCTTGAAAAGAAAAGGCAATCACTAACACAATACTAAAGAATTGTAATTTAAAAATCTAAAAATCTAAACCAAATATTGAACAACTATTAACTAAATTAAAAAACTTACACTAAATGTAAAAGATAATAAATTTTCAATATATAACAACAAAATAATAAAATGAAAGGGCAAAATCATAAAATGAAACAAAAAGATTCTAAAAGAAAATTACACTACAAAGAGATATAATACACATTAAAAGGAAGAAAATAACAAAATTCAGCAACAAAAACTTAATGAGAAAGGCAAACATCAGAGGAGAAAGATAATTTTTGAGGAGCAAAAAATAATATTTAATGAACACAAATAAAGTGAAATTTTGACAAGATGAAGCGAAAACTGATACGTGAGAACTAATACTTCATTGTAACTTATATAATCTACACAACATTGACACATCCATATCCCACGAAAGATCTCTTTTTAGGTTTGGGTCAAATCAACGCATCGGCTCCTAAAGGTGTGAATCAAAGTAAAAATAAATCTTATGTGGGATAGTCATGTCCAACAAAACTACCAAAATAGCTCAATAACCCACCAAAGTGAATTTCAAAAGATAAGCTCTTACCTCCATGCTTCAAGGAACACAGCAGCTGCTTCTGGAGAAGTTATCACAATCCAATCAAACATTGTTTCTAACCACAAAAGAAGAGACTTTCCTCGATGAGTCCATAAAAGTTGCATTAGAGCAAGAAAGAAAAGTAGGAAGGAATATCATGACAGCAAATGTTCTAATAACATTCTTGACATCTAATTACCTGAAAAATCAGCAGCTCAAAACAATTCATAAATAAGATGTTTTAGATTCTTCTGTAGACAATTTTATGTCATAGTTTATCTCTCTAGCACCTCTTGCCGAGCAATATTAAACATTTTGTGTGTAGATGGATGTCAAGGTTGACAGAACAGCATAATAACTGTAATATTGATCGGCAGGATAAATGGGGGATTGATGATATACTGAGACAGGGAAAAAAGAATCTAAAGATACAATTTACTAGGCAAAGCATCCAGTTAGACACTCACAGGAAAGACAACAGGAAGAGTATTGCAAGTAATGGTTATTGGAAAGAAATATACACTGAAGTTCAGGTTGAATATTAATGGGTGCACAAAAGGAACTTGTCAGATTGTTTGATCAGCAGTAAAGTTCCAAGAGACATTTAAAGCTAAACATTGAAAAACACACACTTTTACAACAAGAGAAAAAAATAACTATAGGAAGGCATTTAATATCCAAACATCCGCTATCATAGAACTTCTAATTTTACAACCTACGTACACTGGGGCAACATGATTTCCATAGACAAAGTCATCAAAAGTTCATTCCCACAGAGAATAAAAGCAATAGCTTCTAATATATGATACACAATTATGCAAGCGTAAATGTAACCACTTACCTTGTAACAGAACAGAAAGTCTATCTCTATCAGGTCCTGGAGCATGCTTAATTAGGGGAACTTCCAGGCAATGGATGTTGTGCTTTGCCTAAAACATCAAAGTCTTGTAAGAGGGGTAATCTAGTTGCAATTTCTGTGGCTCAACAGCTAAAGTGCAATATATTACCATAATAACTGCAAGTTACAAAAAAGGTAATATAGCAGCACCACTAAATGAGTTTCTCCTTTACCTATTATTAACTATAGAAGGAAAACGAAGAAATGTAGTAACCCACAAAATATAAAATATTGATTGATTCTTGTAGTTAAATAGACAGTAGTCTATTTCATAAAAAGAAAATAAAAAAAAGAAGAAAGAAATTGGTTGAGAGGCACACAAATTGATGCCTTCACAAAATATGTCAAAACATTCCCATCAAGAGACCCCAGAGCATTGTTAAAGAAAAAATAGAGATCATCAGTTTACCCTAGGGTTGTTTCGTCGAAATCAAAGTACACATATTGGGCAACTTTGATCCTCGGTCAAAACCCAGTAATTTAGGGGCAAGGATTTCGAGAAAACTGCAAAAATCGTACGCACCGAATGAAAGGACGCTTCCGTCGTGAACTCATTCGACCTCCAGCAATTAGATGACAAACAAAACCTAGAATGTTTTGCTGAGAGAAAGAGAGAGTACCAGCGCATTGACGAGTTTGGCGTTCTTGCCTTTCTCTCTGGTCACCACCACATCAGGCTTCCGGGAAGAAGTGGAGCAAGCGCTGAACTTCAAAGAAGAACGCAGAGCCCCGTTTCGAACTCCAAAAGAAGCGACAGCCGGGGAAATTGAAGGCGGTCGCCCTGCGGGGATCGTAGAAACCATCGTCGTCATCACAAGAAATTGAAATCGAGAAATCTTCTCTCTTTTTTTGATGAATTTCCTCCAAAACTCTCTCTCTCTCAATCGCGGCTTACGTCAGGCAGAGTTGAAAGTGGATCGAGAGAAATCTGACAGCTGATGCCAACGGTCCAAAAAGGCCCAGTGAGCTCAGCTGTCCGAAATTTGTTGTTTTACGTATATACCCCTGTAAAATCACACTTCATTTGTATCTCCGTAAAAATGACATTCGCCAATATAGCCTTCCAAAACATGAAATTTAAATATGTTCTTGCAGATTTTGCAAATGAATTCATATCATTCACGTATACTGCCACAGAAAATATTGATGTCAACGTAAAAGAGAACATGTTTGGTGACAACAGATTAGATTTGATGACAACAACAATGACCAAAACTCGATGTCAATGCAAAAGCAAACATGTTAGATGATATCAAATCAAATTATCCAATTATTGTATTTTTGCGCTGTAAACAGACCATCAGACTACGATGCCTTTACCCATGATGCTTTACACCATCACCCAACTAAAGACCGTCCACGTCTGACATATGTTCATTGCCATCAAGTTACAGCTATAGACAAGATATCATAACAGAAATAAGCACACATCAGGTATATAAAGAAACACTTGCATATTTGGTATTTTTGCTTCCCAGTCATCCATAGTTTTTTCTTCCAAGTACAAAATTTTGCCAGGAGAATGACAAATAATCACTTACAGCTGACACTCTGACTAAATATATAACTGAGAACAATCAAAATTGAGGAAGAGTTGTACGAAACTATTCTATGAAGAGAGTACCCAAAAAATAGAACAATTTCCACAGAGCAAAATAAAATAAATAGCATAATTAGAGCAAACCAAATTTCTTTCTGGTGATCATTTAAATTGTTATGGCCATACGAAGCAAAATCTTAAATAAGAGACAGTCTGCTTGACAGGTTCGTTTTACATTTCAAAACAACCTAATATGTCTACAGTTCATCACTCACGACCGGGTATCCCAGTTACAAGAGTCCATTTTCAGCTCACTTGCTGTTGGCTACCATAGAACGGGTACGCTCCATATGCAGCTGCATACACACTTGGCTCTTGAGGTGGCATAGCATAATTATATCCACTATATGCAGATGCTCCATAGTACATCCCACCCCATAGATTGCGGTGGTCCACCCTAAACTGCAAATTGTACATGAACAAAGTGTTATTATGTGCCTTGATATCATAAGTCTGGCTTAAATAAAAAGCAAAATATTTTTAACAGTAATATAGCAGTTATTATAATAATATTTTGAAAATTGCAATAGTACTGTATTTGTTATCATCAAAACCAACCCAATATAAATAAAAATAAGATAAAATAATCAAAACCAACTCAATATATACAGAAATAAGATAAAACAATCAAAACTAAAATCAATACAGATAGAAATAAGATTAAATGATCAAAGCCAAATATATATAATTAGAAATGACCATTATGATAAAAATTAATCATATATAAACGAAGAAAACACAATTTTTTTATAATAGTTCATTTCTAAATATTTACAATTGCTACAATATATGCTACAGTATCCATATCCTATCATAATATTATTATAATATTTTATATGTTATTATATTATTATGCTATAGTCCTTGTTACAGTACTGCTACAATATTTTCAGATTTTTATACTAACATTTACTGACGAAGGTGGGTTTTTAAAAATTTTAAAAGAGAGAGGAGGCTATTTAAAAAATTTGCAGGGTGCATCAAGAAATTTTCTCTTAAATTAATCTCGAGATTTATGTTTTGCCATTGCAGAATTAACTACTGTAACTTGAGTTCTTGGTAGTAAGGCATGGATACGAAGTTATGGATTTGCCACCAGTCTGGAATCACCTGTTTGTTTGCAGGGTTGCGACCCCATGAAAGGCGAACTGTCTGCTTTCCAAGAACCTTTCCGTGCAACCCCTGCATTGCCTCCTCAGCATTGTTTCTGCCAGAGAAATCACAAGGCAAATCTTTTACATGGCAAACATAAAAGATATATCATGAGCCAGAAACTAGAGACAGCTGTGATACATGCCATGCCAATCACAACATCTGTAAGTATTTACTGAGGGATACCTGTGAACAAATTGCACGAAACCACATTGTTTCCCAAATGGGACTTTCACAGAGGCAATCTCACCATATTGGGAAAAAGCCTGTCTAAGATCATCTTCACTGACATCAGGGTCAAGTCCCCCAACAAATACCTGTAGCAACAATTGGATCATTGACATAATTATGGAGATATAATAGGCTTCTAAGAAGAATAAGGGAATATCTGTGCATACTGTAGTATTGGTTGAATCTCCATCGAGCTGGGAACCTTGTGAAGATGCACCATTGGGTACAAGACCACCTAGAAATGAAATAATGGTAAAAGGGAACTGAAACAACCTCATATCCTATTGCCTTTCAAAGAAATGTTTTTCAAAACTCAAATCAACAGGATTGATGCGTATAGCATATCAAGCATAAAGATCTTGATTAGCAAGTTGCAGAACATATAAACCGAGGCCATGCAATACACAATTTTTATTTCTATAGTGATATATTCCTCATCTTTTATTATCATCACATTTGCATTCATAAGTTGTAATAAATTTTGTTTACTTCTGAAAATGATTTAGAATCTAAGGCTAATCTATCACCAGGTTGCCAAAAAGAGAACCCAGTTGAAGAATTTGAAATGCTTCCCAGAAGCATCTATTGTAGATTTATGAAGTACGACATGTTGCACTGGTCAGAAACTATAAATAACAGAACAAAAAATAAGAGGGAGATAAGTTAATAAATGACAAATGTGAGGATTGCACGAGCAACATAACTAAACCTTGTCAAGGAGAGAATTAAGTTGTAAGAATGATAGCACAGAAAAGGCAGAAATAGAAATATTGTTAGGATACTTATAACTAATAAATGAGAGAGGCTTCCTGGCAGTTTGCCCAAAGGGACCAATATTCTATCAACCAGATGTAGGCAGTACCACATAAATTAGATTAAGCTATGAACGTAAAACAAGGCACTTTACATAAGAGACAGAGGTAGCATTGAAGTCAGGACCTTGAAACTAGCCAGCAAAACCACAGTTAAGAAAAACATATATGAATTTCTTAAATGAGAAAGGTCGATGACTAGACTGCAGCTAGATCATATGCCATTGTTTGTTGTTTGTTCATGAATAAGAGACCATTAGCTATGTAAAATTTGGACTACGCTCTGTTTGTTCATGAAGAAAAGACCATTAGACTCTCTCTCTCTCTCTCTCTCAACCAC
Organism: Trichopus zeylanicus subsp. travancoricus; assembly: GCA_005019695.1. Classification (NCBI taxonomy): domain Eukaryota; kingdom Viridiplantae; phylum Streptophyta; class Magnoliopsida; order Dioscoreales; family Dioscoreaceae; genus Trichopus; species Trichopus zeylanicus. Next base: position 1,351,760 of record RXID01022272.1, read on the forward strand.
CAGTACATGGCGAGGCAATTGTTGAAATTTGAGAAAGTTTATAAAGAACTTACCATTGTGCGGTATAGGCAAAACTCTCTCTCACACACACACAAATACACAAAGAAATAACAAATATGAAGAAAAACAATAAAAATTCAAAAGTTATATAGCAAAACTTGAGGAAAAGAAGGGCTCGGACACGAACTTTGACTTGCATAGATTTTCATCCAAATTGGTAGACAAAGCACTGCATAGTTAACTATTATGGCATATGCAATGTGAGAAGAACCATAGCCAATCATAGCCAGTGCTACAATATGTGGTTTGTTTAAATGTTACAGCTTACCGTGATATTGATAGATTCACATGTGATGACACAAGTGGGTTGATTTGGTCTAAATTTGGCATCACCTAAATCTGATTTAGATTTTGGTGCCAAACAACAAAGACATGGAAGTCTTCTTGCCTTAATTCCTAGTGAAAGAAATGGAAAACCCACTATAATGCCCGTGTCAATTCACTGCAACCCCCACATAACATTTGACGATCTTTCTAGATTGATAATAAAAATTTTAGTAACTAGCATTAAGTAATGCCGCATATGAACATGAACATCAATGCAGTCCAAGAAGGGCATGAAATGAAATGGAAAGGATTCCCGAATTTGGACCTAAATTCACACAAATGGAAGCAATCATCACCGGCCATTCCATTCGAATTGACCAACAAAAACTAGATAGGAATTCAAGGAACCATAGGGAGCTAGTGTGCATAAGTCATGTATATATGATCACATACCAGAGGATTTTCTAGGTGTTGCAGCTCCAATTCTCATTGGCCTGCTTGAGCAGTGAACACCATTCATTTCAGCCATAGCACGTGCTTTCTCATCGTCGTCACCAAACCTTACAAACCCATAACCTTTTGAACGGCCAGTATTAGCATCAACAACAACTTTGGCACCTTTCACGGATGAATATCTATTGGCAAAAGTTTCTTGTAGCATAGCATCATTAACATCAGAAGCAAGGTCCCCCACAAATATAGAAAGGTCAGAAGTTGTATCCGTGCGCTTATCACCCATGCTAAATGTAGCCCAATTTAAGCGGAAAACTTGATCAGTGTTAGGCATTGATACACCATTCAAAGTATGTAGCACTTTTTCAGCTGTTGAACGTGAAAGAAACTCCACAAATCCATATCCCTCTGATTGTCCAGTCTGCCTATTTCGAATAACCTTAATGTTGACCACCTGTGTCAAATTGTAGCTTCATTAAGTTGGATGTTTAAAAAAAGGAAAGAGAACATAGCTCCAAGTAATTATGGTTTACCAATCTAAGCAATATCATAAGTTCCTAAATATGAAGAAAAAATAAGGCAGACTCCTTTTCTGAGGAGCAATTCTCCAAATTTAGAAGTTTTGAAAAGAGATAGATTCATAACTATCACATGTTGATGAATTCACAGGTAAATCTACTAAGGCAACAAATATACTTGTAAAGGCAATCAGCAAGTAGAAAGATCTGATTGTTGAAATGGGGTACGACATTCTATAATTAATCAAGCACAGAAGATGCCTTGGAAAGAGAGAGAGCAACAAGTTGGTGTTGAGAGTCTTTTTTTTTTTTCTTCCCAATTCAGAGAATATCTTCAAGCCAAAAAATAAATTGGAAACATGAAAAAAAAGATAATTTTCTCAAAAGAAAACGTAAGTAAAAGATACACGAAAGGAGGAATGGAAGAGTTCACCATTTATCTACCAAATCCTATGAGCATCACATCAGGTCAGTAATTGTTATGGCAGTATTTTTTTAGAAGCCCCCATTTGGAGCATTGTTAGGTGTAAACCCCAACGATAAACCCATATACTTAAACACCAGACCTTTCCTTTGGAGAGTAGTGTCTCTCCCATTGTGCTAACAATGGTTCAACATTATGAAAGCAGATATAAAAGTAAGAGATTCATTGATCAACAATCACTTGCCAAAATTGATTCCAAATGATGTCTCATTTCTTCACGTCTAAGTAGTCATGCATCCAGAATATATAATTAACTGTTATTACAAATAAAAACTCAAGATATGCACAAAAAATAAACAATAAAAACTGTAATTTACTAATAAAATTTACAAATCAAAAGATAGTGCCTAATGATCTATTGATAGCATGAAGAACAAGCTCCAGCATCCACCAGAGTGGTTCACGAAGCAGACTATTTCAATAATATGCCGAATTTAGAATATTTTTTACATCCCAAAAGCATGTACAAAAAAATGGATTACAAGGTAACCCTGAAACACTTCTCCAAATTTTACCACAGTAAGAAAAATACTAAAATGACATCATGATGTTTGAGTGTTTTGTTATAAGATACATTACGTGTTGACCACATAATCTCAAGACATAGTCGAATTAACAAATTTAGAAAATTTCACACAAGCATTACAATCCTGAAAAATCTAAGCAACAGGAGCACAAAATTAAAAAAAGTCACAAGTAAATCAAAGACCAATATATAAGAACAGGAGATATCCCATATTTGAATGCACTAATAAAGACAGTGGCCAACAAAATAAGAGGGAGTGAAGTCAAGAATGGACCACCCTCTCACAGCGATGAAGTCCAACAAAACAGGCAGGAAAAATGTAACAAGTAATAGATATCCAAACTAAAGAGGCAACCTATTATCTTTGGAAAGAGAATTACATCCTGGTATCAAACATTATTGGAAAATGTCAGATCTCTCCCTGCCCACGTAACATATACATTTTTGAGGTTGGTCGTTTATGACCTACAGTCAGTAAAAACTTAAGCTTTGATTTTATTTTCAGTGATTTTCCATTACTGATCCACAGATCTCCATGCTAGAGACCGAATTATCAGAATTTCACTCTAACCAAAGAAAATCCTATATCCCTAATCTTCAAAAAGGTGACCATACTTTTTTTCCTCAAGCAGTAAAAAATGCAGCTTTTCTAAAACAAATATCAAATCTGTTAATTCAAAAGGCATGTCATTTTCTTTCTTTATTTCGTTCTTCAATTTTTCATCGATTTTACAAGTAATTCGGATCAAAAACGTAGACTTTAAAAAGAAAAATACTTCAAAAGATTCGGATGTCTTAGCTAAACCCCGGAAACACGAGAAATCATCAGAAAAAAAGATGGCAGGCGACCCCTACCTGACCGGTGTAGCCGAAGCAGGTCATGAGATACGCCTCATCCATCCAGTAGTGCAAATCCCCCACCCAGATCGTCCTGTTTTCCTCGCCACCAGCCGCTACCACCGGCGCTGGCGCCTGCGGCGGAGCAGGGTGGTACGGCAAGAAATGCTGCGCCGCGTAGGGCGGGGGCATCGGCGCCATCATCATCGCCGGGTACTGCATCGCCGCCACCCACTGCGCCCTGGGCGTCACCATAGCCGCCTGCTGCTCCGCCGCCGCCTGCATCGCCGGCGATCTAATAGAGAGAGAAACGAGATCGGAGAAGAGAGGCAAAGAGAGTCGCGGGTAGGGTATTTAAAGGGCGAGGGCGGCTCGACGAGGAGGTTTGATATCAGCCGTCGGATCTCCTGCAGATGTTATCTCGGCCGTTGATCTGGGGCACGATGGTAAGGTTGACCAAATCCGCGTGGGTCATGATGGGATGAGAGCAGGAAAAAGCGGTGGTGTTTCCATGTAAAGCAGACTCCTTTGTTCTCATGATTTTCCCTCGCCGTGCATTCTGGGCCGTCGGATTTGATCCTTGATGGACGGCCATAATTTGACCTTTGCAGATTGACTGATGAGTTGGAAGTTAAATATAATTTTTTGGGAAAAAGAGATTATTCGGTTTTCAGTTCAAGTTATTCAGTTTTAAAAAATATAAAATTTAAAATTTGGTTTCGGTTTCTATTTTTGATTTTAAAAAATAATAAAAATTAAATCAAATCGAATTACATATTATATATAAATACATAATATTGATTTTAGTTTTGATTTTTTATTTTAATTTGAATATAATTAAATTTAAACTGAAAAATAAAATTAGTTTAAATTTTTTATTTTCGATTTAAACCGAATATTTCGGTTCAGTTCAGTTTTTAAATTTTTAAAACTGAAAATTTCGGTTAGATTTATTTAATTCAGTTCAGTTCAGTTCAGTTTTGAACGGAATACACAGCCCTCGTAGCTCCAAAAAAGACCCGAATTTTATCTATACCATTTTAATAATTGTAATCTCCCTTATTGTCCTTGATTTTTTATTTTTTTTAGATGGATATTCATGTGGTTAGTTTTTCTTAAGCCATCTTAAAATTAATGATTTAGAAAATTACTCAAAACAATTGGGATCTAACAGAGACTGACCCCATTTTATGAAAAAATTAAAAACTTTTAAAAATCAACAAAGTTGAAGGTAATTAGTCATTTAATAATATGACCAATATACCCAAGTCAATTTGGATTGAGTTTTTAAACTAAGAACTAGTTTGATTGGAGTGGGTTGATTTATAAATAACAAAATGTGATCATTTCAAATGAGATAATTAGTATGTTGACTTTTGATTCTTGTTCGGAGGTTAAGTCAAATCGGGCAACTTTGAAAAGTTGTGATTGATTATTGAATTTTTCAAATTTCCGTTCCGACTAAACCGCTGTTTGATGGATGCCGCAGCGACCTAACCCAACTTTCAAAACCAAAATCGAAACCGGAGACGCAGGTAGGCACGATGATGGCAGCTTGCGCTTGCGGATCCCGAGCACTCACCACGTATAATCATGGGCCAGCACCTACTCTGGCCTGTCCTGTACCTGGGTGTTCCGACCGCCGGATCCGGGAATGACTGCGGCGACCTCGACAACGATGAACTCGGGAGGCTCCGGAAACGGGCGACGGAAGCCAGTAACTGCACGGCCGGATCTCGCGGCCGAATGGAGATGGAAGGCGGAGCTCCTCCAAGCTCGAACCGGCACGGAGGCGGGCTCGACGGCGACGACCTCGGGAGGCTCCTGGAACGGCCAACGGAAGCCGGTGAGAGCACGGCCGGATCTCGTGGGTGACAGGAGATGAAAGGCGGAGCTCCTCCAAGGTCGAACAGGCACGGCAGCGGGCTCGTCAGCGACGAGCACGGGAGAGGTCCACGAACAACCGCTGAAAAGAGAGGATCGGGGTCGAGGGGAGATCGGGGATGAACTCGATGTTTCGGAATCGAGGAACTGACCAGTAATCCGTGAATTCCCTCACCAATTTTTGATAAAACCTGTGAGCCCCCAATTCAAAGGGAATTGAGTGTATTTCGGCTCAAAAAATAAAAATTTTAATTCGGAATTAAGTGGAGAGTGAAATTAGTTAACTCTTTCAATTTCCAATTTTGAAATCGAATAAAACATCAAAACTAAAAAAATCAGAAATAATTTTTCCGATTCTCTTAATTTTAGGGATTTGAAATTAAACTAAATACATCCTTAGATTCCAAAAATATCCAGCACTGAGAGTTGCTTTCTGTTGGTTGGCTCCTCAACGGCGGGAACTTCCTCCTACCTCTTGCCTTGCTCTTGTCATTGCAATGCAGTTAAAATGGGCTTCAGAGTATCTTTGCTGTGCTAGGCTGTTCTGGGAGGCATATTCCTTTGTTTATCAATATCATACTTGATAGCATTTTGATGATCTGAGGACTTTGAATCCACTCAATATGATCGTGCATGTTTGTGTCTATATACATGTAGAAATACATGTGCATGACTATGTTCTTCGACTGATAAACCTGAGGATTCAACTACATGCTTTAAAGCCTGAGGATTCACGAGTCCAACAATCTGATAAATTCGTGTATTTTACAAGATCACTTTCAGTACTCAAGAGCATTTTGATGATCTATGTACGAGGGATTTGATTCCAGTTCAATGCATTGAACAGCATCTCTTTCCTTCTGCGAACTCAAGGAAGTACGTTCTTGGACGAATAAACCCGGAAGATTTGTTTGTAGGATTTAAAACCAAGGTTTTAAGTATTAGTTTTGGTTTCGGTTTCAGCATTCAGTGAAATCGATACGTTTCGGCCATTTCAGTTGTTCCGATTTCAGTTTCGGTCATTTTGATTTTGGCTGAAAATTTTTTTTTAGTTATTAATTGTGTGTTAAGCAGAATTGGACTATATTTTGACTGTAATTTGACTTTAAATTAAAAATACGATAAAATTTTGAAACTTTTTTTATAAAAATTTAAAAATTATGAAAGAATTTATAATTAATTTTACCACAATATTAAATATTATTATAATTAATTAAAATTAATTTTGATAGTTAATCACTGTTTTTATATATTACTATATAAAAAAATATATGAGAAATAATATGAATATGATTAAAAAGTTAAAAATTAATATAACCAAATTTAACTTATTATTAAAATATAATTGACGCATACATAATTTATTAATTATAATGTAATACAACTAATCATCATCATCATCAGTTGAATTTGAAACATTTGAATGTGAAATTATAAATTTATTCTCTGAACGATCCAAATGAACATTTATAGACATACAAGTCAGAATAACTAACTCTGCACAATTTTGTGATAGCGATTCACATGGGGGTGAGACCGACATAAATTTTCTTTTGTTTTACTTTTGATGGAATGGTCATGCACGCATGCACGTGAACAAAAAAATCAACGTGTTTCAATCAAAATTATTTTTATTTCAGTTTCAACCAAAATAATTTTTTATTAATTATATTTTGACTAAAAATTAATTTTATTTTAATTATTTTCTAACTTCAAATTAAAAAAATTATAATATGTTTAAAATTTTTTAAAAATAATGAACAGTTACGTGAATAATATCATGTATGTGAACAGTATCTGACAGAAATCGGTAAGGGTGCCGGAACCAGACTGGCAACAGCGTTAGCCTCAGTGTAAGTCCGACCCCGGCTTGCGGGAGTAGGGGCCAGGTCGACGAGGGCGCGAGGCGAGTGAAGGAGCGGCGACAGGCTAGTGAGTGCGCGGGGCCAATCCGACTAGGGTGCGGGCTCGGACACAAAGCCGGCACGAGCTTCCCGCTCGCACTCGCCTGGTGAGCTCCCCGCGAGAGCTCACCTGGGGAGCTCCCCGCGAGCGCTCGTCGCAGGCACGCTGCGCTCGCCCCGCGTGCTGCGCTCACTCCGCACTCTCTACACCCACTTTGCTCGATCTGCTCTTTTGAAACTCTAAATCGAAATAAAATATGTGATTTTATTTCGGAACCGGCCGAAACTTGGAACCTTATTTAAAACACGAAGCAAATAAAAAAATTCCGAGTTAAGAATCTACATTTTTTAGTCTAATTCATCACTTGAAGTCCTACAATCAAATAAATACATGTATAATGTATTATATTGAACCATATCAGCGTTGTTATTATCCCGAGCTTTGCCATGCAATACTAGCGAACTCAGGCCACGTGACGATAAAGGCATAAACAAAAAAGCTGTACAATTTTATAATTATTACCGATCCTCTATTTTAATTCTTAATTATTTTGTTGTTTGCTTGGAAGTTGGTGGCTATGTAAGATAAGAAGAAAGCGGAGAACTTCTTAGAATTCAAAAAATATGGAGCAATGCAACAAACATAGAACACTGACTTCTTAGACAATAAATATACGACAAAAGCTCAAGCTATGATGAGAAACAGTACACATGAAACTCAATAAAAAGCTACAATGCCAGCGGAAACAATAATATCTAGAAGTAAATGGAAGTAGAACACAGAGCACGAATGAAATCCACACAAGAATCATCACACATAGTTCTCTTCTACCGATCTCTAATCCTTGTGTTCTTGTCAACGCCTTTGGGGCCGTTTGGATAATTCCGGGTTTCGGAATTGAGCGAATTATCAATTCGGTCAATTACGGGAAATTGAAGGAATTGACCGAATTGATAATTTCGGTGTTTGAATATACTTTTTGAGTAAAGAAAAGAAATTGTCAATTCAGTTAATTCCATGAATTCAGTTGTTTGGAATGTAAATTGAAATTAACGAATTCCGCCAATTCCCTCAATTCCGGTGTTTGGTTGGATTTGAAATTGAAGATATGATCACCCAATTCTTAATGGGTGAGATTACCCCCATTTTTAGACATTTTTTATATTTAATTTTAAAATAAATATAGATATTTAATTAATAAATTAATTAGACATATTTTTGAGGTTTAAAAAATAAATAATATTAGAATTGCATATTTATAATATCTAATTTTTTTAAATAAAAGATAAATGATTTAAATAATATTAAATTAATAAAATATTTTTTAAATGAGCTCCAAACAACAGAAAAAGGAATTTTGCCACAATGAAACAATATAAAACTTAATGCCCTGTTGCAAACCTTAACTTCACATAAACTGCAATAGAACATGTCATCTTCACTCATTTGCTACTCAGATGACTGTTTATGTGATAAAATTACTCGTTCTAATTCTGCTAATCACAATAGTCATGTTTCTTAATCCATTACCGAACACACTTATGAACAAATCATGAGAGAACAGTTAAGAGAAAACCCAAGATGATAATTCCAAATAAGTCATTCAACAAAACTCCATAATCTCCCAATATACATCTCTCAGTTTCAGGGACACATAAATAGAGGTACATCCATCACAAGTGGGCACTCCGCCATGGTCCTCATCGCCATGGAAGGCGTCAAAGTTCAGGCGAATATTGTTCACCATTCTGATGCATCGGAACCCTTCGCCAGTGTCCCTACTCTTAGTCCACAGAACATACTCATCAAGAAACTCCGGATTGTATGGAACCATATACATCTACAACAAGAAACATAAAAACAAAAAAAAAGAAGACAATAATATAGCAACAAATAGAAATAGTAGTTCTTTAAACATGGATAAGACAAGTTTCCCCCGCATTCCTAATATTGTATATGAAATTCCGGGAGGGCTTCCAGCCCGGCCGGTGCTCACCAGCTACTACAAGAGCGACCACTTCCGGCACCGCCCGCACGACCCCTACAACGTCTACACCAGCCCCACAGCCGCAATCCTCTGCACCGATTCCTTCCAGAGCATGTACACCCAGATGCTCTGCGGCCTCATCCAGCGGCAAGAAGTGCTCCACGTCGGTGCTGTCTTTGCCTCCGGCCTCCTCCGCGCCATCCGCTTCCTCCAACTCCACTGGGAGCAGCTCGCCCACCACATAGCCACGGGGACCCTTAGCTCCAAGATCATGGAACAATATGTCCGTGACTCCATCGCCGAACTGTTGAAGCCGAACCCAGAGCTAGCCCAGTTCATCACCGCCCAGTGCTTCGGTGGCGACTGGGCCAGCATCATCACCAGAATTTGGCCCAACACCAAATACCTCGACATGATCGTCACCGGCGCGATGGCTCCTACACCATCATGCCCATGATGGCGTACTTCGAGTTCCTTCCCCACGATACCGCAGCGCCATCCACCCTCACCTCCGGAGACCCACCTCCACGCCTTGTTGACCTCGCCAACGTTGAGGTCGGCAAGGAGTACGAGCTAGTGATCACCACATACGCCGGCCTCTGCCGCTACCGCGTCAGCAACATCCTCCGTGCCACTGGCTTCCACAACGCCGCGCCGCAATTCCGCTTTGTCCGCCGGAAGAACGTCCTGCTAAGCATCGAATCTGACAAGACTGACGAAGCTGAGCTGCAGACGGCGGTGGCACGAGCAGCAGATCTACTTAAGCCATACGGCACGAGCGTGGTAGAGTACACAAGCCAGGCCGACACGAAGGTGATACCGGGGCATTACGTGTATATTGGGAGCTGCTGGCGAAGGAGGAGGTGGCGGCGAAGCCGAGCGGGAAAGCTAAGAACTCCGTCTCCGTCGAGGTCGAAGCGCCGGATCATGGCCGAGCGCTATTTGGCACTCTTCGTCTCCCCCAACCGGCCGAGAGCACGCCGGAGGCTCTTGGATGTGATGCAATTCCTTCCCTCCATCTCATTCGCCCCTCAGGCCGCCCTCAGATCCCGTCCCTCCTCCTCCTCGCCTTCGGCCTCCACCAGCGCCTCAAACTCCTCGAAGCCCAGCAGCCCGTCACCATCGGAGTCCGCCGAGTCCACCATAGCCTCGGGTGACGGGGACGCGGACGACTATCGTCGGGCTCGGGTGACGGGAACGAAGGTGGAATTCGGCCGATTCCGGCGCATCTTAAACGGCCGAATTAGGGTTTTGGGTAACGGTGGACCCACTGAATTCGGAATAGGAATCGAGAATTTTTCTAATCCCGATTTCAAACCCGAAATTGGGAATTATCGAAATTAAAAATTCGTCTAATTTCGGATTTTCAATTGGCAGCCAGCCGAATCGAGGGAATTGAATCTCCAATTCCCCCAATTCAGCTAATGCGTCCAATTTGGACTGTTACCAAATAGTCCATTTGTTATTGAGGGCATGGCCAACGCCGAGACTGTGCCCAGAAACTGAGGGTCTCGCGTCCTCGATGCCAACTAAATTGTCGGATGCATTAGGCCCCTCTGAAGGGTTCCCAATAGTTCGTTGTATGGTTCCTCCAGAGCCAGTTTTACTCTTCATTAGCCATTTCTCATGGAGCAACGTAGTCTTCTGTATCCTAAAGTACCTTCCTTCACATGTTAGAGTTCTACTAACAAAGATGAGAATAAAAAGAAGAAGAAGGCAAGCAATGTACAAATACTTGGCCATAGCCATGAAAACGAGGTGGAGAGAGAGGGAGAGAAAGAAGTAGAGAAGCAGTGGAGTAGTAGCGAAGGGATAGTTTCTTCCTCTTATTCTCCCTGGTTATTTATGGCGTTGAGAGGATACCCTAGTGAACTAATGGCAAAGAACTTAGGCTGCGTTTGGTTTGGGGTATTAGGATCGAGATCATCCTTTTTCAGAAATTTTTTTTTATAAAATTAATATTATTTTTTTATATTATTATTAAATTAAATTATTATAAGAAATAAAATAATTTTTTAAACTTTAAATTATTGAAGCGTTAATTTTGATTAAAAAATATTAATTTATAAAAGTGGTTTACTAGTCTTATCCTGATCTTAATCCTGATCTCCAACCGAATAGGGTGCGTACGGGGTCAGGGCTAGGGTCACCTCGTCCTGACCATACTATCTTCCAAATACCAAAAATTTGATCGCACTAATATTATTTAATTTATTTAAATTATAATTAAAATTTGACTAAAATACTCTCGATTTATCTGAACCGTCGGATCTCAATCCAACGGCTCAGATCGCTCCGGCCACGAAACCCTAACTATATAACGCTCTTCTCTCCAACACAAACCCCGCCCCACCCTCCCCCCCCCCCCCCCGCGACGCCACCGCCCACACGCAGCAAAGCACGAGTTTGAGAAAATTCACCGCCGCCGACGTAGCAGACGCCGCACGAGTCTCCTCCTTCCCCGTCGACGAAGCAGCAAACGCCACACAAGTCTCCTCCTTCCCCGCCGACAACGCAGCAGACGCCGCACGAGTCTCCTCCTTCCCCGCCGATGACGCAGCAGACACCGCACGAGTCTCCTCCTTCCCCACCGACGACGCAGCAGACGCTGCACGAGTCTCCTCCTTCCCCTCCGACGATGCAGCAGACGCCGCACGAGTCCCCTCCTTCCCCGCCGACGACGCAGCAGATGCCGACGCCGATGCAGTAGAGCACTCCTCTCCTCCTTCGCCGCCGACGATGCAGCAAACGCTAGCGCACACGCATCAGAGCACGAGTCTGTCCTCCTTCACCGCCGACGACGCAGCAGACGCCGCCACCCACACTCAGCAGAGCACTCCTGTCCTTCTGTTGATTTATCGATTTCGCCTCGATATGCTGGTTTTCAGTCTGAATGATCTCTCAGTTAGTTGTCAGTATTGCTCACTTCTTGATGATCCTGAGCTCTGCATGAAAGGAGTATATGCCATTTATCACCAGCAATCATCCTCATGAAATTCAGTGAAAGGAACCGCAACTAACAGTAAACAGTGATCCAATGTGCTTGACAAAGACAGTAAGCTTATTGGAAATTATTGACTTTGTGATGCATAAACCAACTTCGAATGCATGTTCTCTATTATATATCTAGTTTATGATTTGTTACTTGGAACTATTTGTCCATGCTTTTAGCTAGATGTTCTCGCATTGTCAGATTTGACTGTTTTCTACTAGGATACTTGTTATATAATTTCTAGTTCAGTCCAGTGCTGATTACATGATTACTAGGAATAAGCACGACAACTTAAAACCTTTTGGTTCTCCCTAGTCTAGGTGCTTAAAAAGTTCCATCCCAAAGCTGTGGGTGTGATCTGAACCTAAATTGCAAACAGATGGCTTGAGAGTGCTATTCAATGTTCATTTTCTTATCATCATAGTTTCCTTTTTTGGATAAACTTTTGAAGTAGCAAGCCTGTAGGACACTTCTCTGCACACCCTCACCCACGATGTAGAGTTTAAGTTTGTATATCAGGCCTTTTACTTCTTAAATGTTGTCTGAAATGACATTTGCTTTTAGAGATTGGGATCAGTTTTAGATCAATCCTAAAATTCTAGTCAATACTTTTGTGTTGCCGTCTTTGTTTGAGTTGCATCATGGTTAACCTGTTTGAAGGTAAAAGATTGTTTATGCTAATGATAGTATCAACATAGATTATGGTAGAACAATACCCATCAGCTACAACATTTTTCAAATGTGGTTCTGGCCAGTCTACAATTTTCAAGAAACTTTGGAAACTTTGCCTCAAAGACCAAATTATTCCACCTTACCTGAGATAGTGAAACCTTCACACTTGCTGCTTCTACAACTGCAAAATTGCAGTCACCTCTTTAAAATTAGTATTGCTTAGTACAAAACTTAGTGTCTTGCATATATACCTAAGTGCTGCTGTTGACAATATCTATTGTTGAGGAAGGTACAGAATCCTGAGATAAGGTTATCTTTCCCAAAAGCCTGATCACTGTCTTTTGAAATAATATCATTTCTGCATATTGCCTTGAGTTAGGGATGGAGCTAGAAATTACATCTTGGGTGTGTGTGTGTTTGTGGGTGGACATTGCGGTGGGGTTTTGAGGAGGGTGGTTGTGTAAATATATATACTACTGTGAAATAATTAGATGCCAACTTATGATAGACATATAATTAATTAAGTGGTTCTTCTCAATCTTTTTGTCTTTCATATGGATCATGCTTATTTCAATAATTTCGTCATGTATCTAGGAGCCTAAAATCTGCAGCATTAGGAGAAAAAAACATTTTAAATTTATAGTTGCTTATTAACATGCATTCGATCAAGTGATTTTCATAACAATAGCAACATTTTGGTATAAATTGAAATCACTTTTCAAAAGTCTCAGAAATTACAATGTTCACATCACCCATATTGTCTTATACTTTTGCATGTATACACCTTAGCTTATGTAACCTGACAGTTTTTCTCATTTAAAGGTTAACATAAACACTCATATATAACCATGCTGTTATTGTGATGAATATAGAGGGCAAGGTTAAAGGTGCATTTTTCTGACTATTCTGGAATAATGTCAAAAATCATACTCCGCATATTTACTTGGGTTGAATTATTTACTTGTTCTGATTTTACTACAGGAATGGATGCTTACAATACACCAGTTCGGTGAAGTCCTCGAATACAAGGAAAGGGAAAATCAACTCAGTAAGCTAGACAGTCTTCTAACAAGGCTGGATGCGCCCCAAATTGGACTACTGATGAGGACACTTTATTTGTTCGATTGCTACTGGAGGAACACGTTGATGGAAGGAACAAGGGTGGTAATTTCAGAAAGCAATCTTGGAATAAAGTTGTGCAAAAATTAAATGAATTATCTGTCATGGTACGAGATGCAGAGCAATTGAGGTACAGATGGAAGAGACTGAAAGAAAGATATAATGAATTTCAGTTTATGAATAATAAGAGCGGATGGACGTGAAATTATGACATGCATAGGCCAACAGCAGGAGATTCGGGAGTAATGAGAGATTTCTTTATGGTATGTTTTACATTTTACGTTGTAACTTTTGGAATACAAACCCTAATTTTATTTCTAACACTTTTTTCTTTTTGGCAGCACAACCCACAATACGAAAATGCGTGGATCATTGGGTTTTCTCAGTTTTTTGATGTAGAACTAATGGTGAAGAGCTCAATTGCGACAGGAAGGTGGATGTTGTCATCAAGAAGTGCACCTGCAGAGCCACCTACAACACAAGAGGGATCCGATTCGAGTGCCTCACCAGCAATGCAAAATAACACTGAGGCTGACGACGATCCATACACTCGTACCGTTCGGAGGTTGTTTCCTGATGAGAACCCTACTTCTGGACCACATGGGAAACACTCTCTTGAAGGATTTGATCGCAGTAGTGGAAAAAATAGCAGGAGACGTAGTGGAGAGTTCCTGATTAGTACTGGGAGCAATTCTGGGCAAACTCCTAATCCGAAGTCTTTGGACAAGTGAATGCAGGTTATGGACAACAAATATAGTGAAAGAGTTGTTACGAGTGAGACGTATAAAAAGTGCTTGGCCAAGTTGTTCAGCCTTACTTTTATTAACACTTCAGACAGGTTTAAATGCACTGAATGTCTGAAAGTACCAATTCATCAGGAATATTTTATGCTAGAGGAGGATCCATTTGGGCTGTAATTATGGGCTGAGAGGCAAATAGAAGAATATGATATAAACCAGAGTAAGGTACAGTTACGTAAATCCTGTCTGTCGTCCCCTCAAATCTCAGATAACTCCTAATAGGCTGTCAGATGATGGGATAATGTACGAGTAGGTCCTGGGGCAAGCTCCTTACTGGTACTCTGAACACGCTGTTGCTACTAATTTCTGAGTTATTTCATATGTTTTTCTTACTTAATTGTGAGATGCTGATACTTCTCATGGAGATGTTGATACAAAGTCAAAGAAACAGATGAAAGAAGCTGAACTCCAGTGAAATTCTGTTCCTAATTGTAATTTTCTTCAAATGAACTTTTAATTGAAGTTGCATTATCCGTTTCTACCTTGTATAAGCTTCGTTTCTAAGTTTTTAATTGTTTATAGGTGAAGAGAAAGAAAGGGAATGCAGCAGCAAAGACAAGCAAGGCTGGTGCTAATCAAGGGAAGGATAAGAAGGAAAGGAAGGTCTCGACACAAGCATGACCCTCCATAGGAAGTATGCATTGTCGCGGCCAATTTTAGGATCAAATTCCATGGAGTCCATGATCCAGGTGAAGGAACTGTGTGCTTCCAGATTTGTGAGGGTGTGCTTGTGTGATTTGTGACTGAGGGTGTGCTTCTGTGATTAGTTGTAATTGAGGTGAAACTATACTTGTCTGATTTGTGACTGTGAAACATGGGTTTTTGTACTATATCACATGCTGATATCGCATGGGTTTGTGTAGTATATCACATGTTGTACAATTTAATTAACATAATTTATGCTAGCTGATGCTTAGGTTGTATTAATTGAGGTTGGTACGTGCTCTACCAAAAATCAAATGGGGTTGTGAATATGTTTCTGATGTTCACCGTCAGCTTATGATTAATTATATTTTTGTTTTGATAGGGGATACATGCAATGACAAAATTTAGTGGAATGTTTTTGCAGTTAAGCAATCTTACAGAGGGTATGTTTGTCGCAAATTTTTCTTTATAATCTCAATTTACCTCTATTTAATTCTTATGGCGGACATTGACTAGGAGAGACTCGCATCGTACGTCTCGAAAAATTTAAAATTTTCAAAGCCGGAAAGGTGACCAAAATTGGAGGGTGTTTCTTCTCGCTTGTAAACAAAGTTTACGTTGAGCCCGAAGTGGCGTGGGAGGTAGGTATCACTCTAACATCAACAGTTCATCTTTGTAACATCAAGACAACACGTCATATCAATCAGACACGACGTATCATTCTGACGTCAACAGTTCATCTCTGTAACATCAGGACGACACGTCATATCAATCAGACATGATTTATCACTCTGACGTCAACAATTCATCCCTGTAACATCAAGACGATCCGTCACATCAATCAGACATGATTTATCACTCTGACGTCAACAGTTTATCTCCGTAACATCAGGATAACATGTCCTATCAATCAGACATGATTTATCACTCTGACGTCTACAGTTTATCTCAGTAACATCAAGACGACCCGTCATATCAATCAGATATAATTTATCACTCTGACGTCAACAGTTCTTCTTCGTAACATAAGGACGACATGTCCTATCAATCAGACATGATTTATCACTCTGACGTCAATAGTTCATCTCTGTAACATCAGAACGACATGTCCTATCAATCAGAAATGATTTATCACTATGACGTCAACAGTTTATCTCGGTAACATCAAGATGACCCGTCATATCAATTAGACATGATTTATCACTCTGACGTCAACAGTTCATCTTTGTAACATCAGGACGACATTTCCTATCAATCAGACATGATTTATCACTCTGACATCAACAGTTCATCTCTGTAACATCAGGACGACACGTCCTATCAATCAGACATGATTTATCACTCTGACGACTCAGGTCAATCTCTATTTATAGAGCAACCTTATTGCCGATATTATAACACAAATTCATTTTTCTTTGTAACACCAAGATGTCTAATTACGACGATATTCTTGATGATATAGAGGAAGAAGTAGAGTTGCAAATCGAAGATCACATTTCCCCTTATTTTGAAGGCTCCTCAACCTCAGCGAGAAGACCACCCCGTCCACTGAATAATTGAGCGTTTACTGGGATGGAGTTTATGTACGACTTACTAGGTAATGAAGCTCATTTTTTTCCAGACCTTTAGAGTTGTGCCGCAAGTGTTTCTACAGCTCATTAGAATGCTTGTTGAGCGTGGAAGTATCGTGCCTACAGCCCATGTATCAGCTGAATTACAAGTAGAGATTTTTCTTTATTCCATTGCTTGTGGAGCATTTAACAGAGACTTGCAGCTGGCATTCCAATACTCTGTAAAGACTATAAGCAGGTACTTCCATAAAGTCTCGGAAGGTGTTATGTTTCTAAAAAATGATTACATACAATTACCGCCTCATGATGCTCCAGTCCATCCCACAATTCTTAATCGAAGAGGAGCATATTCATTTTTCAAGGTGAGATAAGTTTCTACAATATTCTCTAAGTAATGTCAATATATATTCCAACATATTATGTGTTTCTTTGTAGGATGCACTCGGGACTATAGATGACACACATATATCGGCGATTGTGAGTCGAGAAATGCAACTTCCATTTCGAGACCGGCATGGGTTGCTTACGTAAAATGTTATGGTAGTTGTCTCTTTTGATATGAAATTTTTGTTTGTTTATAGTGGTTAGGAGGGATCTGCGGCAGACGCACGAGTCTTATGAGAATGTTTAAGCCGAGGCGATTTCTTCGTCTCCAAAGGTAAAACTCATAATTTTACTTTTCTTTAAACACTAATGATAATATTCGTAATGATAATCATAGTTTATTTTAGGAAAATACTATTTGGTGGATGTCGGGTATGCCAATACTAGCAAATTTCTTGCACCATTTCGAAATGAGCGGTACCACATTAGACAGTTTGGTCAAGGTCGAGTCCGATATCGGAATTCGAAGGACAAATTTAATCACATGCACGCCAGTTTGAGAAATTGTGTGGAGAGGATATTTGGTGTATTTAAGCAGCGGTTTCAAATATTACGCAAAATGCAACCATATCCTTACGAGACACAATGTGCTATAGTGGTGGTTTGTGCTGTGCTACATAATTTTATACGTAGGAATTATGGTAAGGACCAACTGTTTCACGATTGCAGGGCTAACGAAGAGGTTGATTATAGCACTGGAGAACATACGGGAGCACACAATGAAACATCTTAACCCAACATCCGTATATCGCAACGTGAAGTGCGATATGGGGAAATACTTCAGAATGAAATAACTGCAGCTCTGTGGGATGCGTAAGTGATAGTTTACTTTTTTCGATATAAAATATCGTAATTAACTTTCTGATGTCAATTAAGATAATATTTTTTGTATTCCTTATCAATTGTAAGTATAATTTACATAATTTTCTAATATCATGTTAATAATTTTTTCACATTTTATTTACTTGCAGAGAATAATGTTATATTTTTGTACCGTGAAGCAGTCGCACGTGTAGCCGAAGAAGTATTCGCTGATGCTTTATTTTGAACCCAGAATTTTGCAGACAGTACTCGCTATTTCCGGTGTCTTCCAAAATTATTATATATATCTGACAATAATGTATATTATGTTTTTCGTTATTTCCTTATACAATGTTATGTGTTGTAATGTTATATTACGTGTTGTAATGTTATATTTGAAAGATGAACATGATCTACCTATGAATGACTAACCCGTGATTAGGTTCACCCCCTCCATCTCCATCTCCAAATATCCACCGTCCATCACCCCCTCCCCTTCCTCCCCACCGTCCAACCCCACCACCTCCCGCTCTCCATCATCCTTGCAATCACAGCCGTCCATCTCCTCCGGGATTTCCTCTAAGCTCGCCAACTATTCATCTTCTCCTCGCCACGCAGCAAATGCCGTCTCCGCCATCACCGCCCCATCCTCTTCCAGCACACACACATCCTTCACCGCAGCCAATGCTGACGTCCTGCACTCGACCCACCACCTCCCGCTCTCCATCATCCTCGCAATCACAGCCATCCATCTCCTCCGAGATCTCCTCCAATCTCACCAACTGTTCATCTTCTCCTTGCCACGCAGCAGACGCCGTCTCCGCCATCACCACCCCATCCTCTTCCAGCACACACACATCCTTCACCGCAGTCGACGCTGATGTCCTGCACTTGAAGCCCCACCTCCCGCTCTCCATCATCCTTGCAATCACAGCCATCCATCTCCTCCAGGATCTCCTCCAATCTTGCCAACTGTTCATCTTCTCCTCGCCTTCCTCGCCGCAGTCTCCGCCATCACCGCCCCATCATCTTCCAGCAGACACATATCCTTCACCGTAGTCGACGCTGACGTCCTGCACTCGAAGCCCCACCCCCTGTCGTCGGATCGTCGGAAAACACCCTTCAGGAGTCGATCCGACCCCGAGAACACCTCGAATTAGGTGCCTTCGGTGGCTCGGACGCAATCGATGCTGGCGAAGACGGTCTCGATCCCGGTCCGTTCCACCGACCGGGTTCGGTGGAGGAGCATGAGGCCCGGAGTGCCGGTGGAGATCTTGACGCTGTTGATCTCCAATGGATGGCCTTCGAAGGCGGTGTTGGCGAAGGTCCGGAGTGCTGGCGAAGGCCCGGAGTGCTGGCGAAGGCGGAGTGCTGGCGAAGGCCCGGAGTGTTGGCGAAGGTGGTGTGCTGGCGAAGGCCGTGCTTCTTCGGTGTGTTGGGGGTGGTTTATACTCACCAAAGGGCATTTTTGTCCACAAAAAAATTTAACCATCCGTTAGTTAGATTAATAACCAAACAAAATTTACTTGACCGTATTAGCATTTTACACTTTACCCCTTCCTTTGATCTTGACCTTGATCTTAACGTCGTTCCAAACGAGCCCATAATACTTTGGGATCCACAATAATGTGGAAATGGGCGGTGGGATGTGTCCCTAGCTTTTAAGGTCACCGCAGAGTTAACCCAAGGAAAGGTTGCTCTGAATTTGCATGTGTGCGTCATGCTACATTGCGACTTGACAAACTTTGCTTGATCTTCAGGACCATTTTAACTTCTTATTAGGACTTTTAACATATTAACTAGCCGTTATACGGCCGTTGTGATACCTAAAGAGGACCTAATTGTTAAGCAACTTGGATGTTTGCTTCATAGTTTATGAGTACACTACAACAGGAGACCATTGGCCAACAGTGGTTGTCGTGCATCTCAGGTTAGATGATTCCTGGCACAATTCAACTTGATTAAAGTTTACAGATAAAGAATCAGCAACGACCATTGAGATCACAGTTAGATGAATCAAGAAATCATTTTCTCACACAGCCACAGAGTTTGGAACCAAACCCTAATCTCGAGCCAAAGGTGTTCCTCACTTGACCACCATTGTAGTGGTTGTTGGGCTGGGATTCATTCTCTTTTTTCCATAACAATGAAAGCTGGGTCTAAGAGTTTGTATATTGGCAAGGACAGTGCAAGACCGACAGATATTCAAATCACAAGTTGGCCTTTGTTTGAGGATCCAAAGGGGCTGCCACTATTCACATGCAGCTAAGAGACAGACCATTAACTAAGGTTAAGTACTTAATACTGTTTTTATTTCGACGGTTCCGTTAGGGTCCGTCTGGTTCGATTTCAGCTTTAGAAATTATGAAATCGTGAGAATTGAGTGATTCCAGGAAATTGAAGGAATTGAAGAAATTAGATAATTCCAGTGTTTGGATAAATATTTACTATAGGGAATTAGAAATTGATCAATTCCTAAATTTTAAATTCCGTTGTTTGATTGAAAAATGAAATTGATCAATTCCATAAGTTATTAAATTCTTATGTTTAGTTGACGTGTGAATTGAGAATTAACATATTACACAAAATATTAATTTATATATAAATTAATATAGAAATATAATTAACTTAATTTAAAATTTTGTAATTATAGAAATATATGTTAATTAATTATTATTATTTAATATAATAATATTATTTTCATATAAAATATTTTTTAAAAAAACAGTTTCTTTTTTATCATATTTTATTTGTAAATAATTTTAAAAAATATAATAATGTTATTATTAAATATAGAAAAATAATAAATATTAATAAATATTTTAAAAAGGTAAAACAAATAAACTATGTAAGTAATTTATTATAATCAATTACAGATTTATAATATTTATTATATTCAATTCCCTCGTTGTCACGCGGTCTACCGGCTTTCTTAGAAATAAAATCGATATTCCAATGTTCCGATTTCGTTGAGTCATCAATGTTCCTTTGCCGGCTGATAGGACTGAGATGATGACCATATATATAATTCTGACTAACACAATTGCTCATAACAAGAAGCAAAATTGAAACAAAGGCATATACATCTTTGGCTTCACCGAAAACCTTCTTCAATCTTCAATGGTTCCTTCCATCATCTAAACATAGTATGGAAACTAAAATATCTCAGACAAACTACACCTTATTCGATATAAAAAGCAACAAAACACTACACAGAAACTGGTATGTACCTCTCAAACTACTCGAAACATCGAGTCTCCATTACAAGTAGATGAACATGCCATCATCTAACATGTTCCCTTATTCCAGCTAGAGAGATACTGTAGCCTCTTTATTATGTGGATGTTGCGCCTTCCACTCGCTGTAAGTATATTGTAAAGAAGAAAGATCAGTCTCTATACAGATTGCGTCCTTTCAACGCATAAAAGGAGTGTAACAATTCATATCTTTCTGGTTTCGATTTTATTATTCAAAACTGAAGCTCTACACAAAACAGCTTTCTTTTGCTTTGAGACTGATGGCATTGAAGAGCATTAAGCTATTTATATGGATCATTTCGCATACCTAATTGATATTCTTTGCGATAACGTGGACCAGGAAGTCATATTCATCTGCATGGCTCACAGCATTGGCAATGTCGGCCCTCAGAATGTTTTGCCTCCTCTTGTCTTCAGCACGAAGCCAAGATCGGATGGTGAGGTCCAAGATGAAAAGCTCACAAGCCTTTGCAAACAGAATTGGTGCATCAGCACTTATCATCTGCAAGTACAGAACAGAAACATCAATTCACGAACAGGCCATTGTTTGAATGTAAAAAACATCAAATTAGTTTTTCTCATCCCATAAATAAAAGACAATATTTAGGGATAATTGATGAAAAAATCAATAGGATGCCATTGAAACCTTGACAAATTTGTCTTGCTTCATCACTTTCTTGATCCTTGCAAGAGGAAGCTGGTGCTGCCTATAAACTGCAAAAGCACAAACCATGCTACCACGCCTACCTCTAATTAAGCAATCCTTGTGAATAGCTGAAACAAGTCCTACTGCCAAGCTAGTGGGATCTCTCTCTTCTACTATTACTATTTATTGCCTTTCCTTTGAATCTTGATAACCTTACCCCGGAACAATGCCATTAAGCTTCCTTGGTCCCGACATGACTGACTGGGCGAGGAAGAACAAGTAGGTCCTCGGATCAACTACCTTTACTTTAGAGATGGGAAAGGGAGTTCGTAAGAACTGATAGTCATTTCCCCTGAGCCAGGCGATGATGAAATGAATGCCTTTAGAATAGAATGCCCTACCCACCAAGTACACTTGCTTATGAAAGAAGAGCAGCTTATTCTGTAACAGCTTTTCAACCTCCCATCCTAATCTATCATTGAACCCGCAATCGAAGACAGGCTAGCTTATTCCTCTCTGTTTTCTCACCACTGATCTTGGTCTCAACTAATACTAAGATCATTGGATTATGCATAGCGATGAGGTCTCTAATAATACACAGAAACTCGTCATTCCCTGCTCCACGACAGTTCCATAACATGATCGAACTACTAGATCAGAAATAGACATTTTTATTGCCGAAAGAAGGATGATTTTAACAAATAACCGAAAGATTATATGAAACAAACATTCATATTCCCAAAATATGCCTCGAGATTAAACCAAAATATACGAAATTCTAGCAAGCAAAAACCTTAAATCCCCACAAATCCCTCAAAATCCAACCAAATCAACCACGAAAACCACCAATTCCTCCCCAGATTTCCCACATCGCCGCTGATTCCAGCTCAAACTTGCGCAAAACCCCAAACACAAAAACCAATAAGGAGAATTCGTGATAGGAGCGCTCACCTGCCGTCAAATCGGCGCTCCGGCACTCCGGCGCAGCAATTCGTTCTTGGGTTCCGCCGCTGATCGGGGTGCAGTCGGGGCAGCGGTCGAGGTGCTGGAGCAGCTCACGAGCTTGATTGAGAACTCGGCCGGCTGGAATCGTGGGAAAATGCAGGGAAATTAAGGGGAAAACAGAGAAAAGCATAGCCGATTCCTGGGGGAAACCGCGTTTTCCTCTGCTTCTGCCGGGGAAAAAAAAAAGGGGAATTGAGAGAAACTGGAATCAGGGGATTCCCTCAATTCTGGTTTCTGGTAATCGAAACAAACACGGGAATGAAGGGAATTAGCTCTCAATTCCCTCCATTCCCCCGATTCCGGGTTCTGAGAATCGAAACAAACACGCCCTTAGAGTTCAGCGTAGTTATGGTCGACAAACCCTGCTTTCCAACCTAAAACTCCTCCTTGGTCAAGAAAAAAGCTACAATTTTGAGATTTTTGCGATTGAATAATCGTGATCATTTGCAACCAAAGGCACTCCGGATTCCTCCCAATTGGTTTAGTTATAAGGGCAACCTTTAGGTCTTGGAAAGGACTTCACGGCCTTGAGCAAATGGTTTAAGATACAGCAAGTGCTTGACAAGATCCAGTGTGAGTTTAAGGATGTGTTAAACTAAACACAAAAGCTTTATCTTTACAGTAATATAAGACCAGAGGCTTTGAGTACATAGAATCCCCGGGCATGGAGGAGATCAAAGCGTTGCTGTCAGTGAGGAGAATCTATGAATAAACAAGGGAATCTCCCGAGGTGATTCGAATGCTAGTTAATCATGCATTTGTAAGTGCACATGCAGCCGTGGATGGAGTTACAATGGGGTTTATGCATGGTGAGTTATTGTTAACGGTGTTTATTAAGGGTGCGTTTGGTTTGGAATCAGAATCAGGATCATTTTGTCTTGACCAGTCTATCATCCAAATACTAAAAAAATAGTAAAACTATCTTTACATTATTTTAAAAAGTAAGTTATCATATTACTCTTACATTTATTCATTCAAATCTTAATAAATAATATACCGAAAAGTATAAAGGTTCAAAAAAGATTTAAACCATTCACTAGTCACACTAGTATTCAACTACCAAAAATTTGACCAAACTATTTTTTTCTGTACTTTAGTCTTAATCTTAAAGTTGAGTTTGACCTAAATCTCGAACCAAACGGTGCCTAGGGTTTCAATGCACAAGGGAGATTCAGAGTGCATTTAGTTCAGGATCAGGATTATGAACTTCCTGTTCTAATCAGTCTATCATCCAAACACCAAAAAGATAACCAAACTATCTTTGTGTTACTTTAAAAAGTGAATTATCATATTACCTTTATATTTATTTATTCAAATATATTCAAGGGCATAAAGGTAAAAAAAAATTAAAATCATTCACTAGTCAGACTAATATCAAAACAACAAAAATTTGATCATATTATCTTTTTGTACTTTACTCATAATTTTGGAACTTGGACTTGATCTTAATTCCAAACCAAATGGTATCTCAAAGTACATCTAGTGAATTTTAATATTATTCTAAAACCTAAATATGTTTAAAACTAAATTAAATAAATTTACATATCTCATACTCTGAAATAAAATTTTGAAATCTTTTTTTCATAATTTTCAGTTGATACACTTTTAATCTTTACCACTTTTTTATGGAGAAGAATTGAAGAAGAGAAAAAAATTTCAAATCAAATCTTTTTATGGGTTTCAAACACTTCAAAAACGAGGACAAAAAGAGTTCTGAAATCTTTGTTTTTCATAAAACACGTAAAATATGAGATTTTGCCTTTTTGCAAAAATTCCCTCCAAATATCTTATAATTTTAAATCAAAATTTTGTAATTATAAACAAGACTAAATATTTACAAAAATATCCAATTACCAAATAACTCAAATAGATTAATTTAAATTCAAATTTTTAATTGGATTCAGTTTTATAAAATTTATCCTCCTCTAATTAGGCAATCTTAAGGTGAGAGCAGATATTGGGTATATTATAAAATATTTTGTTCTATCATGTAATACTCAAATGAGCTCACATATAAAATTTGGTATCCTCTATACTTTCATTCATTATCATATAAATATCAATTAGACAATCAAACTTAGATGACTCACTACATTTTCAAATTATCTAACCTGAATTGCACAATCAAATTTATTTAAAAAATAAATCAATAAATAGTTTATAAAGTCACCGGACTAACAATCCCCTACTTAACTAATAGTTCTGTTTATTTATACATATATATAAAGATATATATTGAAAATATTTTTTAAGAAATTAGTTTTCATATGGAATCTCAACTGTGCAATTCAGAGACAATAAACAATATCATTCTTCCTCAATAGTCCTCATAAATGCCTAATTAATAATGGTTGTATATTAATGGTATACCAACCATTTTGATATCAAAGTAAGTTGAGTACCATATCAATTGAGATAAATAATATCAAATATAAGTATAGATAATGTGCTCGTAGAATAATGCATACAATAAAATATATAGTAGTGAGAATTTTCATGTCTTTTCCACTAATGGTCTACTCGTTTTGTACTTCTGTCAAAAACATATCACTTAGATGTATAATTTTTACTAAGGGTATTCCACAAGTGCTAATATACATCATCTAAGTGAGAGGTATAAAATGAATATGATGCTAGTCATATATTCACCTCAATCATTTCAGGAATCACCTATACATAATCACTAGATCCTCATATAGGTAGTCATCACTAACCTACTTAGTGGCCTACGATATTCCTAAAAACTCTATCTTCTAAATTGAAAGACTAAGAATAAAACTCATCAATAAAATCACTTCAAATAGAGAAAATAATATTTTACTGATAAATAGAATATAAACAAATATAATGCATACAGCAGCCAAAACATGATGTAATCTTTATGAACTATTCTTATACGATTAGCATGCTCTTTAAATATTTTTACCGCAAGGCCTTAAGTCATTGGGTTAGATTATCTGCAGAGCAAATTCGTAAAATAATAATATTTTTTTTCTAAATTTTTCACGAACATAATAAAATTATAGCTTAATATGTTTTATCTTGAAATAACATCTAGTATCTTTAGTGAGAGATATAACTATATTATTATCACAGACTATCTATATTAGTCTATCAACATAATCAACTACTTTAAGATAAGAGAGAAAATATTTCAATCACATAGCATATTTACTGGCCTCACAATAAGTTATATACTCTGTCTCCATAATTAATAAAGTAGTAGTAGTCTATTTCATACTATACCATGAAATAACCCCCTCTGCTAAAGTAAACATATTACTAGATGTCAACTTCAAAGTATCTTTACATTTTTTCTAATCAGAGTTTAGATATCCAAGAGCATTTAATGGTTTATAACTATCAAATAGAAATACATAATTTTGGATTTTCTTCAAATAGCGAAAAACCTTTTTAATTATTCTTCAATGAGTTATTTCTGAATTATACTGATATCTGCCAAAAAGTCTCACAATAAAAGTAGTATTTGGAAGGATACAGATCCTCAAGTACATCAAACTATTAATAGCTGAAGTATAGAAAATTTTATGCAACCACCACTTTTCAATCTGATTATGAGGATATTGCTAAAGATTAAACTTATCACTATAAGTGATTCTCTGGTCTTGCAATTATCCATACCATATTTCTGAAGAATTTTAGCAATATATATCTTATGAGAAAATCCAAGCAATTGACACTTTCTATCTTATATATTTTAATACCTACGACGTATGAAGCATTACTAAAATTTTTCATCTCAAAGACTGTAAATAACATCATTTCAATTTCTTTGAGTGAATTCAGTTCATTACTAGATAATAAGATATCATCAACATATAATACCAGTATTTAAACTTTACTCCCACTAACCTTCACGTATATACAATTACCAACTATATTTTTCTAAAAGTCAAATTTTTTGATTGCCTCATGAAATTTGAAATACTACTGTTGAAATGCTTATTTTAAACTATAGATAAATTTATGTAATCTACAGACTTTTGCTTTATTTTTTTTTGATAAACTCTTTTGACCGAATTATATAAATTTCTTCTTCAAAAATTTCATTCAAAAATACTATTTTAACATTCATTCGAATAAATTCATAACTATAATGTATAACCAATACTATGAAGATTTTAAATAAATTTTTCCTGGAGACTAGAGAAAGGTTTCATCATACACAATCCCTTTTCTTTGAGTGTAACTTTTAATAACTAACTTCACTTTATACTTGCCAATTTCAATATTAGTTTTTAATTTAGCCTTATAAACTCATTTACAACCAATTAGTTTACAGTTTTTAGAAGCTTGTATAAAAAACTAAATCTTATTTTTCTATATTAAGTCAATTTCTTCAATCATTGTATTCAACCAAAATCTTACATTCGCATTGCTTATGGTCTCTAAAAATTTAGTGAATCATCATTCTCTGTGATCGATGACATAGGTATCTCCTCTAAATTGTCTGAGCTCTAAATATGTAAATCTCCAATTTCCTCTAAATATGTAATGTAGTCATCCAATATAACTAATTTACAAATTCTTTTGGGTCTTTCATCCAACTGACTTGGCACAGCTATTGGTGCTTCATTTTGTTCGGCTCTAACTCATCCTCAAACTCAATCCTTTTCCTCTTGCTTCCTGTTAGATATCTCATGTTTAATAAATTTGATATCTTTACTTTCAAATATACAATCTTAAACTGCATTATATAACTTATAACCTTTAAATCTTTTAGGAAAATTAACAAATTTATAACTCAAACTACAAGCTACAATTTTTGGCATACCAGGTTCAACAATTCTCACTTCTGTATCATAATCCCAAATTCTAAGATGATTTAAACTAGGTTTTCTGTTAAGTCATAACTCTAAGGGAGTTTTAGAAATAAATTTGGATGATACTTTATCTAAAATGTATATGATTATTTTTAGAGTTTCACTCCATAAGGAGTTTGGTAATTCACTGAAAATCAACATACAATATAACATATCCATCAAAATTTTTTTCTCCTTTCTGCTACTCTATTTTGTTCTACATTTTCTGAAATAGTTGTATTTGCAATGATCTCATACTCCTATAAAAAATTTCAAAAAGTATCTGGAGTGTAATCAACTCCTCTATTTAATATGATGGCTTCAGTCTTTCTGCCCAATTGATTTTTAACTTCAGTCTTATACACTTTAAATGTTTTAAAAATATTTGACTTTCTATATAGTAGATACACATCTATATCGTGAATAATCATCAATGAATATCACAAAATACCTCTGATTGTTCCTTATGGCTACCCTATTCGGACTACAAATATCTATATAAATCAAATCTAATAAAGTATCATACTTCAATGCCTTTGGAAATGATACTCTTACTATCTTTACCTTTAATATAATTTACAAACACCAAAATCATCAAAATTTACATTCTGTAGGATCTCGTCAGGACAGAGTCTCTCCAATTTATCTTTACTAATATGACTTAAACGATAATACCACAAATAAAAAGAATTTTTAGCCAACTATACATCTAGATCACAAGGAAATATATATTTAGAATCAATATTACAACAGTATACTGCAAAATAAAGATCCAATGTTACATATAATTTATACAAATCATCAAATAGAATACCAGTAGTAATAATAATACTATCATACATCACAGATATACAATTTCTACCAAAAACAAAACAGTAACTAACTTTTATAAGTCTGGAGACTGATAACAGGTTACGCCTAATGGCTGGTGCAAAAATTATATTTAGTAGCAAAACAGTATGGCCACCATGGAAAACTAGAGACTATGTTCCAATACCGATGACCTCAGATTACTCATTGTTTCCCATGAAGACATACTTCTTCTGATTATTTAGTTTCCTTAGGTCCAGAAATTCCTGCATAATAATTAATATGTGGACCGATAATCATGAGTTCATAATCCATAGATCAGGAGAAACATCAATATAATTTGACTCAAAATAAACCAGACATTTTAATTTATCTTGTTTCTTTCCCTACTGAAGTTTCAATTTATAATGGTCTTTTATAAAATGTCCTTTCTTTTTGTAATAAAAATAAATTTTTTATTTTGATTGAGCATGTGTCTTTTCTTTCATATTGTCCTTACTCTTTATAAATTTCTTCGTCTAGGTCTGCTTCTTGAAGGGCTTTCTAGACTAAGAATTAAATTTTGTTTCTTTTCAACTAGATTTGCTGATTCAATCTTAACAAGTTTAGCTTTAACAACTTTTCTTCTTTCATCCTCTGAGATATACTGATTCAACAATTCATCCTCGTCTAATGATGATCATGTATATTATAATTGATAATAAAATTCTCAAAGGATAAAGGTACTAAGTCCAGTATGCAATATGTGGCATATGCAATATGTGGCATATTCATCATCAAGATTCAAATCCCAACTTTTCAACTCATGTGCAATTGAAAATATTGTCAAAATATACTCTCGAATATTCTCATGCTCAACTAATTTTGTATTATGGAGCTTGCCAGTCAAATACAATTTCTTGACTTTAAAGGATCCAACAAACTGGTCATGAATACTCTAAAGTAATTCTTTGACAAAAAAAATATCTAGCAAATTGATACCAATTATTTTAGAAATTATTCTTTTGATTATTAATTTCACTAATTGATTTGCTCTGTGTCATTTCTCAAACTGAAACCTTTCAAACTAATTAGGCCTAATAGGCAGTTTAAGAGTGTCAAAAACAATGTCAAAACTTTGAGATGACAAATGAGCCTGTAGTTTATTTCTCCAAATTGAGTAATTTGATCTATTTAAGATTTCGATCTTGAAGAGATGACTACTATATTTCATATTATAAATTTTGTAATAGACAACTCAAATTCACCACAGATACATTTCAATAATAAATAATTCAGTGATTCCATTAATTTCAAATGGAGATTATATTATAATTTTGCATTGGCTCCTTTGTGAACATAATACAAATTATGAGATCCCACAAATAAAATCCATAATAATGATAACAAACAATAAAAATCTATTTTGGCTTTATTTTATTATCATAAATAAAATTTTAAAATATTCTATATTTATTTTTTCTCTCCACCAACTCAACTTTTGTGTCAAATTAACTAGAGTTAAAATAAAAACACAATAATAATATTTATAAATTAAAATAATCTCAAATTTCTTTCAAAATATTTGGCTATTTTAACTCATAAATATACCCATGACTAAATAGTAATAAAAATATTTTCATTAGCTTAGTTATTAGCTTAATTAATCAAGATTAAAAGCTTGATTAACATAAGTATAGGGAACCGAGATTGAATTCAAATTGTAATTCAGTGCAATTTGCTATGCAAAATAAATTATAATTTTGCATTAAAACCATCTGGAAACCGTAATTTATAAAAAATTTTAAAAATCAACTGATTCGAGAAAAAACCATCATAAATTAAAATTTTGAAAATCAATCTTGAATTTTTTTTCCTACCAATAAAATCATTGATACCAATATACTACTCAAAATAATTTTGAGTTAAAATCTGAGACAAAAACTTTATTTTTTTCAAATTAAATTTTGAAAAATTCAATAGAAATCAAATTATAATTTAATTTTTCATAGACTAACTATCAAAGGTAGACTTTGATACCAATTATGCATTTTACTACTATCCTTTGATGAAAGACCCATGAGAAAAATGAGTTTAAAACTAAATTAAATGAATTTACATACCTCATAATCTGAAACAAAATTCTGAAATCTTTTCTTGCAATTGTTAAATGATCCACATTAAGTCTGTACTACTCTTTTATGGAGAAGAATTGAAGAAAAGAAAAAATTTTAAATTAAAATTTTTAAAATTTTTTACGGACTTCAAATGCTTCAGAGACAAGGACGAAGAGAATTTTAAAATCTCTATTCTTCGTAACCAGCTTAGAAGCATCATATTTTGCCTTTATACAAAAAAACCCCTCTAAGTATCTTATAATTACAAATCAAAATTTTATAAATTACAAACAATGTCAAATATTTATAAAAAGATAAATTATCAAATAACTTAGATAAATCAATTTAAATCTAGATTTTAATTAGATTTAGTCTCATAAAATTTATTTTTCTCTAATTAGGCAACCTTAAGATGAGACTAAATGCTAAGTATATTATAAAACGTTCTAACACATTACGAAATAACTAAATGAACACACACATAAAATTTGACTCCGTTTATACTATCATGCATTTGTTTAAGTTAATTTTAACCAAAAATTAAATTCAGTCAAAATTCAATCAATATATAAAATTAAATGTCACTAGATTATGATCGAAATATGAGTCTTAATTCGACCGAAAATTGAGTTTAATTTGGATTAAACTATTGAAAAATTTGGGCTTAAATTAAAGAGACTTGATTGTGACATATTCTTAAACCAAAATTAAAATTAAAATTCATCAAATATCTAAGTCAAAATAAAAATTGTAAAATCTTTACAAATGAGTTCATGTTCTTGACATGAAAATTTTGTGAAAAACCTTAAAAGTTTTTAAATTTCAAATTGATTCATGCAAAATTTAGGATTTATGAATCAACCTCTCAAAAATTTATATTTATAAATAAATTTCTGAAATTTCTAACTTTCGCAAATAAAAGATAAAAATTTTAAAATTTACAAATAAACCCCTCAAATTATTTTATTTGCATATAAATCTAAATTTTATTCAAAAAGGACCCCAAAAATTTCAGAATTTTACAAATGTGTCCTTTAAAAAAACCACTCAAATTTGTAAAATTATATTTTAGTTCAATTTTTTTGGAAATTTGTAAATGAATTTCTTAAAATTTTCAATTTGCAAATAAGCAAATTTTATTAAAAAAAGATTCTAAAATTGTTAGAATTTTACAAATGTGTTCTTCTTTAAAAAAAATCCTAAAATTTATAAAATTATATTTTAGTCTAATTTCTTGGGAAATTTGTTAATAAACTTCTCAAAATTTTTTATTTATAAATGAATCCAAAATTCATTCAAAAAAAATCCTGAAAATTGCTGGATATGCTATTTTTATAAAAAAGCCCCTAAAATTTTTTTAAATTACATTTTAGTCTAATTTTTTGAAAAATTTTGTAGACAACCCCTTGAAAATTCATCATCTGAAAATGGTATAAACTCTAGATTTTTTTCTTGGGAAAATAAATTCCAATAAATTACATGATTTTGGCATACAAAATTCACCCCTAATCAAATCTTATTTATTTTTAAAATAAAATCAATCAATTAGGATTCAATTATACTTGTCATATCTTCCCAATTTGGTTTTGAAATCTTCTTCAAAGCCTATAAAAAAAAAACTCTAAAACACCCTGCAAATAAAAAGACAAAAAAGAATTTGAGAAGAACTTGAGGAAAACAAAGATCAACAAAGATGATAAAAAAAAAATTAGGACAAGGATCCCAACCAGCTAAAGTTAAACACCAAGTGGTTAGTGTACTTAGTTTTTTGATCTCCTCTCTTTTCTGTTGTTCTTGATTGCTCTATTTTTGAAAATCTCTTAGGCTCCGTTTAGTTTTGGATCAACTTCGAAATCATCCTTTTTCGAAATTATTTTTTTATAAAAATAATGTTATTTATTTTATATTATTTTTAAATTAAATTATTATAAAAAATTAAATACATTTTTCAATTTTAAATTATTAAAATATTAATTTTAATAAAAAAAATTAATTTATAAAAATAATTTACTAATTTTAATAACCAATCACTCTTATCTCCGCTGCTGATCCGTTGCTGCCTGCCCACGCTCCTGTGCTTCACAACCACCATCTCTGAGGACTGGGCCCGCTGACCTGTTCACAGGAGTCGACGATGTAAACCTCGACTCGCTGTCCCACCTCGCGCCTCTTCGAGACCTCCGACGCTTCCAATCGCCGTCGCCGTCGCCGTCGCCGTCGCCGTCTGACAAGAAGAAGGAGGCCAGATTCGGCCATGGCCAGTCCAAATATGGCCGGAAAAAGGAGGAGGTGGAGGGTAAGGCCCTCTGCCGTTGCCGCACCGACCTCTGGAGCTTTCACCATCGCCGCCATCCAACCAAGAGAAGAGGGGCCAGATCCGGCCGTGGGTCGGAGAAAGCAGGAGACGGAGGACCTTGGCCTCCGACGTCATCGCGCCGACCTCCGACACTCCTGATCGCCGCCGTCCGACCAAGAGAAGAGGGGGCCAGATCCGGCCATGATCGGGAAAAGGATGCAGCAAAGGGCTTTGCCCTCTGCCATCACCGCGCACCAATCAGCTGGGGCCGGATCCGACCAAAACCAGTCGGATCCGGCCGGAAGAGCCACGGGGCCATTAAGGCCCGGTGGTGTTTGGAAGGGAACAACAAGCACCGGGTGGAAAGGAATAAAAAGCCAAAAAAATATTAATGTATCTTAACTCGATTTTTGTATAATTATCACCATAGTTATCCATGATTCTTACCATCTTAATGAATTTTATTAACATTATAGTTATTCACGATCTCTCGAAGATAATGATGAAGATGATAAACTCTGTGATTTTATTATGGTCATCCACGATTCCTTAAAGACAGCGATGAAAATGGTAGAATCTGTAACCTCGTTGTAGTCACATGTGGTCTCTTGAAGATAGTATTAAAGATGATGGACTCTATGACTTCACTGCAGCCACCCGTGACCCTCGAAGATGATAATAAAGATGATGGACCATGTGATCTTATTGTGGCTATCCGCAGTCTTTCGAAGATGCTAATGAAAATGGTAAATTCTCATCACATCCAAACTAGCATTCGAACTTGCATCTGGTCAGCCTTCAGACTCATATCTATGCTAGTTTTCAGACTCACACTCATCTAACCTTTAGGTTTGTATCCAACTAGCCTTCAAGCTCACACTTAAGCCAGCCTTCGGACTTATATCCAGTTAGCCTTCGAGCTCGCACTCAAGCCAGGATTTAGGCTCGCACTCAGTTAGTTTTTGGGCTTACATTCAAGTCAGCATTCGAACTCACACATAATTAGCTTTCGGACTAGCAACCAAGTCAGTCTTTGGGCTCGCATCAAAGTTAGCCTTGGGCTGCACTTAAGCTAGCTTTCAAGTTAACACCAAGTCAACTTTCGGGCTCGTACTCAACTAGCCTTCAAACTCATATTCAAGCTAGCATCTGGGCTCGTACTTAGCCAACCTTCAGGCTTACACTCAAGCTAACTTTCAAGCTCACACTCAGCTAGCCTTTGCGCTAGCATTTAAGCTAACCTTCGGGCTTACACTTAAGTTAGCCTTTGGGTTTACACTTAACTAGTATTCGGACTCGCACTTAAGCTAGCCTTCAGACTCGAATTTAGTCAGCCTTCGAAATTGCACTTAACCCGCCTTCGAGTTTGCACTCAAGTCAGTCTTTAATCTCATACTTAGTTAGCCTTTAGCCTTGCATCCAAACTAACCTTCGGGCTCGTACTTAGCTAATCTTTAGACTTACATTTAAGCCACCCTTCGGGCTCATGTCTATGCTAGCCTTCGGGCTTGCCGCTTAGTCCGCATTTGAGCTCGTATCTAAGCCAATATTCAAATTCACACCTAGTCAATCCTCAAACTCGCATTAAGCTAGTTTTTGTACTTATAAACCAAGCCAACCCTCGAGTTCATATATTTTAAATCGGAGTATGAGTTTGCTTAAAATTATTATAAATAATCAAGAACTCCCATATCAAATTTCTTAATATGAAGTAACTCAATTATATTAAAATTAGCCTTAATCAAAACAAATGGAGAAAAGCCAAGTTAGTTCAAATAAACTTAAATTGATCAAGTAAATAGACTAAAACCCAGATTGAGCTAGACTCAAAATCTAATCAGGTTCAAGTTAGATTAATTTAAAATCAAGTTGAATTTGGATTAAATTAAGTTTAAATCAAACCTTGATTGAGTTAAATCAAATCTAAACAAAAAGGACAAACTCAAAGTCAAATCAGAATTAGACTAGATTGAACCTGATCTAAAATCAAGTTGAGTTAAATTAACTTAAACTTGAACCAAAGTCTGGCAAACTTAGACTCTATAAAGGTCCAACATAAGGTAAAGACTTGATTCGAGTTAAATGAAATCAAACTTCAACCTGAACCATATTAGTCTCAATGAAACTAAATAGGGTTAAATTAAGTCCCATTAGGAGTGTTAAAACTTTGAAAGTACTCCAATGCTATGAATAAAAGGTGATGTCAGCCCCAGACTCGAACAATATTAATCCCGATGAAATTAAATAAGGTTAAATTGAATCTCGCTCGGTATGCTACAAAAACCTTTAGCAATACTTCAAAACTATACCTAATTCTCTAAGTCACTGGTGATGCTGTTAAACCAAAAAGTTAATTACCAACATACTCAAATTGTTAACCAGACTTCAAACCTATACCTAACTCTATAAGTCATTAGTAACACTGTTAAACTAAAGAAGTTAATTGCTAATACGTTCAAAACTATCGGTCACATTTTAAAACTATATCTAACCCCCTAAGTTGTTAATAATGCTACCAAATCAATGAAGTCAACTAATAATATACTCAAAATTGTTGGCCATACTTCAGGTTAATCAATCTATAAACAATTGATGATATGTCCTTTTCAAGTAAGCCAATCCTAGAAGCAGTTGGTAACACATTCTTCAAACTATTTAACCCTATAAATAGTTGATGATGTACTCTTTCTAAGCTAGTCAATTCCACAAGTAGTTGATGACGTGTCTCTTCAAACTAGTTAATCTCATAAGCAGTTGACAATGTGCTCTTCAAGCTAATTAACATCAAAAGTTGTTGACAATGCATCTTAAAGTTATACCCAACCCTATAAGCCATTAGTCATGCTACCTAATTCTAAGAAGTTATCACATAAGCCTTGTCAGTTATAAAAATACTTCAAAAAATTTTAAAAATTATTACCTATGTCTTATTGGGTATATGGTAAATAGAGTTATTGTCAATACCTTATCAGCTAACGAAAATACTCCAACCCAAATGGAGTTATCATCCACGCTTTATTAGTTAATGAAAATACTCTAATCTAAATAGAGTTACATCCATGCCTTATTGGGCAATAAAAACACTCCAACCTAAATAGAGTTATTGTCAACGCCTTATTGATTAATGAAAATATTCTAACTTAAATAGAGTTATCATCCATACCTTATTGGCTAATAGAAACACTTTAATCCAAACGAAATTATTGTCAACACCTTATTGGTTAATGAAAATACTCCAATTCAAATAAAGTTATTGTCGACGCATTATTGACTAACAGAATTTCAATCACGAAATTATCGTCGACGTTTTATTTGCTAATAAAAATACTTCAAATCATGAAGTTATAATCAAAACTCAAAGTTATTAAAAATACTTTAGGCCAATCTCAATAAAGTCGTTGGTAACGCCATCCAATGAAGTTATCGTCAAAGCTTAAAGTTGTTAGAAATACTTCAAACTTCCCTTATTGTCTTCAATAGTTTGGACCGAATGCCACATGGTCTAGCATAGGAAGGAGCGAAACAACAACACATTAAAATTCTTCTTTACTCTTTTTTCTTTTGTTTTATTCATTTCCATTTTATAATTTCACATTGAAATTCAGTGTAAAGTGAGAGCATGTCTTTATTTAATTTATAGATAATATTTTTTAAATTAATCAAATAATATTTTTTTATGTATCTATTTTATTAGCTAGATTTTTTATTTTAGAAAATTCTTAATAATAATTGGGGTAGTTAGTAACATGTACTTACGCCTATTGAAAAATAATATTCTCATAATACTTGATAGTATACTTTAAATTAAAATAAAATTTAATTTGTGATTCGATATCGCTTTTCGGGATCTTCACTATCCTGTATGGTTAACTTCGATCCTACACCATTGTTATAGAGTCACTCACTATATTTTTAAACTATTTAATCCAAATTATACAATCAAATTTATTTAAAAAATAAATTAATAAATAGTCTATAAAATTATAAGACTAACACATGCTTAATAGTTACACTATATAGCAATGAGTAAAGAATGGAATCAAACTGGACGGCTCATTGATTTGTTAATTGAAAAGCAGAAGAGTGCACATGCAGTCATGCACAGAGATGGACAATGGTGTCTCGTGCTTTGGCGAGAGATTAATCAGCAGAAAATGAGAGGTTCAGTGAAATAGACATTTTAGATCTTGTGCTATATATTATGAGATTTACGGGTGATTTTTCAAAATCTAAGTAAAACAAACAGCTCTTCGAAATTCACAGGATAGGTAATCAAGCTAAGAAAATCCAGATCTCTCAATTAGGAATCAGCAGCCAGGAAATCCTACTGTTTTCGTGCGAATCTCAAAGCACCGGTGCTAATCCCGATGTTCTTTAAAAGGCCAACTTTTTGGACCAGTCCCGGTCCATTGCATTAACGGGCCGAAATCCAGTACCTGTTGACCCCATCTCGAATTGCGTCCAGATAAGCGCCCAATCCTGATCTCGAGAAACCTTATAACGCGCGAGTATAGGAAAAATCCAAAAAAGAAAGAAGAAACGCGAGAAAGAAAAAGAAAAGCAGAGAAGCCATCGGCGACGAGCTCTATGGAGGAGCTCGACCTCGACTCGCTGCTCCGCTCCCATGGCGCCGCCACCACCTCCGACTCCGGCGAAGATGAATCCTCCACCGCCTACCGTCACCGCCGCACCGTCGACGACATCCTCAATGACTCCGATTCCTCCTCCTCTTCCTCCGACGAACCCCATCCTCTCATCTCGATCCGAATTGCAGAACCCAAGAATCCCATTGAAAATACGCTCCAAGTAACCCTCGAAGAAGCAACGGCACCCTCCTCTTCCTCCGTCGCGTGGAGCCGAAGAACCCGAGAGCTTTCAGTAGGGTTTCGAACGGCATCTCCTTCTCGACCATTGCCTCCCCTCTTCGGCGGCGTCCGGTCGAACCCTAAGCCCGGGGCGGCACTCGCAGCTGCAGCTGCGGCATCTAGGACCGTGCTTACCCCTCACGCAGCAGCGATCAAGTCCCGTAGGTCTAGCAGCGAGACGGCAGTTTCGGTTCCGGAGGTGGCGCTGGATTGGGAGGGAAGTGTTAGTGGTTCTGAAGGGTTGGAAGGTTTTGAGGGATTGGAAGCTGCAATTTTGCAGCCGTCCTCATCTTCGGAGGTTGAGTCAGGGTCGGAAGTGATAGATCGCGATGGAGGTCTATCGGGAGAAGGTGATGGATTGATGTCGGCCTATGTGCCGGAGATAAGCGAGCGAGGTGAATGTCAGGAAGAACCAATTATATCGGATTCTATAGTTGCTGCCTCAATCACGGAGGCAGATGCCAGTTCACCACTCGTTGATGCCGCTGAAGACGAACAAGAAGGGGAAGTTGAAGAGACGGAACCTAGAAGAGGTGATTTTGATCAGGGCTCATCTCATGACGAACAAATAGGTGATGTCAAAGAAGAGGTTGCAAATGAAGAGATGGCGGATGGAATCGAGAGCAGTGGAGTGGTTGAAGAAAGTGTTAGTTTTCCATCTATGGAAGACAATGAGAAGGCGAGGAAAAAAGCAGAAAAGAAACTACGGGCTTCAATGAAGCCACTTGAATGGGCTGAGGAACTAGAGAAGAGACAAGCTTCCAATGGGCAGCACTGGGAGGAGGGGGCCGCTGCCCAACCAATGAGATTGGAAGGCATCCGGAGAGGACCACCTGCAGTAGGGTATCTTCAGATTGACCTTGACAATGTCATCACACGGGCAGTTTCTTCGCAATCTTTCAAACGTGATCATGGTTCCCCCCAAGTCATTGCAGTTCATTTGAGCTTCATTGGCATTGGCATGTCAAAAGGAACCGTTCTTGTTGTGCCCAGCAAGTACTCTACTCATTCTGCTGACAGTATGGACACGAAGGTAGCTTCCTTTTCTTTTAGGCTTAACTTTTTTGTGTTTCTTTTTATTTTTTTTCCCTTTGTTAGATACAAAACATCAAAACTGAGATTATGAAATATAAACTCAAATTTATCAAGATGGAATTAGGATTAAGTTTTCCTCTAGCAATAAGAGTAGTCGTTTAATGTATCTTAATTGTTAAGCATGACCTATAATTGGGGGGAAATTAATGAGGTCTTTGTTTTGCATGGGCTGTACACAGAATTACTCCAAATGGCAACTATTTTGTGAATAGGTGCTTATTGTGCTTAATTATTTGTCTGTGTTTCATTGCTTGTTTTCGAAGGGGATCCTTTTTTGCCTGCCCTAGGTGCAA
Source organism: Trichopus zeylanicus subsp. travancoricus (assembly GCA_005019695.1). Lineage (NCBI taxonomy): Eukaryota > Viridiplantae > Streptophyta > Magnoliopsida > Dioscoreales > Dioscoreaceae > Trichopus > Trichopus zeylanicus. The sequence goes on from RXID01022272.1 coordinate 1,390,851, forward strand.
ACATGTTCTGCCTTAACATTTATATCTCTCTAGTGAATATAATTGCAAAATCTCTCTCATTATGATGAGTGGAATGCAGACCATAGGTCTATAAAAGGGGCGATGTGCTAAGGTTTTTCTTCAACCTAGACTATCAATATTGGTTGACTGATCCACAATAAAGGCATCGCCTTTTTAAGATTGGATCCAGTATTAGAGGGTTGATGATCATTGTGATCGTCATAGCCTACTGTGTGATCAATATAATTTCGTTTCTTGGACGTTACTAAAAATTGGAAGCATTTTCTTAGCAATTTGTTGGTGCTTATGCATTTTCATGTAATTGTCCATCTCATACTTGACTGTTTTCTGAACTTCTCAAATTCTTAAACAAGTTCTTATGTTTCAGATGTTAACTCTTGGGTCCAATAGTGAGAAATCTCAGACGCCTGTAACATCAATGTGCTTCAATCAACAAGGAGACCTGCTTTTAGTAGGTTATGGTGATGGTCATTTGACAGTTTGGGATGTTCAGAAAGCTGTGGCTGCAAAAGTAATTACTGGGGAACATGGAGCACCAGTAGTGCATACATTGTTTCTGGGTCAAGACTTGCAAGTTACACGTCAATTTAAAGCAGTTACTGGTGATTCAAAGGGGCTGGTTTTGTTACATACATTCTCAGTGGTGCCTTTGTGGAATAGATTCTCTGTCAAGACTCAGGTCTAACAATACATAGATAATGCTGCAACTTTTTTTTATATCATGTTTTGAATCAACATTAACTTTTTAACTATTAAATATTATTTTTGGTGCAGTGCCTTCTTGATGGTCAAAAAACAGGCACTGTATTGTCTGCTTCTCCTATTCTTGTTGATGATTATTCTGGGTTTGGCTATGCTGCCTCCCAAGGGAATTTGACAACCTCCACTGGTGGTTTAGGCAGCATGGTTGGGGGTGTGGTTGGTGGTGTGGTTGGAGGAGAGGCAGGATGGAAGCTTTTTAATGAAGGTTCTTCTGTTGCAGAAGAAGGCGTAGTCATATTTGTCACCCATCAAAATGCTCTAGTGGTATGGTATTCTGAGATGGTTTCCAAGAATTTGAGTTGCATTTTATTCCAGTTTATTTTGAACTTGAAAATTCTATGATTGAGATGCATTAAGTTGCTACCATGTATTTCAGATTAGGCTTAGTCCTGCTGTAGAAGTCTATGAGAAATTTCCCAGACCTGATGGGGTCCGAGAAGGGTCCATGCCTTATACTGCATGGAAATGCTCTCTACACTCCCATGATTTATCCTTCAGTGAGTTATCGATGATATTTCTCATTCAAATATTTTTACTGGTGAACTCCTCCTAAGATGTGGTTAAACATCCACCAGCAGATGCCACTGATAAAGCCTCATGGCTTGTGATAGCATGGGATCGTAAGGTCCGTGTAGCAAAGTTGGTCAAATCAGAGATGCAGAAACATAAGGAATGGAACCTTGATAGTGCGGCAATTGGTGTTGCATGGTTAGATGACCAGGTTGGATATAGATATTTATGGTTGTTGTTTACACTCTTATCCTGATTTATTATGCAAGTGTTTTAAGAAACAATCATCCTTTTTTTTTCTCCTAGATGCTAGTGATTCTTAATATGAGAGGGCAACTCTGCTTGTTTTCAAAAGATGGAACTGAACTACATCGAACAAGTGTTGTTGTTGATGGTTCAGGAATTGATGATATCATCATGTATCATACCTACTTTACTAATATCTTTGGGAATCCAGAGAAGTCTTACCACAACTCCGTGGCTGTAAGAGGAGCTTCAATATACATTCTTGGACCAATGCATCTTATAATTTCTCGTCTGCTTCCTTGGAAGGAGCGCATTCAAGTTCTGCAGAGAGCAGGTGATTGGATGGGTGCCCTTGACATGGCAATGAGGCTTTATGATGGTAATGCACATGGTGTTATCGATCTTCCGAGAACAATTGATGCAATAAAGGATGCAATAATGCCATATCTTGTAGAGTTGCTCTTGTCGTATGTAGATGAAGTGTTCTCCTATATCTCAATAGCCTTTTGTAGTCAGATTGCAAAAGTAGGTCAGACAGAAGGTTCAAAGTTGACTGACAGTTCTGTTCACTCAGAGATAGAGGAACAGTATGCTCGTGTTGGTGGTGTGGCAGTAGAGTTTTGTGTTCACATAAAACGGACTGACATACTATTTGATGTTGTATTCTCCAAATTTGTTGCTGTTCAGCATGGAGGTATTTCTCTTTTGATTCTTGGTATTTTACATTTTCCTGAATGAATTCTTTTGTTCTCAATCTATCACCACCACCGTCACCACCATCATCTTTCATTGAACATGGACCTGTTTTCTTTGAATTGGTAATTACTTCTTGTCATGTTTAGAGAATGTTTAGTCTTTTGCATGTCATTTTCTATATTTTAGGCTTCTTGCGCATCTATTTGAATTGAAGGTATGGTACTTGTTGAACAGCTGCTATGGATGTTCTTTGCTAGACAGGTACATTCTTAGAGATTTTGGAGCCATACATATTGAAAGACATGCTTGGATGTCTACCTCCTGAGGTATCAATGATTGGATGGTGGTTTTGTCATTGATAATTGGAATTTGTTGCAAATAGGTCTACTTTTTTGCTAAGAAAATTACTTGTATCAATAGATTATGCAAGCTTTGGTAGAGCATTATAGTGTAAAAGGATGGTTACAACGAGTAGAACAATGTGTTCTTCACATGGACATCTCTTCCTTGGACTTCAATCAGGTAATTTCTGGGTCTCTTATATTTCTAGCACAAGTGGCAGTTATAATGGCAGTTCACACAGAGTTCAATTCTTTTACTATATTCGGATGGTTTTATTTTAAAACAAGCCCATTTATTCTTTCTAATCCAGGTAGTCAAGTTATGCCGTGAGCATGGATTGTATGGTGCCCTGATATATCTTTTCAATCGGGGTCTTGACGATTATAAAGCACCTTTGGAGGAACTTTTGGTGGTTTTCCAAAATGATCAGATGGTGGATGTGGCTGCGATTGGGTATCTCATATTGCAAATCTTGATTCTACTTTAGTGTTTGTTGTGGAAAACTATGCATGTTAATTATTTTTGTTAAGAGTTATCTGATGTCCCATTTGATGATGCCATAGCCCCTACTTTTTGCTTTCAATTCTTATCTAACTTCATTTTACTTATTCCCATATGTTTTACGATCTTGTGTCAACTGAATTCTGTGAGTCATCTGAATTCTAATGTCATCCGCTAGGTTTTGTGCCAGTGTATTATTTGGAATAGCTTGCAATCTTGTGAACATTTTGTAACTTTGGATTTCTTTCTCATTTTTAGTTGACGTCACTGCCTTGTATGATTTGTTGTTGTAGTGCAAACTATTGCCTTTCTGATATATTGGTTGTCTATCATGTTTAACTGATCTTCTATCTAAAATTTTGCAAATTGTGACTAGCAATTCCTTTCCCGTTTTTAGGATTTTTAAGCAAATCATTGTTTTCTTCTACAAGTGGGTAATCTATTCCAGGTTATACCAGTTCCTTCCGTAGCTAAAGAATAGAGGAGAAGTGCAATTTTTATTAACTAATGCAGAAAGGTCCTGCTTGACTTTGAGTAGTTTTCTTCCTTTTTCTTGTGTATCAAAGGCCTGTTATCATCAAAGTTTTCTGCTTTTCGAACTACCTGTCCTTGGTGGTAAACCTGATTAATGAATTATTGTTGATATTTAGTAGTTGTCATTAGTATTAGCATCATTGTGCATCCAATTGTCTTCTTTTTGTCAACAAAACTCTTCTGATTTTTCTCTACTGATAGAGCTTTGTTCATAATATCTTATGTTGGTTTGTTGGATGCATGAATTATGTGAGTCAATGAATGTTCTAATTTTGTACGATTCATCTATTTTTTTAATTTTAATTCTGCCATGCTTCTCATGGGGTTCATAGATTTGAACCAGCTTGGTGTTGGATACTTATCCTTATCAATGCACATGCAATTGTTTTCATCCTCAGTGTATTTGATGTTTTCCAATTCAATTTTTACTTTTGGCATAGGAATTATGCAATTTTATGAAGCACCTGTTATCCTAAAAGGAGTTATTTTTTTGCCTTCTTGTGCTCATATATGCTGCTTAAAATGATGTGAAAAGCAGCTAATATACTTGCTTGTTATTCAAGCTTATCTTGTTAGTTTGTTTTTGTTCTGCTTGCATCTTTGGGTGGTGTCATGTTTTCTTATTCCCTATTTCTTTTACTTATGGAGTATGCAACTGGAAACAGGTACCGGATACTTGTTTATCTGAAGTATTGCTTTCTGGGTCTCGGATTTCCTCCAGGTTTTTGTCGCAATACATTTGTTTAATTCAGCTTATAAAATTAGGGCATACAGTTATAGCACTTATGATTTCCCTTATTTGTGGATTGCTCTTTTGTGCATATGTTGGTAACTTAATATTCTTTGTTGTTGTGAACGCTACTTACTCAGTTATGCTGACATTACGGGGATCCCTAATGCTTGGCTTTTGGAGTACAAGGATTTGATATATCTCAGAGACAGATCTGTTAAATGGATTATTAAAATCAAAATGAATTTGTACCAATTCAAATTAGTTGGCTTAGTTCATTTATTCAATGGAACTTGGTATACATATAAAATTAGGCTGCCTGGTGAAAATTTAATATTAAGAGACTGAGATTTGTAAGGGTGGATCCCTTACACTTTTTATTGAAAAAAATTGTATACCATGATGAGTTTGAATCCATTATATTGTCGCCGTTTATGAACTGTAATACTGTTTAATGAATTGTTCCACATAGTCATATACTTCTTGACATCATAATGGATCAAGACGCATTATAATAAAACAAGAAAACATTACAGAAAATTAAGAATTGGGACCCACAATGAGAAACAAGCAATCAGGGAGATGGTTTGCAGACACAAAGCAAGCATGAATTTGTTTTCCTCTGAATTCATGGGGCAATTCAGTCTCCTTTGGTACACTTTGTTATGTGCCTGTAATGCAATTGATTGTCTAGCATTGGCTGTTTGACATGTTGGATATTTTTTGTTGTGAAAATAATCCTTTTAATTAACTTCCTTGGGGAATTTTTAGCTAGCATATTTTCTTCAGTAGAACTTCAGTCTGAATACTTGTTTAAATGAGATCAAGATCCTCACTTCATGTAGACTTTAAATGTTTATTAGAAATACAAGGCCACTTAAAAAATGTGATGAGTGCAACCTTGAGTCTTGCATCTTGCTGGGTTATATTCCATGAACCTTTTTATAGACACATTTTCAATTTCAATGGTTGCAAGATAAAGATGACAATTAAGATTCTAGTATAGATGATTCATAGTTTTCTTCTTCATAGATTTGCTAGATAAAAATATCTTGTCTGGTGTTAGCTCTGAGATGCTTATTGTTGTTTAAATATTCTGGAAATTGTTTGATACTTTTTTTGCTGCTATTGTCCTGAAGACCTCGTATATCTGTTTGCAGGACATGGTGCCCTTCCTCCCCACCGTTCACAGTCAGTTACAAAAGAGCTCCTGCAGTTTTTACTAGAAGATTCAAATGCCTCAAAATCTCAAGTATCAAGATGTTTCAGGTCATCCTGTGGAGCTTGTCCAAACCTATGCCATCTCCTCTGGTTAGATACAGAGGCAACTGTAGAAGTTCTGAAGCATGCTTTCTCACAAGAGGGTTTCAGAGAATTGGAAAATTGTTTGCATGATTTGCCTGCTTCTGATTTTGAACCCAAAGAAAATGATTTTGAGAACACAGGAAACCAGAATTTGATGGCACATAGTGTAGCTAGCAGACTTATTTTTATTCTTGATTTGGAATCTGACGTTGTCAGGTCTTACATTAGGGATAATGGAGATGTTTGGCCTTCAGCAGAAGAATTAGGCCAATTGTTTGAATTTATTGTGTTTCTTGTTACGTGTAAGGGAGCAGCAGTTTCTGGATGGGCATTGAGACATATTCTTGATTATTTGACATCTCTGGATCTTCTGCATGGCAATTCACGGCAAAGATCTGAGGTTTCAGAGAGAGAGAGACAAGTTCTTGCACTTCTGAAGGTGGTGTCACAGATCGAGTGGAGTTCATATGCATTGGAACTCTGTCTAGAGGCTCAATTTCATCAGGTCTGTACTTTCTTTGGTGCTTAAAATTCTCTCTTATTCTGAAATATGACGGTCACCCATTGTGCATTGCTAATTTTTTGCTGTTAATTTTAATAATCAATGAAATAAAATCCATGTGTGTTGTTGTATTTCATTAGACTACTAGATTACATGGAATTTTCTGAATGTTGACCAACTCCTGTGTTAAATGACAGGCTTGTGGATTTATCTACAAAATCAGGGGCCAGTATGCTGCTGCTCTAGATTGTTATGTGAAAGATTTGGATGAGCCTGTACATGCTTTTGCGTTCATCAACAATATTTTGCTAAAGAAAGATAATGAAGCTTTGTTTTTTCAATCTGCAGTTATTTCTCGGGTTCCTGAGCTAGTCAAGTTAAGCAGGTAACGCTGCATACAGTATATTGCTGAGTTGCCGTTGTTTCATTAAATTTTGTTGGTACCAATGTCCTCTACTCATATAAATATGTTCGCTTTGTATATTTACTCAGCAGTTTTGGCTTTCCATTTTGCAGGGAATGCACTTTCTTTTTAGTCATGGACCATTTTTGTTCAGAGAGTCAGAATATTCTTTCAGAGCTCCATTCTCACCCACAAAGTCTTTTTCTCTTCTTGAAGACTGTGATTGAGGTTCACTTGTTTGGAGCTCTCAACTTTTCTCTCCATGGGATAGATAATGATTCAAATGTCCTGTTTGGAGAGAATAACGATTCTGATGAACTTCGGCTTTATATGGAACGGCTTTCAAGTTTTCCAATGCTTTTGCAGCATAATCCTGTTCATGTAACTGATGACATGGCAGAACTATATCTAGAGGTCAGGTTTTCATTTTGATGTCATTTCTTTTGTCACCTGTTTTATGCTGATTTGAGTGATTTAACCTTCTTCACAATGCAGTTTGCACATGCACACACATTGAAATGGTAGAAGTACATCAATAAAGTATCTGTGTAGCAAAGTATTCTTTTTTGTGAAGTTACATTGTTGTGTATCTAACAGATTATGCTTGTTTTCTCTTTTAGCAGCTTTGTGGTCTCATGTTTGGTTGTATAGTTTGCCATTTTTCACTTCTTTATCTTCTGTTATGATAACTTCAAAAAGATCTTGCAGCTCTCTTCCACTCCCTTATCTACTTGAGCATTTTGTTAATTAATTTGTCTATTCCTTCTGGGACCATGTTTTGCTCTTTTGTGCTTAAGACATATCATGCCAGAAAGCAAATAATTAGAAACTAATGTGACATCTAGTTTCATGCTGCTTGGATCACCAATACTATTGGCCTCTGCATAAATCATTGAAATGACAAAGATAGAAAATCAGTGGAGTACTTATCATGTTTCTATTATTCTATATCAGCAGCAGGAGAGAAATTATCAGTGGTTTCTGTCATTAGGCATTTAAGCAGCTTGACAACTACAATACCTGTGTATATATTCTGTGGATGCTATTGGGACTTAGATATCCATAAGCAAGAACGTTGTTGCTCACAAGCTTTCCTATCAGGTTTTCTGCAGTTAAATTTGTTTATGGACACTAACTCCCCCCAGACATGAATACATTTCCATGACAACTGATTTGATGAACAGGGCAATCCACCAAATATTAGGTTCCCAGGGTATAAAAGGTTCTTCTATAACATACTTTGTGGAATGTTATTGTATGAGTTGCTGTTCGTAATTTTACGATCTTCTTTACCTCTTTCTAGTTCTTTGGTCCTTATCTATAATATGCTAACTCCATTTCACTCATGACAACTTAATTTTATTCAAACTGTGTTTCTGTTTTACAGCTTCTGTGCCAGTACGAACGCAAATCAGTTCTCAAATTCTTGGAAACCTTTGAAAATTATAGACTGGAGCATTGTCTGCGCCTGTGCCAAGAATATGAGGTTACAGATGCAGCTGCGTTTTTGCTAGAAAGAGTAGGTGATGTTGGGAGTGCCCTATCACTTCTATTGACAGGGCTTGATGGAAAATTTGAAACACTTGTTGCTGCTGCAGAAAGCAAGCTTTATCAAATAAGTGCAAATAACTCTACTGACAAGAAGATGCTCGATGAGTTTTTAAAAATTGATGAGGTTTATCAATAATACCCTTGGTGCTACTCAAGAATTGTGTATTCTTCTTCACTGTCCTGTGTAATTGAGTCTAGATTCTGATTTGTGCAGGTTACTACTGTTCATGACATATTGCATGCCTCTGTTGCCTTGTGTCAGAGGAACACTCAACGTCTAGATCCACAGGAGTCCGAGTCCCTCTGGTTTCGGTTGTTTGACAAGTATGATACTGGTTATCCTCTTTTTTCTCATGTTTAGAAAATTTATATTATATGATTATTCAGCAAAACATGCTGTTTGAGATGGTTTGGCTATATGCACTTAAAACTGTGACATACAGATGCTGTATTGAAATTGGATAAATGTAAGTGATAGTGTCTCCTTTTTTGAGTTTAAATGCATGAATTGCTTTCCTTTAAACTCGTCTACAAGATTTCAATGACACATATGTTGAGCAAAAATAACTGTGCTGTCATTAGAGATATCTTAACTTTGTTTGATGTCTGTACCAAAAACTTCAGATTATGTATGGGACGATTAAATATTGTTTTCATTTGTTGTGTAGTTATAATGGGAAACCATTGTGTGAAATTATTGTTTGCACAACTTTCTACCTGGATAAGTTACTTTTCTCTTGCATTTACCGACTTTTCTGTTGACATGCCTATACTTCTCAATCTTTGCGAATCTTCATGACCAATGTTGCCCTTTAATAGGAAGTTCTCGAAATAATTTTTCCTTTTATGCTCTTGCATATTATGTTACCCAGTATATTAAAGTAGATAAATATCTATCGGTGGAAATGAATCATATAAAGATATTATTTACAAAGTGGATAAAAAAAATCTGTATGGAAATGTTATGCAACCTTGAAGATGTAGTGGTTGCTCCATACATTTGCTAGCATTGTGATCAAATTAGTCAATCTGAGTTCGGGAATTTTGTGATTAGCTACCTGTTTATGCTCTTAACTTGGGGCAGATAAAAAAAATATATCATGTCCTCATTTTTAAAAGGTAGTTTCATAGTAGGCGGATATCTAGGTTGCCAGCAAAATTTTAGAAACGCTTTACCATATCTTTTGGTTAAATTCTCATAAGAACTGATGAATATGTTGGCATTACAGAGGAAATTAAGGGAACTGGTGGTGGAAGCTTTTAGACTGAAAAACACTGAAAAACGAGGCAACTTTTTTCCATTATCTTCCTATAGTTCTGTTTGTTCACAAACAATCTGATGCTTCAGAAAATTAGTCCTTGGACAAGCTACTCATTTTTATTGTGCCTTGTTTTCCTATTCATTAACATATATTATTCTTCCTAATTAGCTCTGTTTTTCTGGACAGTTTTGCTGGCCCACTTAAGAGGTTTTCTAGTGGAAATGAAGTTCAAGAAAAATGGAATTTTACCAAGTTACATACTACTTCTGATGTACAACTGAGTGATAAATCATTTTCTAAATGGAGGTTTCAACAGGGATTGAAGAAATTTTGCGATATTTTGCGAAAAGTGTTCTCACAATTTGTCGGAGAGGTTATTGAGGGAATGGCTGGGCACATTCCTCTCCCTGCAATCATGACCAAGCTTCTTTCTGATAATGGGTATCAAGAGTTTGGTGACTTCAAGTTTACTATACTGAAGATTCTGGGGACATATGGCTATGAGAAAAGAATTTTGGTACCTACTTTTTAGAATTTTTTGAGAAAATTTCTGATGTTTGTAATTCTATGAAAAACTATCTTTTAAACTGATATTTTCTTTTATTTCCTTTTGCAGGACACTGCCAAATCTTTGATTGAGGATGACACTTTCCATACCATGAACTTGCTAAGGAAAGGAGCTTCTCATGCATATGCTCCGCAGGACTTAAATTGCTGCATATGTGGTTGCTCTTTGACTAAGGGAGTGACTGCCTCAGAAATTCGAGTATTCAGTTGTGGTCATTCAACTCATCTCCTTTGTGAAGAAAGTGAACCATCCACGAGAGAATCCCTGGCTGTATGCCCTATTTGCTTGCCTAAGAAGAACCCTAGTGCTAGAAGCAAATCAGCCCTTGTGGAGAATAGGTGGGTGAGGAATGATTCATCAGGCTCACAAACACAAGCAGTTCCATTTGTCCAGCAACTGCATGAACCTGATGCAATGGAGAAGCCATTTGGGTTTCAGCAGATCTCTCGGGTAGATATTTTTCCCTGCTATGTATTTTCCATTAAATTATGTTAGGAATTCACATTTTCACCTTTCATTTAGTACACACCCCTTCTTACTGAGCACTGCCGTTAATTGTCCCCAGATACATTTATCCCAAGTATGCTTTATTCATCTTGTCAGATTGGTTACTATGACTCTTACCAATGCACGTACCTGTTACAAAATCTCTATGTGAATGTTCATATTTCAATTCAGATATTGAACTCCCCATGGCCCTCTATCTAGATGGTGGATTTTTTTGCATCTAATGCTCATATCCTGTATTACACTTCTAAGTGGTGACCCCTATTCTGACAATCAAGTAGCAAATAATAGCCATCACCTTTTTTTATTGCAGTATGAGATTTTGAGTAATCTTCAGAAGGCCAAAACGTCCCTTCAGATAGATACTTTTCCTCGGCTAAGGCTTTCACCTCCAGCTATATATCATGAAAAGGTCCAGAAGAGACCTGTTTCTGCAATCGGAGAAACAAGCAACAGTACAGGGAAAAATGAGAAGACAAATAAACGCTGGCAGCTGAGAGAACCAAGATCAAAGAGATCCTTAAGCCGCTTCCCCTTGAAATCTAATCTATTTGGTGTGCATCATTTTCAGATTGTTCACTTTCACTAACTGTTGTTCTTTTTAGTTGAGCGGCTCTCATGTTTGTCAGATGTTTTTGCAGGTACCGAGAAAAATAAAGTACGATAATGTGTATCACGTTGTGTGATCAATGTGATGCTTGGTCTTCCATGCAAAGTTGCAGCCCACTTTAAGGTGCCATTACCATTTAGCAGTTTTGGTTTTTGGTGCTGTACAGCTTTGATTAGTACTCAATTGTATTATAGTTCAGGTAATTTATTTATCCGGAGTAGATTAGAATTCTGTTCTTATATACAGATGTAATACCAATTGTGTACACCATGATTTTTCTGATCTTTGCAAAGAAAATTCGTTTTTGTGCTTAATCAAACTTCATCAGATGATTGTCTTGGCAAACATAAAATTGTCTATTAAAAAGAATTTTGCAAGATTTTGTTCTTAATTTCTGGCCCTTTCTTTGTATCTTTTTAAACTGTAATATGACTATTATTTTCCAGCGCAGTAATGAAGATTTTGTGTTATTACTCAAGTTGTTAGGAAAGCCTTGACATTTGAGTCCGAATATTTTAAAAAATTAACATTTGAGTAGAAACTAGAAAGTTTTGCCCGATTCGGTTCACCTGAACCGTGCAAGCGAACCGGTCCAAAAATTTCCAAAATCAGAGGCGAAGACTTCTCCTGGTTCAGACTTTCTACCGACTTCGGACCGTCGAATATTCCGTGCCGCCTGCGCTTCCTCCCACCCAACGGAGTAGGCTTCTATTTTCACTATCCTATGCCTCCTACGTGGCGGCACTTCGCGTCTGATTTTTTGCCACGTGGCACGTGGTGGCATCCACGCAGGCACCCAGAGTTAAAAATTCTCTCTTGCGAGAACACGTTACCTCCGTACTCCCCCTCTTCTTCCCGTCGAGTAGCGTAAACCGCCATTGGAGATTGTTCTGGAGCTCTCGGAATCCCAATGCTACGCCTCCTCCTCCGCCGTCCTCGGCACCGGCGCTTCTCGTCGGAGCCCCTCACCGCCGCCGCCACCGCCGCCGCCGCCTCGTCTGTCAAAACGCCCAATCATCTCGCCGTCCCGCCCCCTTCCCCTCATCCTGCCTCCTTGCCTACACCTCAATCTCTTCCTCCTTCCCAACGCCGGATCCCTGTAATATTTCTCTCCGCTTTCCTTCTCTCCGGCGCCGCTGTCACCGCCACCCTCCTCTCCTCGCCAGATGATCTTGATGAAACCCTAGAGAAATCCAAGGCCTCCGTGAGGAGGGTTGTGGACCGGATGGGGCGGACCGCGGCTGCTGCGACCGCGCTCTGGAGATCTCTGGCATCCGTGCTGTCGTCAGTTGATCAGGAGGTGCGGTCGGGGTTTGAGCTCCGCGTTGCTGCGTTGCTTGCTGATATTGCCGCGGCCAGTGGGGCTAGGCGAGCTGCGATTGTTGGGGCGGGGGGTGGGGCTGTTGTGGATTGGTTGCTGGAGAGCGTGGCGGTTGGGAATGGAGGTGGAGCTCAAGCTGAGGCTGCGAGAGCACTTGCGTATTTGGTTTCAGACCCGGAGGTGGCTGGGGATGTGATTGGTCGCCCCCGTGCGGTGCCGCACTTGCTCAAATTTATATTCTCGTTCCAGCCTAAGAAACCGAAAAAGGTGAGTTCTTGCTATGCATTTGACATGTCTGGTTTTTGGACATAAATGCTGTGTCTTGGTAACTCGGTGTTTCTCTGCGTACATGGTGAGAATTTGAGTCGGATGCCTGTTCTGGCCTTTTTTTTGTTTTTAAAATCCATGAACAATTGATGAAATTATGTTGCAATTGGTGCTGGAACTTGCTTCTTTCACTTCAATCTGATTATAAACGGTCTAACATCTGATGCCTATAAGCTTTATTGGGAAATTGAAAAAGTCATTTCCTGCAAGCTGACTCATGGACTGACTTTTTATTGTGATATCTGAATGACTATCTCAAGGACACTGTACTAGATGCATGTTTTTGTCAAGAAGTATGTTCGCCTGCAATAGGATAGCAGACTCCTGTGTTGTAATTTATCTTACTACCTGTGGCCAAAAACTAGAATTTCCTTTTTACATCTTACTGTTTTACTCCATGTGTCTTTTTCATTTTTATTAAAATCAGTATGCTCTTTTGGATGTTCTAAGGAATTTCCATTTCATTGACTTTTCTTCTTCTCAGAACAGCAGTTTAAACACAAATCATTGGGTGGTCCAGATCTTTGCAAGGGGAGAAGCATGCTTGTGGCTGCTATAATGGATATAATTACATCAAATTGTGATCATAACTCATCATTTCAGCCATTACTGACGAAGATTGCTGATATGAGAGATATTGCAGCAGCAATTGGAGTCATTGAGGAAGGTGGCATGCATTTTGATGAGCAGCATGTAGATGATGTTGATGATGATGGTGGCAGTGGTATGCGGGGTATTGGAATAAAAATTCTTGGAGATGCCACTGTTGTGGGTCTATCTAGAACAACTGGTGTCTTGAACAAATCAGAAGTTGACAACATTGAATCAACTGGATATTCAAGTAGAAATGTGTTGTCCAAAGAAAATACTGGCAGCTTCCCTAAAGTTGAGAACTTAACTGCTGTTGCTGTTCCAGGTCTTTGGGATGATTTACAGAGGGAACATGTTGCTGTGCCTTTTGCTGCATGGGCTCTAGCAAATTGGGCTTTGGCATCAGATCTTAATCGTGCTCATATTCAAGAACTTGATAGAGATGGGCATGCTGTCATGTCTGCATTAACAGCACCAGAAAGAACTGTGAAGTGGCATGGAAGTTTGGTAGCCCGAGCTCTCTTAAGTGATCAGAATTTGCCATTGAATGATTCTGTCCCTGATTGGAGCTCTAGTCTACTTTCCACAGCATTTCAGGCTAGTAAAGTCAAAGATCTTCCATTAGCTCATGTGGCTCTGTCAGCTTTCCTTGTTGCTATTGAGAGGAGTACTGATGCAAAGTTTAAATTGATGGAGTCAGGCCTTGATCAGATGAGAGAAATGGCAAAAAAGACATTGAAGCATAGACATTTGCAGGAAACAATTGCAACAGTGATAGAGCTGCTCTATGCAGGGGACATGCATTTCTCTTTTCAGGAAAGCCAAAAGTGGAGCAGCATCCTTCTTAATTGGGTTTTTGGTGAATTTTCATTTGATACTACACGATTGTCGGCTGTCAAAATTCTTTCCTGTATCCTCGATGACTTTGGGCCAAATTCAATACCAATTTCTCAAGGATGGTTGGCTATCATGCTGACTGAAATTCTTGGTACCAGCAGGACAACAGCTGCTGGTGTAGACACACCAATTAAGACTGACAAAGTGAAGGTGCAAGTTATTTCCTTATTGCGATAGTTTTCATTTCTAGTCAAAACTGCATTATGTCGGTGATTGAAATTTTCAAGTATTATTAAAATGAGTGTTTTTAGTTTCTTTTTATACTAATTATGCTTCTGTTCCTCTATGACGACAAATATTTAATTTTATCTGCTATTTTGAAGTGTAAACAAGTGTGATTTCTTATACCATGTGCATGATATTTTTTGCTTTAGTGGTTTCTTGTCTAGTGAATTCTTAAGCTTTTAAAGAAGCAATATTGAAAGCAGAAGAGAAACAGCAATACAAGTCTTGGATGACTTATCTCAAATTAAAATTTAACTTTGTTCCCTTGATGATTAACCCCTTTTTATGTAAGAAATGAATCCATGACAAGGATAACAAGCAACTGACATTTCTGTTCAAGAAATAAAAAGAAAGAAAAAAGCAAGCAACATTCAGCTGCATATGTTCTTGTGGCATCAGCCATAGCTTGATGAAGACTAAGCATACTTCATTGTTAATGCAAGAGTTATGTTTAACCATATTAAATTTGTTTTTGGCATTTGCTTTCATTGTTAATGCAAGAGTTATGTTTAACCATATTAAATTTGTTTTTGGCATTTGCTTTTCCCACTGCCATTTGGTTATTATGGAAAGATTCTTATTTGGATTAGTCATTTAGCTCTTTATGGACAAAATTCTGGATCTTGCAGACTCAAATTGATCAATCAAATGCCCTTTCAGCAGCACAAGTTGCCAGTCATTTAGCTGATGCTGTTGTTAAACTGGCTGGGACACAGTTGGGATCTGATGTTGATTCAGTTGATGCATCTCCTCTTGCGGATTTTTTATCCCTGGAGTCTTTTTCTGCTCAATCCAAAAACTTGAACAGAAATAGTTCATCAAAATTTGATGCTGCTGATGCTGCTTTTGCTACACTAAAGGGCATCAAAGCATTAGCAGAGCTTTGTTCTGAAGACACTGAATGCAAAAATAAGTTAGCGGATTTTGGGATGCTGTGCCTGCTGAGACGATTTCTGTTGAATGATGACTATGAAAAATTGGCATCAATGGAGGCATATGATGCATCAAGAGTTGTAGAGATTCAAGACCGAGTAACAAATTCTGCTGATTCAACCACTCCAGTATCTTCTGATCCTTCTAGTGTTCGTGTTCCTCCAACAGCACATATTCGAAGGCATGCTGCTCGGCTACTAATGGTTCTCTCCCTTGTACCAAATGTCAAAGGGACCATCTCAACAGACAGAATATGGTGCAAATGGCTTGAAGATTGTGCTTCAGGAAAAGACACTTGTTGCAATGACCTAAAGATCCGAAGTTATTCAAAGGCTACACTACTTAATATATTCTGGTCTGGCCAGGATAAAAATGCAGTAATTCATAATTCTCCTGATAAGGAAGGTGGGAACCAGAAAATCAGATTCCCACATTATGAAGATATGATATTCTTGATAAATCCTGAACTGCCACATTGGAGTTGTTCAGAAGAAAATGGATCAGGAATAACCTTAAAAGACATGCCCAGCACAAAAGATGTGGTTTCTCCTGTTTCCCCGACCGTATATGGTGATGAACAAACTGAAAGCAACAATGATAGTGGCCCAGATGGGAAATCGTGGCCAGCAGTTCCGTCACTGGATGTTGTGTTTGTGCATGGCCTGCGTGGCGGTCCTTTTAAGTCTTGGCGCATAGCTGATGACAAGTCTTCAACAACAAGTAAATCTCGCTTGGTGGAGAAGATAGATCAGGAAGCTGGGAAACTGGGAACATTTTGGCCAAGTGAATGGCTTGCAGCTGACTTTCCTGAAGCTCGCTTATTTACAGTGAAATATAAGGTTTGTGTGCTCATTTGTCTCTATACACATGTTGGGTGCATCCATGGAAAAATTGTAATCCTGCCTGCTTGTAGAGCAGGTTTAAGTTATTTTCTGAGGCCTTTCCAGGCTGAAACTTTCTCCTGAAATTTGAACTAGTTTGATGATTGTTGCAGACAAATCTAACTCAATGGTCAGGTGCTAGTTTGCCACTTCAGGTATGATGCCTTTCTAGCATACTGCTTTCAGGGTTCATTGTCATTTGCATTATCATGTTCATAGAATTGCTTATAGGATGGCCATGACCCTCTTGGTTTATCTTTGCAGTAGAAAAGTCTGATCTTTGTAGATTGCATCATATTATAAGTTCATTGTCATTTGCATTATCATTTTCATAGAATTGCTTATAGAATGATGACCATGACCCTCTTGGTTTATCTTTGCAGTAGAGAAGTCTTGATCTTTGTAGATTGCATCATATTATTATGTGTTAGTGAGAACACCAATTTCCCTCTTAATGAGCAAAAGATGTCATACTCCAGCAGTGCAGCCTCTATCTATGTAATAATGTGATGTGTTTCCAAAAGTTCCCTCGTTAAAGTTTTCTGAATTGGTAACAATACTCTGAGTTGATACTAATTGATATTGTAATGAGTAATAAAACTTTTAAGACATTATCTTCACTTACTCGCATTTATGTGACCTGCGAGGACATTTAACACTCCATGGAACAAAATTTGAGAGACATGCATAAAGAGTCCATGCTTGGATACAGTGGAACATGACCAAATAATCTAGTAGTTCTATGTTTTTAGAGATATACTGACTAACTACTTTCTGTAGAGGTTAGAATCATGGGTTTGGAACCACGACCCAAGTGTCTGAACGTGCATTCACATCTGTGCAAGTTATTGATGTAGGATTATTTACTGTTTTTGAATTTATGAAATTTACGTTTGTATGACACATACAGGAGGTTAGCTCGATGCTGCTACAAAAATTGGTTGATGCAGGCATTGGAAATCGACCAGTTGTGTTTGTGACCCATAGGTTTGCATAAATGCATTTCCTATCTAACTTCTATTTTACTTGCCTTCTTCACCTACCAGGGTTCTGTTTCACAGTTAATTGGTTCATGTGATCTAACCTCCTTCCAATTTTGTTGACAACATTAAATATTCATATAAAATTTTTAAGGGAGTCATGAGACTGTGCTTGAGGTTATCTCATTCTTCTGTTGTTGGTAGCTTTACTTGATGTTTGTCACCTTTGTGTGAATAAGTTGTGTAGCATTTGGAATGTGAAGATATGTCTTTGGAATTTGGACAAGTATGGCTAGTTTTTGGTTGCTCGAGTCTCTAAACTATTGGAAAATTCTTGACTCTGGCATCAAAGAGACTTTCCTTTTGAACTTGTCTAAATTAGAAAAATTATCCCAGATTCATTGCACTTTCATGAATATTTCTTTTCCTATTTGTTATGGTGCTCCAAGCATTTGTAACATCAATGATGTATGATACTAAATAACACGTTGGCAATAATTCTTTGCAATTATTTTCCCATAGGACTTGAATTCTGTACCCTTTTCCAGTTAGGAATTTATGGAAAAATACTCTTGAGTTGATATTGGACACAATAGTGGAGAAGTTGATATTGGATGGATGAACACAATTTTATTTTTGTTGTGTGATTCATGCAGTATGGGAGGCCTTGTGGTTAAGCAGATGCTCTATCAAGCAAAGAAGAGTAGCATGAACAAGTTTGTCAACAATACCATTGGAGTAGTAAGATATTTCCTCATGTTCCAAAAGTGCCAAAACTGGTATTACTCCGTCATTGATAATGGTGCATTGCAAATTAGGTATTCTATAGCTGTCCACATTTTGGTAGTAAACTAGCAGACATGCCTTGGCGTATGGGCCTAATTTTGCGTCCAGCACCTTCAGTAAGTACTTTGGACACTGAAGATTGTTATTGTCAAACTTATATAAGCTGCTGAAATTGGTTTTGATTCATAATAATAGTTTTGGTGAAAGTCACTTTTTGTTGCCTTAATGTAGATAGGAGAATTAAGAAGTGGTTCCCCAAGATTGGTGGAGCTGAATGACTTCATTCGCCATCTACACAACAAAGGAATTCTTGATGTTCTCAGTTTCAGTGAGGTATTGAAAATTGAGACTATCATATTATGCTAGTATGTTTCTTCAGTTTTTTAATATAGGTACTTCCACAGACTCAGGTTACTCCAATAGTTGAAGGTTATGGTGGATGGGCCTTCCGGATGGAAATTGTGCCAATTGAATCTGCAAACCCTGGCTTTGGTGAACTTGTGGTGAGTCTGATGTTTACTCTTACTGATCAAGATCAAGAATACCTTGCAAATGTGATTAATAAAATTACTATATAATTTTGAAGTTCTTTGCAATAATTGCTGAGTTCATTTATTCACATACAATTATATACGTTAACATGCAGTTTTGATTCACACATATCATGACCCTGAATTATGGACTACTGCTCTAGGACTTGAGAAAGCTTGTTATACTGTAGCATTCTTCGCTATATTTATGCATCATCACCAGAATTGTAGGAAATATTTTTGCTGGTTATACCAGAATTGAAGGAAATGTTTTTGCTGGTTATCTTCCATTGTCCATTTGTTGAAGAAATTGGGGTCTAGAGTATGTTTTGAAGTTTGTGTTAAGGGTTAAACTAGTTACATCATTCCATAAAAAGTATTTCTCAAAAATCATTCCATAACATGCTGTATTTATGGAAAAAGGAGAGATTATTCTGAGAATTCTGTTATTCCAGTGGGTGTTGTGTTTTTACAAGAATATGGACTAAGTAGCCAGATTCCCTGTTTGTTATAGCTTTAACTCAATTGTTTTATATTTGAACAATTGAAAAGCTTCTATAAGATGAGATATCAGTGGTTTCTTTGGGATTGGCCATTCAGTGATCTTTTTGTGATTTGGAGACAGGTGTTAGACGCTACGGATCACATAAATTCATGCAAGCCAGTTAGCCGAACTGATCCATCCTATGCAGAGACATTGGACTTCTTGAACAAATTGAAAGCACAGATCAAATGAACAAGACCAGATTCTTCATTTGTAATCATTCTTGTTCTTCTCTTACCATTCTCGACAGGAACTGACGTCCATATTGGACTGGCAAATTCTTCGAACTTTCCCATATTCATATACAGATTTCTTGTAGATCATTGATTAAGCATAAACTCCGAAGTAAGACTTGAGTGTTCTACTCGTGTCTTGCAACGGATGACAGAGGGTTCCTTATATAGAGGAACCGGAGCCTCTTACATCAGCGCTTACGTTTACAGTTGCTGTCGTAAGTGCTTACGCAGATGTGATAAGGACTGAGCATCTGCTTTTGTTCTTTCAATATACACCGCCCACGTAGGACACATTAGGTATTGCTACAGTAATTGTTACAGTTCCTATCTACAGTAGCTGCTATAGTAATTGTCCGTAAAGGAGAATCTGCTTTACAGCACACTGGGCAGCAGAAGGGGGTACGATGGAGACCTAGTTGAGAGCATCTTCTCGTGCCCAACTCTTCCCACGCATGTCCTGTGCTGATCATATTTTGAAATTACTCATTCTGAGGACGACATCATTAAGGAGCTTTACAGTGGTTTGTAATTGCTAGTCGATTTGTGCAGTGGCGGGGTACCAGCTGCCCCAAAAGTTGTTGGTCATGCTCAGTCGCTTGCATTCTTTCGTTTTGATTGAATGAATGACGCTGAGCTGCTGTAAGGCCTTGGCTGCCCTTCTTGCAGTTTCTTGTTGTATCTGATGAATGTCTGATCTGATTGCATCATGGATGTCCGGGGTATCGAGGGACTTCCAGATAACCGCACAAGTTGCTCGTAGTGGTTAAGGAGCTTTGCAGCGTCATTAGGGCTTGGGCTAGTCGGTGCTGGGCTTGGATGTTGGGCGCGTTCCTTTCCTCCTGCAATGCTAGCGCTGCCATCGCCAGGCAGTCGAGATCTTGTTTGGCTGGCCATCCTGCATAAACTAAACAAGAAATTAATCGCGAGAGGGCGTCGGCGAGTCGGTTGTCGTCCCCATCGATATGTTCAAAATGGACGGGAATACCGATTCCCGTAATATAGTCGGTAAAAGCCACCCAACGGACGCGGGATGGTTTATTGGTGGGTGTCTTGTTGAAGAAGCTGATTATAGCCTGGCAATCTGTCCGAATAGTCAAATTCTCCTTATCGAGATAGTAGATCTTTAAGGCTTCCAAGGAATTCATGATTGCATATAGTTCAGAATCAATGGTGGACTTTGGCGGACTGAATTTGCCACTGGCATAGGCACAGATTCTTTCTGCAGACCGTGAGTCATACTTGTGCTTCTTCCATTTGCAAATGCCTCCCCAGCCGTCCATACAGCCATCAGTTTGGAGGAGAATATAACTCCCGGTAGGTGGTACTTCGAGGTCGGGCAACTCTTGGATGAGTTGTTTGATCTTTTGTACTAAAGCCCAATCTTGCTGCTTCCATCGGCGTTCCCCTGTGGGACTAGTCTTGGCATACAAGGGAGCTAAAAGCTTCCCTAGATTAGGAATGTAGTTACGGGCATAATTTAATATACCTAACCAGGATTTGAGCCCCTTTTGTGTTGTAAGTTCTTGTTCCCTGAAATCGGCGATCTTCTTGATGATGTGGGGCTGCAGTCTAATTTTTCTGTTACCAAGGACAGCTCCTAGGAATTCAATCTCTGAGACCGCAATTTTCATCTTTGATGGGCTTAGCACCAGCCCATTCTCCTGGCATCTATCAAGCATCACCTCCAGATGGTGTGCATGTTCTTCCAGTGTTTCTGAAAAGATCAGAATATCATCAATATAGACGGCAATAAAGGATTTCGTACCTTTGAAACAATTATCCATTTTTCGTTGGAAGATGGCTGGGGCATTTTTCAGACCGAACGGCATTACAAGCCATTCGAATAGACCGTCCGGTACCCAGAAGGCAGTCCATTCCACAGAATCAGGGTGCATTGCCACCTGGTGAAAACCGCTCTTTAAATCAAATTTAGAATAGACCTGACTCTTGCCGACCCGTTGAAGAATGGTGTTGATGCCGGGTAGACTATACTGATCTTTGTTAGTGAGGTCATTTAGCCTTCGATAATTGAAGACCATGCGTTCCTTGCCCTTGATTTCCTTGCCTGTGTGGGGATCAATACTGGTGCCAGAATTGACGATCATTGCCGTGGTTCTGTGCCAACTGCTGCTAGGCCTGATGACCTTGAGGTCAAGCAAAGCTTGTACATGCCGTTTGAAGGCATCTTGCATCTGTGGTGTGAGATGCTTCAGGGGTCGATCTTCAATAGTCAAATCTGGGTTTTTAATGTCTAGCTTGCAGAGGACTTTGTTTCGGGCCCAGTGTTGTAATGGATTGTCACCGATGAATCCAGCCTCCTTCAGCCGTTGGGTAAGTGGGCTGAAATTGTTGAGGAACGTGGGCTGACTTTGGCCTGTGTTGTAACAGACTAGTTCCAGAATTTGAAGGTACTCATTCTCATCAAGCTCCATTTCTTCTATGGCCGCTGCAACAGGAGCCATAGGTTGAGTGTGAATTGCAGTAATGTTCTTATAAAAGGTTACCGTATTTCCTTCGATCCGGACTCCTCCCTGCATTGCACGGATAAAATTGCACCCAAAGATCATTTGGATATCTTCACCTAACTGGAGTGGGAAGGAGTAAGTATACGGAATTCGGAAGGAATTGTCGCCGATAATCATCCTTCCACCCTTCAGCTTCATAGTAGCAGTGGTTTTAGAGTTGATGCCACTGAAATGCACCACATAAGGGTTCCTTTCGACTGCGTCATCAGGAATGGATCTTTGGTCTATACAACAGGTGGTTGCCCCTGTGTCAAGGATTGCGTGCACCTTGAAAGCCTTGACATTTGGGATGTCAAGTTCCACCAGAAGGTTGAACAGCATATTTTTCACCTTTCTTGGCTGGGCCAATTCATTCATTGCTACAGAGAGAACCTTTTGTGTTTCGTCGGTAAGTAAGACGTGGGTCTCCTCCTCCTCTTCCTCAGGGTCTTGTGGTTTCAACTTTTCCCTTGCCTCTAGTAATTCCTCATTCTCTCGTCTTAAGTCACTCACGATTTTCGAGTTCCAGTCTTTCGTTTTCAAATTTTTGTTCTTCTGCTGCAAGACATCTCTGCTTCCATTTTCCTGCTAGTGCTGCTGCAGCCTCTGCTTCTCTTTTTAATCTTGAGATTTTCGTCGTGCACCAGGTAATGTATTCATGTTGTTCCTGTAAGAGAGTGCGATGGTCATATTGCACGGGCTGTGTTTTAGCAATAGGTACCTGGGTATTGAAGTAATGTGGTCCACAGAGCCCACATGCGGTAATCATGCAACTCGGGCAATGTACTCTGCATCTTTTCATTGAAATCCATTTACAGCAGAAGCAGTTTTGATATTCAGTAGGTATTTCCTCATTAAATTCCCATTGGTGCTGACAGTCATGCTGCTGCTAGGAGACGCGCACCATGGGCTGATATCATCCAGTCTTTCCAATCCAATAAGTATGATCTGTTTCACGGAAGACATATAAATGCTCATGGAGGCTTAAGGTATGAATACCTTGGAGGAGAGCCTCCTGATCTTCCTCTCCTTCAGATATGCTGTAAATCGCATCACTTTGCTCCTCTCCTTCATGTACCGAGACGATATCGCAGTCATCAGGAAGGTTGAGTTGTTCGAACATCGCCACCCTTTTGATGTTACGCCGGTCGTTGGGACATTCTTGGCAAAGTGGCCCTCCTCGCCGCAGAGGAAGCATTTGCACCTCTTGTTTCTGATGAGGTGTTTCCACTTCTCAATCCGAGCATGAGAGTTATGGGGCTTACCTTTGTAGGTAGTAGATCGCCTAACACGATACCGCTTTTCCTGCTTCCGATAGTACCCTGGGATAGGTATACTGCTACAGAAGGAAAGGCCCTTCAGAGCGCGTCCGAATGCTGCATCTTTACATTCGTTTTCCAGATAGCGGTAGGCAAACAGGATTCGGGGGATAACTCCAATAGTATTCCCCTGGTACTTGTCTTCAAATGCCTGCTTGATCCGTCTGCCCAAATCACCGGGCATCTTGGACCAAAATTTTTCAGAGAGTTCGGGGCTTGTGAACATGCGCCCAGTCTTTGCTGCAAGCTTCAAGTAAGTATTCATGAATTGAATAATATTTTTCAGGTTATCACAGGCTAACCGTTCAAGGTCCCGGTAGGCCTCTTCCTGGATTACGGTAGAGCCTTGATAAGGGTCTTCTAGGACAAAGACTCGCCTGATCTGGGAGAGAATGTTCTGAGTGCCCTCTCTCCCTTTCGCTGAGTTCAGCAGATGCTGATATTCTGTAGGAAAGGCCATGCGCCATTGTATCCAAGTAAGCTTTTCGGCTTCCCCTAAAAGGTTCTCAATAAACTCTGCTTTGTCGGCCGGGTCCGAGAAATTCTGCAAGGATACCAAGTTTTTAGTAATTCCTTCCCAGCGTAAGAATACCTCGTCGAACATCCCTAATTGCGTTGGGATCGTCAGAATAGCTCCTGTCTGATTCTGGGCTGAAGGGAGATTCCACCATTCAGAGAAGTCCCTGGCCTTGAATTTTACCCCGGCCTTCTGATAGCCTTCATATGTTGGTCGGCTTGGGCCAGGTTTCATATTTCGGGCCTGTGGATAGTTTGGTGGCCCCATTACAGCGTCCTGAGGGGGTCGGTAGGAGGAGATGGCTGACTGAGTCGTGGAGTATAACTGCTCTGTCAGTCGTTTGAGTTGGGGGTAGTCATACTCCCATTCTTCTTCCCGTCCGGCGGCAATAATTGCTTCGGGAAGATAAGTAGATGACTGAGTAGCAGAGTCGCAGGATTCATTACCCGTCCCGTCGCCTCTGGTAGGCGCAAAGGGGTTAATGAATTCGTCTTCAGATGGTGCCATCACGGGGTAAGGAAGATCCCCTGGCGTGTAGTTATCATGAAGGAGGGTAAACATGTCATCTTCAGGATCAAAGTCATCAGGGGTGAGATTGCTGACTTGCGGGAGTAATTGGGGAGAAATAGCATGGAACCTCTTTCTTGCCTCCGCCATTGATGATTCTTCTTCAGTAAGGACCGCCATCATATGAGATGTCCATAACTCCTCCTCATCACTTTGAATTTCCGCATCATGTTCGTCGTAGTGCAGTGGTTTTGCTGGAAAGGCTGCAGTATAATCACGAAAACTTAGAGAGATACGTCCATCAAGTAGATTATGACTATGCACCTCAGTTGGTTGCATGGACAGGTAAATCGTTGTAGGTCGTATCAGCCAATTAAGGCCTTGCAACGCTACCGTCGAATACCGCCGTCCTAGTAGGGCACGGACGCCACGGCTGGTCAGATAGTCTACTACCCCTTGGACTTCGTAGGCAAAGCCTACATTGGGGGTATTGGATAATCGCCCAACTAATCCCCTAGTGATCAGGAGATTTGCCTCACCATTACTCCATCGTTCATAGCCTCGAGTGAGAAGCGAGACTTGGATATTCCTGAAAAAGTCACTGATAGTTAGCATCATATCAGGGATAACATATACCAGTTGGCTTCCTCGGGTGAGGTCGATTTGCATGGTAGCAATGAGAGACTGATCACCTGTCCAGCGGTTGTCTCGGAAGACAACTAGAGCCATCGTGCCTTCCTCCTGTCGGTGCAATACTTGTACTCGCAATTGCAGGATTCCCAGGTGGATGTACTGCATATGGCTTCGCTGAAGCCGGTTGTGGCTTTCTTCCTGGATGAAAGCCCTGTCCTGTTGGTGTCCGTCTGTGCAAAGAATTGCTTCTTTGCTCCTATGTACATAGACGCGGTGATGAGCATCATCACGTCTGGAATGATATAAGACTTCGGCAGGAACAATAGTAGCCCGTTCCTACATAGAAAGCTGTAACTGGACCTGGAGGTCAATTAATTGTTCCAAGGTTTGTTGTGTGGGTCTTCCCCCAATCATCCTCCGTCCAAGCCGCCTTGCTGCTTGTTGGATGTTGTATAGGTGTCTTTGATTACTTCGGTACTCCTGAATCTGGTCTTCAAACAGGGGAGTTGAGGTTGATGGGTTACTCTGGATAGTTGACATTTGTGGCGCCATAGCTTTGGGAGGACTTATGTTTTTCTTCCTCAAATATTTTTAAGGGGTCAGTGAAAACCAGAAACTGTCCCCTCTTTTCTTTTGGCTTTTCGACAGGTCCTAGAGTCAGACCCTGCAACTTTTCAATGAGAGTGTCAGGCAGAGAAGTTTGGGCTTTACCTGAGCAAGTTTGCTCAAGAACTGTTTTGAGGTCTGCCCGAATGTCCTTTAAGGACTCTGCAATTTGAACTAGTAATTATAACTGGGTGTTTCCTTGCTTGATAAGCGCCTGAATTCCTGAGGATGGTCCTTGGAATTCTCTTGGCCTCACGAACCCTAAGGCGGGTGCCTCAATCTGCTCAGTGGCAGTAACAGCTTCTTTGTAGGCATGCGTCCCTTTGGTAAGGACGTAATTGCTCATGCACGAGTCCACTGCTCAATGTTATCGAGCAGTCGTTCAACCCTCTCAAGCTTTTTGTTGAGGCTAGTTGTTAACCGGAGCGTCTCTTCTTCCAGAAACTTTGATGTTGATGCAATTTCCTGGACAAGGTCTCCAACTTCCTGCTTTGTTAGTGGCCTATAGTCTAGAAAAACAGTTGTCAGATTTTTTAAGGCAGCTTCTAGTTGGGAGACTCTGTTTTCAAGGGATTGACACTTCTCAAAAATAGATTTAAAATTTTTGAGATGAACTCTGGAGGACAAGCAAGTGCGATCATATATAACGACTAAGTTATTTGCTAACTGGTTATTGGTAACTTTGGTTGTGGAAGCTAGATTAAGGTACTCTAAGTTCGGGTTATGAGATGTGGTATACCATTCCTGAATTGATTGCTCCCATCTTTCAGACATTGATATTCCTCTGGTTTTATCAATCCAGATGTGATTATCCCTCAGGGTTTAACTAGTTTAGGCTTGTCATTGATCTTACAACACTCCTTTGCGACTTACTGTCAACCTCGGGCCTAAATTTAGTTTTGCCCAGAATCAATAAAAGTTTCTTTTACTCAGAGTTTGTGAGTTCTTCGTCCATATCTCTCCTAATCTCCATCCCCACCTCAATCACACCGCCAAACACCTCTGGTATCAGAGCCGAGCAAAAGATATGGCATTGGTAGCGTAAACTCTCAGGTCAAGGTACTTGTGGGGGAGGGGTCCCTGAACTAGTAAGCTTATTCCTGACTTGAATGGCTTTTATCTTAGCACATATATATTGCCTTTATTATATCAATTTCAGATGTGGGGATGCATCGGGGCAAAACTAAATTTAGGCCCGAGGTTGGCAGTAAGTCGCAAAGGAGTGCTGTAAGACCACTCCAGTTAGGCGAAGATATCCAAATGATCTTTGGGTGCAATTTCATCCGTGCAATGCAGGGAGGAGTCCGGATCGAAGGAAATACGGTAACCTTTTATAAGAACATTACTGCAATTCACACTCAACCTATGGCTCCTGTTGCAGCGACCATAGAAGAAATGGAGCTTGATGAGAATGAGTACCTTCAAATTCTGGAACTAGTCTGTTACAACACAGGCCAAAGTCAGCCCACGTTCCTCAACAATTTCAGCCCACTTACCCAACGGCTGAAGGAGGCTGGATTCATCGGTGACAATCCATTACAACACTGGGCCCGAAACAAAGTCCTCTGCAAGCTAGACATTAAAAACCCAGATTTGACTATTGAAGATCGACCCCTGAAGCATCTCACACCACAGATGCAAGATGCCTTCAAACGGCATGTACAAGCTTTGCTTGACCTCAAGGTCATCAGGCCTAGCAGCAGTTGGCACAGAACCACGGCAATGATCGTCAATTCTGGCACCAGTATTGATCCCCACACAGGCAAGGAAATCAAGGGCAAGGAACGCATGGTCTTCAATTATCGAAGGCTAAATGACCTCACTAACAAAGATCAGTATAGTCTACCCGGCATCAACACCATTCTTCAACGGGTCGGCAAGAGTCAGGTCTATTCTAAATTTGATTTAAAGAGCGGTTTTCACCAGGTGGCAATGCACCCTGATTCTGTGGAATGGACTGCCTTCTGAGTACCGGACGGTCTATTCGAATGGCTTGTAATGCCGTTCGGTCTGAAAAATGCCCCAGCCATCTTCCAACGAAAAATGGATAATTGTTTCAAAGGTACGAAATCCTTTATTGCCGTCTATATTGATGATATTCTGGTCTTTTCAGAAACACTGGAAGAACATGCACACCATCTGGAGGTGATGCTTGATAGATGCCAGGAGAATGGGCTGGTGCTAAGCCCATCAAAGATGAAAATTGCGGTCTCAGAGATTGAATTCCTAGGAGCTGTCCTTGGTAACAGAAAAATTAGACTGCAGCCCCACATCATCAAGAAGATCGCCGATTTCAGGGAACAAGAACTTACAACACAAAAGGGGCTCAAATCCTGTTTAGGTATATTAAATTATGCCCGCAACTACATTCCTAATCTAGGAAAGCTTTTAGCTCCCTTGTATGCCAAGACTAGTCTCACAGGGGAACGCCGATGGAAGCAGCAAGATTGGGCTTTAGTACAAAAGATCAAACAACTCATCCAAGAGTTGCCCGACCTCGAAGTACCACCTACCGGGAGTTATATTCTCCTCGAAACTGATGGCTGTATGGACGGCTGGGGAGGCATTTGCAAATGGAAGAAGCACAAGTATGACTCACGGTCTGCAGAAAAAATCTGTGCCTATGCCAGTGGCAAATTCAGTCCGCCAAAGTCCACCATTGATTCTGAACTATATGCAGTCATGAATTCCTTAGAAGCCCTAAAGATCTACTATCTCGATAAGGAGGATTTGACTATTCGGACAGATTGCCAGATTATAATCAGCTTCTTCAACAAGACACCCACCAATAAACCATCCCGCGTCCGTTGGGTGGCTTTTACTGACTATATTACGGGAATCGGTATTCCCGTCCATTTTGAACATATCGACGGGGACGACAACCGACTCGCCGACGCCCTCTCGCGATTAATTTCTTGTTTAGTTTATGCAGGATGGCCAGCCAAACAAGATCTCGACTGCCTGGTGATGGCAGCGCTAGCATTGCAGGAGGAAAGGAACGCGCCCAGCATCCAAGCCCAGCACCGACTAGCCCAGGCCCTAATGACGCTGCAAAGCTCCTTAACCACTACGAGCAACTTGTGCGGTTATCTAGAAGTCCCTCGATACCCCCGGACATCCATGATGCAATCAGATCAGACATTCATCAGATACAGCAAGAAACTGCAAGAAGGGCAGCCAAGGCCTTACAGCAGCTCAGCGCCATTCATTCAATCAAAACGAAAGAATGCAAGCGACTGAGCATGACCGACAACTTCTGGGGCAGCTGGTACCCCACCACTGCACAAATCGACCAGCAGTTACAAACCACTGTAAAGCTCCTTAATGATGCCGTCCTCAGAATGAGTAATTTCAAAATATGATCAACACAGGACATGTGTGGGAAGAGTTGGGCACGAGAAGATGCTCTCAACTAGGTCTCCATCGTACCCCCTTCCGCTGCCTGGTGTGCTGTAAAGCAGATTCTCCTTTACGGACGATTACTATAGCAGCTATTGTAGATAGGAACTGTAGTAATTACTGTAGCAATACCTAATACGTCCTACGTGTGCGGTGTATATTTAAAGAACAAAAGCAGATGCTCAGTCCTTATCACATCTGCGTAAGCACTTACGACAGCAACTGTAAACGTAAGCGCTGATGTAAGAGGCTCCGGTTCCTCTATATAAGGAACCCTCTGTCATTCGTTGCAAGACACGAGTAGAACACTCAAGTCTTACTTCGGAGTTTATGCTTAATCAATAAAAATTTCTTTTACTCAGAGTTTGTGAGTTATTCGTCCATATCTCTCCGACTCTCCATCCCCACCGCCAAACACCTCTGGTATCGAGAGACCCACCAAGGGTGGGTGGATGTCTTCGTCTAAAGATCCCCATTGGCCACAAATGTAAAGATTTGTACAAGCTGGAGTAGATGCAGCACAAAGAGTAGGTGCAGAGTTGATACAGATTAGAAGGCCACCCTGATCAAATTAATGGTGGATGTGCTCTATACCCATTGAGTCCAAGGAAAATTTATAGTCATCATTGTTTTGTTTATTTGCTACCAATTGTGTTTTGACTTGAGATTAACATGTATTTTATTTTGTTTTAATTTAGAGACGTGATAAGCCAGAGTTATCTTTTTTGGAGCATTGTTTGTGAAAATAAGCAGATACGTGGTGTTTGCTGCAAATCAGGGGTTTTGTTTTTTTTTTTGTTGCATATTGTCCAATTTTAGTAAGCTTTTTCTTAGATATTTGTCAGATTTTTTAAACTCGGAAAAAGATGCTTCTTAGATATTAATTGTTGCCCCGATTAAAAATGATTGTGCTTTCGCATGGTTGGATTTTTGGGCCAATCGAAGCGGTTTTGGTTATGGTTTAGTTATGGTTATGGTTATGATCTATCGTGCTGAAACAATTAAATTTTCAAACCAAAACAAAAGCCGAAACATTTCTTTTATGTTCCCTCTCGTCGGTTCTTCCCCGGTTCTCAGTCGACAAAAGGGATGATTCCTTTTTGTCGAATATCGACCCTTCTTCCTCCTCCCAAGATCTCCAAACCAAATCCAAATTCCAATCTTTTTCTCCCCTGCTGCCTCCCAATCTCCTCTTCCTCCTCTTTTTCCACTCCTCCCATCGCTGGCACCGCCGCCTCTACTGCTCCCCCTCCCGCCACCGCTGCTTTTCGAAAGAGAATGAGGTACAGGAAGCCCTACCCCGGCGAGGCCGAGGTCATCACGCAGGAGATGAGGTTCGTCGCCATGAAGCTCCGGAGCAACAAACCTGTCTGTGATGAGGAGGACGGAGAGTCGTGGCAGCCGCGCATGGACGGATTCCTCAAGTACATTGTCGACAGCAAGCTCGTGTTCGACACCGTCGAGCACATTGTCGATGAGTCCCCTGATGTCTCCTGTGAGTCCTCGTTCTCCTTCTCCTTTGATTAGGTCCTGCAGAGTTGTGGAATTCACTCGTGTTTGTTCAGAAATCATGTTAATTTGAAATTTTACCATTTTTACTCTTCAATGTGATGTTAGTTTGACTGGTTCTTATTTTTCACCAGGTAAAAGTTGATTGCTTTTGTTTTGTGGGAGGGTATTAAACTTTAGTTGTTCATTCGATAAACTGGTATGAAACCGTGAGAGCAACATGACAAAATGGTTGTGGGTTCAATTTAACTTTAAACAATGGAGGACGTATATCTTTAAAGTGGTTAGGTCTACTAGCTAATTTTAAGGCTGTTCTATATCCCAAGAGCCTGATAATTGTTTGGGTTGATGCATTTTAAGTTGCAGACATGCTGATTCCTTGAATATCAGAACATCACAGAAGTATGAATCGCATAGTTTATTTTGTGCCTGCTATATATGGTACCTTATTGTTGGAAATTGCATAGAAAATATCCTATCTTTTGGATTTCTTCATAATGCCTCTTCAGATGCCTACTTTAGAAGAACTGGTTTGGAGCGTTCATCCAGTCTGTCAAAAGATTTGGAATGGTTCAGCCAACAAGGGACTGTCATTCCACAGCACAGCTCACCTGGGATTGCTTATGCTCATTACCTTGAGGAATTGGCTGAGAAAAGTGCACCATCTTTCCTGTGCCACTTTTACAACATTTATTTTGCACCTATTGCTGGGGGCCCAGTGATTGGTAAAAGGTATTCTAGCAAACTCGTGAAATTGTGGTGAATTTTCTAAATTTTCCTGCAATAAATAAAGTCTTGAGTGAATATGTTTATGTTCATGTTCACCAACTTAGAAACAATTGGAAATCCTCTGTATGATACATGAATTTAGTGCAATTTCCAAGCTTTTGCCTTAAATTTCAATGTTTACTTTATTGACCTGCTTTGACATTGTAAAAGAGAAGTCCTTTGAAATTTTAGCATCATCTAAGTTGGAGGGAACGCAGTAAGAGAATTTTGGTCCATACTTGCTGTTGCGACCAGTTATCTTAATTGAACTGCTCTCTCGGCTCTAAGCTCTTCCTATTTTGTAATTTATCTTTTGTCAAGAAGAGTTACTTTGGCTTCAAAAATTGCACTCCAAAAATGCATCAACCTGAGGATGTGTCTGATTAGGGCTTTTACTGCTGATATGCTACACATCCATCGTTGGTTGAATGAGTTCGAATTTTGTTCTGACAACCCTAGAAGTTACAAATTGGCCTAAAAACTGCAGAAATCTGGATAATTTCACTAGTTATCGCAAAATTGAAGTGCAACTAACTATTGACCAAATATGTGTTTGTTAAACTACTTCATTGTCCATAACAGGGTCTGTGAGACACTTTTGGAAGGAAGGGAACTCGAAGTTTACAAATGGGATGGAGATGCTGAAGAGAGATTGCAGGACACAAGGAAAAAGCTAAACAAGCTTGTTGAGGTGAAAATCCCAACTACTTTTTTATGCTTATGCTTCTTCTTTTCCTTGGTTCGTATAGATTGCACATTCAATTTTTAAAGAGCATTGTTTTTTGTTGGATGGAAATCTTATTGTGGCAGCACTGGTCTCGGGATGACAAGAACAGATGCCTAAGAGAAGCAGCAAATTCGTTCAAGTTCCTGGGGCAGATTGTCCACTCGATCATTTTGTAGAAAATTTCCGTCCCATCACAAGCTACAGTAGATGGAACCTTTAATTGATGCGGCATGTATACTGTGTTGATGCAAAGTTGCAAATCCCTTCAACTGCTCAGGAAATTCTGTCAAGTGATAGTTACAGTTTGATTTCGGGATGATAAGAACAGATGCCTAAAAGAAGCAGCAAATTCGTTCAAGTTCCTGGGGCAGATTGTCCACTTGATCATTTTGTAGAAAATTTCCATCCCATCACAAGCTAGAGTAGATGGAGCCTTTAATTGATGTATCATGTATACTGTGTTGATGCAAAGTTGCAAATCCCTTCAACTGCTCAGGAAATTTTGTTGAGTGATAGTTACAGGTTGATTTCCGTAGCCGTGCTATCATGTGCACTCATATGCATAAATCGACTGTCATTTCTGAGTTATAGAAGCAGTCTTTGATTGAGAAGCTCATTTCTGGCAGAAGGCAATGTAAGCACTTTATGTTTGTTTGCAACTACAGCATTGGGCATATCCTTGTTCAGCATCTGCAGCTTCCTGTTCTTTTTAATATTCCTGGGTGAGAAGCAATCTTGTGCATTTGCACCATTTTCAATGTATATGGATCTGGTTTGCTATTGATTACCTTGCAAATCAGAAACACTGATGTGTTGTTCCTTTTGTTTTCAGATTCATTGTCTGGATGCTCCTTTGTTTACAGTACAGGTCTTATGTATCAGTCAAAATGTTTGGGACGGATTCTTTGTAATGTTCATAAATTTCAGCATTTCTCGTGCAAGGAGTTGCTTCACAGAGGTGGCTACACAATGAAGCTTGTTTCTGATGAGTTATTTGTAATTTTCATAATTTCCTAATTTCAATTCAAAAATATAATAATCTTCCAGGAAAAACCAAATGCAAAATCTGTCATTATGGTCATAAAGTTTGTCCGACATTTCAGTGGGCATGAATCATTCAGCTGGTCCTAAACAAAGTGTTTGAATAAGACCGTCAAACGAACTTGTCCTATGTCCCAAGATTTGGTGAGCAGTCTACATGACAATATTGTCTCTGTGTTTTCTTTTTTGAAGTAGATAAAAAATTGTCTAATTAGATTCTTCTAGAATTACATGTAGATTTCAAAGATATCGTTGCCTAATTGTAGACTTAATATAGGGTTTAACAAATGAAGCATTGACCTTCTTTTTTCAGGGTTCAACAAATGAAGCATTGACCTTGGAAATAAATCTCTTTAAAAACACAATTATCAGGCTGTCGCGACCGCTCGGGCCAGTTTTAAAGAAAGAAAAAAAATATATATATATTTGGGAGTAGGATTAAGATTTCGAGGGTTTATATGTGAAATCAAGCTTCACACGCACAAAAAATCGATTTCAGGGGTGTATCTGTAAACTTAAAATTTTCCCTGTCTTCTTCATAATAAAAATTAGACAGTCAATCAAAGGAGTTAGAACATGTGTTGGAGTATTGAGGACTGTTGGTTAAGTTATCTAATTATATTTTATATTAATTTAATTGAACTTTCATTTTAAATATATGCAAATATTACGTATTATTAATATGCAAATAATATATACTTCAGGGATGTACCTGTAAAAAAAAAATAAAAAATAAAAAAATGGAAAATGAACGCGGACAGCCGCTGGGGGCCGAGCATGCATTAGATGGGATCACGTTTTCGACGGCGATGATGGAGCCTTCAAACCCAAGCCAATTAGTGGGTGGGCCCCCACCCGACAATGACGCACGTGTTATGATGGCTACGTTTTGGTCCAGAATCTAACTCGTGCCACGTCACCGGCTCATGGTTCCTGCGGCTCCACGCAAGCAAAACCTCTCTTAATCTCATCATTTTTGATAATTAAATTGCTAATTACGATGATTGCAGCTGCATATTATTGAGATATGGATTTGTACTAGAATGTCATTTTAGAGATGAAATTGACTGCCGAGTTGAATCGTACTGATGTTTTCTCTGACAATTTGCCCTCGTTGGCTCCTGTCCGTCTTTTATGCCTTGTGAACCCTGGCTGGACATCAACCAAAATTATCTCCTTCTACTTAGGAAAAAAAAAAACTTTATTGTGAACCTATGTTCAACATTTTAGGTTTAGTAAAGATATATTTTCATCTTAGTTTCATAGCATTTCAAACGATCACAGACTCCAAAAAGATTTTGATCCTACTTGGCATGGGCTGAAACTCAAATATTTCGACCGAAATTTTTTAAAAATAACACACAGATCCCAAAGCAAGATTAGCGAAATGGAATCTGGGTAGGACCTGTCAAATCCCAGTTCTAGAAGCGCTAATCATTTTTAATCTGACTTAATTATCAGCATTTCTGTACACAAGAGTCTAAACAGAATGGGAAACGGTCAAGAAATGGAGAAGTCTTCTTCTGAGAAGGACAACTGGACAAGTGGTCCGCCTCTGCCTGCTTGCCTGCCATGCAGTCCTCCTCCACCTTGGGATAATCTCCGCAGCTAGTGATCTTTGTTACTTTAATAATCACTTTTCTTTATTAATTCCTTTCAGTACTCACAAAACCCTGCCATTTTGAACCCCCTCACTCTCTTCTCCGTTGGATTTTTATTTTTCCAAGTTTACAGGGTGAGACGGAGGTGAAGGGAAAGGAAGGCGCAAATAGGGGAAAGGTTGCATTTTGGGGGGAGGAGGAGGAGGGACTTGGCCTTCGTAAGGTAGAGGAACTATACAAAAGGACACCGGAGAGGAGTTTCGGTTCCATTTTAGCTGTTTTTTTTTCCTTTCGAGGCTCCAACCGGGAAGAAGTGGAGGAGGCTGTTTTGGGAGGAAATGGAGCTGCTTTGAGGCTGAGGACGAGGGGGAAGCTTGGGAGGTGCGGTGATGGCAGAAGATTGCTGCTTTCTCAGCAAGGTTTGGCCTTCAGCTTTTTTTTTTTTTTCACTGGGGGATTTTTATGTGTTTGGGTGAGAAAGTTGGCATATTTTTGTGATTTTCGGGTTTGTTTTGAATTTGGTCATGTGTAGGTTGTTTGATCCGGGTATGTCTGCCATTTGTCCCTGTAGGATTTGTTTTGTTGGGTCTCGTGGTTCATCTGGAGCTATTGCGATATTTTAGGCGACTTTTTTGTTGGGATTTCCTTTGTTTGTGAGGTTGCTGTTTTTGTTTTTCTGGTTCTGCTTGATTTTTTGGTTTCTTTAGTTTGCAATAATTCTTGCATTGGAAGCAAATCTCCGTTTTCATTTCTCCTCAATACTTGGATATTATGCAAGTTTCAGTGTTCATCCTGCAATGGTTGTTTTCCAAGTCTTCTCTCTCTTTGTGAACCTGTGGTCGTGCTTAGTGCTTAAATCTATGGAAACTCTTTATTGATATGAACAGTTTGAGCTGAAGTGGTAGCTTTTCTGCAAACGCATTTCTCCAGGATGCGCTAATTATAAAGCCTCCAAAGAAAACTCCACTTGCCTGGAGAATGGTTGTGCTCGCGGTGGTAACGATATGCAGTGTTTATATATGCTCTGTTTGCTTAAAGCAAATGAGGACACAATCAAGCCCCAGGTTGATGAAGGTTGAGCTAGTACAGAAGCCTTGTTGGGATCCTAGAGTTCCAGAGTCTGAGCTTCTATTTGTGCATTACCCAGAACCCACATCTTATAGCAGGTATGAAGGGATTTTTGGTCTTGACAGTGTTGTGAAGCTAACTGTGTTAATCTCTTATGATTTTGTTTTTTCTATAGGGATGAATGTGCATGCACTCCTGTTCGGTTGTTTGCTATTTTCTCAGTGCAGAGGTCTGGAAGTGGTTGGTTTGAAACTTTGCTGAATAGCCATATCAACGTTAGTTCACATGGTGAAGTATTCTCTAACAAAGATAGGAGGAGCAACATCTCAGCTATTACAGAGACATTGGACAAATTGTATAATCTTGATTGGAAAAGTAGTGCATCCAAAAATGAATGTACAGCTGCTGTTGGCTTGAAATGGATGCTTAATCAGGTAAATTGCTCCAGACCAGACTATGATCCAAATATCATATTTTGTTGAGGGTTAATTATTTGCAAGATACTGAACATTCATCATGTTTCCTTACCTGATGTCTGTTTATTTAGATTTAATATTGATGGATTATGAAAGCATTTCATCCTTTGTATTTGTGCAAGTTGTTTGAGTTGTACTGCTGGCAAGATGTACACATTCAATTTTCTTGTTATTAACCTGCAACCTGCACAATTGGTTGGATACCCTATTTTGCTAGCTTCAACAGTGGTCAAGCAACGATAATGTTCTAGGTGAGAGGAATTTGCTGCTACCTTTTCCTAATTTATGCATCAAAATTTTTTTACTTGCATTTGTCCATTTCTCATCACACCAAGGAAGCACCATATTTCTCTTGCTTCATTGGCTGTTCAGACACCCTATTTTGCAGAAATCTTTCTAATCACCTATTAAATACTCTTTGGAAGGTGAAGAGGTTGATATCTTGATGATCCTTTCAGAAAGATTGATGAAGTTATTATTGCCTATGGTTGGTGTGGGATGGGGGTGTAATCTAGGATTGCGGGGAAAGAGACGGGGAGTTGAAGCTTCTCCTTGGATGTGTGGCTAGAATCAATATGGATGCAATGAAGGGTCAATATGATTTCATGATAAAACAGGAGTTTGATATTCCTCTATATGGGGCGTAGGTGTTGGAAAGAGCTCTTGTATGGTTGATGGTGACTTAGAGAACTGCCCTTTGGACAAGAAAAATTCCATAAAGAGATCGAACTTTTATCTTACCTGAAGTCGAAGTGTTTGGAAAGAGGGTAATCATCCTATGCGATCAAATGATTTTTCTCCTTGCTTGTAATAGAAACACTGGAGGTCAAATTTTCAGTTGTCTTCTGAACCTTCTGAGGTCTGTTTTTGGAAAGCATCAATTTAAACCTGTATTTTGCTTATTCATCTGAGATGGTTGTGACTATTAATACTGATTGTTAGCTTCTCAATATTTTTAGCACAAATTGTTTAATCATTAATTTGTTATGTAAAAACCCAGTATATTGAATTACAACATATCCAATAAGTTTCCCATTAACATATAAAAGATTGTGTAACCACTTTGTCATTGATACGGCTGTTTTTATGACCATTTTGCTATGTTTCCAAAACATGACTTCTGAAAAATGGTGAGGATAATGCATTGAAATGTTGTAGTTTCCATTGAATTCATAAGTAGCTTTGCTAAATGCAGCCTCAAAAATGTATCGTATATTTTAAACAATGGTATGTTGTTGACCAACACAAAAGTTGGTATCATATTTCATTTGTCTATATTTTGACTTTGTCATGTTCTCTTGAATATAATTCCGTGTTGTCTAATCTTGTGGTACATAATGAGGCTTGCATATTTGTGTGGACATTACAGGGTCTTATGATGCATCATGAAGAGATCTCTCAATACTTCAACCGAAGAGGCATCTCTGTAATAATGCTGTTCAGAAGAAATCTACTTCGCAGACTGGTGTCACTGTTGGCAAATACTCACGATCGAGATACCAAGCTATTGAACCGGACAATAGGAAAACATAAAGCTCATGTGCACTCAAGGGATGAGGTAATCATACTTCCTGCAGTACAAAATTGAACTGTCTTTAGTTGGCAAACAGTCTTGATGGTTTCTCTGCCTCTCAGGCTGATGTTCTTGCAAGATACAAGCTTGTGATCAATACCACAGCATTGATATCGAGTCTGAACCACATGGATCGGTGGACTGTTGACGCACTTGAACATTTCAAGAGCACTCGCCACATGGTTCTCTATTATGAGGACCTCATTACAAATCGCACTGTATGGTTTCCCTCTTTCCTAACATATCGTACTTATCATTTGCTTATGATCTACTTGAAGATGTCATGGTCCAATTCATCTTGCAGAAACTGCTTGATGTCCAGAACTTCCTGAAACTGCCTCCAAGGAAGCTCGTGAGCCACCATGTGAAGATACACACAAAGCTGTTATCGGAACAGGTTGAGAACTGGGACAATGTCTACAATGTGCTCAAGGGAACACAATACGAGAGCTTCTTAACTGCAGACTACCAAACGTAGCAGGACTATTAACCTACTCACTGTAAATCTGGCATTTCCGCTTCTGAATGATCGTTCGGAGCTGGAGAAGTTTTTGGTTTTGCAGAAAGATTTATGCTAATAGGCTCCACTACAAAGATCATGAGAAGAGCATTTTGACTGATATCATGGTGTGTTATCTCTGCCCTGGAGTGAAGTCCACAAGGTTTCTTCATACATAAGTAACTGTATCTCTTTTTTCCACTTTTTGCAGAGATGCAAGAGATGTTGTGATCTGTTTAATTTATTTTCACTAGAAAGTCCTTTTCATTATAATTTCATTAATATAGATACCATTGATCAATCCAAATCGAAATATCAAATTGCAGAATTACATAACTACAGAACAATAATGTTCGACAGTGAACTCCTACTGATTCAAGAAACTCACCATCAGATCGAAGAAATGCTGGGCATTGTCACTGCCCGGATTGAAAAGATGGAAAACATGGCCTTCTCCGGCGTGCTCCACCAGCTCCGCCTCCCCCTTCCACCCACTGTTCTTCAAAACTTCATAGTAAGCTCTTCCTCTATGCCGGAAGACATCGTTACCCGCCACGAACACCACCACTTTCTTGCACCCTAGCCTCGCCAGCCCCGGCGCTGCCTCCACCAGTGGGTTTACCCGCACGTCGTCCAGTCCCTCCACCGCCGACGGGCACAGAAACTTCCACATCCTCTCTTTCTCCGACCTGACCGCGGCCTCATCCGGCTCCCCTGGAAGCACATTATTCCCCCAGAAGTAAGTGTGCGCCAGCGCCACACCTTTGATCCTCAGCCCTAGCTCCCCCCTGTCTCCGCCAGCGAGCATCGCCATCCGGTGCACGATGTTTGCCCCTGCGCTGTCTCCGGACAGAAACACGCGATCAAAATTGGCGTGCTCGGCCAGCCATGGCTCCGACACGTCGCCAGCGGCGTGGTTGGCGATCCAGCGCAGGGCCGCCCAGGAGTCGTCGTAGGCGGCAGGGAGAGGGTGCTCCGGCGCGAGGCGATAGTCAACGGAAACGGCCAGGACGCGGGCCTTGTGGACGAGGGGGTTGAGGTAGCGGTGGTAGGTGGGGGAGAAGGCGCTCTCGATGCAGAAGGCGCCGCCGTGGTAGTAGACGAGGACGGGGAGCTTGGCATCCGGGGGGAGACCGGGGGGGAGGTAGAGACGGGCGGAGACGCCGGTGGAGGGATCGATGAGGACGTCCTTGGACAGGACGCCGGTGGCAGAGTCGACGCCGGAGGGGACTGTGGCGGTGCCCTTGAAGCGCTCGACGCGGCCGCTGCGGTAGATGCGGAGGAAGCGAGGTAACTCGTCTTGGATCTGGGCGTCCGGATCCATCGTCGACGATGATGATTGATAGAGATTGGAGATCTGAGATTGGGCGGGGTATTTTATTTCGCTTGATTTATTGCGAATTAGTCCATATGATCGTCCAAATTTGCATATTTGTGTAAATTTCGCACAATTGTTTTTGCATATATGCCCCCTGTGAAGTGCAAAACTATGGGCTGCCCCATAACATTATTGGAAGGTTAATATGGTCGTTTTCTTTGTGGGTCAAGTCTGGCCAGATATTTGCCACGTAAACACGTGGGAAACAGATGAGTTGGCTGGCGATTCTCGTTGGCTGTTAATGCAGACGAGCAATAAATCTTGCAGACTGCAAAGAAACTCGTTTGCATTTTCCGAAATTAATTGGTGAACTTTAACTTAATTAATAAATTAGTAAGTTCGCATTTCACTCGCTCACCTCAAAATTCATTATAAAATATGCTGAAATCAGAAAAATAACAAAAATCACTCTCAGTTGCACAAACTATACTTGACTTATTTTGCCATCTAAAAATATTATTTGGAGTTAATTTTACACCATTATTCGTTATCTTCACAAGATCTACCACAAAATTTATATTTGGGCTGTCCAAAAAATATTTATCCGTTGGATTGCATGGCAAATACACATCACATAAAGCAACTTGTGTGTTATATATTTAAATTTTACCCATAAATGATTTCTATTAATATATATATATATATATAATACATCGAAGCAAAGAGGTCTAAATCAATGTATCCAATTACTCGAGTCAAAAATCCATAGTCATCTTTTGAATTGAGCTATTTGATGGGTTAGTGGAATCTTAAAAATAAATCCATCTCCGAAAAATGATTTAGTGACTTCGATAGGCTGGGTGACCTCAACTTAATGGCCTCAATTCGAATATCTTGGTTCGGTGACCTCAACTCAATGACCTTGAAATACTCGGTGGGTTCGGTCTGGTGACTTCGATAGATTCAATGACCTCGATTCGGTGGTCTCAATTCAATGACCTTAGTAAGTTCGGTAATATCGATTTTCACAACTCATCCAGCAAAATAAGTATTTATAAATATATATCCACCAAAAATTCGGTCCCTAAAGATTCAGAATTTACAATAATCGATTAAGAAAAATCCAACAGAATTAGTAACGAAATCCCAAAATCTAGGGTACATCTAATAATCTCCTCGTTCTATAAATATTGTGCTAATCAAAGAGATAAAAAAAAAAAAGGAGAATGCCAAATTTCTGATTTTACTTTTTTTATTTGAGGGATAGACTAATTTGAGCATTAAAGTGGTCATCGTAAGAGAGTTTTCAGTGATCTTCTTTACGATTTCTTTTTCTTACAGATTGATGGAAGGGCGATCTAGTAAATCAAATTCTCAGAAAACCATTCGAAGTAAAACTGACGACGAATCGGACTCCATCAAGATATATATTTATTATTCTTATACAAGCATTTGAGGAAAGAGATTGAGTGAGAATTTATTGGAAAACATCTAAAATAAAAGAATAATTAACAATTACAAAATAAGTTTCTTTAATTTGGTACTTTAAATCATAATATTTGTAAAATAATATTGAACGTTGATACAACTTCATTTTGTATTCTCATTCGCATTAAAAATTTTCATTAGTAATCTAAGAATTTAAATAAGAATATGATTAATAAAATTTTTGTGTAACATAATAGATAACTATATATATATATATATATAAAATACTCGGGTGACCACCATAATTTGGAATCAAGCCATTTAGAATTAAGGATGATTCATTTAATAAAAATATAAGTTATAGTGACTGAGTAGGGTATCACCACCGTTTCTTTTTTGTTAGTTGAAATTTTAGTTATTAAAAATGAATTTACCTCCATAAGTTAAAAAAAAGAAAAAAAATTAATTCAAATTGGCAATATTAGAGGACATTATACATCTTAAAGCATTAATTTGGTGAAATAATTTTTTGTAAGAAAATAATAAAGTGTACCAAACATTGGAAAAAAAAATTGAAAGAAATTTCTGAAATTAATATAATTAATATTTTATTATTTATGAAATATAACATTGTCTCTGACAAGAAACTTTTGTCTTCATTGTAAAATACGTAATTTTGAGTAAGTTCTTTTAGATCAGTTCTAATTTTTTTGAGATTACTAGTGCCGAACACATTGATAACATACCATATATACATATTCTGGTATGTACATTCACTCCCCTCTGCAAT
This sequence comes from Trichopus zeylanicus subsp. travancoricus, assembly GCA_005019695.1. Classification (NCBI taxonomy): domain Eukaryota; kingdom Viridiplantae; phylum Streptophyta; class Magnoliopsida; order Dioscoreales; family Dioscoreaceae; genus Trichopus; species Trichopus zeylanicus. The sequence continues at coordinate 1,432,435 of RXID01022272.1, forward strand.
TACTCTTAGGAAATCACCACGTGAACACAATCAAAATCATAACTCCAACAGCCGAGTCCCTAAGTTGGAAGGATAATCTAATCTGTTCTCTCTCCTTTGCATGAAAATAATAAGATTGAATTACACATTCAACATTACAACCCAATGACCAAGGGAGGTGTACATCTGAAGAACATCAAACCTAGTATCGTGTTGGAGGATATGACACAAATTGAATAAATACAAATGAATGAACAAATATAAGGTTGGTTCCAATATATACATGCTAGACTATGCAAATATTTGTTGGATGACAGTCTCCGCATTCCCATCATACTGAGCAAGAAGATGGATAGCATCCGACCTCGGCAATGCAAGGAATTCCTGCAAATGTATTGAGAAATGTAAAACATTGTTACACTACAAATACACCAAGGTGCAAAGAAAGATAATAAGGTATAGTAACATCCATCTTTGCTGGGTATATTTATATGTGGCTTCCAAATTGGGGCTTGCAACACTGAAACCAGAAAGGGGAAAAAAATTTCCAAGTCTTCTATGCAACAGGATTTTTTACAAGTTTTGTTAAGGCGGTTGAGCTAAAAGTCCTTCTAGCATGATAGGATCTAAATGTAGAATGCCACACACCCTATGAATACAGGAATTTGGAAAATAATTACAGTTCCTTCTTTCCTGAACTGCAGCTTTGTTAATTTTTCAGAAGTCATGTATAAGGGTGGAATTACATAGCCTATTTGGTAATGGATCAAAGTCAAAATTAAGATCAGAACTAGTGAACCACTTTTGCAAACTAGTATTTTTTTTTAATTAAAATTGACCTTACAATAATTTAAAGTTCAAAAAACTAATTAATTTTTTATAATAATTTAATTTAATAATAGTGTAAAATAATTAATATCAATTTCCTTAGGAAAAAATTTCAAAAATTTCTGACCCTAACCCTGAACCAAACAGGCCCACAAGCTTCAGCAGATCAATGTCATGGACAGCCAACAGAACCAACTAGGGTAAGAGCTTCAAGGTTGATCAAAATATACTTCAGGAGAATGAAGTCATCTCCAATATTATGGGGTTCAGCCAATTCAGAGGAGGTTGCATGCAATGCTATAGGAAGGAATCATTAATTAAAGTTAGCAACTCAGAAAAAGCACGAACATTTAGAACTGGCAGGTGTATATATATGTTTGAAAGAATAGCCAGCAGGCGTTAGATATATTTGCATGGACTGGTCTTCCATAAGAACAAATTCATAAGCAACTGAAATTTTATCATTGTACTCCAGGAAAATATGGTGGAGAAAAAGAGAAAAGAACCTTACCATAACTTTGATTACTGCATTTTCATCAAAAGCAGATTCACTCGACGAGACTTGTCCAGGGCTTTTGCCATATTCAGTCACCTTGCTGCTAGAATTGGTACTTTGAAACGTTAAATCTGTACAATTATCTGCCAGGGTCTTCAATGTAGCATCACTAGATGCTGAAATGTCAACTTCTTTCAAAAAATTTATTTTCAGGAATTTTTCAAAATGGTCTTTGCACATTTGTAGTTTAAACCACTCATTGTGAGTATGAAGTGTTGCTCTCAATATCTTCATCAGCTGTGGTTCTTTGATGCCAAACCTCCTACTAATTGCAACCTGTAAAAAAATTACTCAAGACCTTTGACCATGGCTTCAACAAAAATTACTATGCATATAGCCCAAGCATTCTCCACTCATCCTACTTGTACCCTTACACAGCATAATAGGAATGGTTTCAACAAAAACTGTTATGCATATAAACTGGCCATTCTTCACTTGTCCTATTAGTACCTAAACACAAGCATAATACAAGTTAAATTTTAGCATTTACCAGGTTTACTCTTATGGTATCATCACAGCTCTCATGTATAAAGTATAGCCTTTATGAGCAGAAAAACCCCGGCTAGTTAGCTTGCTTTCTTTGGATTATTTAAATTTTCTAAATTACAGATAATCACATCAGTAATTGTTTAAACAGAACTACAGGGAAAAAAATATCATATTACTCGCATGTAGAATTTGAAGACATAAATATAAGATTCCACTAATAATTGATGATAGAGGTCAATTGAAGCAATGGTGAACTGTCAAAAAAAAATGGCACTGACAACTATTAAGGTTAGTCAGATTAACCATAAAATACACATTAAGGGTGTGCTTCTTTGACATTTAAGAAGGATTTTGAGTTTAAAAGTATAGTTGTTGTACCCATAAAAATTAACTGTTTTTTTTTTTTTTTACTAATCTGACACTGAACATTCTTTTGTATGGAGCCAGCCACTACACAATGACGACTGAACAAATAATGAGCGCACATGCAAGTATATCTAGTGTAACACTATACAGATGGTCTACAGATGTGATTTATTCAATACATACAGACAGAAAACATGGACTACCTCTACCACAAGGTTCTGTTTGATAAAGTGAAGATAGCCTTCTACAAGCATTTTTCGAGGTCAACAAAACATTGACTGGTTGCTTAGGCAGGAGTTATTAAAAATAGAACTGAATGAAGAGCTACGGATAATCTCAGTCACAATTTAAAGAAAGCACACTGACATGCTCTGCTTGTCTAGTAAGACAACTGCACTTTCTTAATCAACAGCTAAGATGAACAATGTGCTGAAAGAACAAAACAAACAAGTTATCAGGATACACTTTTACCTGGAGAGATGTTGCAAGTATTGACAAGCCTTTAGTCATTGCATCCTCGTTTGGTTTAAGCAAAGCGAACAATGTCTCTTTTAAAGGCTTTAGCAAAGTTTCATCCTTTGCAGCCAGAGGACCTAAATGAGTGGATGCAACTCTAAGAGCCATTTTATTATTTCCATCATTGACCAACTTCAAAAATTCAACCTGCCATCAATATTGGATAAGAATCATATAATCTTGCAGGTTGCTATTTTTGTGCAGTATGGCTCAAAAGACGATTTGCAAGTCAGACTACCTGTTTCAATTGAAACAAAAGCATTGGATTTTGAGTAAAAAATTCAGGATCCAATGCAGTCACTTCCTCAACTACTTCAGCAACCATTCCTTGATTAGCCAATTCCATCAATTCTAGAATAATTTCATACTTGTGATCTCCCATACTATTGTCACTACCAAAGGAAGAATTGCTTTTCACCACCTGCTGAGGTAGAGCAACCAATATGAGCCTACCAACAATTGACCAATCAGAGAATGCTATGTGCCACATACCTGCTCTTCGCCCTTCATGTCTCCATTGTTGCTAATAGCTGAAGATTCAAGTTGCTCCTCATTAGCCTCAATAAACTTGGCATCAAGTGTCCTCTCGATGCGCCCTCTCCATCTTTTTCGTCTCCGTTGCCCAGTAGCATGATTTCTGCTCCTCCTCAACCTTCTAAAACAGCTTTCTTGATGACTTGTATTGCTTGTGCTACAATCCCCTTGAATACCTATCATTTCAGATGTAGATCTCATCTCAACATCATTACGTGTAGTTGTGGTGCTTACATCAGCATTAGATTCCTGAGCACCTTGCTCGTCAACAATTCTACAAGATATTTCACCCTCCGATAATCCATCAGTTCCACATTTTTTTTCCAGAGAAGAACTATCTGCTGAAGAACTATGTGCATGATCTGGCATCACAGAAACACACTATGAATAAAATGACATCATGGCATAGGCTATAATTTTCAAAAGCGAGGATATGATATGAGAAAATATTAACAAAGGACAAGTATTGAAACAACTAAAAATTGAAGATGTATTTTCTACCAGATGGAGGCATAGCAAGACCATTGACAATCCCTCTATATACACAATACTCATGAACAAGCTCATCAAGCATCAAAATGTCAACTTTCATCCGGCACAACTCATTCTGCAATTTGACAAGATACAAAGAAACTGTGTGAGTAATTTGAGATTAATTATAATAGACAAATGTCAAGCAGCAAGTGAAATATCATCCCCAATATAACTAACGGATAAAATCAAAAGAATGATGCACAGATTTATATAAAAATGCTCTGATTAATCATTGGGTGCAAACATTAATCAAAGCAAACACAAATGCCAATTTGGTCTAGTGGCCTGACTACCGAATCAACACCTTAAATAGGGTGGTACAATTGCTACACAATTTGGTTCTAATGAAGAATTTGATACTAATTTGGAAATACACAAACATATGTCATGATTGCATCCACTCTTTGCTCTGAATGGAAAAGGTTTAGCCTTAATAGCTAAGTATGCACAGGAAAAAGAAAAAAAACAAAACAAAACAAAAAAAAACAGACAGAAACACATAGTAGGCATCATAAAGTATCTGACACTCAATGTTAAGCTATTTAAGAGGACTATAAAATATTGTGCCCTGAAAATAGAAAATGTGGAAACGCAACAACCTGAAATGCCTGAAACAAATCTCCTTTAGCAAATCTCAAACTATCAACTGCACTTTGTCTTGTAAGCTGTGCTGCATGGACAAGGGCTTGTACATCAACCTAAAAAATAATCATATGAATAGAGGTTATCCACAATGACTGAGAAAGGTCTTATAAAAACAGCTGTCTAAAAGAAAGTCAAAATGAACATAGCTAAGAAAACAACCTCATTAAATGGTGGTGCCTCATACAAGCTCTCCTGGGGAGTTATAGGTGGATCACGATCTTCACGTAGAAACCTCTCAATGAGATCTGATACGGGAGATGAAATACCTTGACGGAAGCAAAACACTTTGTGAATGCTGCATGGTGTATTATGGAAGGATAAGAGACAACCAAGATAAGTTAACTTCAAATACTAAGAAATCATTCCGTCAATAGACAGCATACCTTAGCAAGTATCTCAAGGCCATAGAAAAGACTGGATCATATGCATGCAGCTGAGCTCTTAATATTGAAGATAGTGACCCAGCAAGATCAAGCCTCCTCCTTTCAGACCACTGAAACGAATAAAACAACAAAAACAACAAAAACACTTTCAACTCTCAAACCTCTATAGAGAAAGAAACCTGCATTTGACATCAATAATAGAAGTTAAAAAGGACCTATACTTCTGGAGCTAGTCAGAGCCCATATCTTCTGATACAAAAAATTGATTAATGAAGCTAAACTCACCGACCCAGTCAAACCATGCCTGCATATTGAAGAGTTTTTTTTGGGAAGTCTTGCTTCTGAACGTTACAGAGAAAAAGGCCTTCTGGTTGAAGAAAGTCTCTTGAGAGAGCAAGGACTTCCAAATTAAGAGCTCTTTAATTAATCAGTTATGATTACATCAGAGAATAAAGATGCTATGCATGAACATGCAGTCAGCGAGATGCTTTTGCTCTAATATAAGCACTATGTTGTTCCAGTCATTCCTTGCTAAAATAAATCACATGAAAAATGTGCAAAGCACTCCCTTTTAAGAAAATTCAAGCATTCAGCTTTCAGAAGTTGGTATTCCTCAACTTTATATATGATAGACAAATTAAGAGTCACACAGAAATTGTCACCTTACATAGAATCAAACTGGCGGTGGAATAGTGAACTGTAATAGGGAAATGACTCACTTTGAAAAAGGAAGATTAATGTCTCGAAACCTTTCCAAGCACCTCAGAATTTACCCTCATCTTTATGTCCAAAGTGGGAACCAAAAATCTACCAATTAACCAGTTACACCATGTTTTCAATCCTTGAGAAAGAACAAGGTTTCATCGAGGAAACAGTCTAAGTAAGAACATTATAGGGAATTCAGAGACTGATAATCTCACTAATCATTTTCAAAGTAGTAGAAAGAATAAATGTTTCCCAATGTTGCATACAGAAGTAATCAGAAAATTTTATTAGTCAATTTTGGATCAAATAAATAGTATAAGCATCCTAAAGTATTTGACTATCTTCCTTACAAATGGAAGGGTGGGCCAAACTTTTATAATTTCTTATCTTAAAAACTTAATTTGCTAGGAGCAATACCTCATTTGCCACAGGAGAAATTTCATCTTCCTTATCATAAATGAGAGCCAGGAGTACATGTTTGAACTCTTCATAAGCTTCCTACAAAGCAACAAAACAAAAAAACAGAAAGGTAAAGCTCAACAATGACAAAGACAGAAAACTATCCACAACAATTTAAATGAAGTTATTTAACCCATGACAAACCCTCTAACAGAATTCACCAAAAAAACATATCAACAATCCCCATTCTATAATCCAATAAAGATTACAGAATCAACAGTATGAAACAACAAAAACATATAATACAAATAAAATCTAATATCTCATGAAACAACCCTGCGCCACCTTTTTCAGATTACTTTCTATGTTTGTGCCCGTTGCAATCCTAATGCGCATGAAGCCACTACCAACACCAAGAATCACAAAGGAAAAAGCCTTTCCAAACCCTCATTAAAAAGCATCCAATTCAAGCATATAACAAAAAATACCGGATAAGCATCGAGCGCGCACGGAGCAAGCGAAACGCGGAGGCACTGGATCGCCACGTTGCGACCCTCCTCTGTCCCCTTCCTTAGCAGCTCAATAAATCTCTAAAAAAAAAGCCCAATAAAAACCAAACCTTTCCACCACTAACGAACCAGAAACCCCGCGAAAGGATATAAAAGAACCTGCTTTTGGAGCCGGAACAGGATGCGATGGTCGTCGAGGACCGCCGGCACGTGCAGGTGCAGGAGATCGATGGCGCGATCAACGTCGCCGACCTCGAGGGCGCGTCGGATCTGGCAGATGAGGAGGCGGTGCTGGTAGTTGCCGGAGGAGGAAGACGACGAAGACGAAGGATCGTCGAGGAGGCGGTCGGATTGGGCGTAGTCGAGGACGAGGGAGTCGAGGGCGTCCCAGTTGACGGGCATTGAATCCATCTGCGGATTTGGGATTCGGAAAGCAAAATAAAGGAGCTTTTCGGGATTCAGAGAAGGGGGAAGAAGGGGAGAAGAGTCCGGACGGAAGGGATTGGCTTCTCTCGTTTGCCAAAGACAAAGTTGGGTTTTTTGAAGGAGCAGTGAAAATGAGAATAGGATGCGTGGAAGGGAAGTCGGTGTATATTAATGGTACTGTTGTCGGGATGATGAAGATGATGATGACTATGTGCTAAAAGTTAGGTCTTGAATTAATCTGAGCCGCGAATTTTTCATGCTACTCCAGATTTTTGCATTTCTTCAGAATAATATATGCTTGCTATTTATATCTGTTTTTCTTATGCGAAAACCATAGATAGAATTGAGATTTAAAATTAAAAAAAATCCAGTTAGAAATGATACGTGAATATAATCTTTTCCAGTTAAAAAATGATAAATGAATATAATTTTTTTTCTGAAAGCCAGAAAATGTTATTCTTTTTGACAATACGGATACAACAAGTAACAGAAAAATCAGAAAGTGGAAGACATCACAGCCTGCAAGCGACCCATACCAATGACATGCTGTGTTTATATTTTTAAAAATAATGAAAATGCATAAAAGTAGAAAAAGGCGTGGACAAATAAGGAAAATTGTGAACAATAGAGTAATGTTTTAGCCTGCCTCTTTTATCCTGACTAGACTCAAGGCTAATTTCCCAAGAAAATCCTTGACAACAGCCATCTCTTTGAAACAGAGATTTCAATTCTGAATCAGTAAGCAAAGGCACTCCCAATCAAAATATCTTCAAAATCACTACCCAAAATGCTGAGGTATGAGATCAGAGAATATAGACAATTTGGTATTGAAATGACAATTAGTATGAGTTAAAGAGGAACTTAGTAGACTGTATGTCTTAACTAGGAAGACAGAAAAAACATAAACCAAATGAAGGAAACAATAAGCATTATCAAAAATGGAACAATGCAAATAGGGATTGTACGATAGCACAGTCATGAACTCAAGCCAGCTCCTTCAACAGCTTCTCCAAAGCTTCAGTGGAAAGAGGAATGTAGAGACAATCCTGACCATCAGAGTGCTTCCGCAACTTGACTAGCTCATGATCCTTGAACTCAGTGACATGGGAGTTCAATGTAACCTGGCTGCTAACCAAAAATTTCTCTCTGCATTTGGTGTACAAAGTATTTATCGGCATGCCTGTGATAGAACAGAAACAAATCAGCTTTAGATGCAATGTAAGGAGAAAACTCTTGGTCCACGAAGAATACAAAAGGGACTTCTTCCTCAATTTATTTACTTTTCACACAGCCCTTATGATACTTGCCTTCCTCTTTCTCATGGGCTAATTGATGCTCTGCAAGAACTTTGAACACACTTTGTGCATTTGGGGTCAAGCTCTGGAGGACAACCAGGGCTGTTTTTGTAGTTTGGGCAGCGGTGCCACTAGCCAGAATCAAAGGAAAGAAAATGCCTTCCACTTTGTAGGGTGCAAATGTTGGGATATGGTACCAGCACCAGTTGAACTGTGTATGGACCATCTTTTTATCCCACACTGTCATGCAAACCAGGAGATTGTTAGTGGTGCAAGTAGAAAATCTATTTATGGACTATGGATTAATTACAACATGAGAAGGGACAAATAAAAGCAATTGACAAGCTTCATGGCTCATTGTCTTAGTAATTGCAGTTGTCTTCCTATCAGGCACAAGACAATAGTTCTATGAGCCATAGGATGTCAAAAGTATACAGTAACCAAGATGATTCCATAATCTATTCACTCATAGTTCATAATAAAAAGTGAGTGGGTTCATGTAATTACTAATTTTTAGCGCCTATATGTTGGTTACAAACAGATCTAATATGGAGCCACACTTAGTTTATCCCATCAAGAAGCCTGCCAAAATTTACCACCTCTTAGACATACAAGGAATAAGTAACTGTGCCACAAATCAAGCATTTCAGAATACAGTAAGTCATCAGTGCTTCATACTATAGAACAAAAAGTCCATATACAATGGGCAAGACCAATTACCCTCTGAAGCAGAAATTTAAAGCATTTAGGGTGAAATGGTAGAAGTGAAGAGACATCTGAGAGAATAATAGCAGGATGCAATCAATACTGCATAGTTTAACCGGACAATAGAAAACTTACATAGAGGGGCATTGACATGGTCAATAGATGCAATGACACGAACATGGGAACAGCAGGCCAATCGTGCAAGAAACTGTTGTGTTTCCAAATCCCTCAGAGCAGGTCCATCAATGTTGTGAATGACAACACATACAAAGGAATCATTGTCACCTGAAAGCTGTCCATTAAGATACAAGAGAAGATCTTCCATTGATTGGGCAGTAAAAGACTGCTGAATTTTGGCCTTCTTCCCTGTTGAACTGGTCCATTTGGTTTGCAGTTGGTCTTGTAGAACTTCAGCTACAGTGCTAATGGCCTGAATGTGATGACAAATGCAAGTCAAATGTGAGTGAAAACTAGTCTACCCACAAAATGAGAGTGCTTAGTCAGAACATATCCAAAACCCAACATAAGGATCAGCTGGTTGAAACCATTTTGGAAAATTTTGAGACGATTTTACAATAAGAACAGTGATACATCACCCTTTAGGAAATCCTACAATTCCAAGAAGAAATGTTGGCTTCTTAGGTCTTGTAAATCTGGTGAATAAAGTTGTTAAATAAGAAAACATATAAATGAAATATCTTCTATTGTTCTCATATGCAAAAAATGCAAAGCCATTTGCCTATCTGGTATCATAACAGTTGGGAAGGTAGTTCACAAAAAGCAGATTTCCATAAACATGCGAAGTATAAAAAAGTGGTAAAGCATCCTACTTGCTTTAGATTGATTGTAGGGAGATAGCCATTGATGACAACTACTCCACAATCCATCAATGTTTTTGAGGCAAAATCTTCCAGCAAGACTTTCTTTGAACCAAATCCATACACCAAGAGACCAAAGCCACACCTATTCAAAAATGAGAAAATGCTTTATGTAGGAATGCTACAACATAAATATCGAGCAAAAAGATGACTCAAAACTGCAAATGTGGGTAACTTACAAAATATGTTATTCTAGAGGTAACTGAGATATAGTAAAGATAGAATAATAAACTAGGACATCTGTATATAATAGAAGAAACTAGCATAATAAAAGGGGTAAAAAAAAAGATCATAAGCACACAACAATACACACCTCAGCTCGAATAGCCACTTTGGGTATAGCTCTTTGTAGCTTTCCAATAAGCGAGCTATCTCTTTCTCATGCTTTGCTTCAATACCAGATGCCGCTGCTCTCAGAGCCTAGCACAAAAAGTGAAAAATAGTTATAGTTCAGGAAAAGAGACCACTAACAACCCCCATAGAGAGAAGAAACTTTCAAAAGTCAAAAAAAATAACAAGTTTCATTGCAAAATTTTCACTGCCAAAAATGGTGATGGCATAACCTTATTCAAGGTAAGCTAGCCAAATCTAAAGCTAGTTAACATCACAAGATAAGCATACAGTCCCCCATGCTAGTGCTATGAAACAAGCTACGCAGATCAACAACTTGGAACTTCTAGCTGAAGGTTTCAGCTTTCAGCATTAGATGTTCAGCCAATCAATGTACATGTCACAATCACATTGGATAACAGCCTGGATAAACAACTAATATTTTGTTTGACCTGGCAGGGAACTTGCTCTCAAGATTGGTCCATGTTTAAGAAGATTTACTCGTTGACGTGAACCAAAATCATGTCCAAAATCCGAAATCGACATAGCAAAACATATCTCTAACCTAAACAATGTTCTTAATGCAAGAATAAAGTTGTAACCAAAGACATTTTCGTCACATAAAGAGTGCCACATAAACTCAAATTCTGAAACCCTGTATTGCTCAAGAAGGAAAAACTCCTTTCAAGGAGAAAGGTCAAGTACAGAGGCATCCAAATTGAAAAGAAGAGTATTTTCATTTTTGGCAGAAAGGGGCCAACCTGCTCATCTACAAGATCAATGTCTGAGATCTTGTGTGACAATTTCTTCCCAGATCCACCACCAAGCTCCCGGGCCAAAAAATAATTCCTTGAGAACCCGAACTCTTCCTCCTCATCTTCACCTCCACCATCCTTCAGATCCATCACCCCACTGATGCTTTGTTTTCTGTCTCTTCTTATGAGAATTCTGGTTGTATAATATGTGTAATTCTTAAAAATCAGGAAGATCAAAGTGAAATAGATAAAGGGTAAAAATCCTGGGAAGATTTATGAAGCTAATCAAGAAGCAGCTCCATAATGTCAAAACACATGGAAATTCCTGACTAGTTTTAAACGGAAAAAAAATCAAAGAAAAAAGGCAGAAAAAGAGACTGAAAAAAAAATGTTTTTAATTCACACTCCATGTTCTGAGAAATAACTTTCTTAATTATAGAAACAAGCTGCAGAAGCTAGCAGAAGCACAAAACCATAACATGGCACTGATAGAAATTTAGGGAGTTACAAAAGTAGAAACAAGCAAAATAAAGACCATTTAAGTGATACAGAAACAAAGCTGTTCCTTTGAATGAACACCAGGTTTCCCCTGTGTCCAAATAAATAAAAGCTGTACGGCTAGGAAAGATCTGCAAATAGGTATCCGGTTTGGCACCGGTTATGGTTTTTCTAACTTTAATGACCAGAGAAACTTTCTCACACTAAACATCTGCTGGAAAATAACACAGCATAAGAAACTTGGATTTGGCTTTCGACTGTAATCAATTTAACTAAAACACAAAATAACACCGGGAATGTGGCGAAGTAATCTCGATTAAGATGAAATGAAGTTTGTAGCATGAGTTTCTAAAATCAACAACGAAGCCAATGAAATGTTGAAAACCATAAAGGGTTCGAGCCACCGACATAAGGTACCAGGCCGATAAAATCACAAAAAGATAACAATACCCAACTAGAGGGTGAAAAGCTACAAAATCAAACATCCAGGCTACGAACATACACATTCTCAAATCACCAAAGAGACCACCTTTGTACCTAAAAGCACAATAGGCACATGAAAATAGCTTCAAAAAAACCCAAAATTCGAAGCGAGCAGCGTTGAACCAATCAGAACGTCAAGCAATAGATCGAAACAACCAACAATCCCCCGGAACCCTAGAATCCCCCAAAATTTTCTCGATTTCAGCAAAATGTCTCTCGATTTCACCAAAGCGTAATAAAAGAAGCCGCCTTCATACCTGAGAGTTTACTGGAACCGCTCGAAGACGAGAAGGCGTGCAAGAAGACTAAGCGAAGGGCACATATTCACGCAGCGCCAGCAAGAGTTATTTTTTGTACGATGAACGCCCACCACCATCACTGCTTGGCCTCCCCCACCATTCCTCCACCGCCCGCAGCGAAGCCCTCACGGGACAGCGCGATGGCGAATCGGCAACTTCGATCGGATTTGGAGCGAACTCCGAAGGAAATGGACGGTACGATTGCCCGTGCGAAGCTTTATAGGCGATCTGCTTGTTTCCCGCGCTTTCTGGGCTCGAGCCCAAGTACGCGACTAGGGCTTCTGACCGGTTTGTCCATGCGCAACAATTTTGCAAATACCCCCTGCATTTACGGTATACGAGGCTAACCCCTGTCATATGGATATTTGCGAAAAACAGTTTGTATTCCATTGTAAAAACAACCCTATTTTTAAATATATTTATTTTTAGTATAAATGGTATTGATTTTTGCGGTAATTCGCTGCACCTCAAACTTTATTTTTCCTTTTTCAATTCAATAATTTTTTTAATTTTGTTATTAATTTTTTGTACAATATCGATCGTTTAGACGTCTAATTAAATATACAAGCGAATGAGGAAAATACAAATAAATAAATAAGCACACACAATGAAGTCTGATGAGGAGTTTATCTAAGATAAGAGGAAATGTAAAAAAAATTGTTATGTTAATAAAAAACTTTGAGGGGCTTATAACAAAGTAGATGGAAAAATCAATTTACTTTGAATTTTTTCACCTGTTTATTTTTATTTTTGTTCGATTATAATTGTATTTTTGTTACTGAAATTAGGACGCATATTTTAAATATTTGATTCCACTATTTCTGAAAAAGCAGAATGTTACCGTTCAATGTCTCAAGGGGCTCGCATGAATCACAAATCAGTAATAAAACAAGAAAATTCACACAGAATCGAATCACGACATGATTTTACCATCTAATCCCCCCCCAAGTGCTGACGTGGCTTGCCATTTCTGGCTGTAGGTCGATTTTGCCGTTAACCCAATGGTCTGCGGAATCACCACCCTTTTGAATTCGAATTCTCCTGAATCGCGCTTTTAAACCAGAACCGGACCGTCGCCGTCGTCTTCGTCGCCTCTCTCTCTCTCTCTCTCGTTTGCCTGCGTGCTCTTCTGGTACTGTGCTAGCAGAGATGGGCGAGAAGAAGGGGCTGACGTACGAGGAGCTAAGGCAGAAGCAGGTGGAGGAGAACAAGAAGAAGATGGAGCTGCTCAAACTCAATCAGCTCTCGATCACGCTCCGAGAAGCCTCCACCCCCAAGCCCTCTCCGGTTTCTGCCTGTCTTTTCTTTCTATTTCCCTATTTTATTTTTTGATCCGATCCGCTTTGTTTCATTCGATGACGAAAAAGTTGTTCTGGTGTGTGTTCGGTTGAAAAAGCCGCCGGCTTTATCGATAGCCGGCTTTGTGTTGGATTTTTTTAGTTTCCTTAATTTCCTCTAAAAATCGGTGGCCTTTTTTCATAAACAATATGATTTTTGTTTTTTCTTACAAGACTGTTATCTCGAAAGGATTGGGAGAGATTAGAGGAGACTGAGGGCGTGATTTTGCTTCAATTTTGAAAGAAAGAACCTTTGATTATGTAATTGATGTTTATGTATCTTTTGAGAAGCAAACAAAAATCAGTCAATATAAATAGCATAGATTTATTTTTAAGAATTGTATGATCTTTGAAGAATTAATAAATACAAATCTTGTAGAAAATTTTCCGGATATGTTTGCAAGTAAGATCTCTAGGAAATCATAGAGTTACAGGAACGAAATGGGGAAAAAGCAAATACAGCAAGCTATACAAATGGGGAAGAAAACTTGGTTTTTTAATGATCAATTTCTTCAAGAATTTCATGTTCTGCTACAATATTACTGTCTATGAATGCAGACCAAGCAGAAGCGAAAGACCCGTCCTCAGGAAGGAGAGTTTGCAGTTTTGAGGAGGTCTTGTCGTGTGGCCAACCTGCCTGAGATGAACTACAAGGAAGTAAGTGACCTATATTTACCACGTTCTACCGTGTTTGTGTGGCATTTGAGACTTTGACGTTTTCTCCATGAAGTGTTCATTTTTTTATTGTCATCCAGATCATAGATAAGCAAGTATAAAGCTTAGAAAGAGCTAAAACCTGTGAGAGAATCCAATCGCTTCTTTTGTTTTCTGTGTCTTTTCTTTATCCTGGTTTTTAGTTGCGCTTGTTGGCATCAAAACTTTGAAATCAAAAGATATATGCTGGTAATAATATTGTATCTGGCTTCAAATCTACTTTTTCTTCCAGGTGGCAGTTTATGAAGCCATTGAGAAAAGGCCTAGAAGGTAAGCTGTTATGAACCTTTTATCAAACTTGGAACCCTAGCCAATTAACATGATTGTAGCTCTGTATTGATGATTTGTTCGGTTCTTGCAGACTCGGTAGAGCTTATACTCAGCGAAGAGATTTGTCTGGTCGGGTTTATGCATCTCCAGAGGCCAGGGCCTATGCTGAAAGCAAAGCAGATGCTGTTCAAGCTGAACTTGACCCTAAGTTTCCCAGCTTTGTGAAGCCTATGACCCAATCACATGTGACGGGGGGATTTTGGCTGGTGAGTTAAATGGCACACGAAAGTAGGGACCATAACACGGATGAATCATTTACTAAAATGACACTTGACAGTTTTATTTGTTGATGCATGTTATTTATATGCCAATAGGGGCTTCCTACACAGTTTTCAAGAAAGAACTTACCAAAGCGTGATGAGACCATCATTTTAGAGGATGAGAATGGGGAGAAATTTGAGACTCTTTTCCTTTCCCAGAAGAGAGGACTAAGTGCTGGATGGAGAGGATTCTCAATTATGCATCAGTTAGTCGATGGTGATGCATTGGTGTTTCAGTTGGTTCAGCGTGCCACATTTAAGGTAGTTATTTGGTTGAGCGTACATCATTTGCTCAATTAGCAACTGTTGACTTATCCAATGTTGTATTCACAGTGTTTCAACATTTTTATCGTGGTGAACATTTTGTTCAAACAAACTTTTCTCATCTGCTTCAAGTGTTCCAATTTTTTGTAGGTTTTCATAATCAGAGCGAGCGAGTACACAGGAGATGATGAACAATAGGTCTTCCAGTCTTGATACTGTATTAGAACAATCACTACAGGTATAAAATCATCTGGATATTCTTCAGTACAAAAGAATATTCTCCGTGATAAAACCAACTATTTTGGATATTTGCATATTTTGATTTTGGATTTGTAGCAGATTAATATATCATGTCAAAAATGTAGAGTGCACCTAGTTCAATAGCGAAGACATTGCTGATTCCTCACTTGCCAACATTTTTCTTGGTTGTATTTCAATGGCTAAGCATGAAATACAGTGGATTTAGGCTGAGGCTGACAGTAACAGCAAGATATAGATTAATATTTGTGGATTCTTCTGTTTGTTTCAATCTTTGCTCTTGCCTTGTTGTGGCTTCATGTATGAGAAGATATGGATTTTTCATAGACCTTGGCTGCTAGTCAAGATGATGATTAGGCCCAGAAAGGCCATGTGCGTCCCCAATATGCAAATATCTTATGAAAAGTGTACGTGAAACAAGAGTAGATAAAGGCAATCAGTAAGAAAGAAATTGTGCTGCAAGACTAGTCCAAGCGCTCAATTATCCACATTTTAACTATCTGATTATCTTTTGCCCTTCATTCTTGACAATGGCAATCTTTTTCTCATGCATTTTGTTTTTCGTGTGCAGGTAGTTGTTACAAGTCGGTGAATATTAATGCATATCATCTGTCGCTCACCTGGAGACATTTTGGATCCTCTTTTATGTTCCTCCTAACTACATTGTCTGCGTAAGTTTCTATATGATGTGCCCTATCAACTAATGTAATGTTACTGTCATGACGTTTAACATCTGTACTTGTCACCAATGTTCTCTAACATGTTTGTTCTTGATCCAAAAACAAATTGAGATGTTCATGTTCTTCTCGTTGGTTGAATCTAAAGGAATCTAAAGCATGAAAAGCATTTACTATTAAGTGATTTTATTATGATATCTGCTTTAATCTGAGAATTCTGCTGATCACCACTTGTACATTTCAAGCAGGATTCGTTTTTAAAGTTCTGTTTTTGTGAACCTGCGCAGCTCAAAACTTTCGTTTTCAGCGTCAAATTCTCCTCGCGTTTCAAACTTCTCACATTCTTTTTATTATCCCTGAATTTCCAACCAAATGGACAGCAAGGCCTGATCCGAGTCAAAAATTTTAAATTTCAATGCTTGTGACAACTACCCGGCAACAAATCTTCCGACAAAATAAGATTATTTTTCCCAGGGAAAAAAAAAAAAAAGAAAAGAAATCAGGCGGACCCAAAACCGAACCTAATATCCTGGCGCCACATGGAAGCCCGGTTCCAGCATTGGACATCCACAAAATCCACTCATCCTAGCGGGCCCCACCTTGCACTCATGCCACGTCATCACGGGACAGAATGCGGCCAGCCCTCTCGTTGGAAATTCCCATTCTAATCACCTATCCTACGCGAACGGCTATGCGACACTTCTCTTGCCGTCGATTGTATCTCGATATATGTGTTTCAGATATTAACGGTGAGTGACACACGTCGCATGAGGAGTTCGGGAGAGACTATTCGATTGGGAAAGAGAGAGGTTCTAAAAGCAAGGAGTTCTTTTGTTAAAACGCTTTAATTTCCCCGCAAATCGCGTTTTCTACCCCGCGTTCCTGCAAACGCCGCGTCGATGCGGGAGACAGCCCAGAGATCCCCGCCGCGGAGGATCGCTCCGCCGTCCGATCCCTAAAATTCCCAAATCCGGTGGAATTCTGGTATATTTTGTTGCTCTCGAGGCTGGAAGGCGCGATCTTGGTGCGGATTTGGGGTTAAAGGAGGGATCTTTGGTGGAATTTTGGGGAAAAAGCGAGGAGTTTGATGGCGGGGAAGGGAGGAGGGGAGAAGATGGTGCCGCTAGCTGTGCTTCTGAAGAGGGAGCTGTCGAGCGAGAGGGAGGAGCGGCCGGACTTGGTGCACGGGCAGGCCGGACAGAGCAAGAAGGGGGAGGATTTCACGTTGTTGAAGACCGAGTGCCAGCGCGTGCCGGGAGATGGTGTCACCACCTTCTCTGTCTTTGCGGTAATTTCCCTCTTCTTTTTTGTTCTATTTGGTTTTTCTTGACGCGATCTCGGGTTTTTCTACTATTTGTTGATTGGCTGCTTGCTGGATTTCTATGAATTATGAATTTGCGGATGGTCTTCTAATTTGATAAGTTATTCTGAGTAATGTTCGGAGAAAAAGTGAGTTTGTTTTTTTTTTTTTTTTGTATGAAGACTACCAATTTATTGAACTGTTAACTGCATTGGCGTCTTAATTGAAACCAAGCTATTCTTGAATTATTGAGAACGGTTTTCTTCTGTTGGTTTGGGTATGGTTATATTTTTCTTCAGGAACTAACAGATAGACCGAAGGGGAACTTGATCTATAGGCCCTGAGACCACCTAATTCCTGTTGCTTTTTGTGTGGGGTCGGTTTCAGTGGAAATAAATGCTATATCTTCTTCCTCAGGCAGTCGATTTTGATTTTATGGCATCTTTTTTGCGTGCTTTATTTGTTTAGCTTGATATTTTATCTGCCACCTCAAATGGAGTAATTTGGCTTTCTTGTTTTTGTTTTTTGAGTATACATTCTTTCATACATATATTCATCTTAATCTGATAATTGGAATCATCAGCTAACTATCGTTTGAGAAGCTTATCTGTGAAGCCTTTGGTAGTAAATTAATTTAGTGGTTTCTCTGCTGAAAGCATTTCTGAAAGCTGCAGGGTTAATACATTTTGGCCTTTTCCAACTAGGCTTTCCTTGGGGGGTGTCATTATATTAGCTTTTGTTTTTGAAAATCTCACTATAGGTCTTTCATCTTGTTTGTAGCTTTTTGATGGACACAATGGATCTGCAGCTGCTATATACTCCAAGGAGAATCTCCTAAACAACATCTTAGGTGCTATTCCTTCCAATCTTAGCAGAGATGAGTGGATAGCTGCACTACCTAGAGCTTTGGTTTCTGGTTTTGTCAAAACAGACAAAGATTTCCAAGAGAAAGGTATAAAACATGATAGGTCTGAGGATACCAGTTTAACTTTTAGCCTTGTAAATTTTAATGCGATTTTTTTTTGTAGCATAAATTTTGATTGTTTGGCAAGTCTCCAATGGTTGACCTGTCACTTAAACATTACGTTTGTTGGTTCCTATGATATTGATGCCATCACATTTCTACATAGATGATAGGTGTTTGAAGCAAAAAGTCTGAAGGACAGATATATGGGGAATTTCTTTCTTATTCTTTTAAACCTTTTCTGTTGGGTGGTTGAGGTGGACGTTGCTATGGGTCTGCACTATTATTGGATATTTGACACCCAAAACCACACTATCATCAATAATTTAAATAGTATAAATGGAGAATCTTTATCTGGTTTTCTAACATGGACTAATGACATTTTCTCTTGGGAAAATAACAACACTGTGTAGTCAGCTGCCAAAGCAACAAGAACCCTGAATCTCTGATGTGAGTTTTGGGTCCACTGTCATTGATTTTTTTGATTTCTCTAATTTCTCTGCAATTTGTAGTTTTATTTTTCTTATTCAAGACAAGCGCACTTAATGCACATTAGTAAATCTGGAGATGCATATGAATTTTGGTATCTGAATATGAAGATTGTTGATGTTTTGAAGAGATTATGCCATGGTAGTTTGTGCAGGTTATCCTTGGTTGTGGATGTTCGGAGAGTGATTTTCATGGCTACATAATTTCATATAGTCATCATGTTACCGGATTATGCTTTTGTCAAATAAAAGAAAAAAGGATAAGAAAATGATTGTAGAATCTAAAATGGTTACAGAATCTAGTGGCAGAAAATACGATGGGTCTACTTCAAGTGTTCTTGAATACATTTAGCATCAATCAATATATTTAAGAAAATGGTTGATGCTTAATGAAGCATGAATTTGGTGTAGTTCTTTTCCTTGTTTCTCCACTGAGATGCTTTCTCCAGAAAATTATATCTGATTTGTCTTTTTGATTGCTTCTGTAGCACATACTTCAGGGACAACTGTTACATTTGTAATAATAGACGGGTGGGTTGTAACTGTTTCATCAGTTGGTGATTCACGCTGTATCTTTGAATCAGCAGAAGGTTCAATTCACTACCTATCTGCAGATCACAGACTGGATGCCAATGAAGAGGAGTATGTAAATTCTTTGTCGGACACCAGTTTTCCCCATTTCGTATCATTGTTTTTCAAGTTCATTTTTTTTATCTGTTTCAGGGTTGAGCGTGTTACTGCATGTGGAGGTGAAGTTGGAAGATTAAATACTGGTGTTGGTTCAGAGGTGTGTCTCTCGGTTGCTAGTTATCTTGAATTGCAGGATTAGTGGAAGATCTTTGACAGTTGCACTTTTATAAAGATTGGATGCTTTTTGAATATTTCTTTCTGGCATTATTGGCAAATGTAGCTTTTTACCATGACCTTGTAATTAACAAGTTAATATGACAATCATAGAATAAATCTTGGACAAAGGGCTTATAAGTAATTTTGAGGGCATATTTCAAAACTTCCAAAATTTTTTTGCTCAGCTGCTACATGTAATTTCAATGTCCTAACCATTCTGAAGCAGGGAAAAATTGAACTAGAGTAGACCAAAGCTAGTCAAGAAAGAATAGTAGGCATTACATAGCATTCCATTGTATTCAAAGTGATTTTATGTCAAAAAATTGAGTGGCTTCAATTTGATATTATTATTCTTTGCTTTTTGTGAATTTCAAACTTGTGGAAAATAGTGTACAATAAGTTAAACAATTCAAAGTGTTTGAAGAATTTGCAGCTTTTATCTCTAGAAAAATCATGTTTATGAGGCTAGTAGGTTCAGGACCAAGAATTTATATATCTCAAATAATTATCATTACTTATGCTATTTGTAATACCTAATGAACACACAAGGAGATATAGATCCTGCAACCATGTCATATTTCCCTCTTTGTTCCAGTTCATTGCTTCAAAGTTGGTTTTAGTGCTATATTAATATGAATCATATCTATGTCCAATCCAAAAAATTATTCGTTTGATTGATTATCTATCGTGGTAATGACAAAGAGGTCATGTCAGCATTTAGTATGCTGTAAATCAGATCGAACCTTTCTGTAGATATGTGTGAACATTTTGCTTGGGTGACATTTTTTATAATGTAATCCACACTTCAAAAAGGTTTTACTGAACCTAGTTGGGACCATTGGTTTTTCAGATTGGCCCTCTCAGATGTTGGCCTGGTGGTTTGTGTCTATCAAGATCAATTGGAGATTTGGATGTTGGTGAATTTATTGTTCCTGTTCCATATGTGAAGCAAGTTAAGGTTTGTAACTTGTATTTGCTGTTGTCATTGGTTCTTTAGGTTTTACCTTTTTTTTTGAAAATTATTTGGATTATTTCTTATCATTTCAATCAACTTTGTTGAGATAAAATTTTATACAACTCTACAGTTGTCTAGTGCTGGAGGTAGACTCATCATCTCTAGTGATGGTGTTTGGGATGCTTTATCCTGTGAAATGGTTCTCAATTGCTGTCGTGGTATGCCTGCAGATGCTGCAGCTGCTCAAATTGTCAAGGTACCTCTCTATATTGTTTTTTATGTGCTATAATTGTGGAAGTCCTCGTTCTTGTGCCTCAATGTTTTGTCCATACAGGAAGCTGTTCGGGTAAAGGGCCTAAGAGACGACACTACTTGTATTGTTGTTGATATAATACCTCCTGAGAAGCCCCCCCCTTCAGTTCAACCACCAAAGAAGCAAGGGAAAGGAGTCTTCAAGATATTCCGCAAGAAACCTTGGGAGTCATCATCACAGACAGGTAAAGGACACTTTGAACCTGAATTGGTGGAAGAAATATTTGAGGATGGATCTGCGATGCTTTCTCAAAGGTATATCTCTTTTAATTTGTTGTTAAGCTTACTGATTAGCCTTAATGCTTTGATTGTAGAGAGGGCATGCGTGCATTTTGTCAGAGTTGCTCTCCTGAAGAATATAAAACAAGAGCAACACTACAGAAAATGTTAATTGGAGCATACATTCACTTGACATGTGCTATAATTTTATCGTAGCATGGCAAGATTTTATGTCGGTTATCTACTGTTTTAGCACCCATTTATGTTCTACAGCTAAATTGTAGCTCTGTGATTGCAGGCTTGAGACAGAATACCCAATATGCAACATGTTTAAGCTATTCACATGTGCAGTTTGTCAGGTGGAGATGAAACCTGGTGAGGGTATTTCGGTGCATGAGAATTCACTGAAACCTTGCCGGGTTCATCCATGGGATGGCCCTTTCCTTTGCGCAAGTTGTCAATCAAAAAAGGAGGCCATGGAAGGAAAAAAACCTTCATGAGGGCAAGGTATTCCACTTTCTGACATTATTCAGTGACAGATCCTTTATGAGATTGTTTTGGAGGCAAATAAGGTTTATGTTACACTGCTTGGACTTGGATCATGGCTATTAAGGTGGTGTGAGTACTGACAAAGGGACAGCTTTCAAGAGCTACCAGTTATTATTTACTTATCCGATCATAGTTGGATGACAATTGAGGGCAATTAAATGTGAAGTTATGGGAAAACCTTTGATGGAGTCATCACGCCGGCATTCTTTGGGGCAAAAGATCAAACTTCTGCAACTTCTGTAACATTGGTGTTTCATTCTTTTTAGAGAGCAACAGGCCAATCCTTTTGGGGTAAATTTTCACAAGGTGATGCCTACTTCAGGAGGAAGTTTAGATAAATTCTTTCTAGGTCTGTTACCATGTAAATCAATCATCTTACAAGCATGAAGCTGAAGATACATTGGAATTCATTTTTCTTTCGAATTGAACATGAGAGAGGGGGGTTTTCCGCTGTTTGTTGCAAGCCATAGTTATTAGTTGATTCTTGTACACATTTTATTGGTTCATTGTCATTGCCATGCGGAGTATATTGTAATTTAATTGTTAAATCTCTGTTATTCAGTCATTCTTTGCTGAGGCCACCTTTGGAGGAAATGTTTGTGTTTCCATTTGTTGTGTTCATGGATTTGGTTACCTGTTAAATATCATCGACAGAAGATAAAGACTACTCTGTATGATTAATTGGGCTGTCGGATCGGGGAGTTCTTTGTCTTCTTTGTTATTGTTGTTGAAGTTGGATAGGCAGTTGAAATAATGTCTTCCATATCAGCAATTAATTGCAGCACTGTGGATGGATTTCTTGTTTATCTCTGGTCGGTATCAAAACGTGGCAGATTATTGTGGCAGCACAAGCTTCAGAAAAAAACAGATTTAATATCTGAAAATGTCACAGGAGAAACCAAGAAATGTGGCTATCAAATGAAACTGTCCTTCATGGATTAAATGCTAATCCAGATTGATGATCCGATCCATTGTCAAGATTTTATTTTTAAAACTTTGTAGTTCGCCACCAAATGCTTCTATTATATTGGTCGCAACTCTGGAAGTCTTACCAATCATTCGTAGTCCATGTGAAGAATCTCATTGCATCAGATGCCGGAATTTCAGTTGCGTCAACTTCATAGTTGGTCTACCAGAACACATTTCCATTCCATTTTTTAACCTCAGAAAAAAGATTAATTAATGGTCATATTTATCTCATCAAGCAAGAAATGGGGAAATTATGGGGAAGAATGAGAGGCGACCGCCTGCCATTCCAATCCCACCACCGATTTCTATCGTCGGACCTTTCCACTTGCTGACGTGGACTCTTCGAATCAAACGGCAGTTTGGTTATGCTCACCGGACGGCCACAGGTAACCACTGACTTGTAACCCGCCAACGTCCAATTAATCGCAAAGTATATTTAAAAAAAATTCTGTGTAGATATATTTTTTTTTATCTTTGTTATTTTTCTTGTCAATATTCCTCCAAAACGTTTAACTTGTCTGAAAATCTATACAAAAGGCGAAGCAGCCTAAGGTAGGCGGAGGACTCGACCGCGGACTTCAAGGGAGAGAAGCAGACCTCGGTGCTTCATTATCCTTGCAGCTTCGCCGTTCGACGTAGGAAGATCCTTCCGAATAATTCCATCCATGTCCGCATTTTCGATTCGAATATGCCACGATTCGATCAATCTCGCCTCTGTCCAATCTCTGTCGGGTTCTGAAGCCAATCCGAATCCTATCGGATTTACCAAGCCAGTGCTGCCGCTGCCATTAGCCCATAGAAGGACGGTCTTTCTCTGATTTCTTTGTGATTCTTGGCGCGTTTTAATGGAGCTTTTGATCTTCTGGTATGTCAAAATTACATTTTGATGGGTTTTGGTAATTTTTTTTAATCCGTGTTCGGTTTCTTGTGTTGATTTTCTCTGTTTGTGATCTTGGATGCGTTTTGGCATCCGGGTTTGTTCATGGGATTCTTGCCGATCTGGATATTGGTCGGAAATCGCATTTAATAGGGTTCTTTATTTGTTCTTGGTTTGGAGGGGCAATTTTATTGGATCTTTGTGCTTTTTGATTGAAACGAACTTTTCTTTTCTCGTTTTAATCATTGATTTTCGACAATATGAGGGTTTTTTGGAATGCGAATTTGTTAATACTGATGAAGATTGGACTTTAAGGAGATATTGATGCCCTGATGTTGATATTGTTCGCTGCTTTGTGGTGCATATGCTTTTTTATCCGATGTTTCGATCTTTTTAACATCCGTTCGATGTTTGCGAGGGCCTTCAGATTTTGTTGGTGGCCCTGCGGGCGTCTCTGAATCTGTAGTTTTAGCGATTTATTCATCTTTTACGATTTGTTGTGTATTTTGGGAAGATTTATGATCTGGGTTGGAAGATTGGATTTTGGGAGCATGTATGCCGTGGAGAGGCTGGGAAGCTACATCACCAGGGGTGTTTACACCGTCTCGGGCCCCTTCCATCCTTTTGGAGGAGCTGTGGACATAATTGTTGTCCAGCAGCAGGATGGGAGCTTCAAATCCTCTCCTTGGTATGTCCGGTTTGGGAAGTTCCAAGGTGTTCTGAAGACAAAGGAGAAGGTGGTTAACATCTGTGTAAATGGAGTTGAAGCTGGGTTCCATATGTACTTGGACCACAAAGGAGAGGCTTACTTCCTCAAGGACTCTGAAAGTGAAGAAGAGGAACGCATTATATCTCCTCTATCCTCTGGGGATGAGATGGATGAGAAGACCAATAATGGCAGACTCAAAAAGACCCAGAGTCTTAATTTTGATGGCAGCCAGAAGGAGCCTGATGCTCAGGTTGGCAAAGGGAATGGTAAGATTATGGCAAGGGCAATATCGAAGCGTCCAAGGATATTGGGCCTCATGTTTGGCAGAAGGTCAATGAAGGTTGATGAGAATGGTAGGGATGTACAGAGAGTGAGCTGTTTAGAGCGTGCTGAGATTGCAGCAGATCTATTGGAAATGAAATGGTCGACCAATCTTTCAACCCACAACTCGCAGTTGGAGAATTATTTGGGGAAATCTTCTGAATCAGATTACCCTGATGTGGTTGACAATGAAAAATCAAGTTCTGAAACACATACTCCAGTAAAGGATTTTAGTCGAGTTGGAAGCATCAACTCTCATGGTGAGAGTATTGGTGATAATTTTGAAACTAGTGTTTTCAGCCAAGAGCAGTCTCAAGAGATTGATTCTCATGGCTCTACATATCATACTGATGAGGAAGTTCTTGATGTGAACACTTCTGAGAATGGTAATGCTTCAACTGACAGTAACAAGTTGTTGACTTTGGAACAAGTTGTCCTTGAGGAGTTCATTACGGATGCTCAAAATCCTGTTATACTAGATGCTTCAGTTACATTGGTTGGTTCTGCTGGTGACAGGTCCACTGGAGATACCACAACTTGTGTTGAGAGCAGAGATACTGATGAGATAGTATCTCATAGTCAGTATCTAAGAATCCGTGAGGTTGTCGAATTTTACTCTTTGGATGCTGGTGATACAGACAAGAAGGACAAGGTTGTGTCTGATGAAATGGTTGTAGAAACAGATGTAGCCATTGCTGATTTGGTAGTTGAAAGTAAAGTAAGAGAAGCTACTTCTAGCTATTGTGAGACATTGGAAAGCACGACCATAAGGGATGATGTTTCCATTGACCACAATATTAGTGCTGTGAATCATTCTCCTGATAATGGTGAACAGTCTCAACATCACAATGACCTTATGTGCCAAACAAATATGCTGATTTCTGAAGGAATACTTCCAGAACCAGTCACATTGATCAATGAAGAGGATTCAGATAAAATATATGACTATAATATGGAGGTAACCAAACTCAGGGACTCTTCAAAGGGCTTGACCAAATTACAAAGCACTTGGTCTGTTACGTCTGAATCAGATTATCACATTCAGGATAAGGATGCTTGTGGGCAAAAAATAAAAGTGGATTACTCTGATCTTCCAAATGCTGTTGGTACCAATCAAGAATTTTATCCCAGTTCTACTCCAGCTAATGCATTGGAAGGTACCGTACTTCTACCTGAGAGCTTCGACAAGGAAGAACAATTTCTATTCAGTGACATTGACAGTTTTGTTGCTAAACAAACCAATGTTGAGCTACCGCCTGATTGCATAACAGGGGAGATGGAAGATTGCTCAATAAACAATTTGGAAGGCAATGTAGAATTCAAAGATCTGAAATTAGCACAATCTCATGACCAATTATCTGAGACTCCAAGGACTCAGACTAGTCCAATAAACATCCCCAGAACTAGACCAAATATAGAAGAAACCGATTGGGTAACTAAGTCTTTACCGAATTTCCGTTCTCACATTCATGATTTTGAGGAATACAACCTTAGTCACCCGATAAGCTTTTCTCTAGATATAGATTCTGAGGGACATAATATGGGCACAGTTAAAAAGGAAAATGTTAGCTCTTCAAAGTTGGAAGCAGGTTCCAACATCAACAAAGCAAGTGGGGAGTCCACACCTGCCGATGTTGCTGCAGATGATAATTTTGGAAATCAGAAAGAACAGAAAACTGTTCCAAATAGTCCTGCTGTTGGTAAGTTACTAATTTATGCTCTGACTATTGAAGGTTATCAATAATTTGTTCAATAGCTCTTCCAAATTTTCTACTTGCAGAAAATACCTTATACTTTAATCATTCAGTAAAAGTTCATATAATATTTGAGCTTTTCAAATTTTTCGGCTGTATATTATTTTACAGAGGTATCTCTGCGCAAACACTTGCTATATGAAGGGATGGGAGCTTATGCTGCAAATGAAGCCTTTAACTCTACAAAGGTGAATTTGGAGAAATTTTCTGCTTTGGGACCATCAATTCTGAAGAACGATAAGCTAGTTATCAGAATAAGACGTCAATATTTTCCGTGGGATGCAGCTGCACCAATCATTTTGGGAATTGATTTCTTTTGGTCAGGAACATATAATGGAACATCGAGGAATGATAGCTGTGGACCAAACCAAGAAAAATATCAAAGTGGAGACTACTGGGGGAAGTTGGAGACTCTGGCCATTCAGCTTCAAAAAGTCAAAATCAGTACAATCAGTTCAATCAGATTCTGAAAATGCCATGCCGACAGATGTATACAGTAATGAGGGCTCCAGAGATTTAAGTGGAGATAATGGTATTGAAAAATCCAAGATTGTGAGGAAGGTGAGATCACTCACTCCTTCATCAGAAGAGTTGGCTTCCTTGAATCTTAAAGAAGGTTGGAATGTGGTAACCTTTTGCTTCTCAACAGCAATGCTTGGGCAACAGCAGGTTATTTTCCCTCATTTTGACCATCCTATTAATACTTTATAATACACTTTCATATGTATTTTT
This sequence comes from Trichopus zeylanicus subsp. travancoricus, assembly GCA_005019695.1. Taxonomy (NCBI): domain Eukaryota; kingdom Viridiplantae; phylum Streptophyta; class Magnoliopsida; order Dioscoreales; family Dioscoreaceae; genus Trichopus; species Trichopus zeylanicus. The sequence continues at coordinate 1,459,382 of RXID01022272.1, forward strand.
TCAAGATCCAATCAAACCTACTTCGTTGAACAGGTGGATGCTAGAATATACCGATGGAAATGGAACACACGCATAGTTGTATCTGATGTTGATGGCACAATCACCAGGTATGTTCTGAATGCTGTTTGGTTTAAAAAGTTTCTAAACCTCTATTTTATGCGAAACAACTGCAAGTTTTGGACCTAATGCTTGTTTTTAGTAGCTTGATCACCATTTAATGTATAAATGATGAAATTTACTTTCTTGTCAAAAATGCTATGTGCATACCAGAATTTCTAATAGTTCACTTCTTCAAATCCATCAAAGTTTATGAAGGAACCTGACATCTGTTTACTCTTCATGCTGTTCTCAATTTTCTCACTGTTTGTGTTTCTCTGGTTACAAGTTAATTTTTGTGCCATGTAGCTACATTGGCATGGAAAAGTTAAAAAGGATATGTGTTTGGGACAAGAATTAGTCTGAATAAGCTTTTGTTGTTCCTTTGCCATACCACACTCAACATATACACTATTGTTTACATTTGCTTCATGTGCAACTTTTTTATTTTTAAATTTTTTCCAATTCCAATGTTTGATATTTTATAGTAGGTATCCAATTTTTATATCGTGTATCACTACAGATCAGATGTCCTTGGGCAGTTCATGCCTCTAGTTGGAGTAGATTGGTCTCAGACTGGTGTTGCACATCTGTTTTCAGCTATCAAGGTTGTTTTTAGAATTATGTGCCAATTTCCACTTTAAGTAGAATGCATGGTTAAGTCTAATTTGCTTGTTGCAGGAAAATGGATACCAATTGCTCTTTCTTAGTGCACGTGCTATTTCTCAGGCTTATCTAACCAGACAATTTCTTTTCAACCTGAAACAGGTTTTATATACATAATTGATGTTCAAGTTTTTCTTTTAACATTTTTAGAGAGACTTAACATGAATGAAGTATAAAATTGGGCTTTAATATTGCCTTTATTCTTTATGTGCATTGCTCTCTAGGATGGAAAAGTACTTCCAGATGGTCCAGTTGTCATATCCCCTGATGGTCTCTTTCCCTCACTTTACAGAGAAGGTTGTTAATAGATTTATGTTAGACATTTCCATAGTGTTACATATTTCCTATAAAAGTCATCTATTTCCTGGTGTGACTGTTGCTGTTATTTTCGAATTTGGAATCTTGCTTTTGTTGCTTCTCCATCATGACATTTTAAGATTTCTAGTTTGGCAGATCATGCATTTCATTATGAGGTTTATGGTTCAAGGGATTTTGGTGGTTGTCTTTCTAGATCATGATGCTAGTGTGTCTATAGTTTCCTTTGTGAGATGTGGTTTATGCTTTACCAGCAGGTTTTCATTTAGTAATACCTATGAATATATCTTTTAGGGCTGGAGTCAGAGTATATTAGTAATGTGCTTACTTTGTCAGTTGAGAATCTTCCACATCCTTGTGGGTGCTAGACCTACAAGATTTCCTCTTATACATGTCTTTTTGTTGAGTTGGTTAAATTCAAAGTAAAAGAAGAGGGCACTATCATGTTAGTTAGAAATGTCTATTGTTTTTTAAATATAAGTTAAAGGACTATTTTTAGCTTAGTTTTCTTTTAGAAATCAGTGTCTATTTGCTTTCAACTAATGGAATCTGTGTCTGGTTCTCTTACTATAGTTTTTTTTTTAAATTTGAATTGCTTTTTCTATTGCCAAATTCCATTTTGCCCATGGCCTCAGTTTGACGCCAACTTTCTTCTTTGTAGTTATCCGAAGAGCTCCTCATGAATTCAAAATCTCATGCTTAGAGGTAAGTCTTATCCATGGTTCTGATTGGCATTTATTGATGAAATTATAGTTCCAGACCATTCATGTTAATTAATTGCTTAAACTGTATTTCTGTAATATATTATGAAAGATACAATAATTGATTTCATCATCTGTTCTTTAGTAAATATTCTTGGTAGTGCATATTTTGTATTGCGCACAAAAAAAGGTGTTTTTCCTTGATATATCTTTCTTGATTGATTTTTTCACCAGTTTTTGAAATAACTACTCTGGCAGAAACTTTGCTGATAAAAAATTCAGAATATTGCCCATGTATTGGGAAATTAATTTATTAGTGTCCTGTATATGCTCACTTTTCATCATTTCATACTTGGTTTTTGTTAGATACTGTCTTGAAGCTCTTGGGACTGTTATACTAATTTACCTACCTCAGTAATCTGTTCCATATTCCTTTGTATTTCTACTCTGAAAGTAGCCTCTTCATGGTCCAAAATTTTCACTACACTATTTTCTGATCTAATCTGCACCTCCCATGTCTCAGTTAAGTACAGTAATTAAGGCCAAGCTACAAAGGTGAAATCGGCCTTTTGTCAATGGTCACGTCTTTAGCGCTCAGGAACAGTTGGGTTCTTTAGGTTGTTAAACAGTTCAACCTCTTGAACATTATCTGTCATAATAATATGTGACAATTTTTGTCCTCCATGTTTGTTTCAGGAGATCTTAAATAAGCTTTATTGTTCTCTCTTGGAGCCCCAAATCTTTCATGTAGTAGGTTTTTTGCCCCCTTTGATGTCTGGTGTTGACCTAGGCTACTATCATGGCTACATTGATGTTATGATAAATATGGTCGATGCATCTCATGCCGCCCAAAGATGCGTGGTTCTTTTTGAATATCTCTCTATCTTATCAAGCAAAATTAAGAAAGAAAAATGTGCTGTTCTCGAAAGTTCCTGACTAAAGAAAAAGAAAAACAAGTCAAGCAGTTGAGAGATGCTGAAGGGGCCAGCTGTAGCTACAGCTCATCTTCATGTGCATAGTGCATGAGAATGACTTGATGCTCAGATAGTTGGCTCTTATAATCCAAATCAGGTTGGATAAGGATCTTGCTCTGCCATTGCAAAATCTACTGATTCAAACAGATCAAGCCTCAACTCTTTTCATGGGATAGCTTTAATAGATCCTTTATTGTACTTAAACTTCGATTACTTGTTACCCCAACATGATGCGACAATTCTCAATTTTTTCTTGCTTATCATGTTTTCAGGTTATAAAAGCATTATTTCCTCGTGATTGCAACCCATTCTATGCTGGTTTTGGCAACAGAGACACTGACGAGATTAGCTACCTTAAGGTTGGCATACCTAAAGGCAAGATCTTCATTATTAATCCGAAGGTAGTGTTTGATCCTATCCTATAGTTTTGCCAGATCATGAAATGCTTAGATATTAATTTGTGTTAGTCTCAGTTATTCTTCTTATTCTTCATGATCCGTGCAGGGAGAAGTTGCTGTGAATCGCCATGTTGATACCAGATCATATACTTCACTTCATGCATTAGTCAATGGCATGTTTCCTGCCATGTCCTCTTCTGAACAGGTGAAATTCCTGCAGCGGTATTTTTGCATTCTTTGCGTCCTGTTTTGTAGAATTTATTCAAGTTCCACTTGATGAAAAATGATGCTTTCCTAGCTTTACCATTTGCCACACCGAAGATCTTTATTTCTTTTACTGATTTGCTAATATTTTCTTACCTGCCCTATTTTATCTGTAGGAGGACTATAACTCATGGAACTTCTGGAAATTGCCTTTACCTGATGTCAACTTGTAAACAGATGATATATCCTTTTAACTCATTAAGAGCAATTCTCCTTATCCATGGAGCCTTAGACTATCATGTTTGCACTTATTGCTTGATCCTGCAGGTAGATGGCTTCCTTTTTTCTATTATACATCTAAGACTATGTCCATTGATATATGCTTGGTCAAAATCTGAAAAACGGATTCCTATCCAGCCATCATCTCTAATAGACCACCCAAGGAATAATTAGTAAATCAGAATTTTGCTTTTTTTTTTTATCAATCCACTATTTGTTTAAAGATTTGCGGTTGCAAGTTTTAAGAAGCTTATATATCTGGTTTACTTTACTGGATACAGATCATACATGGCACAAAAATCAAGAGCTGGCCTTAATTTTTTATCTCATTGACTAATAAGAGCCTGTATCTTCGAATCTGGATGAACTAAATTGGCCTCCTTTTTAGATATTTATATCTTGATTCTTTTTGTTTGTTATTTTTGGGAAACAAGCATCTTGAATGACAACTATACAAATTTTTTTTTTCCTAATCATAACAGAATTCATATCATTCTTTGGATTTGATTGTTATTTTCAAAACTTCAATTTGTTATGAGCTTAGCACCATTTTTAATATGTGAAGAGGGCATGCACTGGTGTTTCCTTTTGTTCCCTGGGAAAAATATAGGGTTTCATTAAATTATAGTGATGTATCTTTGACAGTGCAAGCGCATATGGTGATAAATTCAGCATTTTTTTTCAGGACAATCAACAGTTGGATGTTGCAGGCGCGCAAATGTTGATCATGGCTCCACATTGTATATACACACAAACGAGCAGCAGAGCTGGACTGTGTAGTTCTGTATCATCAAGGCATAGAATCAATGTAATAATACTTTTAAAGTTAATTGATACGTATTATGGCACAATAACAGCTATCATTATTAGTAATCTGCTGCAAATTATTCTTTGATCATGTAGAGTCCGTTGTCAAACCCACAGATTGTCTCAGATGTACATTCAGACATTTTCTCAAAGGTGCCAAAATAATGCAAAATTTTCCTTTTCTTAGCTGGTGTTGTTGATTATGGATGTGTCAAAATCAGCAGAAGGGTCATTAGCAGACTTGCAAAAATAAAAAAGAAAAATTTCTAGCAGGTCATATCTTTCTTACACAAGCTTGAGAGAACATGGTCAAACCCAACAAAGCACACGTGCAATATAATTGACTTAATATTGTCCTTTATAATTTTGATGATGATAAAATTATATATTTGATTATATTTTGAGCATGTATAATTTATAATTAAGCTAAATTCGAAATAAAAATCAAAACCATTTGAAAATTTCAAGGATAAATGAATTTATAGATGAACTAAAAGATGAAGTGTAATGGTAGATCAATGAACAAAATTCAAAAAATTGAAGATAACTTGAAAAGACTCAAAACATCATTTGGTTTGAGATCAGAATCAGGATCATCATTTTTTAGAATTATTCTTTTTTTTACTAAATTAATATTACTTATTTTACACCATTATTAAATTAAATTATTAAAAAAAATTAAATAATTGTTTAAACTTTAAATTATTATAGCGTTAATTTTGATAAAAAGATATTAGTTTACAAAAGTGGTTCACTAGTCTTGATCCTGATTCCGAACCAAATGATGCCCAAAAGATCAAATCAGCTCATTAGATTTAAATTTTCATTTGTTTTTAATCGATTTGAGAATTTATTTTGAGATTAATTTTTAGAACTTTTGGTTAGTACTCAAACTAATCTTAGAATGTTTTCACTGATTTATTATTTAATCCAAGGTTAGTTTGAGATGATGTATAGTATAAAACTGAAGTTGTAGTAAGAACAGTAGTTTCTCTGTTAATTTTGAACATCTGAACTTCATGCTTCGGATGCTTGAATATAACAAAAATAACTTTGAAATTTACGGCAGTTTCGAACGTTTAAATCCCAAGATTGGAGGTTTGAAGTTTGAAAGTTTTAACTTTTGAGAAATTTATACTTAGAGTTCGCTTGCCCAAAATTTTGGTTAGATACCCGAACTTGTGATCGGACATCCAAACTTTACCATCAGATGACCAAACTTCTGATATCAGTATAACGATATCAGACGTTTTTGCTCAGTAGGGAAATGAACTCTCAATATCCTCAGAGCAAGTATTCCTTTTCTAAAATCTTCTAACTTCAAGAATGCTTTTAACTTTCTAATATTAAGGAAATTCTCAATTGCTTTTATGTTTATCTTGAAAGATTTTGTAGTGAACTTAAATGTAATATTTTTATTTTTTTAATTTATAAATACTTCTTGGTGTTAGGACTGTGAGAATATAATAGATTTGGTGTGAAGTGTCACTTGCTCGGTAGGAGTAAAGAGTTATACAGGCATGATTTTACCTAAAGAAAGAGATACTTGCGGTTGGCAAGTAGATACAAAAATTTAATTTCATTTTAAGAACTGACATCACTAGTGAAGTGATTGAAGTCCTTAAGATCGAGATAGGGATAGTAGAGTAAGAGTGGTTGGTTTTCGAATTACATAAAAACTATAGTTCATTTTTTTCCTTATTATGCTTCACTTTTATAACACTTGTAACTAAAAAAATGAGTATTAATTGCTTGAATTCTTGAATGGTGAATTATCTTAGAAAATATTATTGGACTTTGATTTTATTTATTTAAAATATATTTATATTTCAAAATCTCTTTATTTCTTCCACAAAAGGTTATCATATGAGCCAATACTTAAACACAGAGAAATAGAGACCCTATATTTATATGAGAATACTTAAAATCAAATAATTAAGAATTAACCAATTTTTTTTATTTTGAATAATAATCAAGGATTTCCTATATAGCTAGAACAACCCTCACAAATTGCGGATACAAATTTGTTGAGAATTAATCAGATTCAAGCTATAGCAGAGTATGTTTATTTCATGGGATTTTAAGATCCTTGAATTTTTAAATTCTGAAACTATAAAATTTAATTTTATTATACAAAAATTTAAAATTCTAGAACCTTCAAATTTCAATAAATTAATTGGATTTCAAAATTTTGGACATGTGAAATCACGTGTTGTACTCTATAGTCAAACAAATACAAAATTTATAATTGTGAAATTTAGAAGTCTAACAAAACAAATATTAAATTTTAAAATTTAAAATTTATATTTCACAAAACAAATATACTATTAAAATGTCAAATTTATAATTTTAAATTTTTAAATATTAAAGATTTTAAAAATATACGAAACAAACATGTCTTTAATAAAGATTTATATTCCATCCCAAGTGCTTCCTGTCAAAGTGCAATAGACAATAAGGGGCCGTTTGATTGAGGGTCAAGGTCAAAATCAAAGTCAAGATTAGTAAATCACTTTTATAAACTAATATTTTTTTATCAAAATTAAAACTTCAATAATTTAAAGCTCAAAAAACTATTTTATTTTTTATAATAATTTAATTTAATAATGGTATAAAATAATAAATATTAATTTTATAAAAAAAAAATTCTGAAATGAGCTGATGTTGATCTCAAAACAAACGAGAGCTAAATCTCTTCATCTTCAGTAAAGCCGTCACGGTTGATGTCAGCTTACTTGATTCCCCAGCGGCTAGTCAAACTGCTGAACCAGCCTCTGAACCACCTTCTTCAGTGAATCTCTTCATCTTCAGTGAAGCCGTTACGTATTGCTTCCCGAAGCTCCCTTTGTTTGTCCTTCCATCACCGTCTTTATCAGTTCTCTTCAGCCACATGGCTATTGGCTGCATTTTATCACTTATCCAATATTAAGTGAATGTTCTGAAATACATCTCAACTTTAGTGGTAATTAATTATCCATGTGTTTAGCTTACATACCATTCGTGACAATCCAGTTTTTACATCTCAGTGCAGACCTAGGCACCATCTGGGTCAGAAAAGGAATACAATAATTACAAGCAGGAGATTTACCAACAAAAACTAGAAATTCTGCACAAAAGCAGATCGGTGAGTGTCAACGTGAAGCACACGACATCCAATGAACCCTGAGTTGAGCAGAATCTGGAAATATGGGACATTGAGCATCTCTTCTCAGTATGTGTGATACACATGATATAACTGTAGAAAGCCTCCGAGGTCAAGCTCCTTTTTTCTGTTTTAAGTCAAACAAATTTGGAGCTGCAGCTTGTTCTAGAGAATAGATGTTCCCTATCACACATGCATAATGATCACTCCAAGAAAGAAAATGAATGAATCAGTAGCAATTCTCATGTGACATATTGTAGCTATAAGAGAACAAATTTTGTAATGCAATGAAATGCAACATAATACATTAAACTTGACATATTGACCTCAAAGAACATGACAATGAGATTTCAATCGCTTCTTTAGATGACATCATGCATGCAGAGAGTGCTCCATATTCTTTGCCGTCTTTAGAATCACCTGAATTTTCATGCTTCTTACAAGATTTGTCCGTGAAACAGCAAACGTGAAGTTATTATTTGGCCTAACTGAATATCAATCCACTTCGTCCTTTTAGACTGTCTGGAAGTGCACCTTCAAAGTTTTTCTGGAGGAACCTGCCAATGGGTGTCATTTAAGAGAGATCAGGAATTTTTATATCCTATGCACATCAGATCCTAATCTGCAATTGATGCACACGAGGATGATGACAGAGTGAAAAGTTAAACCAGTTCACGTCCAAATTTTTGACCTTCTACTCTGCAAAAGTTACAGAAAAGTGAAAAAAAAATGGAAGACTGAACTATGGTAATAGGTATTCCTGCCTGATAAGTACCAATGGAGAGGCCAAAATACAAGTCAGTGAAGGCATACTCTATTTAGGGACAGACAACTAAGAACAAAGAATAGATCCCTATTGAGAAGGTGAAAAATAATAAAAAATTGCTTGCTTCAGTATTCTAACTGATTTATGTTGGGGATTATTACATATAACCCCCTAAGATTTACCATATTTATCAACAACTCCCACAGTTTCATTAATTACATACATCTCCTATTTTAAAAATAAATTATTGATAATCCCCTGAGCCTGTCAAGGCATTTTGACCTTGACTTATTTTGTGAAACATGGTCAAATTAAGATATAAAATAAAATTTATGCCCTCTTTCTCATTTTTCTATCCAACAAAATTAAGCATAACAAATAATGTCACAACATCGGATGATTGGAAGAACCCTCCTCAAAACCATTTATTTTTAAAGTAGGGGGTTGTAGGTAATTACCAAAATTGTAGAGTTGGTGGTAAATATGTTAAATCTTGAGGGGTTGTATGTAATAATCCTTTCATGTTAATTCCTTGCGTACTATAAACAGCAAAGATATTGGTACATAATCAAGCATTGATACTTACAGCTCTTTAGGATTCGAAAACTCTCCTAGTGATGAAGTTACTGGTCCACTTAGCTCATTTTTTTTCCAGATGTCTTGTATAAGCAAGAGAACAAAAATTTAGTAAACAGGATATGCATCTTCTAATAGAGGTTTTGTTTGAGCTTACAAAGTAACCAAATAATTCAGATTGCTCAAGTCTGGAATTTGACCAGAAAGTTTGTTTCCACCAAATCCAACTGCAAGCACCAAATTTTTGTCAGTTAATATAAATATCCAGAAGCCTGCTTTTGAATTTACCACATTCAAAATGGACATTCACTTCAATTTAATAAGCAATGATTATGCCGTCTGGCCCTAGAAACACAAAAGTATATTCTGCCATACTTTGCAAGCCATGCAAACAAACTTACATTTGTGTTACTGCTGTCAGGTTGGCAATGTTGTCTGGTATAGTTCCCAAAATGTTAAAATTTGTTAGATCCCTATAAGGAGGGCATCAAGTTTTTTTCAGGAAACATGAAAAATCAGTTAAATGATATGCAGAGATGAAAACAGAAGGCTTCAAGTATCAACTGCCATCTAGTGATTTATGACAGAAGATTTGAAATACCACATGCTCAATCTCAACAAATATGTTGTTTGTCATTGAAAGGAAAGAGGTCACCTTCACTCAACAATGGTTCGATACAAACCTCCTCTCAAATTTTCTGAGGCTTTTTGGAGAAATTTTGGGAACAACCATGTACAGGCTATGCATATGACGAAAGCCCTAGTCTCTAACCTCCTTTATTTTAGATTTTATATTATCCACTAGATCTTTACATACATTACTATCTTTTCAAAAGGTGGGCATCGTGATGAGATCTCCTATATGGAGCTCTTTTTGATTTACTGTATTCTGACCAAACGACTGGTCAGCCTTCCTTATATTGTCTTTCGTCATATAACCAAGTACATCATGCATTCCACCATTGTTATTAGCTATTCTACCATTATCGCTTGTATCTACATCTCAGGATCTACTTTATCGTTATATCTCTCGTTAGACCTTCACTCAAGCCTCGGTATAAGACCTTTTAAAAATTTATAAGGATTCTTGAAGATTTGAAGATTAAAAAGTAAAATCTAGAGCACTTGAAGGCTAGTGGGAGTTTGTCTTCTTAGATAATAATTGCTTAAGGGGTGTAAAAAAGTTATGTATTGAACAAATTCTGAGTTCTTAAATATCCGTTGGGAAAAAAATTATCCGTTACTGGTCACGCTCTACCATGTTTAGATGTTTGGACCATAAAACTTGAGAGTCTAAAATATCCCAATAGTCAAATTTAGCTAGCCGTTACAACTGATATCACGGGTTTTAGCATTCGGTCATTAGGTTCGGACGACCGAAACTTGTAACGAATGACCGAAGTCAGAAACTTGAGAACCCTTTAGATTAAGGTACCACAAAATAACATAAAAGTCCATATTTATATAAACTCAATATAACACAATTCATAAGAGATAGAATCAATTATAAGTATAAATAAAATTCTAAAACATATAATCATATTACAAACCATCAATCATTTACAAAAGCGATCATCAAAACACAAATACATGTCAAAAACCATATAAGGGTACAAAAGAAAATAAAGAGTCTTTAAGAGCTCAACTCTTATTCAAAGCAATCCATAAAGGCGATCAGCAACCCCTCGAGGTGATCTACATGCTCTATGGTTTACTGGGATTCTGTAGTAGTTATTCCCTCAGATCGGATCGGCTGCTCATTTAGCTTATTCAACTATTGATCAACAAATTGTTATGAGGATCTAGCATCCTGATGTAGCAACAAACGTGGTAGACGAAAAAAACACCGTTACTTCTGTTAAAAACTTTTCGAATCCATGAGAAAAAAGGAAAAATTCACTAAAGTAGAATTTTATTGAGAATAATAGTAGTTCCCCCGTCCATAGGGCTGAATGCCTATTTATATAAATACCAGAAATCCTATTTGAGTAGGTTTCTGATTTCTCAAGTCCAAAATTGAATACAACTCAGTTTAAACTCATTAATTGGCTTAGTAGAGATCTTAAATAAGTTAACCTACGAAAATAAAATCCTAAATAATGATTCATTATTCCCAAGTCCTAAATTAAATGGGATTCAGCTCAAAATTAATCTTGGGTTGGTGAAATCCGAGAATAAGACTTAATTGACTCATACTAGGAGAGATTCGTGACATCATAATGAAGAGAATTTCAACATAGCCAGGTATTAAGTTAAATAAAAGAATAAATCAGATCATTTGTCATGACCCATTGACTTCTGAATTAGCTTTTTTTGACATTTCTAAACTTTTTTTGAGCATACTCATAAATGTCCTCTTCTTGTAAAAAACTCGTCTATCAAAGGAATTAGCCAGTCATTCAAAGTTAGCAGATTCTATGGCTGATTTTATACCAAAATTAGCAGATTCTATGACTAATTTTATACCAAAGTTAGCAGATTCTATGGCTGATTTTATACCCGTAATTATGATTGTAAATTCTCTATATTTTCCTTATTTAGGATATGCCTTATTTTCTTCAGCTTGTATTCATTATATAAGGGGCATTCTTCTCCAAGGAGGACACTAGTTTTTTTGCTCAAAATTTTTTAAGATTATCATGGTATCAGAGCTTGAGTTCTGAATTCTCCTGTGTCTCTTCCTCTCAGTCCTAGTTCAGTTCCTTATTCTTAGTTATTTTGATCAAGTTATCTCAGCCTCATGTCTTCAGACAAGCATGATTGTTGATTCATTTCAATGGCAAAAACTGCTCAGCCTGGGCATTTCACTTCAAGATATTTGTTAAAGGCAAAGATCTATGGGGTTATATTGATGGCAGCAAACCTGCACTTGACAAAGACAAAGACAAGGATGAGCACTCCAAGTGGGAAGTCAAGGATGCTCAAATCATGACATGGATTCTAGGATCTGTAGAATCCAACATCATCTTGAATCTTTGACCCTTCAAAAATGCAGCTGAAATGTGGAATTATCTGAAAAAACTCTATAGTCAACACAACACTGCTCATCGGTTTCAACTTGAATATGAGCTAGCAAGTCTTCAACAGGGCAGTCTCTCAATCTCAAATTTTTATTTTACCTTCATGAATCTTTGGGCTGAATATACTGATATTGTCTATGCTACCTTACCTCCCGAAGGTCTTATTTCTATTCAATCTGTCATGAAACTACTAAGAGGGATCAATTTCTTATGAAATTGAGATTTGAATTTGAAAGCACCAGATCTAATCTTATGAATCGAGAAACTGTTCCATCCTTGGATGCATGTCTCAATGATTTATTTCGTGAGGAACAACGGCTTCTCACTCAAGCCACCATGGAACAAATTAAATCCACTCCTATTCCTATGGCTTATGTAGCCCAAGGCAAGTCAAAGGTAAGGACATGAGTACTATTCAGTGTTATTGCTGCAAAGAATTTGGCCATTATGCTTCAAGTTGTTCAAAAAAATTCTGCAACTATTATAAAAAGGATGGACATATAATCAAGGAATGTCCTATTCGACCTCCCAAGAGATCTGGAACGGCATATACTGTCTCAGTTGGTTCTTCTAATGCTAGTAGTTCTGAGGATACAGCTCATCTGACACAAAGTGCTCCTGCTCCTGTTCAATCTGTGACACCTGAAATGATTCAGCAAATGATCATCTCTACATTTTTCGCATTAGGACTCTCAGGTAAATCTTTCTCTAAACCTTCACCGTGGTATTTTGATTCTGGGGCTTCCCATCACATGACAAATAATGTTAAATTCCTCACCAATGTAAATAAATATCCTGAAAATCTCAAGATTTATACAGCTGATGGAAACTCCTTACCTATCACTGCCACTGGTGATGTTTCTTCATCCATAACCAATGTCTTTGTCTCTCCTAACCTTACCACTAATCTTGTTTCTGTTGGACAATTAGTTGAAAATGATTGTAAAGTGGAATTTTCTAAATCTGGTTGTGTGGTGCAGGATCAGCAATCGGGAAAGATGATTGCAAGGGGGCCTAAAATTGGACGTCTTTTTCCTCTTAAGTTTCCTATGTCTTCATATTCCTCTTCACCTGTTATCACTTGTAATTCTGCTTATGTTGATTACCGAGCATGGCATAAACGCCTTGGACATCCAAACTCTAATGTGCTTTATGCTTTGCTAAATTCTGGTTTACTTAGCAATAAAGGGTCACCATCTCTTAGTACTGTTCAATTTGATTGCAATTCTTGTAGGCTTGGAAAAAGTAAAGTTCTGCCATTTCCCACTCACACACCTAAAGTAGTCCAGCCTTTTGATTTGATACATAGTGATGTGTGCGGAATGGCGCCAATTACTTCCCATGCTAATTACAAGTATTTTGTCACTTTTATTGATGACTATAGTCGCTTCACATGGATTTATTTTCTGCATTCTAAAGATGAATTATTTTCTATCTTTAAGCTTTTTCATGCACATATTCAGACCCAATTTTCTGCTAGTATCAAAATTCTTCGTTCTGATAATGGGGGAGAATACATGTCTCATTTATTTCAAGAATTTTTACAAACCAATGGTATAATTTCTCAAAGGTCTTGTCCTTCAACCCCTCAACAGAATGGGGTGGTTGAAAGAAAGAACCGACACCTTCTAGATGTTGTTCGCACCCTCCTATTAGAGTCATTTGTACCCTCTCATTTTTGGTGTGAAGCTCTCTCTATTGCTGTCTATCTCATCAATTGGTTACCTTCTCCTTCCTTGAATCATGTTTCCCCTTTCTTTTGGTTATTTGGTCATACCCCAAATTACTCTAATCTTCGTACCTTTGGTTGTGTGTGTTATGTTCATCTTCCTACACACGAACGGACAAAACTAATAGCTCAAGTTGTTCAATGTGCTTTTCTAGGCAATTCGGTGCACCAAAAAGGTTTTCTTTGTTATGATCCCAACCTACGACGTATTCGGGTTTCTCGAAATGTGATTTTTTTTTAAAATCAGTATTTTTTTTTCACACACAAGGATGACCTTTCTCCTTCATTCTCTATTTTGCCAATGTTTACTAACTATTCTAAAGATTCCATGCCTTCAAAGCCTCTCATAGTCTACCAACGATGCAAGATTCCAGCACCTCTCGGGCCCCCTCCAGCTCATTCCCTTAATGCTGATCCTATTCCAACAACTACACCAGCACCTCTCAGACAAAGTACTCGAGTTCGTAAACCACCAGATAGGTATGGTTTCACCTCTCCTTTATCCTTGACAACCACCTTGTCCTCTATTCCTATTCCATCATCCTATAAGCAGGCTATGGAGCATGAATGTTGGCTGAGAGCTATTGAAACAGAACTTCTTGCACTTGAAGAAAACCAAACATGGGATATTATACCGTGTCCACCATCTGTGAAACCTCTTGGTAGTAAGTTAGTATTTTCTATCAAGCTTCCGTTCTGATGGATCCATAGAATGTTACAAGGCTAGATTGGTGGTTCTTGGCAACAAGCAAGAGTATGGCCTAGACTATGAAGAGACCTTCGCACCAGTAGCCAAAATGACCACTGTACGAACAATACTCGCCCTAGCAGCATCACAATCATGGTCTTTACATCAAATGGATGTAAAGAATGCTTTCTTGCATGGTGATCTCAAGGAGGAAGTTTACATGAAACTTCCCTACGGTATGCCTACTTCTTCCCCTAATGATGTTTGCAAACTAAAACGCTCTTTGTATGGATTGAAGCAGGCACCACGAGTATGGTTTGAAAAGTTTCGATCGACCCTCCTTAGTTTTTCATTTACACAAAGCCAGTATGACTCCTCACTTTTTCTCCAACGGACATCCAAGGGCATAGTTGTTCTTCTTGTTTATGTGGATGACATTGTCATCACCGGTTCTGATATGGAGGCTATATCTAAACTTCAGAATTTATTGCACTCTACTTTCCACATGAAAGATTTCGGCCCACTCACCTATTTTTGGGGGTTAGAGGTGCATCATCAGCCTCAAGGTATCTTATTGAATCAACACAAGTATATTATGGATTAGGTTCAGCTAGCAGGACTCACAAACACTAATTCTGTTGACACCCAATGGAAATGAATGTACAATATCGACGGGGTGAAGGGGAACTTCTTGAGGATCCCACTTTATATCGCAAGCTGGTTGGAAGTCTTATCTATCTAACTATCACTTGCCCGGACATCTCTTATGCTGTCCATATTGTCAGCAAGTTCATGCAAGCCCCTCGGCATCTCCACCTATCTGCAGTCCGTCGCATCATCAGATATATCCTGGGCACACAAAGTCATGGCTTATTCTTCCCTACTGGTTCTTCCCTCAAACTACAGCCTATAGTGATACAGATTGGGCTGGTTGTCCGGACACAAGAAAATCAACTACCGGATGGTGTATGTTTCTTGGTGATGCTCTTATCTCTTGGAAATGCAAGAAGCAAGACTCGGTCTCCAAATCATCCACTGAGGCGGAGTACCGTGCCATGTCTACTGCATGCTCAGAAATCATTTGGTTACGTGGTATTTTAACAGAGCTTGGTTTCACCCAAGATCAACCTACTCCCTTACATGTTGACAACACTAGTGCCATCCAAATTGCAGCCAATCCTGTCTACCATGAACGCACAAAGCACATAGAGGTTGACTGTCACTCTATCTGGGAGGCCTATGATCGCCAAGTTATCACTCTCCCATATATCTCCACTACTCTACAGATTGCGGATATTTTTACCAAACCAATGACACGACAGCGACATAACTTTCTTGTTAGAAAATTGATACTTGTTGACTTACCAGCATCAATTTGAGGGGGGATGTCAAAGGAATTAGCTAGTCATTCAAAGTTAGCAGATTCTATGGCTGATTTAATACCAAAATTAGCAGATTCTATGGCTGATTTTATACCAAAATTAGCAGATTCTATGGCTGATTTTATACCCGTAATTATGATTGTAAATTCTCTATATTTTTCTTGTTTAGGATATGCCTTATTTTTTTCAGCTTGTATTCATTATATAAGGGGCATTCTTCTCCAAGGGGGACACCAGTTTTTTTGCTCAAAATTTTTTAATATTATCATCGTTCTCAAGTTATTTTGTTGTAACTTGCAGTTCTCAGGTATATGATAGTCAAACAAAATTTGAATATTAAAAGTATTTGAAATTCTTAAATTCTTCGTGAGGTCGATGATATAGGCATTATCGTTTATCTTTCTTAGTATTTTCAGTGGCTTAATTTTTTTTTCTATTTTAGTTTATTGTAAGTTCCAACTAAAAATCATTCTTTACTCAAGTGCACCATCACTAGATCTCCTTCTTGAAATGATTTTGGACACTTATGAAAGTCCGCTTTAATTTTGTATTTGGCATTGGATTGTTCTAATTTTTTCTTTACCTCAGTATGCATTTCAATAATTCTCTCCACCATATTGTTTATAGATATGTTGGTTCTTGGCAATTTGGACAACACCACCAAGTCCAGTGGGTGCTTTGGGGTCCTTCCATTAACAATTTCAAATGACGATTTTCCCGTAAACCTGTTCTTCATGTTATTGAATGCGAATTCAGCTTGTGCAAGTGCATAGTCCCACTGTTTTGGTTTGTCTCTTGCAAGACACCGAATGATGTTTATAAGTATTCACTTCACCACTTCATTTTGTCCATCTGTTTGAGGATGATAAACATTACTAAATTGTAGAGACGTATCAAATCGCCTCCACAATATCTTCTAAAAATAACTCAGAAATATTGTGTCACGATCAGAAGTGATAGTCTTTGGCACTCCATGTAGCCTTATAATCTCCTGAAAAAATAGATTAGCCACCCTTGTTACATCTGTTGTCTTCTTATATGAAATGAAATGTGCCATCTTGAAAAATCTGTCGATAATAATAAATACTGAATCTATGCCTCGTTAATTCTTGGGGAGACCTAAAACAAAATCTATCAATAGATCCTGCCATGGGGCATTTGGCATAAGCAATGGGATATAAAGGCCAATGTTTTGAGAGCTTCCTTTGGCTGTTTAACATACATAGCACTTTTATACAAAGCGACCGACATCTCTCTTAAGTTGTGGTCAATAGTAGCGCTCTTCAACTAGTGCAATGCTCTTGTCACGCCCAAGATGTTATGTTAGGTCAGTGCTATGCAATTCTTTCACCACCTTTTTTTTCAAGTAGCATCTTGGAATGCAAAGACGAGAACCTTTAAAGAGAAAGTCTTCATAAAGATATAAATCACTTCTTTATTCTGCTTGGCACTTTCTAAACTCTTCTCTAAAATCTTTATCTTTACCATACAATTCCTTTAAATAATCAAACCCTTCAACTTCGTTACTTATAATTACCATCAAGCCTGCCCTGTGGCTCAAAGCATTCGCCACCTTATTTTTTTTGTCCAAATTTGTGTTTCAAAACATAGGTGTATTGTCATAAGAATGATGACTATTGATCATGCATGCGATTCAAGTCTTTTTGCCTATCAATGAATTTCAAAACATGGTGGTCAGTATATAAAATGAACTCTCGTTGAATTAGATAGTTCTTCTAATGACGAATTGCTTGTACAACCGCATAAAATTTTAGCTTATATGTTGACCATTTCTTTTGAACTTCACTCAACTTTTCGATGTAGAAAGCTACTGGTCTTCTTTTTTGGGATAGAATGGCTCCAATGCCTATATACGAAGCATCACAATCTACCTCAAATAACTTCTTGAAGCTAGGCAATGCCAAAACAGGTGCAGTAGATAACTTCTCGTTCATCAACTTGAAGCATCTATTAGTTTCTTGAGTCCAGGAGAACTTACTTTGCTTCAAACACTTCTGGGTATCGGCCATTCCTTAATAGCTTTTACTTTTTCTTCATCAACATGAATGCATTCGACACTTACCATGAATCCCAAGAACACCAAGTGATCAGTCAAAAAATGACATTTGTTTGAGTTGATGTACAATTTCTCCTTCTTTAGTACAGTAAGTACTTTTACTAGATGTCTTTTATGTTTTTTCATTATGACTGTACACCAGGATATCATTAAAGTAAACAACAACAAAATGACCAATGAAAGGTTTGAATACCTGGTTTATCAATCACATGAAAGTACTTGGTGCATTCGAGAGTCTAAAAGACATAACAAGCCATTCATAAAGTTCTTCTTTTGTTTTGAAAGCTATTTTCCATTCATTACCAGGTCTAATTTTGATTTGATGGTATGCACTCCTCAAATCTATCTTAGAGAACACCTTTGACCCTTCCAACATGTCCAACATGTTCTCTAAGTGAGAAATTGGGAATCTATACTTTACCATGATTTGGTTGATGACTCGATTATCTACACACATCCGCCAACTTTCATCTTTCTTAGGTGTCAATATGGCTGGAATTGCACATGGGCTCATGCTGACTCTGACCATTCTTTTTTTAATAAACTCTTCAACCTTATCTTGTAAAATTTATGACTCTTTTGGATTCATTCTGTAGTGTGGCAAATTTGGCAAACTCATTCTAAGAACAAGTTCAATGTGGTGTTGAATATCTTTTATTGGGGGTAGTTCATTAGGAAAATCATCGGGTCCTTGAATTCATCTAAGAAGGGTTGCAAGCCTTTTGGAGCTTCAGTGGGCGTTGTCTCCATTCTTTTCTCAATCACAACAAATATTTGAGCTGTCTTTTTAGGCTCGTTTGTAAAATTTTGCACAATCAGAAAGAAGTGACCCTACTCTTGTAAAATTTTGGGTCAATGTTATTCGCCAATGGGGGTGAGGATAATTTTCTTTTTATTTTTGAAGAAGATGTAGCGATTGTCTCATTCACGATGTGTAAAATCTTTATCAAATTGCCAAGGTTTGCCAAGAAGGATATGACATGCATCCATTTCCACAACATCACAGGTTATCTCATCCTTGTAAAATTTTCCAATGGAAAAATAAATTTGATACTGTTTAGTTATCTTGATTTCATCAACCTTTTTAATTCAGCCGATCTTGTAGGGAGCGAGATGTGATTCTGTTTCAATTGAAACTTATCGACCATAGTCTTGTAGATGATGTTTTCACTACTTCCTCCATTAATAATCGTATCACAGATCTTACCATTTACTGTGCATCGAGTGCAGAAGATATTACAACATTGTAGGTTTTCCTCTTACTTTGGGATGTACATCAGATTCTGAACTACTAAAGATGATCTTTCACCATCAGGTTCCTCGAATATTCCCTCTTCATAGTTTTCTTGATTACAAATTAGATCATCATCTTTTGAGTCATGTAAATCATCAGCCACAAAATTATCTTCAATAGTCAAGTTCACAGGCTGTCGTGCTGGATAAACATTACAATGATATCCAAATTTTTCACAATAATAGTAGTTTAGATCAGGATTTGAACTTGAGTTCTTTACTGATGTGGTGTTTCCTGATGGTCTTATAGGTCTAACTTCAAGACTCACTTGTGTAGGAGGTCGAGAAAATTGTGTAGCTGCACCTATATTAGAAATAGATTGTGCTCCTTTTGAATTCTCACCAATTGTTCTCCCCACCTAATTTATGATGACAGGTTGTTCCAATTGGGACTCCACATGAGTTGCACTCCTCATAGCCATATTAACCGTCCAAATAGGTTGTAAGGAAATCTTATCTTGGATTGTTGTGCATAGTCTACCGATAAATATTGCCACTTGATGGGATTCAATATCTACTAGATTATTACATGCTGATAGGCGACAGAATTCCTCAGCATATGCCTTCACACTGCGATTACCCTGTCGATAATTTTAATATTGCTGAAAGAGTACCTGATCATAATCTATGGGAAAGAATTATTTTTCGAGAAAAGTCTTCTTCTGTGGTAATGC
The DNA here is from genome assembly GCA_005019695.1 of Trichopus zeylanicus subsp. travancoricus. Lineage (NCBI taxonomy): Eukaryota > Viridiplantae > Streptophyta > Magnoliopsida > Dioscoreales > Dioscoreaceae > Trichopus > Trichopus zeylanicus. The sequence continues at coordinate 1,479,169 of RXID01022272.1, forward strand.
TCGAATTAGAGCTCTATTTTGGCGTGTCCTTTCCAACTGGATACGTTCCTACCATGCTGATACACCCCCCTTGAGTCGATAAGCAATAAGCTTCACTTTTTTCGAATTTGAAATCTCCATGTAGTCGAAAAATCATTTTACTTTAGTAAACCAATGGAGAAAATCTTCGATTTGAAGTTGGCTATTGAAAGATGAGAGATCAATCTTCAAGTGAAAATCATGATGTTTATTATTCTCAGAAACTGGTCGATAAAGGATTTCTTCAATTTCTTCATAGCTGGAGTTTTCAAGGATTTGTAAACCCTTTAGATTCACTTGCAAAGCCTTTCCTCGACCAATTGGATCGTGAGTCATTTCATCGATTCGTCGACGTGGTTGATTTAGGCCTTCAAGTTGATCCATCCTCTACATCAAGTTTGCAAGTGAGTTTTGGATTACCTCCATAGTCGAGTCAAAATACTCATGACTGATGTGATTATCCACAGGAGTACCGTCCTTAGGGTTGTTACTGGTTGCATTGTCATTAGACATTAAGTAATGAGAGATTCTCTCTGATACCACTTGACGTAACAACAAACATGGTAGACGAGGAAAACACCGTTGCCTTTATTAAGAATTTCTTGAATTCACAAGAAAAAGAAAAAATTTACTAAAGTAGAACTTTGTTGAGAATAATAGTGATTTCCCCATCCATAGAACTGAAGGCCTATTTATACAAATAGTAGAAGTCCTATTTGAGTAGATTTTTGCTTCCTAAATCCTAAACTAAATACAACTTATCTTAAACCCATTAATTGGATTGGTAGAAGTCTTAAATAAATTAACCTATGAAAATAAAATTCTAAATAATAATTCATCCTTCGCAAGTTCCAAACTGAATAGGATTCAACTCAAAGTTAATCTTGGGTTGGTGGAATCCGAGAATAAGATCTAATTGAATCATACTAAGAGAGACTCATGACATCATAATGAAGAAAATTTCAACATAGGAAGGTATTAAATTAAATAAAAGAATAAATCAAATCATTTGTCATGACCCCTTGATTTCTAAATTGGCTTCTTTTGATAATTCTAAACTTCCTTTGAGTGTCCTACATTACATCCTTAGTCTTAGGAGTAGCTCTAGCTTTTGCATCTATCCACTAGTGCTAGTTGTAGTGGGAGTGACCTCTCAGACTCGGCCTGTGATAGATGCGTAGTCTCGCGTCTAAATGATATTGTTGTTCTCTTGCAGGTTGAATCCCATGCAGCGAAAGAAAACTCTAATTGTGAGTTGGTGTAAAAACTTGGCTTTATTTTAAAGGACGATAACTCTATTGAAAAATTCAAGCCCTTAAGAATGAGATAATGACCGTAAAGTAAAAGTAATTTATCTCCGAGTCACATAAATTTCAATACATTTTTTAATATTCTCATTTACTTTATAAATACTTGTGATTTGTTTTCTTACTTGTGAATTTGTTATTTTGCATATTGGTTTGTGAATTAGATTTTAATTCCAAAAATAGTTATCATTCTTATTAAACTTAATTCACTCATCATCTTAGGTTGCTAATTTGGGATTTCACGAATGCTCTCCAGCTGTAAGGGCTTGTGTTCCAGTGATCTTGGAAGTAGTAGAGGGCTATATGGTTGCTAGCTATTAGAACATCCATAGACGGCCATTCAATAATGAGATGCTTTCGTCAGTTGGTTTTTAGTGCTTTACAGAATGCCATATTTGGTGGCTGGTTCCAGAAATCAAATGATGAAACATTTGATTGACAATTAACAATCGGGTTGCCATCCCAACAACGTCTCTAGTATAGGTTCAATGGGTCATGTGGATAGCTAGTAACACCGATTACCAAAATGTCATCATCGAGAGAAGTATTCAAATTACCAGGGCCGTTTGGAACACGTCAGGATCAAGTTGATCACATTCTGACCAGATTATTTTTTAAATATTAAAAATTTAACCGCACTAATATTATTTAATTCATTTAAATTATAAGTCAGATTTGACTAAAATGCCCTCGGCTCATCTGAACCGTCGGATCTCGATCCAACGGCCACGAAATCCTAACTATATATTCTTCCCCCCCCCCCACGCCGGCCGACGAACTCCTCGCCTGAACTGCCCGCACGAGCTCGCCTGGCGACGTCGGGGGCATCTCGTGAAGAAGATGAACAGTACTCACTAGATGGCATTTTTATTCACAAAAAATTTTAACCATCTGCTAACCAGATCAGTAACTAAACGGGATTTATTTGACCGTATTAGTATTTTATACTTTACCCCTTCTTTTAACTTTGACTTTGATCCCGTTCCAAACGACCCTTAATCTTCTTCCAGGGTAAGATTGGCTATTGATTACAACTGTAACCCAACTTCTTGCTCATCTACAGTCTCTTCAAGAAATCAACGAGTACACTTGCCATTGTTTGTGACTTCTAGAAAATATTTAGTCCTTAACGAAGTGTCATCTATCCTCCCAAGATCAACTTTTAGTACTGTACGTACTCTAATTCATTTGAATGCCAAGTGAATAAACCGATAATGAGTATCAAATCAGTCCTTTCTCCAAAAATATGGTCGTGCAGCAACAAGCACAATTTGCATACCTTATGACCAGGCCATAATGTCCAAAGCAGTGGCGAGCAACCGTGCTGAGCATATGTTTTGAAAGATCAGTTGAGTTATACACAGAGTCATCTAATTGCACCGGCTCAATAGCAGAAACAAATGGATCCGAGACAGCGTATGCATTCCTAGCCAGACAGACGCTCACTGTCTTCGCTGTTGCAGCAACAATGATCTCCTTGTAGGAAGTGAGACCACCAGTTGCAGTAGAGTTAATAGTGCTTGACAGTCATTCCGTCAATGATCTGATAAAAAACAGGGGGCTCACTGCCACCATCAAAACCTCCATAGAAACATGTGGTCCGGACCAGATACTTTTCTCCTTTGGCTACAGGGAATTCATAGCAGTATTTGCAGGTGGACTTTAATTTTTTTTAAAATTTTTTTTATAAAAATAAAAAAATTTAAAAATGCTTGTTTAATTTTTTTAAATTCAAAAAATCGAGAACCATTTTTTAAAATTTATATTAGATTTTTAAAAATACTTTAAAGTTATTTTTAAATTTTTTTAAATTAATCTCCTTGAGAAAACTTACATTTCTTGTGTTTCTCAATTTTTTTTCTCTTCGAATTTTGCTGGCACCATTTTATTGTTATTTATTATTTTATTTACATCCAATTTTTTATTTTTTTCTCAGCCATATGTCATTTTTTTAATCTCGAACTATTTTTTTTTTGTCATTGTCTGAGATCTATAATCAATTTTCTCTTTTTGACATTTTTTGTAGCTACTTGAGTTTATATTTTTAGTTGTTATTTATCTTCACTGATTGTGATAAAAAAATATTTTTTAAAAAAATTTATAGATAGGATTCATAAATTTTATTGAGATGATCACATTCTCTATTTTTTTAAAAGTTTTTTGTAAAAATAAAAAAACATAAATGAAAAACGTAAAAAATTTTCTGTAACTCAATAATCCCTTGTGACTTCTTGGGATTTTTTTTTTTGATTTTAGGATAAAAAAAGGAAAAAAAAAGACACCGGAAAAGATAAAGCAAAGGAGGGAAAGTTAGAAGACATGTCTAAAAAATTCCTGAAATTTTTTAAAATTTAGTATCAGTTTCTTCAATTTTTTTTTTGTTGATAATCAGTCTTTTTGTGAGGACGATTAATGCCGTTAGCTTCTCAAAAACTTAAAATATACATAAAAAATATATAAAAATGATAAAATTATTTCACTGTTTTTATGTTATCCTACTGTACTTATGCACATTAATGACAGTCTCTCGCTCTGTTAATCAGAGAGAGGGTGGCATTTAAAACAAAATTAAAGAAATTAATTTTTTTTTTGATATTTTATAGGGTCTAAAGAAAATAAATATCGTTATCACTTGTCATTATTTCTCTCATGGAGATCATCGCTAGCCACCGTCATTGCTCATTTTCTACGAGAAACCACCATTTATTTTATTTGACCAATTGTTATTCATTTTCTCAATCAACCATTATTCATTTTCTTCGATTCACCATCATTGTTCTTTTTTATCAATCGTCGGTCATCTTCTCCCACTATAATAATAATAATGAGTATTAATAGCGTTAATCAATGAGCACTAATCATGTGTTCGTACATTAACAGCACAAACAAATAAGTGCCGTTAATAAGCCTATAATGTCCGACAGAACATCCTCTCCTTCTCCCTCACGTACCCTCTCCCTTGTAGAGATCTCCTTGTCGCCCCTTCGCCCATCGTCGAGGCGATCGGTTCCTTCTCGGCCGGCTCCCTGTGCGCAAGCTCCCCACCAATTGGCTCACCCCATACCTGCTCCTCGCCCGCTTGCTCCCCAAGCACCGGCTCCCAGCACACTTGCTCCCCATTTGCTGGCTCCCCGCTCGAAGACTCCCCACATGCAAGATCTCTGGTTGATAGCTCCTTGCACACTTGCTCCCTACTGGCTAGCTCCCCGCGTACCAGCTCCCTAGCCTTGGCTCCCTGACATCCTTGATGCCCTCTGCATCATCCTCCCCTAGCCTCCGGTACCTCTATCTCTATCCATCTCTTCTCTTGTTCTGTGATGATGATCCACGAGTGTTTGACAAAATGATTTTGGGCCGGGTTGGATTTGGTGTGGATGTAGCATGTTAATCCGGCATCAATTTTGTTGCTTTTGTGATTTTTGCTGGATGATTGAGCTAATAGCCTTGATTGCTTCGGTTTTCTAGTTGAGTTTATGATTGGGAAAAAAAAATGCAAGGTCTCATATAGATGTCTCTTTTGGACTAAATTCGCAATTACAATTTGTAATTAGATTCAATTTCTCAGTGCTTAGTGCATGTATAATAGGGGTGAGCAAAACCGGTTCACTCATTTTAGAACCGAAACCGGATTTCAGTTTTCAAAAAATTGAGAATCGGAACCATACCGGTTTGGATGAAGAACCTGTTTTTCGGTTCCGATTCTAAACCGGTTCTAAAATCGGTATACCAGTTTTACATTATAAATTTCCTGTGACAGTAATATTGTAATTAGTAAGTTAACAACCATTGTTTTTTATCAAAAAATAAAGAAACAACATTGAATTTCAAGTAAATACAACTACTGAGATTTTACAAGTTACAATAATTCAAATAGTTTCTTAAAAACTTAAGAGACAAGATCACCAAAATATAAGCAAATCAAGCAATAGCAGTATCCATTATGCACTTATGCAGTGGCAGTGCAGCAGATCAATAAGCAGCAGTAGCCAGTAGTAGACCAGCAGTATGCAATTATGCATATTCTTGCAAAAAAAGAGCTTAGACTATTACTACTAGTCTGCTAGTCTGCTACTAGTACTATAAAGGCATAAATTAAGGTATAATAATGTCAACAGTTTCTGGTTTAGAGTCACCAAGAAGATAATCTCTCTGTCCAGATGGGATAGGCTATGCAGCGCAGCTGCTGCAACAGACCGGCAGCCAGGTACCATCGCACCAGGCAGCAGTAGTAGACCAGCAGTATGCACTTATGCAGTGCAACAGACCAGCAGGCAGCAGTAGTAGACCAGCAGTATGTACTTATGCAGTGCAGCAGACCAGCAGGCAGCAGTAATAGACCAGCACCAGTAATATGTACTTATGCAGTGCAGCAGACCAGCAGGCAGCAGTAGTAGACCAGCACCAATAATATGCCAATATGCACTTATGCAGTGCAGCAGACCAACATGCAACAGGCAGTAGTGCAACAGACCAGCATGCAGCAGACAATAGGCACCATGTTCAGTAGTGCAGCAAACCAGCAAGCACTAGGCACTAGGCAACAAGCACCATGTCCAGTAGTGCAGCAGACCAGCAGCTAGCAAGCACCATGGACCTTCTCTTCAGTGTGAGATGCCACCAATCCATGTCATGCAGAAAGAGATATATATACCTGAAGAAATCAACAGTTTGAGAATACTAGTCAGATCCCTATTTGTTGGCAAATTCATAGGAATGCAGATAAATTCTTTTTAGATAGTTTCAGTCTTTCAGATCTGTTTCTGAAGTTGAGGCAGTATCAGAGGCCCAGAGGGATTATGCAGTGTACTAGTGTAGCAGACAAACAGTAGTAGATCATTCTTCCCATGACTTGAGATATCTTCACTTTGTCCTCTTTTCTTCCTTGCATTTGCTTTTTCAATTGGCTTAGCAGTTAGCAGAATTGCAGTTAGCATTCAATATGTGTAAGTTTGGCAATAATTTTGTAATCAAAATCAACAGTTAGAAAATAGAGATTAGAGGACAGATAAACAAACCAATGAACCACGTTGGCAAAAGCAGGAATATAGTGCCCACTGCCCACTTGCCCAGCATACATCTTTGCTGGCACTGGCAGATTCATAGGAAATGACATCAAGAAAGAAAATTAATCATCAACTGAGATTATTGTTTCCATTTTGCTCGTCATTTCTGCAATTATTAAGATAAAACATGTGAAATATATAGCATAAATATTAAAATCAATAATTAATTTCTACAGAAATAATACAATGAATGAGTAATTTTTACCTGCAGATATTTTTTCAATTTCCTCAAGTGACTCCTCAATATTAATAGGAGAAGTAGAAGAACGCAACCAATCTTGTGTACAAATAAGAACTTCCACCATTTTTGTAGATAGAGAACTTCGAAATTGATCAAGAACTCGACCTCCTGTACTAAAAGCTGACTCCGAAGCAACGGTAGATATGGGCATAGCAAGCACATCTTTAGCCATCATGGAAAGAACTGGATACCTACCACTGTTTGCTTTCCACCACAAAAGAATATCAAAATCTTTTGCCTCATCTTCACGTTCCTCCTCCAAATACTTATTTAATTCTGTTTTGCAAGTGGAAGTCTTCTGTTTTGCTTTTGCTTTTCTCAATTCATCTTGAACCAGCTGAAGTACATCAAGATTACTTGTTCCAGTAGCATTCGTTTCTTTTATCTGTTCAACTCCTGCAACACTATGGGAAGAAGAAGATGACTTTTCTATAAATAAATATTCTTGAAAAAGTCTATCCAAAACATTCTTCAGTTTACCCTTCAACTCACTGACTTTTTCATTCTCATAACTTTCCTCAATCATCCAATCTACACTCTCTAACTTTAGCCTATGATCAAGCACAAAAGCAATAAATAGCATAATATTAAGCTTTTCAATATTTGCCTAATATTTATCATATTTGGTCTTCATCTTAAAAGCCATAGTACTGAAGCAGAAGTCATCTGATTCAGAAAACTTCCTGATTATCATGCCAATTCCATACATGCTTTGCATATATATATTTCCTATAACATAAGAAGAACTAGATATGTTTAAGGTAATATCATAAAATACTTGCAAAAAAGGTAATAAAGCTCGAGCAACATCCCAATCTGCATGTGTTGGTAAGCCCTGTGACTTTCCCTTCATTAGCTCCTCTGCATATTTGGAATCTTGGATCTCCAATAATTCAAAAGCTTTCTGAAATTTCAAAGCAACATCAAGCATTGGATATGTAGAATTCCATCTGGTTTCAACATCAAGATAAACCAGACTTTTGTATTCTATTTTTTCTTGCTCCACACAAAGTTTGAACCAATGTGCTCTTACTGGTGATGATCTCACATATTTAACTGCAGACCGAATTCTAGCAATAGAGTCATTTAAATCTTTAAGTCCTTCTTTAACAATTAGACTTAGGAGATGCGCACAACATCTAACATGCAAATACTTACCATTAAGTACATGACCTTTTCAGCTATCAAGCCTCTTCCTCAGGTACTGAACTCCAACATCATTAGAAGATGCATTATCTACAGTAACTGTGAAGACCTTATCTATGCCCCAATCAAGCAAGTACAATTTCAATGTTTTACCAATTACCATACCAACATGACTTGAAACAGAACAAAAATTTTAAATTTTTTTTTTAAGCTTCCAATCATCATCAATATAGTGAGCAGTCACACTCATGTAGCCCAAGTTTTGGCATGATGTCCAACAATCAGTTGTGATACTCACTCTTTGTTTTAACTTACTAAAAAAATATTTCAATTTTTTCTTTTCCTCTAGAAATATTTTGAAACAATCTCTAGCAATAGTAAATCGGGAAGGAACATCAAATTTAGGTTGCAATGTAGAGGTATAGAACTTAAACCCTTCACCTTCAACATGTTTGAAAGACAGTTCATCAAGAATCAAATATTTGGCTAATGCAATTCTACATGCTTCTTGATTAAAATTCCATGTAACAAGTGTGCGAGCTTGAGTGCCAGTGCCACTGTCATCGCTAACTGATTGAAAGGCTAAAGTTTTTTGTTTTTTCACTCCATGTTTGGAGGATAATCTCTGCATCTACTTAAGTGATTATTTAAACTACTTGTTCCATAATTAGAAGGGCATGAAATGAGACTTCCACAATAATTACATTGGGCTTTATCCTTATGACCATCTTCATTGGAATTTACTTTAGAAAAATGGTCCCACACCCATGAACTATTTTTTCTGCTTTTCCAAGCTTTCTGATTTGTTTTATTTATCTTTGAAGTTACATCTTGAGCTTCACTAGCCTTCTCAGTGTTCTCACCAGCATTTTGATTTTGACATAAATATTTTATATCTGAAACATTCATACTTGTATTTTCATTAGTGATTTCTCTGCAGGAATCCATCTAAAATAGAAGAAAGAAGATATATGACCAACAAACCAAGCAATCAAGCATGCAAGACTTTGCAAGTAATATTGTCCCTAATAGAACTTCAGGAAAGACAATTACGGTATTACCTAATTCACAGGATTGGGCCAATTGGCATGATCAGCCACACCGCAGTAGGAAAATCCCCGAACTAGTTGAAATTCAGCTCGCAATCCCAAAATTTCTGAGAAAACTCTGAAAAAATAGATCACAACATCAGTAAAAATTAGAAATCATAGAAGAGCTGGTACTTGAGAGAGAGGGCATACCAGAGGTCCAGAGTAGATCGTTGCTCTGGCGACTGGCGATGTCGCTGCTCTGGCGATGGACGAAGGATAAATCAGAGCAAGTGGCGACGAGATCGGAGATGCAGGGACCTAGGGTTAGGGTTTTGAACTCTCGACCTTTAAGAATGAGAAGAGAAAATGGAACAAAAGGCCCGGCGGGCGGTGGCCGGTGAGATCGGAGATGCAGGGACCTAGATCTAGGGTTTGAGCCTTTGACAATGAGAAATCAGAGCACGAGATGGCTAGAACGGAGATGCAGGGACGTAAATCTAGGGTTTGAGACTTTGAGATTGAGAAATCAGAGAAAGAGGCGACGAGATCAGAGACGCACAGACTTAGGGTTAGGGTTTTGAACTCTTACCTTTGAGAATGAGAAGAGAAAACGGAGAAAAAGGCGCGGCGGGCGGCGACCGGCGAGATTAGAGATGCAGTAACCCAGATCTAGGGTTTGAGACTTTGAGAATAAGAAATCGGAGCAAGTGACGGCCTGGTGATGACCGGTGAGGGCGAGGGCGAGGCGGCGTCGCTACGAGTGCGGGGCCGAGGGCGAGGTGGCGTCGCTATGAGTGCGGGGCCGAGGGGGAGAGCGTGGCGGCGTCGCTGCGAGTGCGGAGTCGAGGGCGAGAGCGCGGCGGCGTCACTGTGAGTGCGGGGTCGAGGGCGAGAGCGAGGCGGCGGCGCTGCGAGTGAGGAATTAGGGTTACTGGGTTAGGGTTTCGGCTGAAGGAGAATTATATACAGAGAGAAAACCGGTACGATTCCGGTTAACCGGTTTTTCAGAAAACGTGGAACCGGAACCGGACTGATTTTTCGGTTCTGTGAAATTTCAGAACCGGAACTGTACCGGTTTGCCCTGAGAACCGGTTTTCCGATTTGGTTCTCAACCGGTACGGTTCGGTTAACCGGTTTTTCGATTTTTTTGCTCACCCCTAATGTATATCTATATAATTTTTAACCATTGGGCCAGGGTTTTCACTGATCTTTGCTATGTTTATATCGAACACATATTAACATGTTAGACTAAAATTTAGCAAAACATTTCTAGCAGTATTCTTAGCAAAACATGCTACACTTGGAACACTACCTAAAACACTTCTCTGAATAAAGTAACTTGAGCTCCTGTACAACTATGTATGAGATTGAGACTTATGTTTTAGTTGCATTCTCTCCCAATTGCCCTGCTTTCAGTGATTCTCTGTTGCAATTTATCTTCACAACTACAAGCATGGTAAATGCAGAACTAGCACTCATGCTCTTGAGAATATCAAAAAACCCAATAGCAGCCGTGCTCTTGAGAATATCAGAAAATCCTACTCCTTTCGAGTCACTCTAACTAATACAATGAGCCGTACACCATATGTCATTTTATTTTGGACCCTAGTATAGACAGAACGTACGAACTGTAATGATTCATACAATTAATGCATGGATAATTGATTTCTGTCAAGAATGATGAAAACCGAACAGCATTACTTCATGAAAAATTTCTCTTTGCAATTAGTTCATACTTTCAAACAAAATCATATGAAAACAAAAAATGAAAGCTTATGTAGCATTTTGGAAAATGTCCTTCATTGCTACCATCAAACTCTTATTCAATAGCTCCATTCATAGACTGAACCATCAAACAATACATTATGAAAATTGATACACCATTGTTTACAACAAATACATAATGAATTTCTTTGATTTATTGATCAACTCCTTGCAGACCAATTTCTTGCATATCCGTGTAGTTGGAGTTTCTTGTAAAACTCCTAGATCCCATTTGATTTGGGATCAGAATCAGGATCAATTTTTTTCAAAATTATTTTTTGGGATAATTACGTACAACCCCCCGTAATTAGCCTTAATTACGCATAACCCCTGTAATTTTCGGAATTATCCACACCCCTCTATTTTCGAAAATATTTACCCACACCCCCCTAATTATTATTTAATCAAACTTTTCCCAAAAAATTCCGATTTTACACTCGGTTATTTTTATAAATACACCCCTAAAAACTTATTTTTTATATTTTACGCCCCGAAATTCGGTTTTTTGCAAATAACACCCCGAAATAACTTTGATTTACAGAAAAGTCCTCGAAATTTGGATTTTTGCAAATAAACTCCCAGAAATTATTTCGGATTACAGAAAAGTTTCCGAAATTCGGATTTTTGCAAATAACACTTCGGCGCGCGGGCGGGAGCGGAGGAGGAGGCCGGCGGCGGGAGCGGAGGCAGAGGCCGGGCGGGCGGGAGCGGAGGCAGAGGCGGGCGGGAGCAGGCGGCGGGAGCGGAGGCGGAGGCCAGGCGGGCAGGAGCGGAGGCGGACGCGGGCGGGAGCTGACGGCGGGAGCGGAGGCGGAGGCCGGGGCGCCGGCATGCCGACATTAGGGCGTGGACGGAATGGGCCGACGCCGTTCCGCCCCTGCGTGCCGGGGACGGAACGGCCTCGGCCTCGGCCGTCCGCGCCCGCGTGCCGACGCGTCGGCGCCTCGGCCTCCGTCCCGCGTGCCCTCGGCCGTCCGTGCCCACGTGCCGGCGCGTTGGCGCCTCGGCCTCCGTCCCGCGTGCGGAGGTCGTCCGCGCCCGCATGCCCTTGGCCTCCGTCCCCGGCGCGTGAGCGCGGACGCCGCAGGCGACGATCCGGCGAGGGGTGTATTTGTAAAAATTAGTTTTAAAATTTCGAAAAATTCGATTTATTTTATAAAAAAAAATTTATGGGTTTTTTTAATATATAAATATTAAATTTGTATTTACAATTTAAAAATCATTAATGTCTTTTTTGTAAAATTTTACTTAAAATATGATAAAAAATATAGACTTATTTATAAATAAAAATATTGAAGGAGTCTATTTGTAAATGTACAACATGAAAATTATAATTTTAAATTTTAAGTTTTAAAACCTTTTGATGAATTATTTGTAAAATTTACTTATAAAATAAATAAAATTTGGACTTATTTATAAAGAAAAAGATTAAATATGGTCTATTTTTAAATGTAAAAATAGTCAACTTGTAATTTGAAATTTTAAATTTTAAAACTTTCACTGTATTTTTCGTGAAATTTTGATATTAAAAATGATTAAAATATTGATGTATTTAAAAAAATCAAGGGATTTATTTCTAAATGTACAATATGGAACTTGTAATTTTAAATTTTATGTTTTGAAACGTTTGATGATTTATTTGTAAAATTTACTTATAAAATAAATAAAATTTGGTCTTATTTATAAAGAAAAATAATAAAGGTGATCTATTTTTAAATGTAGAAATAGTAAACTTGTAATTTGAAATTGTAAATTTTAAATGCAAGCAACTTTGGATGTCTGTGGCAAATGCTCTGCAAGTACTTCCTCCACGTTCAAGGAGACAACCTGGTAGGCCTAAGAAGAAAAAGATTAAGGATCCAATCGAAACATCAAGTAGAACAATATATACTTGCAGTAGATGTGATCTGCTGGGACACAACAAGAGAGCCTGTAAAGAGCCTCTTGGACTACAACAACAAATTGATGTTTCTGGATTTAGCAGTAATCAACAGTCAATGGGAAACCAATATGTTGGAGAACGTGGCAGGGGAAGAGGAAGAGGAAGAGGAAGGTCTACCGTAATGACTTCAAATTTTAGTATGTATTTATCATGTGAGTTTTTCTTTTAAAAAATTGATAATTTCTTTTTATTTTATGTGATTTTGAAACAATACATTAATAAATATCACTGTATTTTTTTGCAGAAAGTTTGTCAGATCTCTAGGATCAATTTTGATTGGGTAAACAGTCTTCTCGAAAATGATGATGATGTCATGTTGCTGGGTTATTATAACTATGGGTGCATTCTGTTTGCAGGTGCATATTTCTGCTAGATAGACTGGGGAGATATAATATGCACCTGCAAACAGAATGCACCCATAGTTATAATAACCCATAGTTATAATAACCCAGCAGAAATGAACTGTCATATCTTTTATCATAACTATGGGTTATTATAACAATGCACCCATAGTTTCTCATTCAACAAATGAACTGTCATATCTTTTATCATCTACCTCTCTTTTCTTTTGTTGAATGAGAAATGAGAAGTGTTATTTTAGACACTTATTTCATTAATGTTCTTCAAATTTTGATTTATAAGGAATAATGAAATGTTTCCTTTTTTGGTTCAATAATGGAAGGTTTGCTTTTGTTGGACAACATCAGAACTTGTTATATTGCTTTATGTCTTGAACTTTCTAGCTGCTATTGCTATCTGATTACTAATTAGGCTATATTATTTTAGTAAGCTGCAAGCTTCTATTATTGTTATGGCAGGCTATATGTTATAAAATCTCAAGAATGATTGTCATTTACTGGGAAGTGACTTTCTTTATCATCTTCAGTTTTACATAAATAGGGTTTATTCTTTTGGTGGGAGATCTGCATCTGGTGTGATTTCTCTCTGTACTCTTTCTTTAGTTATTTCAAAACTTAAAATTTAAAATTACAAGTTTCATATTTTGCATTTAAAATAGATCCCTTGATTATATTTTTAATAAATAAGTCAATATTTTAATCATATTTAATATTAAATTAGACAAAAAAAAGACAGTGACGATTTTAAAATTTAAAATTTAAAATTACAAGTTTACTATTTTTACATTTAAAAATAGACCACATTTAATATATTTCTTTATAAATAAGTCCAAATTTTATTTATTTTATAAGTAAATTTTACAAATAATTCATCGAAAGGTTTCAAAACTTCAAATTTAAAATTACAACTCTCATGTTGTACATTTACAAATAGACCCCTTCAATATTTTTATTTATAAATAAGTCTATATTTTTTTTATCATATTTTAAGTAAAATTTTACAAAAAAGACATTAATGATTTTTAAATTTATAAATACAAATTGAATATTTATATATTAAAAAACCCTTAAATTTTTTTTATAAAATAAATCTAAATTTTTTGAAATTTTAAAACTAATTTTTGCAAATACACCCATCGCCGGACCATCACCGGCCGGTGTCCTTGCCTGCGCACCGGGGACGGAGGACGAGGTCGGACGGCCCACCGGCACTTGGGCGCGGACGGCCTCTGCACGCGGGATGGAGGCCGAGGTGCCGACGCGCCGACATGCGGGGGCAGAACGACGTCCGAGCACGCGTGCCGGCGAGCCGGCCTCGGCCTCCGTCCCCGGCACACGAGGGCAGAACGGCGTCGGCCTTGGCCGTTTGCGCCCGCGTGTCGGCGCGCCGGCGCCTCGGCCTCCGCCTCCGCTCCCGCTTGCGTCCGCCTCCGCTCTTGCCCGCCCGGTGTCTGCCTTCGCTCCTGCCGCCGGCTCCCGCCCGCCTCCGCCTCCGTTCCCGCCCGCCCGGCCTCCGCCTCCGCTCCCGCCGCAGGCCTCCTCCTCTGCTCCCGCCCATGCGCCGAGGCGTTATTTGCAAAAATCTGAATTTCGGGGACTTTTCTGTAAATTGAGATAATTTCCAGCGATTTATTTGCAAAAATTCGAATTTCGAGGACTTTTCTGTAAATCAGAGTTATTTCGGTGTGTTATTTGCAAAAAACCTAATTTCGGGGCGTAAAATAGAAAAAATAGGTTTTTAGGGGTGTATTTATGAAAATAACCGAGGGTAAAATCAGAATTTTTTGGGAAAAATTTGATTAACTAACAATCAGGAGGGTGTGGGTAAATATTTTCGAAAATAGGAGGGTGTGGATAATTCCGAAAATTACGGGGGATTGTACGTAATTAAGGCTAATTACGGGGGATTGTACGTAATTATCCCTTATTTTTTTAAAAAAGTAATATTACTTATTTTGACGTTGTTATCAAATTAAATTATTATAAATTTTTTTAAAAATTTTGAATTTTAAATTATTGAAGCGTTCATTTTGATAAAAAAATATTAATTTACAAAAGTGATTCATTAACCTTGACACTGATCTTGATCTTGATTTTGAATCAAACGGTGCCCTAATGACTACAATATTTATAAAGACCATTATTTACCTCTTTTATTTTAATATTTATCTGTTTAAAAAGAGAATGATGTTGTTATATATACAAAGTATTAGACTGAGGACTACATATATTTATTATTCATGTACAAGAGTTGAATTAAAATAAAGAACCGACAAAATACCAAATATATTAATAGAGTAAATAAATTTCTAGACAATATCTATAGGAGCAAGAGGCCATATTAGAAATATGATATTCATGTATTGATTGTATAAACACATATAATTAGACAAAGTAGGAGATCTATGGATATATAATTATAAGAAAATAGAATGTGCATTACACTAATTGGATATTTCATGGTGAAAAATCGTAGTATTTTGATAATAAGAGAGATAATATTAGAGGATTAATCCATTATGCCTTTGTGGACCATGTATTTTTTTATGATACTCTTCTTGATGCAATTGATATGGCAAGTGGGGATTATAATTGAGATAGTTAGAAATTTTACAAAATGCTTAGAATTTAATATTGAGTTGTATCCAATATGTAATAACTTCATATTCTTATCATTCATCATACGATTATAGGTCATGAAATTCAAGTGTTGATGGAGCAATCATTTATTTAGTATATTATTGAAGATATTTAAAGAGGTATTTTCTGAGCATTCTTCATTTTTCAGTTAGTATCGAAAGGCTTAGAGTATTGTAAAGATATAGTGACATCTTTGCTAAGTAGTTCAGAGAACATATAAGTATAATTGAAACTTAATCTACACATTATCTAAGAATTTATATATCTGATTCCTAATATATGACTTATTTTATATTGCTGAATTAGAAAGAAACGATAAGATATATGAGATTACGAGAGAGATATTACTTTTAACAGCTAGTCATGACAAATGGGCGAGTAAATACTTGGGATACATCGTAAATGATTTTTGATTTCATATGAAGATGCATAAAATAAGTTGTTATACGTAAAATAATAGCATAACTTTGAAGATAGTTATAAAAAATTTTGCAAGCGTAAAGGACAAGAACCCCTGTGTTAGGAGTTGTATAGTTATATAGTATTTTAATGGATACTATTGAGATATAGTATAATAATAAACTCAAGTTTGTGTTGTTCAAGTGTAACTGGATCGATAATAATACTAGAGTGACAATCAATAAGTTTGAATATATGATAGTGAACTTCAACCATCTAATATACGAACACAACTGTGTGGAGATGAGTCTTATATTCTTGCGCATCAAGTATATCAAGCACATCAGATATTTTACATAGTAGATTCTTTAGATTTGGAGTGGCATATGATTGTGAAGAGGATTCTGAGGGAGTACTTTGATGCCTTTGACTACATAATAGATGATGACAACTATAAAGAGTCGATCATGGAGCCTGGCACCATATAATAACTAGACGATTTTGACTATAAATTCAAATGTAGAAATATTGAAGGAGTAATAATAGATGTTCCATATATTAATTTATATCAGTCATATGCAGAAGAAGATAGTAAAGATGACAACATGACCAATAAATCTAATACCAAAGAGAAAATCTTTTCAAAAGATGACAAATATGATAGCGACGACACTAATGATGATTTCATGTCTAAAAAAAATGATAGATAAATGTTATTATCATGTTAGGTTGAAATTTGCTACAAATAATTATTTGCTATTTACTATTATCTATCATTACATTGCTTATTTTATTGATATTATTTCTAGTTTCATTACATCCTATGTGATTTGATTGGTGCACTATTTTGTGGAATTTCTTAGCAAAGGTGTCAGATGATGGGCTAGTCTCTCGGATGCAAGGGGTATACTAACTTAAGGGTTGAAATATATTCTTCAACTGATAATTAGAAGTTGGGTCATTTTATTCAGTAAATTTGATTTATTATGAATTGTATTACTTATACCTTAAGGTATTTACTAAAGTTGAGCCTTCTAGACTGGATGTCTTTATCACGTCCCATACTAAGAAGGACAGACAATTAGTTGGCGCAACATTTGCAACCACCATAATGAGTATTTAACAAATTTTTTCAATATTTTTTCTAATGAAATAATGCTAATATTTTTAATATTTGTATTATAGGAGAAGATCACTCAGTTGAAACATCAATTGGAGGGCTCTCTCTAGGATACGATCGCTCAAAACACGATTCATGATAAGGTATTTGGACCTGATAGATATGGCCAAATGTAGATATTTGGTATAGAATTGACTCCCAGAACTATATTTGGATCCTCCTTAAAAGCCTCTCAAAGTGAGCAACTTTAGTATACCCTTAGTCAATTGTAGGCAATTATCTGGATGGAGATTACTTCAACATTAGGGAGATTAAAGAAAGAGGTATTCGAATAGCTTCCTTATACTATGTCTTAGTTTGCCCCACATCTAAAGATATGAACCAAATTTTGTTATTTTATAGTATACATGGAATATTTATTTATAATACTAATACATGCTTTTTATGAAAAATTAAGGAGGTTATGGATGTAGCATCCTAATAGTAAGGTGACATTGGCGATAGTTAGGCTATTTCGAAGGAGACTTTTTCTACTTCCTAGATTACTTAGGTACAAATATATTTTGATATTACACGTATTGAATATTCATTGTTTATGGACATGGGTAGAAGAAAGGGAGTGGAGACTTGGGCATTGGGTGGTAACTTGGGCATGGAGATCGTGATATGGGCAAGTACACAATAAGAGTGGGGCTTGGGCCTGCACATTTAGGTATGAGTAATTTACGTGATGGTACTCACATATTTTATTGCTTATATCGATTTTAAATTTTTATTTATTTTCATGTATCAATTGTATTATTTGTAACATAGTTCTCAGTTTCATCTGAAACGTTTTAGTTTCGCTCATAGCCGAAATATTTTAGCTTGAATTTTGATTTTGAATTCAAAAGATATATTTTTTATATTTATATATTATATTTATGTTAGAAACTACTATTATCTTAGTGGTTAAGCCTTTAACTTGGGTTTCAAGTGACCTAAGTTCAAATCTAAGAAGCACTATTTTTATTTTCTTATATATTTTATAATTTATTTACCACAATTTTTTTTAATTTAATACTTTATATATATATATAATATCTTTTTTTTTAATATTTTTAAATTGAAAGTCAAATTTTAGTCAAAAAATTTTAAAAATAATTTGACCGAAAAAACCTAAACAACCGAAATCGATCCCACAACTGAAACTTAAAACCTTAGTTTATAAATAAAAATATATTTAAAATGATTGATATTGTAAATATAAGATTTGGATATTGTGCTACTGGTTGAGCGTGGCTAAAGTCAAACTTTTAGAGGTGCTAAGATGTAGTGCTACTAATGGCTTTCATTAATGGTGCTAATTAAATCCAATAGCAGCAGTAGTGGTTAGTGCCTCTATTGGTTTTTAGAGGATTAATTTATCGTCACGAATATTTGTGATGTTACTTAATATGACACTTTGGTAGCACCATAAATTAGTGTGATTATTGGCTTTTTGGTACTAATTTTACTTATAATGTGCTATATTAGTACTAAAAATATTATAAAATACTATAGTGTCCAACCTACCATTGTTCATCTTCTTTGATTAGCTATTGTTCATCTTCTCCAACCAACCACCATTCATCTTCTTTAACCAATCATTATTCATCTTCTCTGAATAATCATTATTTATCTTCTTTGACCAACCACCATTCATCTTTCGTCTTGTTGGAGATCGCTACTATTTTGAGCATGGAGAGCACATTCACCATTGCATATTTTGGAGAGAAAACTTATGTTTTGAGTTTGTTAATGTCATCATCTTGGGATTTTGTCCTCAACAAAATTTGTGCAAAATGGAGTTTGAACCATTTTTTGGTGACTATATGTCATCACATGCGATCAGAAGATGCTTACGCTATCCATGGCAATGGCTTTTAGCATATGTGCAACATTCATCACACTTTCAATAAAGTTGTGATTGAGATGGTTGTTAAAATCGTGAATCCCACAACAGTGCAACAAGAGCAATTCAAAATATGTTGATACCCAAAGAATATGGTGGGTGAAGTGAAATTTTCTTGTAACTTATGCTCTATTTTGTTTGATGCTTGTATGTCTTTGAAAGTCTACTATATTTTCTATTCATCTACGCCTTTTTGGGATCAAGTTCAATGGCTCAAGATGGTGAAGATCTCGGGGAATGACCTCGAAAAATAGACCAAAATATTTTTAATTTGAATGTGCTATTAGGTATTGTGGAAACTTTGATTTTCAATAGACACAGGTTCCTATTATTAATTACTTCAACGATTGTCAGGAACCTCATAAACTTAGAAACCTAATTAATAAAATAAATACACAAAAAGGAAAGAAAGTATCATTTAATTGATTTGAGAAATGATACCTATATTAAGTAAGGATATATTTTCACTTTACAATGAATTTAAATATAAATAAAATAATAATAAAAAGAAGAGAAAGTGGGGAAAGAAGCTTGATTTTTGTTGTTGCCCCACTTTAATGCATTGGACTATATGACATCTGACTCAAATGGGTCTTAATTCAGTTCTCAGCGAGTATTGATGATTTGATTTAGTAGCATGATCCGGTGGGATATAAAAAAAGATAAGGAATGATTAACAATTTTGAGTATATTGATAATTAACTTTTTTTTAGTAGTATTATCGATGGTTAATCAAGTTTAGTTTGAAGTATCGTCAGTAGCTTTGAGCATCAGCAATTAACTTCTTTTGAATAAGGCATCTGACTGATTGATTAAATGAGTTCTAAGTCTACCTTTGGTTCAATTTAATATGGCTAACAAACTTAGCTTTATGCTTACCATTTCTAACTTTGGTAATCAGCAGTCTCTCAAGTATGTTGTCGATCAAGTTTGAGGTGTTGCCAATGACTTTCGAGTATCTATTAACTTAGCCTTGAAGTATGCTGACGACTTTAACCGTGTTATCGGTTGATTTCATTTGAACATAGCATTTGACTAACTACTTGAATGAGTTCAAGCCTGCATTTAGTTCAATTTGAAAGAATGATTAGCGACCTTGATTTATACTAATCATCTTTAATTTGATAATTAATGGTATTTTTTAACTTGTTGTTGATTAAACTTGAAGTATTGTTGACAGTTTTAAGCTTATTGTTGACTAACCCTGACTTGATTTTGGTCGAGTCCAATTCTGTTCAATTTAAAGTTTAGATTTAGTTTTGATTTAAGTTTGATTTGATTCAATTCAATGTTCAAAACTTGATATTGAATTGAATCTGATTTGATTTGGTTTGATGTATAGAATTTGGTTTTAATTAGAATCTAATTTATTTTAGTTCAATATTCAGAACATGATTTCAATTTGAGTTTGGCTTGATTTAGTTTATGTTCAAAACTCAATTTCGATTTGAATCTAATTTGATTCAATTTGATGTTCAAATCTTGATTTTGAATCGGATCGGGCTCGACCTTGTATTGGACCCTTATCAATTTCCTTATAGATCCTTAATGGGTTTTGATTTGGACACTTAATGGATTCTTGATGGATCTTTGATGGGCCTTGAATTCATCTCTTGATGGGTTCTTAATAGATCTTAAATCTAAACTCTGGTGGATTCTTGTCAGATCCTTATTGGATCTTAGATCTGACCCTTTATGAGTTCTTAATGAATCCAGGCTCGACCTATTAATGGATTTGAGTTCAATCCATTTTGGACCCTTATTGGGTTCAGGTTTGAACTTAAATAAAATGGAGTTCGAGTTCAAGTTGATTTAGGTTCAACTTAGTTTTGGTTTAGTCTCTACCTGATTTTGGTTTTGTTTCAATTTGATTTTGGTTTAAATTTGAACTTGGTTTGATTCAACTAGGGTTCGATTTGAATTTGATTTAACCCAATTAGCGTTTATTTCGAATTGTTTTAACCCAATTAGGGTTCAATTCAAATTTAGTTAGACGCAATTAGGATTCGATTCGAACTTAGTTCAACCTAATTAGTTTAATTTAGACTTGGTCTGATCAAGTTAGGGTCTAATGCAAACTTAATTTAACTTGATTAGAGTTTAGTTCAAATTTAATTTATTTTTAGATTGATCTGATTTGAACACAATTCGGGTTGGGATTGAAACAATTTGAGTGAGGTTAACCTAATTTGAACCTGATTAGAGTTGGGGTCTAAATTAGTTTGGTTTGGGATTAACTCAATTTAGATTTTGGTATAATTCAGCTTGAGCTTTATTCCATTTATTTGATCAATTTAAATCTAGTTGATGGTCCATTTGAGTCAATTAATTATGATATTTTGTATCGAAAAGAGTAAACTATCACTTATGCATCCCACAGAGCTGCAGTTATTTGGTTCCGAAGTATTTTCCCATATCGCACTTCACGTTGCGATATATGGATATTCGGTTCATATGTTTCATTGTGTGCTCCCGTATATTCTTCATTTTTATTATCAACCCCTTCGTTAGCCCCACAATTGCAAAATAGCTGATCCTCACCGTAATTCCTACGTATAAAATTATGTAGTACAGCACAAGCTACCACTATAGCACATTATGTCTCGTAAGGATATGGTTGCATTTTGCGTAATATTTGAAACCACTGCTTAAATACGCCAAATGTCCTCTCCACACAATTTCTCAAACTGGCATGCATGTGATTAAACTTTTCCTTCGGATTCCAATATTAGACTCGACCTTGACCAAACTGTCCAATGTGGTAACGTTCATTTTGAAATGGTGCAAAAAATTTGCTAGTATTGGCATACCCAGCATCCACCAGATAGTTTTTACCTAAAATAAACTATAATTATCATTACGAACATTATCATTAGTATTTAAAGAAAATCAAAATTATGAGTTTCACCTTTAGGGACGAAGAAATCGGTTTGTCTTAAACATTCTTGTAAGACTCGTGCGTTTACCGTAGATCCCTCCCAACCGCTACAAACGAACAAAAATTCCATATCAAAAGAAACAACTGCCATAACATTTTATATAAGCAACCCATGCCGGTCTCGAAATGAAAGTTGCATTTCTCGACTCACAATTGCCGATATATGTGTGCCATCTATACCCCTGAGTGCATCCTACAAAGAAACACATAATATGATGAAATATATGTTGACATTACTTAGAGAATATTGTAGAAACTTATCTCACCTTGAAAAAGGAATATACTTCTCCTCGATTAAGAATTGCGGGATGGACTGGAGCATCATGAGGCGGCAATTGTATATAATCATTTTTTAGGGACATAACACCTTCCAAGTCTTTATTCAAGTACTTGCTTATAGTCTCTGTAGAGTGTTGGAATGCCAGCTACAAGTCTCTGTTAGACCCTCCATGAGCAACGGAGTAAAGAAAAATTTCTTCTTGTAATTCAGTTGATACATGGGCTGTAGGCACGATACTTTCCCGTTCAACAAGCATTCTAGTGAGCTGTAGAAACACTTGGTGCACAACTCTAAAGGTCCAAAAAAAAAAGTATTCATTGCCTAGTAAGTCGTACATAAACTCTATCCCAGTAAATGCTCGATTATTCAGTGGACGGGGTGGTCTTTTCGCAGAGGTTGAAGAACCTTGTATACAAGCAAAAATGTGATCTTCCATGAGCAACTCTACTTTTTCCTTTACATCATTAAGAATGTCGTCATAATTAGACATCTTGGTATTACAAAGAAGAATGAACTTGTGTCATAGCATCAACAATAAGGTCACTCTATAAATAGAGATCGACCTAAGTCATCAGAGTGATAAATCATGTCTGATTGATATGACGTGTCGTCTTGATGTTACAGAGATGAACTATTGACGTCAGAGTGATAAATCACGTCTGATTGATAGGACATATCGTCCTGATGCTAGGAAGATGAACAATTGACGTTAGAGTGATACGTCCTGTTTGATTGATATGACGTATTGTCTTGATGTTACAGAGATGAACTATTGACGTCAGAGTGATAAATCATGTCTGATTGATAGGACATATCGTTCTGATGCTAGGAAGATGAACAGTTGACGTTAGAGTGATACGTCCTGTTTGATTGATATGACGTATTGTCTTGATGTTACAGAGATGAACCGTTGACGTCAGAGTGATAAATCATATTTGATTGATAGGGCATGTCGTCCTGATGTTAGGAAGATGAACAGTTGACCTCAGAGTGATACGTCCTGTCTGATTGATATGACGGGTCGTCTTGATGTTACAAAGATGAACTATTGACGTCAGAGTATAAATCATGTCTGATTGATAGGACATATCGTCCTGATGTTAGGAAGATGAACAGTTGATGTCAGAGTGATACGTCCTGTTTGATTGATATGAAGGGTCATCTTGATGTTACAGAGATGAACTGTTGACATCAGAGTGATACCTACCTCCCACGCCATTTCGGACTTGGTGCCAGCTCAACCTAAAATTTGTCTGCGAGCGAGAAGGAACACCCTCCAATTTTGGTCACCTTTTCTGGCTTTGAAAATTTTAATTTTTTTTTGACGTACGATGTGAGTCCCTCGTAGTCAATGTCCACCACAAGAATTAAATGGAGGTAAGTTGAGATTATAAAGAAGAATTTTTTTTTGGCAAATATACCCCCTATAAGGTTGCTTAACTACAAAAACATTCCATTAAAATTTGTCATTGCATGTATTCCCTTCCAAAACAAAAAAATAATTAATCATGAGCTGACCATGAACATTAGAAACATATTCACAATCCCATTTAATTTTTGGTAGAGCACGTACCAACCTCAATTAATACAACCTAAGCATCAGCTAGCATAAATTATGTTATTTAAATTATACAACTTGTGATATACTACACAAACCCATGTGATATCAGCATGTGATATACTACATAAACCCATGTTTTACCGTCACAAATCACACAAACACAGTTTCACCTCAATTACAACTAATCACACAAACACACCCTCACCTCAATTACAATCACAAATTACAGAAGCACACCCTCACAAATCACACAAGCACACAGCTCCTTCACCTGGATCATGGACTCCATGGAATTTGATCCTGAAACTGGCCGCGACAATTCCCATTTCAGTAAATGCTAAGATGAGTTTTGGAATTAACTTGGCAAGCATGATCTTGAAACCAGTTGAACAACTCTTGTGATCTTCATCTATTTTCTTCTCAGATTCAAGCATATAAGACCTTACATGCCATAAGGATAGAATGTGAGAAGGAAAGCTTTCTCATTGCAGGTGATCAGCAAAAACAGAAATCATTATCTTTTTAGAATTGAATAAAAGAAAAAATAATGCATACTTTCTATGGAGGGTCATGCTTCTGTCGAGACCTTCCTTTCCTTCTTGTCCTTCCCTTGATTAGCCCCAGCCTTGCTTGCCTTTGCTGCTGCATTCCCTTTCTTCTTCTTGTCTTCCATCTTCACCCTTTGTTTCTTCCTCTTCACCTATAAACAATATAAAAAACTTAGAAACGAAGCTTATATAAGGCAGAAACGGATAATGCAGCTCAAATTAAAAGCTCATTTGAAGAAAATTGCAATTAGGAATAGACATTCACTGGAGTTAGCTTTTTTCGTCTATTTTTTTGACTTTGTATCAGCATCTCCATGAGAAGTATCAGCATCTCACAATTAAGTAAGAAAAACATATGAAATAGCTCAAAAATTAGTAGCAACAGCGTGTTCAGAGTACTAGCAAGGAGCTTGCCCCAGGACCTCCTCGTACATTATCCCATTATCTGACAGCCTATTGGGAGTTATTCGAGATTTGAGGGGCTGACAGATAGGATTTACGTAACTGTACCTTACTCCAATTTATATCATATTTTTCTATTCGCCTCTCAGCCCATAATTTCAGCCCAAACGGGTCCTCCTGTAGCAGAAAATATTCCTGATGCAGTGGATCTTTCAGACATTCAGTGCATTTAAACTTGTCTAAAGTGTCAATAAAAGTAAGGTTGAACAACTTGGCCAAGCACTTTTTATACGTCTCATTGTTAACACAAATTCCACTATACTTTTTGTCCATAACCTGCATCCACCTGTCCAAAGTCTCTGGATCAGGAGTTTGCACAGAATTGGTCCTAGTACTTCTCAGGAACTCTCCAATACGTCTCCTGCTATTTTTTCCGCTGCTACCATCGATTCCTTCAAGAGAGTGTTTCCCACGTGGCCCAGAAGTAGGGTTCTCACCAGAAAACAACCTCCGAGTAGTACAAGTGTCTAGATCATCGTCAGCCTCAGTGTTGTTTTGCATCACTAGTGAGTCGCTCGAATTGGATCTCTCTTATGCTGTAGGTAGCTCTGCAGGTGCACTTCTCGATGATAGCATCCACCTTCCTATCGCAATTGAGCTCTTCACCATTAGTTCTACATCAAAAAACTGAGAAAACCCAATGATCCATGCATTTTTGTATTGTGGGTTGTGCTGCCAAAAAAAAAATGTGTTAGACATAAAATTAAGGTTTGTATTCTGAAAGTTACAACGTAAAATGTAAAACATATCATAAAGAAATCTCTCATTACTTCTGAATCTCTTGCTGTTGGCCTATGGCTATCATAATCCCATGTCCATCCACTCTTATTCTTCATAAACTGAAATTCATTATACCTTTCCTTCAGTCTCTTTCATTTGGACCTCGATTGATCTGCATCTCGTACCACGACAGATAATTCATTGAATTTTTGCACAACTTTATTCCAAGATTGCTTTCTGAAATTACCACCCTTGTTCCTTCCATCAACGTGTTCCTCCATTAGCAACCGAACAAGTAAAGTGTCCTTATCAATGGTCCAATTTGGGGCGTGTACAGCCTTGTTAGAAGACTCTCCAGCTTGCTGAGTTGATTTTCCCTTTCCTTGTGTTCGAGGACTTCGCCGAACTGGTGGATTGTGAGCATCTAGTTATGAAATATGAACCACCGAGTCGGATGCAGCATACGAAGGATTCATTATTTTCAATAGAAATCAAATCCTGACAAATCAAACCATTCAAGCAACCTGTGTGAATCTAAAACTACAGACCATTCATCAAACCCTACAAAACAAATTTCAACCCACAAAATGAGCCAAAAAAGCAAAAATCCATTGCGATGTCTTTGAGGGGAATAATACAAATTGACTATACCAATGAAAGCAACCAAAATCCATCAGATCAACCGCGAACAAACCCTATTGAAAACTAACTGAGAGATCATTCAGATTGAAAACCAGCAGATCGAGGTGAAATCGATAAATCAACAGAAATGGCAGAGATACATGAGGTACCTTAGGAAGTACTACAGAGAAGTGATCGGTCACGAGCGATGGTGGCATGACGGCAAGCGGAGCACTCTCTTGCTTCGAAGACAAGAAATGTCACGCGGAGGAAGAGTGTGAGGAGGCATCTACTGCGTCGTCGGCGGCGAAGGAGGAGAGGAGTGCTCTGCTGCGTGGGTGGCGGCGTCTGCTGTGTCGTCGGCAGTGAAGGAGGAGAGGAGTGCTCTGCTTCAGGGGCACCAGCGTCTGCTGCATCGTCAGCAGCGAAGGAGGAGAGGAGTGCTTTGCTGCATGGGCACCGGTGTCTGTTGCATCGGCGGCCGCAAAGGAGGAGAGGAGTGCTCTGCTACGTGTGGGCGGCGGCATCTGCTGTGTTGTTGGCGGCGAAGGAGGACAGTAATACAAATAAACTATACCAATGAAAGCAACCAAAATCCATCAGATCAACTGCGAACAAACCCTACCGAAAACTAATTGAGAGATCATTCAGATTGAAAACCAGCAGATTAAGGCGAAATCAATAAATCAATAGAAACAGTAGCGATACATGAGGTTCGTAACCTTTGGAAGTACTACAGAGAAGTGATCGGTCATGAGCGGCGGTGGCACGATAGTAAGCGGAGCACTCCCCCGCTTTGAAGACAAGAAATGTCACACGGAGGAAGAGTGTGAGGAGGCGTCTGCTGCGTCGACGACAGCAAAAGAGGAGAGGAGTGCTTTGCTGTGTGGGTTGCGGAGTCTACTGCGTCAACGGTGGCGAAGGAGGAGAGGAGTGCTCTGCTGCGTGGGTGGCGGCGTCTGCTGCATCGTCGGCGGCGAAGGAGGAGAGGAGTGCTTTGCTGCATGTGGGTGGCGGCATCTACTGCGTCGTCGACGTCGAAGGAGGACAGACTCGTGCTCTGCTGCGTGTGGGCGACGGCGTAGGGGAAGAAGGGCATTATATAGTTAGGGTTTTGTGGCTGGAGCGATCTGAGCCATTGGATTGAGATCCAACGGTTGAGATGCACCGAAGGTATTTTAGTCATATCCTAATTATAATTTAAATGAATTAAATAATGTTATTTTGGTCAAATTTTTGATATTTGGAAGATAGCCCGGTCAGTCTGAGCTGATTCTAGGCTTGAGTTGGAACCAAACGGGGCCAAATATATCATTGAAGAAGTTGGGTGATGGTAGATCAATGGATGGAATCTGAAGAAACAAAGTTGGCTTGAAGAAGACTCAAGGGACAGCTTACTAAGTTTAGCTTTTTTATTTTTTTGAGTCAAAAATTTATTAATTGAATTCTTAGGTTAGAGCTTTGGCTGATACTCAAACCTATCTTGGAATGCTTGCACCGGCTCATTATTTATCCAAGGTCAATTTGAGAAGATATCAATATAAAACTAAAGTTACAGTAAAATAGTAGTTTTCTATTAACTTTAAATGCTTGAACTTCATGGCTCAAATGCTCGAATATAGCAAAAATAACTCTGGAATTACTGACAACATCGAATGCCTAAACATCGGGATTAGATGCCTAAAGATTTGGATGCTGTAACTTCTGAAATTTCCATGTTCAAAGTTCAGATGCTCGGTGTATTAGTCGGACATTCGAATCTGTATTGTTTGGACGTCTAAACCTTACCATCAAACACTTGAACCTATGTCATTAGTTATAATGACTAGTTAAATTTAACTATTGGGATGTTTTGGATGCTTGAACCTTATGGTTCGGATGCCCAAATGTGCTGAGTAGAGCCTATAATGACTAGCTCTCTCCCAAATGAGTATTTAAAGGCTTGAGACTTATTTATTAAAGAACTTTTGCATATTTTTGAGCAATCTACACTTGAGATAATAGGCTCTCTATAGCCCACTACTCTCCAAGATCTTTATGCCTAGTTCTTCAACTTTCAAATCTTCAAAACCCTTGCTCTCCTTTTGAGAGATCTTGTAGTGAAGAAAAAGAGTTGATTTTCCTTTTTGTGATCAAGTGTAAACTCTACAAGATTGTTTGGAGTGGTTAAGAGACTCAAGGTCCAGTTTTCTTGTCAGTTGGTACAAGAAGAGTTGTAATGGTTTTACTTCATTGATGAAGCGACACTCTAGTAGAGAGTCAAAGTCCTCAAGATCGAAATAAGAGCTATGGAGTATAAGTAGTTGGTCTTTGAACCATGCTACATTATGGTGCACACTTTCTTTACTTATCCTTTACTTAATTGCACTTGTGATTGATTGAGATTGGCTTTAAATCATTTAAGTAGACTGAATTTGTTTTGTTTTCATCAAAAAAGTGCTATTTGTTATCAAAAACCTAATTCACCCCCTCTTAGATGATTTTTGTGCTTTCAATTGGTATTAGAAATTGGTGTATTTATTTTTAATTTAACCACCTAGAAGTTTTTAATCTGTATTTCTGAAAAATTTTGGTGCTTCACCATCCTTTCAAGAGAGGCAATCTACCACTCGTCCACCACTATTCAATGACACTCATTTTAATTATTGGAGAGCCCAAATTTGGATCTTTATAAAAACTATTGATTATGATCTAAGGCGATTGATAGAGATAGGGTACACTCTAGTCACCAAAACAATTGATGGGGTGAAGGTTCCCAAACTCAAGGATGAGTAGAATGAGATTGACAAGAAAAATGATTCTTTGAGTGTGAAAGTGATGAACAATTTATATTATGCTCTTGATCCCTCTGGATTTAACTATGTCAATATTTGTGAGATGAGTCATGATATATGGTATTGTCTTGAAGTTATCCATGAGGGTACAAGACAAGTAAGAGAATATAAAGTGAACATATTAGTTAACCAATATGAATTCTTTAACATGAAGCCAAATATGTCTATCACCGAAATATTTACTTCCTTTGCTGATATTATCAATACTCTTAAATCTCTCAGTAAAGCTTATATTAATGATGAGATGGTGAGAAAGATTTTGAGATGTTTGACTAGGACTTGGGATCCAAAAGTGATGACAATACAAGAGGCTAAAGATCCCAATACACTACCTTTGAAGGAGCTTCTAGGATCTCTAATTACTCATGAGATGACAATGAAGGACCAGATCTGAGAGGACAATAAAAATAACAAGAAGGAGAACATTGCTTTTAAAGTCAAGGAATTAAGTGGAGAAGAAGAGGAGGAGAGCAATAAAGAGTTGGTGTTTCTTACAATGAAGTTCAAAAAATTTCTCAAGAAGAAGTATATGCTAAGAAAGCTAAGAAAGGGTAAGAGGAGCAACCCAATAATGGTAGTAGAAGAAGACATACCAACATGCTTCAAGTGTAAGAAGCTAGGCTATATGAAAGCCAATTTTCCTCTCAACAACCAATCGAAGAAATTCAAGACTAAGAAGGAAAAGGCAATAGTGGCAACATGAGATCACTCTCAAGAGGAAAGTGAGGATGTTTCATCCGACGATGAAATGTGAGCTTATGCCTCATGGCAAATGAAGATGAGATTGTGACCTATCCTTTGAGGAATTATAAGAAGCTTTTGAAGAATTATTTTCAAGACGTGCAAAATTGAGTCTTAAGCATGCTTCATTGAGAAATAAACTATACTTTACTTGAGAGTGATTTTGGTGCTTTGAAATCTTCGAAAAACACTTGCAATTGTAAAGAGGATATTAATACACTCCAAGTATATATATGATATTTTTAAAAGCTTTTAAAACTACTTATGCATGCCAAAATGATCTTGACATACTTAGAAATGAGAATAGTCATTTGAGAAAAATTTTACAAAATTTCTTTCATAGAATACTACCTTAAATATGATTCTCAAAAGTCAAAGGAATATATTAAATAAATCCAATTTTGGCTGTATTTCAACTTCTAAGTTCAAATGTATTAAAATTACTTTTATAAAGGCTTCAAAAGTAACTCATTCTCAATTGACTTGCACTTATTATTGTAGAAGAGGATAAGTCTCCGCTAGTTACTCAATTAAGAGAAACCCTTCTCTTAAATGAATATGGGTACCTATGGGGATAATCCAAAAAAATTAAGAAATCCAAGCTAGTTTGGGTTCCTAAAACCTCTCTAACATGATTATTGTTGTAGCTGGGGATGACCCATGAGCTTTTATAGCTATATCTTATGGTCACTTTCTAGCTAACATGTTAGAGGTGAGTAATTTTATCTCATATTTCTTGCATGATTATTTACATTTATGTCCTTTTACATACTCTTTTTTCTAACCTTGAGGACACATAATTGAGAATGGGTACCTATCCAATTTCAATGTGTTAGTTGTGCCTTCACTCTAAAAAGAAAATGAGAAATGGTTCCTCGATAGTGGATGTTTAAGACACAACACAAGGAATCTATCCATGTTCAAGAAGTTGGTAAGAAAAAATAGAGGATTTGTTACCTTCGGAGATAATAGAAAAAGTAAAATCATTAGTAAAGGTAACATTTCTATTTGTTCCTCTCTTATTAAAAGTGTACTCCTAGTTGAGGAACTTATTTATTGCCTATTAGTCAATTATGTGATAAGGATTTTCATATCTTGTTTAAATCTAATTATTACATAATTAGATATAATGATAGCAGCAATATTGCTTTTGTGGGTCATCATAATAAAAATGTCTATAGTATTGATCAAAATGACCTTAATGTTGAAAAATATTTTGTAGCTCATGAAAACCATGAATGACTTTGGCATTGATGCTTTGGATATACATGCATGGATATAATTGCCAAAGTCAACCAGAAGAAGCTTATGAAAAGACTACTTAAAGGCAAGTTTATCAAAGATCAAATATGTGATGCATGTTAAATAAAAAAATAAGTGAAACCCTTACACAAACCCAAGAAGATAGCGTCAACTATAAGGTCACTTTAATTTCTTCACCTAGACTTGTTTGGCCCCTTGGGACTACAAGTATAGGAGGTCAAAAATATGTGATGCATGCTAAATAAAAACAAACAAGTACCAAGATAAATTGGTGGAGAAGTCAGTGGGGGTCTAATAGAGGGTTATGTGTACTGTTGCTATGACCTTCTTGATAACTTTGTGAAGCTTGATTTTAATCCATTCCATGACTTGTTCCTATCAAATATTAAGCCTGAATTGTTGCTTCACCATTTGAAGTTCTACCACTTGGACTCCCATGGTATTCTTTAGTATAGTGTATCTTTATAAAGAGTGTATGTGTCGAGAAGTTTTACCTTCTTTCCTGATTTTTTGTTTCTTGACTTTTGCCTTCTTCATATTTTCGACACCATCTGTTTGATGTGATTTGTGAAGATCCAATTGCTCCTAAACAAAGGATGCCAAGTCTTTCTTCTTTGAGTTTTTATGCTTTTTGTTGCTCCTGTGAATATAGTTGTATTATTTGGTGCCTTCGTGTCATTTTTGTGACACTTTTGATAATTGCGTTGGTGTGCCATATAGGTTGCCTTTTGCATTTGCGTGGGTGAGTTTTTTCACACAGCCATGCAAGTGACACCCTCGCCGTAGTCCAGTTATAGAGTAGTTTCAGTGTTTCTAGAATGTTGGCAAGAATCTTTTAGGCCTTTATAGTCTAGCTACATAAAGTAGTAATTGATTGTGCAATTCATAGTTTATTTCAATGTTCCTTCTCTTGTATTGAGTTCTCGTAGCTCTTCTCGGCCTATTAATTCCTTTATTCTAGTTAACTCAAAATTTTACCTCTATTGCCTGCTCCTTAGGTGCAAGTAACTTTAGTTTCACTGGTGCTTCTTCGGACGAGTTATCTAGCAACCCTTGTGATGGTCTGACTGGCGATGCAAGGGGTGCTGGAGCATCCAATACTCCTGCAAGACCTGAATCGATGAGAAAAGGGTGCCCTAATCTATAACTATTGTTTAATGAATTACTTATCAATTCTATTGCCAAATATCACAGGGAGGTAAATTTTTTGAGTGTTTACTCTTTTGGTCTAATTTTAACTGAGACTAATGATTTCTTTCATTATAGCTGGGTGACACTCTTTAGGAGATGTTGATTGCCTCTTGAGGCTTCAGAAGGAGATGAACCGAGCTACCACTGCTAAGGCTAATTGATGTAGGATAACTACATCTCTTTTACAAGTAAAATTAGATATTCAGTCCAAGTTAAATTCTAACTCCAATTATGATTCGCCAGAATTGGTATAGGTACAGTTCGAATGCCATATCTTCTAATATATTTATACAAATCTAGTAAATAACTATCTTTGGAAAGCTGAGATCGATTCCTACAAGTTTCTTATTTATTATTTTGGATAATTTAAATTCTATATTAGTCAAAATTAGGATTTATTTATCAGTCTGAATCAATAATAGTCTTAACCCAATAAGGAATAGGATTTAGATATTTTTATAGGTTAACTAGAATTTTTAATGGGGTCTAAGTCCTATTTTTAGTCTATATCAAGTATGACTCTAACTTTATTAGAGAGCTATATATACAGTTCAAGGTTGTAACAAATTTTTTTTTCTATCAATAATATCTCTTATTTTAGATTTATTCCCTTCTATCTTCCTTATGGATTTAAGGATCTATCATGATGAAAAGATGGTGATCTTTTTTCTATCCCTCATAACCGCTTTCGTTGTATCAAATGGTATCAGAACGACGTTGTTCCTGAGCTCAACTCCATTGATTGGAGTTGGTGACGACAACTCCATGGACGGTGATTTAAGAGGCTATTAAACTCAAGATTTGATCAAACAAAGTATTCTTACTTCTATTACTAGGAAGTATGAAATTTTGAAGCAGATTAAAAACAAAAACCAAGTTTGTCAATTGATTGTAAAAAAGGCTCACGGTCCATCGCCAAGGCTAATTGATGTAAGCTAATTGAAAACTTTCTCGATTGGATAGAATAACTCGAAGACTTTTTCAAATATCTAAAGGTTTCTGGGATAATAAAAATTAATATTATTGAATTAAAACTCAAGGGATAAGCTTCATCATGGTGGGAGAAATTTCAACAACATGTAAAAGAAGGTCATCAAAAACTCCAAACATGGTTAGAGATGTAACACCTTTTAGAAAGAAAATTTCTACAAAAGAACTACTTTATTCATTTTGAGGATGTACGCACCAAATTGAAGCATGAGATTCAAGAAAGTGTAAAATTTAATCTAGTTTTTCAAAAAATTTCAAAAGAAAATCACAAATTTCGAAATAAATCGTTCAGGGGTTAGTGTTGTCATAGATTCTATTATAATTTCTTCCTATATTAAACCTTATTCCTTTATAATGATGAATGCCAAAGAAGAAGATGATATTAGAAAAGTAATTCTAAATACCTTTTTTATGGATGAAATAAGTCCAAACAAGAATTTGTACATTCCTACTTCTCCAGAAAATTTCATTTTACAAGAAAAGTCATCTGCACATATTGAAAATTTCAATCAAAGTTGTAAAGTTACTAGTGATACAAATCACAATATTATCTTTGGACAGGATAAATTATATTATTTAAAACTTACTAGTGAATATGCAAAAATGCCACAAAACTTTTCACCACTTAAGGATGATGAGATAATACCTGATTTTAGTTGTTATTCATCATATCCAAAAGTTTATTATGATTACTTGAGATTCAGAATTAAATATAAAAGCCTACAAGTCATAAAGACTACTTTAGGGATTAAGCAAAAATGCAAGTATCGACTAATAGTAGAAGAAAATAGGTTAAGACATTGGAAGAACAAGGATTAAACAATTTAAATATTTCAGTAAAGTCTAGTTGGTCTTCATCATCAAGTTTTATATTGGAAAGAGTTCAAAATGATCACAATTGCAACAATGGAGACTCCAAGTCTTTTACAACTAGACGGGTCTGATGTAAAACAACTACATCCTTTTTACAGTAAAATTAGAGATCCAATCAAAATTAAATTCCAACTCTAATTATGATCCACCGGAATTTATATGGATACAGTCCAAATGTCATATCTCTTAAGATATTTATCCAAATCTAACAAATAATTATCCGTTGAAAAGCTGAGATCAATTCCTATAAGTTTCTTGTTTACTATTTTGGATAATTCAGATTTTGTAGTAGTTAAAATTAGGATTTATTTATCAGTCTGAGTTAATAATAATCCTAGCCCAATAAGAAATAGAATTTAGATATTTTTATATGTTAAGTAGAATTCTTAAAAGAGTCTAAGTCCTATTTTTAGTCTATATCAAGTAGGACGCTAAGTTTATTAGAGGGCTATATATATAATCAAAAGTTGTAACAAAAAAAAAGCTTTTCTATCAATAATATTCTCTTATTTTGGATTTGTTCTCTTTCATCTTTTTTGTGGATTCAAGAATCTATTGTGGTGAGAAGATAGTAATCTTCTTCCTATTCTTTGTGCCCTCTCCCTCTACATCACTGATGCCTTGTATCATTTGGATATGGTCAATGCATAAGGTGAACGACTGATGGAGAGGCTTTTGTCCATTTGATCCAGGCTTGCGAAAGCAAGGATGTGTGAGATAGTCTTGAAGGGTGGTCTTTTCATTGAGAAGGTGAGAATCTAGGTCACCAAGAGGCATGGGTTGAAACTAAGCGCTGGGCTACTTAGGTGATGTGGGAGTTCCAAATGAGCGATGAATTTTTGAAGTTTATTGAGCAACCTTGGCACGAAGGGACGTGTTCATTCCAATTCAGACCCATGTAAGCATGTTTTTGACAAGGTAAAACAAACTAGTATTTTGCAAGGATTTGCTCACTTCAAATGTGAAGTGCTAAGGAATTGTTGGGAATGTTTTTTTGATTTGAGGGACCTCTTCCTTGAGAGGGTTGATGAGACAATGCTAGAGTGGGAGTTGTTTCTCTACAACTTCAAGGTAGAGGCTTGGACACCTCATCCAACTCCCCTAGGGCCAGCCCCACTAGCACACATGCTTGAGGTTGAGAGTTCATGAGGGGCAGAAGATCGGGGTGAAAACTCATGGAAGCTGAAGATTGTGTTGAAAATTCACAAGTGGTAAAAGTCGAGCTAAGGGCGGCCCTGCAATTTAGGATTGAAACTCCAAGCCTCGAAAGGCTGCACTTTGTATTTTGTAGGGTTGTAATAGATATTTTTTACATCGATGGAAATGCTTATTGTTTTACTTGCCTTCTATTCTTCTTTTTTGGGTGATGTCATAGCGAATCATATCAACAGCTTAACAATTTTAGGGAAACCCTTTCGTCCACATTGTTACAACTCAATTTGTGCATTTGGCAATATTTCCTTAAGTGTTGTTGTTCAACAACTTTTTTTGATTCTTAGTTTGATGTTGACGATCACGATTGTGACCTATTTAGGTAGATGAGCTTGGTCAAGATAGACTCTTGTTGGGTAACTCGAACAACCCCAAAGGCATCAACATACAATTTTACTTGGTCTAGAGGTTAAACCATCGATAGGGAAGCCTTCTTAAAGTTGTTGTCCAATCACTGTAGCTTGTAGAGATGTCCTTGCAAGTGGGTCTTCTACAACACCTCTAGACAACCTTGTTAGGTGACTTGTTGGCATCAGATGCTCATCTCTAGTTGTAGAAGAGTTAGTCTCCATTAGTGTCTTCCCCTAGATTGGACTTGGTCGGAAAAGCTTGAGTTTGAATCTCAATAAAACATGTTGAGTGACCGAATAACATGGAGAAGGATATGGAGTGTGTGTGTTGATGTTACGATGCAACCAAATAATTTTACAGATTTCCAATAAATAATGGTAGGTCTGCAAAATAATAGAAAACTTGTTTTCTAGGGGTGGTGCCAGCAGAAAATGCTCCGAGAAAGGATTGAGATTATACGAGTAAAGCAGAGGAGAGAAGAAGAAGAGACCTTGCAATTGTTGGATGCAAACTTTATATATACCTTTGTCATCTATAATTGATAAGGTGTTGGGGTAGTGTTGGCACTTTACACCGGTCTTCATACTAATACGTTCTCTCCCTTTGTTTGGTAGTAGGAGGTGAAGCAGGAAGTGGCACAGGAGATAGTTACTGTCTTTGAAATTATGTTGTAGAATGTCATGTAAGTATATTAATGAGGGTCTGATTATGACAAATTAGACAGGTTGTAGCAACATGATAATATCTTTTGTTGATGAAAGAGTGGTTGGTTAAAGTATGTTAGGATTCCTAACGGAAGTTTCACGAATTACCTTATTATCAAACAACACAAAAAATAAGAAGTAATGCAAAATTTTAAAAAAAACAAGAATATACACAATGATATTCTTGTTTCAACCAAAATTAGATTATGTTTACGAGAGGAGTGAATGATCCACTATCAAAAAATTTTACAAGAGTGTACAAAAAAGACTCAACTCTTTCTTATTCAACTAAACTCTTCACCAAATTTTGACAATGTCTTCACGTTCAGAGAAAATCTCTAAGAGAATATCATAAGAGACCATTGAAAAATAGTAGAAAGACCCACACAAGAGATCCAATACTCTTTTTCTCTTTTCTGTATTCTCTCTATTCCTCTCTCTCTCTTTTTTTCTAGTTCAACTTTAGCACTATACCACACCCAAACTCTATATATTACTAAAATATTTATAAGCCCTTATTGAGTTTGAGTTTTACTCTAATTATAACTCCTAATATTACATAATAAGTATTCAAAATCAATCATAAGTCTAAATTCAATTTTGAATTTTTTTACTCTAACTCAAACTCCAATATGAGTTTAAGACATTTAAACTCAATAATCTTTACCTTGGTTTGAACTCGAGCATGCCACCATCATGAAGCTTCAGTCATTATCTCTCATCCAACCCCTTCCCTTGGGCTACTAGTTTATTTAGCTAATTGCAAGAGTGAGGTCAAGTTAACCTTCAATTCGCTCTTTATGTCTATAGACTTGCACTTCTGAAAGTCTTTCAAAAGACCTATATTTATTGTTATAGCAAAAGTAACTAGGGAAGAATGTCTATCGCCTGTCAAATCACTCTAAGTATCACGCTTTCTCTTTACTACTATAGCTATTGAAACTCTACCTATAATAGTGTTCTCTACTAAACGATAAATATTATCGCACTTCTCTCCTTTCATCAGGATCCTAATAATATGGGTTACCTTTATGACTCCATCTCTCACTAAATATTATAGTTTTTTAAGTCTAATATATCAAATAAAATTAGATTTTTTCGCATCTTAGGGACATGCTTCACCCCAATAAGAGTATGAATCGTTCCATTAAACATCTAGATTTGGACTATTCCCATACTGGCAATATCACTGGTTGAATTATCGCCCAACTAAATATTTTTTTTCTTCTTATTCTCCTCATAAGAAGTAAATTAATTCTTCCCAGAACAAATATGATAGTAACTACTAGAATCTAAAATTGGCTCACCAGTAATGCCAATTTTTGCAAATACTATAATAATATCTCTATTTGTACTATTCTCAAAAGTATTATCTACTATTGTTGTCGCCATATTAGAAGACTCTATCTTTTCACATTCAGGGTAATGTTGTCTAATATGGTCATACTTTTTACATGAATAATATTGTACCTTTACCTTCGATTTGAATTTGAACCGTTGATTGTCTTCTCAATGTTCTCTTGATCTTCTTTTTTCGTAAGCCACCAATTCTCCACCAATCTTAATATCGATATTGGAGTTTTTCCTTTTTCTCATTAAAAAGAATATTAGCTGTCACATCCTCCATCTTATGAGTTTCTGTACCAAAGAATTATGATCAAAATATGATCGTACGAAAAAGAAAGAGACATCAAAGAATCAGCAGCTTATTGTCTTCTTCAAACTTTACATTAACTTTCAGCAAATCATTGATAATTTTATTGAAGATATTCAAGTGATGTAATATAATTATAGCTTGGTTCATTTGTAGTCTTTACAACTATTATTTCAGGTAGAATTTGTTTGTGAGTCTTTTTAATATGTATAACTTCTCAAATTTTATCCAGATATCCACTGCATCTCTTTATCAATGACATAATACAAAATCTTATTAGTCAGACTTAGAATAATTAAATTCAATGCCTTCTGATCTATCTTCTTCTAGTATTTATTGCTTATATTGGTCGGTTTCTTTTCTTTATCCTCCAATATCTTTTGCAGGTCCTGATAAATAAAAATTGCTTTCATCTTTTTCTATTATAAGGCAAAATTTATTTTATCGTCAAACTTTTCCAAATCGAATAAGGACTTTGTCATATTGATTGTTTACTTCTAAATTTTGATACCAATTGTTGGGATTCATACTAGAATATTCATGAATCATCATATTCTTAAATAACACAAGAACAAAAAATAATGTAAGACAAAAAAAAATAATAATAAGAGACACAACGACATATATGATTCACCCAAAATCGGATTACATCTACGCGAAAAAACCACTATCAAAAGATTATACAAGAGTTTAGAAATAAAACTTCACTCTTTTTTACCCAATTAAACTTTTTCACCAAGTCTCAGTAATGTTTTCACCTTCAAAGGGAATCTCTAAGAGAATAATATGAGGAACCACCACTAGAGATTATCAAAAATTAGTAGAAAGACTTACACCCGAGAGTCGACACACTTTTTTTTTTCTCTTCTCTCTATTCTCTCTATTCTTCTCTGTTTATATTTCTCTCTACTTCAACCTCAGCATTACACAACACCTAAACTCTATGTATTAGTAAAATATTTATATGCTCTTATTGAGGCTCCTAATATTATATAATAAATATTTAATATCAATCATAAGTCTAAATTTAATTTTTAATTTTTACTTTAACTCAAACTCCAATCCGAGTTTAAGACATCTAAACTCAACAAAAGTATGCAATTCAAAATAATCTTTCTTAGATTGTCAGTCCTGGTTTGGGTTTTGATTTTTAACTTCCTTTATGCTTTGTGGAGTAGTTCAGATTTGAATATCGGGGCTATGGCACATCACATATGATCTTTGTTTCTTTATAATATTCTTTTGTTTATAAAGGTTGATGAGGAAATGGAATGTCCCCAAGTTTCTATCAGATCATGCTGGGCTACACATCCCTCATAGAAATTCAGAGGAACACTGCCGATAATGGGCTACCTTTAATCCTGTCATAACATTATGTTTTTGGAATATTTAAGCAGACTGGAATTAAAGAATCTGCATACTGCTGTGATCTTGGTTTCTTTGAGAATGTCCAAAAAAAAATTTTAGCAAAAAGGTGCAGCTTCAGTTACTCGGAAGTTTTGAAAAACTAATTGCAAGTATTGCTTTGTCAGATAAAACTATTGGGTTTTGAGAAATTAAATGCGAGTATTAATTTCTCAGATAAAACTGAGCTCAGGTTAGATTGTGATCTATATTTTTGGCTGAGGGCCAAGTTAAAGAGAGTTCCTAATGTCACCAGGTTTCCAGTTGCGGGACAATTTGGATCTTCTGAGGTGGATTCTATTTGAGAAACAAGGGAAGAAATGAATTTAGAAAGTGAAGGAGATTTCTTTAAAAAAAAATTTTTCTGGTTCTGATTTCATTTCATTTTGCCTTTCTTTTCCAATTGACTAAGAAAAAGTGAGGGGCCCAAAGGTGCAAACATCATGTGAAGCATGTGGTTCTTCTGGATATAAAATTTTGGTACTAGCATGAATTGGAACTGATTCAGGATGGAATTTGGATCCTATATGTGAATACCGGGTAGCAAATATGCTCCTGGATTAAAGCTAATTGAAGTTTATGATATTTGATCCAAGTGCTGCTGCACATCAATGTCAAATGAGGAATGATGGCAAGAGATGAATTACAGAACTTCTGAAAACAGGAACTTTCAGTGGAGCTGCTATTGGTGAATATAAAATATTGAAGAGCTGGGACGAATACAGTTTACACAAGAAATGAGTCGTAAACGGGAGGTTCTTTTGTTTGGGCCTAATGTGTAAAGAGTATTATAGTTGAGAGTAATTATACAAATGGTAATTTGGATGTTTATAGGACTGTTCTTGAGAATTATTACTGGCTTGTTGTACTGGAGAAAAATCATATATTTACATGATGGAGAAGAGATTTTTTAGGAAATTTTCTGATGTGATCCCACGTGGTGTTGTTTTTTGAAGATGAGTTATTCAATAAGGTATTGTCATACACTCAACAATGAAGGAATTCCAATCCATTGGAGAGACAGAAGATGAGCACACTTGCTAGTCTGGGAGGGGTGGACACCACCTTAGTATCAGGGAATCATTGCAGAAGACTTCTGGAGGATAAGATGTTCATTGCGATGCATTCGAAATATGCACTTGAAATCCAAATCTCCATTAAGCTTTTATATCTTCCAAGAAGGCTTTAGCCTTTGTTTCTTCAGCTGCAATTTCTGCTACTGAAGTCAGCTTACTAGGTACATGTTGTACATGATCTTGAATACTTGTGCTAAATCTGGAAATAGAGGGACTTGTTGTCCAGACCCACTAAATTTAAAGGAGTCAACCTCTGCTTGTTGACAACATATGGATGTGGAGGTAAAAGGTTTAGGCTTCCCACTGTCACCATTTTCATCATAGCTTTGGCTTGTTGAATTAACATGAGTATTTTTTCTTTCTCATGCATCAAGGTATTCCCAATGTGACTCTTCAATTTGTCAGCAAACTTGGGGGAGAAATTGCCTGATGGAGTTAATAACTAAAGAATACTCTCTTGCCTGAGTCAAGGTCACTGAGGGTTTTCACCAACATGAGAAATTGTTGGATGCGCTGCAACAGGATCAAACTAGTTTTGCATTAGTCCCTATGCCAATTGTTGGTATCAACATCACTGAGGATTTTCACCAACCAATTTTGATGAAAATTAGGGCAGTCCACCACCTTGAATTTTGGCAGCCTAGGGTATCCATGGGTCATGTACTGTAGAGTGAACTTGCATCGCGCTTCTCCAACACTTTCCTCTTATTTATTAAAAGTAAGTTTTGAACTAAACATTATTGTCATTTTTTTAGTGGAAAATCAACAAAAGTATGGAGAAATGAGTAGGATATTTACTGAATAACATATGATTTTGAAAAGTTAAAATACAGTAAAAAAGTATATTATTTGGTAATTTATTACAATATGATAAAAGTATCTAATGAATTATCTTTTATGTCATAAAATTTATTTTTATTTGATTTAATACAAGTAAGTTTTTAAAAATTAGTCCTATCATACCTCGTTGCTTTTAATTCTAAATAAACATAGTAAAATAAGTAAGATATCTGTATATAAATTATTTTTATATTAAAATATTTTATTGTAAATTCTTTTGGTTGGTTTTAAATTTTTTAATATGTATAAGAAATTTCTTATTGTGCATTATTTCTAATTATCAACTTCATTTAAATTATGTTGTTATTTTATTTTTCATATTTAAAAAATTTTGACTTTACAATTACACTTCCTTTATACAGAATGTCAATATTTAAAAACTTTTGATGATTATAGTTCTTGCCTTTTGCTTGATTCATTTTTATGATCTAAATTTTTATATAGTTTTTACAATTTTTGAGTGTTGATTTGTAAAATCTCCATGCTCTAATTAGCTCTCATATTTTAATTATATTTTTTATTTAAGAAAAAAATTAATATTTTAATCTATTTGGTCTATTTGTAATATCATAATTTTTAAAAAATTATTTATAAAATTGTATATTCCAAGAATTTATTTACAAAAGAGTACTATTTCAAGGATTTAATTGTTGCAAAATACTATTTTTTAAAAAAAGTTATTAAAGGTGTTTATTAATAGAGCTTGACTCACCATCGGTTTTGGTTTGAGAGGTTTTTTGAGATTTTAATTTACTGGGCTGTCCTTCCTTCAAATCTACAAAAAGAATAATAATAAAGAAAACCATCGAGAACTCTTCGACAGTGGTTACTCCGACACTCAAGTTAGATTTGCTCTCCAGAATATAGATGTAATCAGAAATTGGATATTAGTCTTTTACCTCTTCGATTGTTTTTTTGTAATTTATAATGCTCCTAGGGATTTGGCATATTCAGATCTCGTGATTTCAGATAATCATTCCTCTAATTTCTCCCTTGACTAGGGGATTAATCTTGGTTTTCTTAGGATTGAGTTCTGAAAGTGCTGCATATTTGTTGGCTAGGATATTGGTGTCAGCGGACCAAATCTAATAAGCTTAGTTTTAGCCGAGTTTTGAGACATGGTTGATGCTTTTCATAAGCTTATTCATATCCAAAGTGACCAAACTCACGATGGCTCCATATATTGGTAAACCCTTAGCCCAAATACTTCTATTTGTAATCGACCATTTGAGCTTGACCTCATTAGTTCTTTTGACTCAGGAGGTTTGGTTTAGAACTCTCCCTCTAAGTCACCTTGATCAGTGGCCTCGTCTTCGTTCCATGTATATCTGATTCTCCAAACTACCACTTGATGACTTGATGTATTATTAGTGCTCACAACTCTAGGTCGCGAACTATGAGTTCGGGGTCTTGAGTTTTCAAAACTCCTTTCTTCTTCCTTTAAGTTTCTAGTTTGTTGCAGCTTGGATGACCTAACACTCTAAAGCCTTTCTTTTTGAGGAAATAAAATGTCAGCCACCATGGGATTTGGAGAGTTGCAGCTTTATTTAAGTCGATGCCATCGAGCGTAAAGTGCCAGCCACTATGATGCTTAGGGAGTTGAGATGTCACCTTGTCATATCCTGCATAATTGTTTTAGGGTTTTGCCCCTTTTCAAGGCGCTGGTTTGGAGTTGTCCATTCATTTATCAAGGCAATGCACTGTATTCCTCGTGCCTTCAATTCGTGAAATCAGATGGAGAATATGCACTATGGGATCTATATGAGAATTTTGTAGATTCGGCCTTTTGGGTTTTGTTGGTCTTGATTGAGCCATGTGGAAGTGATCCGACAGTCTGGTGAGACTTATATAAGGATGTCATGTTATTTTCCTTTTACTTTAGCAAATATGTGAATCCTTTATCTTCCTCCTTTAGCATCTTTATCCTCAAAAAGCCTATTTATCTATGGCGGCCTCCTCTGCTTTATTGAGTTCTGGGAAGAAAACTTCTATTGTTAAGAAGGAGAGCCTTCTGGGGTAGTTGGCTCATGCCCTGAAGAGGTCCTTGGCCCCTCATGGCATTCCGGTACCATTGTTTGGAGGTCGGAGCTTTACGCTCAGCCCAAAGGAGACATGTGGGGCTGCTATTTTTGCCACTCCACCCATCTTGAAGGTCACCTCTGCATCATGATGTCATCCATTGCAAGGACCGCCACCTCTTCCATCACACCTTGTGCTTCAAAGGGAGTTAACGAGAATCATTTCTAGAGAATGCATCTATTCTACCATCACCTTCAAGTGAATTTACTCATTTAAGTAACTTTTTCTTTATTTTCTTTATGATCCTAGCACAAGCCTTTTTACTAGTCGATCCCAAGGTGAGGGTT
Source organism: Trichopus zeylanicus subsp. travancoricus (assembly GCA_005019695.1). Lineage (NCBI taxonomy): Eukaryota > Viridiplantae > Streptophyta > Magnoliopsida > Dioscoreales > Dioscoreaceae > Trichopus > Trichopus zeylanicus. The sequence goes on from RXID01022272.1 coordinate 1,522,761, forward strand.
TGGATCTATGAGTCTATTCTTTAAGAGACAAATCTTGGGTAGTTGGTCATCACCTTCACTTCCTAGATGGAACCGAGTTAGACCTGTGGGAATCATAGAAAGATAATGGAACCCTTAGGGAGAGACTCAGCTTTGAGTTTTCCACTTATTAGGAGATGTTTGAGAGTGGACTTCTGTATCCTGTAGATTTTTTTACTCAGGGCATTTTGAGTGATTAAGACTTAGCTCCAAATCAAATTATTCCCAATGCCATGGAGTTTATTATAGTTTTCCAAAGCCTAGCCACCTCCAAAGGTCATTCCCTCACTATAGAGATATTTAAGGATGCCTTTAAGGGTTTCTAAGGTCCCAATATGGGAGGTAGGTGGTACTTTACTCCAAAGAAGTGGTGTAAATTTTATGCCTCCAACCCTAGTTTGATTCATGCTTAGAAGGAGCATCCCATTAGGGTCTTTTCCAATATTAATTTGAGTCACCTACGTGAGGGGGATAACACTTTCTTCCATAGGGCCAACCTTGAAATTTCCTTCAAAGTCTACCATCTTTTAGTATCTTGGGCTAAGAAGGTCGAGGACGTTAGATCTGCCCCTACATGGTTTGACAAGCCCTATTTGGAAGAGCATGGCCTATCTGTTGCTCAGATGGTCGATATGGAACTTAGGAGTCAAGGCTCAGGCTTCCTTCATTTTTTAGTAGGTTTTTATCCAATCTAGTGAAGTGATATGCTTTATAGGGATTACTAAGCTCAACTTCATAAATGAGATCTTGAAGGAGTAAAGAGGGGATCCTCGGGTATCATCAACTCGAAAGAAGCTATTTGCATTAGAAACTCCCAATCCTCCTCCTACTGTAGCTTTGAACAAGGGGAAGAGGAAGAAAGGAAAGGAGAGGAAGAGCTAAGGAGCAAGTGAAGAAAAGACAAGTGCCACCTCACTCCTCTTCCCCCCTTCCTTGAGCTGCCCCTTCAGGTGACCGCACTCAGTCACCTCCTCGTGTGATCAAGAAGGTTGATTATGGTAAGAGATTTGTCTATGCCCCTTCTCCAACTTGCGCCAAGGTGCAAGGGTGTTCTCCTCCTGGGTCCCAAATGCATCGAAGGAGATCGACACTGAGAAGTATTTTCTTGGTGATTTCAGGGAGAATGAAGGCTTTTCGATTGCCAAACTCCCCACAGCTAGACTCTCCCATTCTTCTTCTCTTTCAATATTCCAACTTTTAGTTTGGCTGCATACATTTTTTCAGTTTATAGGGCATCACTTTTATGAGGCTCGGAGAGAACTTGGCTTTGAGAAGACCAAGGTCGAGGAAGAGGTGGATATGCTTCGCTCCCAACTCCTATCCCTCCAAAATAGCATGGAGGAGTCGATAAGAAAGGCTAAAGAAGAGAAGAACATCCTCATCACTGAGCATGACTTAGCCTTGTTTAATATGGAGGTGATGAAGACTCAACACTAGACTGCCTTGGAGGAGATCTACGCTATCGCTATCGCCAACTACCTCAGAAGCAAAGAGCACACCAACACCCTGAAGATGAATAGGTTCTAGGCCATCTTTAACTTCAAGGCCAATGATGAGTATCTTAGGAATCATGCTAAGCTCCCTGCCTAGGGCTTTACTGAAGATTACCTCATTTGTAGGGGCATAGTCAGGCAGAACAATCACAACTCCAACTTCAACCCTAAAGATCATTGTGTTGAGCTCTACAATGACTCCAGGATTCGATGCCTCAGTGGCAGTACAAGGCACTTCTTCAAAAGGAGAAGGTGGTTGGTGTTGTAATAGTGGGTGAGGTTCAAAAGGTGGTGGAGGTAGTGGAGACCAACGTTCAAGTCTAAGGGTCTGGTGGGTTGAGAGAGTCTTCAGTGCCTATAAATGTTTTTGATTAGTCACATTCCTTTCTCCATGTAATAAAATTTTATACCAATTTCTTCCCCTTGCTTAATAAGATTTTTGCTTTTCCTTCAATATCCTTGTGTTTCTTCGAGTTGTTCTTTCTACTTTTTTAGCTTTATCTAATCTCGTTCAAATGTTTCTGATGGCTAAGATAGTGGCACACACTAACTTTTTCCCTAATGATTTTCTTGAAGTATTAGCTCGATGCTGACCAACCTAAACTTTCTTCAGGGATGTTTTTAGATAGAGACACCTTGGTCGACTTTCTTGGTTAGTTTGCAACTTGACTCCATTCTTAGGATTTTGCATATGCCTTGTGAATGGGCTCCCTTTGTTTAAACCTAAACCTTTTGTTTGGTATGAAGTTGAATCCTTTGCCTCGTCTAAGCTAAGGTCCTTGGTTCTTAGCATTAGATCGAGGTTGTATACCTTGATTTGAGATCTTTGTGCCTAGCTTTGGGTCGAGGTCATATGTGCCTTGTCTGATTTGAGATCTTTGTGCCTGACATTGGGGCAAAGTCTTATGACTCATCTGGTCCAAGGTCTTTGTGCTAGCATTAGGCCGAAGTCTTATGCCTTATTTGATCTAAGGACTTAGTGCTTGGCATTGGACCAAGGTCTTATATCCCATCTAATTTGAGGTCTTTATGCTTGTCATTAGGCTTATGCCTTATCTGATCCAAGGTCTTTGTGCCTGGCATTGAGTTGAGGTCTTATATCTCATCTAATCTGAGGTCTTTATAACTAGACTTGGGCAGAGGTCTTATGTCTCATCTGATTCGAGGTCTTTATAGTGCTCTGCTGGATAAAGACTTGTTTGCAAAATACAAATCTTATTAAAAATTGATGAGATATGATTTTAAAGATAGAATCATCTAAAGTTGTTGATGTGCCATGTCCTTGGGAGTACTTGGTCATTTGGGTGTTTGATCTTGGATGCTCTTAGTCTCACATCTCAAGAGACTCTGAATGGGATGACCTAATTTAGGGAGAGTTTCCTTGAGGTTTAGTCGACAAGCTCAGCTTGACTTAGTACTCAATCATTTGGTTGTGGTTCTTAGTTACAAACTCGAGCATTATAGTAGCTTGCCACCCAATGTTGATGCTTGGCGATCTTGGTGTGTGCCTTCTCTTGAATCTCCAACATGAGTAGAGGTGTCAGAATGGGCCATAGGCCCATGGGCCAGCTCAACATGATTTGTAATAGTCCGTGCCTGGCATGACTCAAATTCTACAGTGTCGAGTCATGCCTAGCATGACCTATATGCCGGGGCATGCCTAGCTTCCCCTTCATGGTCCACAGGCTAGGCATGCCCTACAGCATGATTGGGCCAAGCATGGGATAGTATGTAGACTAACCTGGCCTGGCTTGAGTTTTAGTTTTCTTTTTTCCTTTCTCTTCTCCCATTCGTGATTCAAACCCAAGTCCATTTCAAGAAAACCTTACACCCTACACAACTAACCAACCAAACTCTAATTTATTATTGATTATTTTAACAATTTATATTTACTTATTTATCTTTAAACTTTTTGAAAAAATAGGGCTAGGCGTGATACTGCCCATAGGCCTATGGGCCATGGGCTATGTCTGGTGGCTGTTTTTTTTTTTCTGGGTTGTGCACAGCACAACCTGTTACTACCATGGGTCATGCCAAGCATGACCCACAATGGCAAGGTGGCCTATTTGACATCTTTAAACATGAGATCCTTCTAGCCCAATTTTTTTCCTTATTCAATAAAGAATCATAACTTTGAACTCATAAAAAAGTGAGTCTAATTTCCATAGAGATGACTACTTCAATCTCATAGGCGAGCATATATAGTGACTCCTCAGTTGTTGGCCAAAGAGTGGTTTGGTAGGACAATAAAACATTTAGTGACTCTTCAATGTAGGCATCTTTTACCCTTTTGAGATTTTTTTTAATCCCTACAAGCAAGGTACAATTCATTATATTGGATAGGCCATTGGCTTGAGGATGTGCCACCAAGGTAAACCTTCTCAATGTGGAGGTTAGTGCAGTACTCCTTAAATTTTGAACTGCCGAACTACTTTCTATTATCTATGACCAGCACTTGAGGGAATCCGAACCTACAAATAATGTTCTACCAAATAAATTCTTAGATCTTCCTCTCAGTGATTTTGGTAAGTGACTTGAGTTTTACCCACTTGGTGAAGTAGTCGTTGGCGACTACCAAGAACTTTTTTGTCCTGAGTCTATTGAAAATAGACCCCAGATATCCATTCCCCATTGTTCGAAGGAATTGAGTATGCTTAAGTTGAATTGTAGAACTGTGGTAAATCGAGGTGTGTCTCTAGTATTATTCATATTTGGATATGAACTCGGATGCCTTGGCGGCTATGTTGATCCAATAATACTCTTGCCTAAAGAGTTTGTGTGCCAAGGCTCAGCCCCCTTTGTGACTTTCACATATCCCTTCATAGACTTCTCAGAGGGTGTAATCAGCCTTCTTGGATCTCAAATAACAGAGTAGCGGTCATGTTAGTGATCTCTTGGATAGGACCCCATTTACCAAGGTGAAGTTTGGAGCTAGTCTTGCAATCCTTCTAGCTTCAATTGGTTCTTCTCAAAGTTTTCTTTTTTCCAAATAAGTGATAATAGGCCATCCAACTTGGCTTTGAGTCTACCGCATTTACCTTAATATCTTTTGAATAGTTGGGTTGTTGGAGATTCTCCATAGAATCTACCTTAGTTTTGAATTTGAAGAGGCCAAGGGAAGGTGTGCAAGGGTGCTAGCCTTAGTATTGCTATTTTGGAGTACACAACAAATTTTGACTTGGTCCATCTTTGCTATAAGCTTTCATGCCTCGGTAAGGTACTACACCATAGTTGCTTCCTTTGCCTCATACTCTTTAGTAACCTACAAGCACATAAGTTGGGAGTCGCTAAATAGCTTGAGTTTCTTAGCTCCTACAGCTAATGCTATGTGCAATTTGAGGAGAAAGGTTGTGCATTTGGTAACATTATTCAAAGCCTCAAATTCTAGTCGAGTTGAATATTTGGCCACTCTTTCATTTGAGTTTTGCAAGACTACTCCAATGCCTCAACCCGAATTGCAAGATGAGCCATTAATTCAAACCTTCCATGGTTCACATTTTGACTTAGATGGGTATGACATGGTTTTCACCATGAAGTCCACCAGGGTTTGTGCTTTGATGCTCTTCTATGCTTCAAAAGTCACCTCAAATTAACTCAATTTATTAACTACTTGAGCAATCTCCTTGAGGTTTCCAATTTTTGTAGTGCTTGTCAGAGTGAGAGATTAGCGAGTACCATAACTGGATGCAACTAAAGGTAGGGCGAAGCTTCCAAGTTGCTAGCACCATAGAATATGCAAGCTTTTCTAAAGGAGTGTACTGAGTCTCCGTTCCCGTGAGCATGTGGCTCACATAGTAGATGGGATACTATTTTCCACTTTGGTTGCTTATTAGCACCAAACTCACTACTTGGTCCAAAGTTGTAATATAGAGGAAGAGTGTCTCATTTAGTTTGGGTCTTACTACTAAAAAAGGCTTTGCCAAGTACTTCTTTAGATCCTCAAAGGCTCGATTACACTCCTTGATTCATTCAAATCCTACTCTTTGCTTTAGAGCTTTGAAGAAAGGGAGACATTTTTCTCTTGACCTCAATAAGAAATGGTTGAATGCTACCAAGCAAACAGTGAGCCTCTGCATTTCTTTAAGAAAACTTGGGGCTTCATTTTCCTTATTGCCTCGATCTTCTTGAGGTTTGCCTTAATTCTCAGCTTTGAGATAAGGTATCTAATGAATTTTTTTGAACCTACTCCAAATGCACATTTCTTGGGATTCAGCTTTATCCTAAACCTTCATAGTGTGTTGAAGGTTTCTTCTAGATCCTTCAAGTGTCCTTTAACATGGACACTTTTTACTAGCATGTCATCAACATAGATTTCTAGGTTCTTCCTGCGCTAAGCCTCAAAGACCTTGTTAACCATTCTTTGGTAATTCACACCTGCATTTTTCAAACCTAACGACATGGCCACATAGCAGAATATACCTTGATCCATGATAAAGGATATTCTTTTTCTCATCCTTGGGGTGCATCCATATTTGATGGTAACTCGAGAATACATCCAGGAAGCTTAGGAGTTGATGGCTCGATATAGAATCTACAAGTTGATCTATCTTTGACAAAGGGTAGCGATCCTTCGGGCAAGCCTGGTTCAAATCGGTGAAGTAGATACATTATTTCTACTTGCCATTGGCCTTTTTCACCATTACCACATTCTCCAATCACTCAAAGGAAATGACTTCTATGATAAATCTTACATTGAGAAGTTTTCTTACCTCTTTGATAATGATTTTTGACAATCAGAAGAGAAGTCCCTCTTCTTCTGCTTGATTGGTTTGTGGTCTTCTGCTACTGCAAGATTGTGCTAGGTGACTAAAGGGTCTATCCCAGTAGATCCTTTGAAACTCATGCCAAGATATTTTGGTTATTCTGCAAGAATTCTCCTGACTTTGTACGAAGAGGCTCTATGAGGTTCACGCTGACCTTCAATGTTCTCCTCGAGTCTTCATTGACAACAAGGTTAACGAGCTATTCCATAGGTTTGGAATGAACCTTCTTTGGTTTGGGATAAGACTTCTTGATTTTAGCCACTATCAAACCTTTGCCTTTCAGGTTGGCATTGTTTTTCTAGTAAGAGGCCTCACACCTCTTAGCAAGATTTTGGTCATTCCATGCTTCACCTGTGTGATGTTTAGTCAGAAACTTCATTACTAGTGAAAGATTGAGATTACTACTTAGAGCTGGTTAAGTGCTGGACATCCTAGTATCATGTTGTACACCAAACATATTTGAACCACGACAAACTTTGATTTGATTATGATGGTTATAGGGCTTTCTTTGACTATGAGAGGTAGGTTGATCATACTGATTGGGGTAACTAAGTCTCCAGTGATTCTTGTAAGCATCTAGATGTACAGCTCCAACTTTTGCATAGTTTTTATTTGGTCATAGGCCTTAGTGAATAAGATATTAGCTGAGCTTCTTGTGTCCACCATGATAGATTATGTAGTTTAGCCGTCAAGGACTGTCGAGATCACTAGTGCATTATTGTGGGGTGTTGAAATCCCTTCCAAGTACTTCGTAGAAAAGATTATATCCTAATGCTCAGGTTCACAATGTTGCCTATTCGCCGGCTCTTCCTGAGCCTTCTGTCCCCCAATGATGGTTCAACATTTGCTATTTGATAGCGAGACTTCACTTTGAGTTGGTGGGCTTTCCAAGATCATGTTGAGATTCCTTTTGGTTGGGGGGTTGTGCCACTTCGGGGTGGGATTCCTTTGTGGGGAGTTTGAGGATGAGGCTCTCTCACATGAGTCTATTTTGCTTTCACACCTTGGTGAACAAATTGCTTATAGTGTCCTTCTCGTGTAAGTCTTTTGACTTCATCTTTAAGGTGCCTGGATTCTTCAATATCATGGTCATATTCTTGGTAAAAATGATAGTACTTTGATTTGTAGAGGCATTGTTGAGTTATGTGAATTGGCAGAGGCCTTCGCAATAAATCTTGGTGTTCAATTTGAACAAGGACTTCGAATCTCAAATTATTCAGTGGAGTGTAAACTTAAAATTTGGACCTTCATTCTTGGATATTACACTCCCTCTGTTTAGTTCTCTATTTCTTTGGCTTGAGGAGCTTCATTTCCTAAGGCTCTTTCTTTGATTTACTAGAACTCTCACATTCTTTCTTTACCGGAATTACTTTTTCGACATCAATGTATTCTTGAGTTAACTAAATGAACTCTGCGAGGCTTCTGGGATGTCGATGAGCCATCTCATAGGAGACCCAAGGCTATCTAATTCCATTGATTGTAGCTGCAAAGATGATGGAACTGTCATGCTTGGTGATCTCAAGTCGAGCCTTATTAAACTGAGCTAAGTATTCTCTCAAGCTTTCACCTTCTTTTTGGTTCAATGCTAACAAAGTGGAGGGATTTTTTTGCCAAGGCACCAATGAGATGAACTATTTCACAAATCTATAGATCATCAAAGTAGGTAATGGACTACCTCGAAAGTCTAGAGTACTAGGCTCGAGTCGAGCCTTGCAAAGTCATAGGAAATACCTTGCATATGGTTAAATCCTATGCTCCTTGTAGAATCATGACATTTCTGAAAGTGCTGACATGAGCCTCTGGATCCTTTGTGCCATTATACACCTTGTAGGGGGTTGTCGAAACTTTGACTGTATAGGAGAGTATGCTATCTCCGATATTAGAGGTGTGTCATATCTCACCTTAGATGGATGAGTCGGTGCCTCAAGGAGCTCTCAACTTCAATGTGAAATAACCTCTCTCTAGGTGCCTCGAGCAATTCTGACTAAGATTTGCATATGGTATGTGATCTCGTCAACTGAATTGTATGTGGGGTCACACCTATCATATTCCCTCGAGACATGATACCAAAGAGGGAGAGCCATTATTGAGGGGTTGTATTGGCCTTGGTGTAGATGCCCACTAAGTTATGCAAGACTCAATGCATGATGATGTGATGACTCACCTAGTTGATTTGGTATTGGAGCATGGACTGGTTGTTGCATATAGTGAGGTGGTAGCTTTGGTACAACTTAACTGCAATTGCTGAGCTTGAAGATTCTACATAGCTTGCACTTGAACCTTGAGAAGTTAGTCATTTGCTAGACTGCTATTGCCAAAATTTAAAATTCTTAACAACTCATCAAGTTAGAAGGTCTTGGTGGTATCTTGGGTGCTGTTTGAAGAGGAGGTGCCCAAGGTTGTTGCGGCATTTAGATTATCTAATTAGCCTACTAGATTGGTTTGCCCAGTTTGTAGGATGAATTATGCGATTTTGCTGACACAGGGGTATTTGCCTCCTAGTGGGATTTTTGATGATGATGGTCATGCTACTTTAGGATGCATGGCGAGAGGACCGTCGGAGTTCTCTTGGATCTACAAGGAAGAATAGTGGAACAAATCTCAATGATAGGACCACAGTTGATGGAGCTCAGCTCACTGCTAGTTTTGTTTTGATTTGAGAGACTCTTTGAGATCTTAACCCGTCGGGCCATCCTTTCTTTGAATATACAAAAGGAAGAACCATGAAAAGATGGATGGAAATTCTCTGGGGGTAGTTTGATGCTCAAGTTAGATATACTCTCCAGAATATGAATATAATCAAGAATTAGACATTAATCCCTTACTTCTTTGGTTATTTTCTAGTTTATAGTACTCCTGGGGATTTGGCATATCAGATGTTATGATCTCGGATAACTATTCCACTAATTTCTTTTGTGAATGGGAGATTAATCCTAGATTCTTTTAGGATTGACTCCTAAAGGTGCTGCAGATTTGTTGGCTGGGATATTAGTATCAATAGATTGAATCTAGTAAGTTTGGTTTCATTCAAGTTTTGAGACATAGTTGATCCTTCTCGTGAGCTTATTCATATTCAAAGTGACTAAACTTAGGATGACTCGATATATTGACAAATCCTTAGCTTGGATACTTCTATTTAAAATTGATCTTTTGAGCTTGGCTTCATTAGTTCTTCTGACACAGGAGGTTTGGTTCAAAATTCTCTCTTTGAAGTCACCTCGGTCAGTGGCTTCGCTTTTGTTCTATAGATATCTGGTTCTACCACTTGGTGACTTGATGTTTCAACAATGTTCATTATAGAATAATGTCAAACTAAATTTAGTTGTGAATATTTAAATTTTAGGTGTTTATTTATGAAATAGCAACAATCTTTTGCGCAAGTTTCAGATTTGATTTAAAGCGTAAGTTTGAATGATTTTTTCATAATATATTTGATTGAAAAAAATCAGATTTATCGAGACTATTTATCAATTATTTTGGATTGGTTTATAATTTGAGAAAATTGTTGAATTTTTTTGTATAATTATTACCCTTTTTTTTTGTCGAAAACCGGCCTTTTTTTGCTTTCAGTGTCGAAGTGGAGCCTAGCCCAAGGCAACCGCCAATGGCTTGGCGTTCGGCCCAAAAGTAAGCACCATCTAGCTTGCACCTTTGGGTTGGCGTTAGTGCATTGGCGCTTACTTGCTAGGTGATGCCTCTTACGAGGCGCTTGACTTGATATTTACCTATAAATATTAATCAAATTTTCATATTCAAGGGACATCAAGTTTTCAAGCAAAGCACACATCAAATTTCCATTGAGAATGCATACCAATGGTGTTTCATTAACTTGGTACTATAAATCCTAACATGTTTTCATTTGAAAATTCAGCTATCAAGGTTTGACGAAGATGTTGCTCACTGGATTTTTTGGAAAGCAAAGGGTCATATAGGCATCAATAAGATCATTTTTTTCCTTGTATTTTCATTTTTTTGCATCATTATTTGCTTTAATTATCTTTTATTTTTTCACACCAGATTAGGAATTCTAACCTAGTAATCAACTAAAATTTATTGAATCTAATATCTATCACTTTTAGGAAACCTAAATGGGGATTATGAAGGGGTTGAAGGTCTTGCTCTTGCCAAGGTGACAGAAAAGCTCACACCAACTATTTATTATTTGATTTATCTCTAAGTGTGATTCTACACTCAAAATCTTATAATATCTTCACTATTAATCTTATCATTTTTAGAAATGTAAAGAAGGTTATGGAGGGGTTGAAGATTCTTCCCTTGCTGATATTACACTTGAAACCTCATGGGATCTTCACTATTTTGCCGATACATGCGGAAATGAGCTAAAGGCTATTAAGACAAGTACATCTCATGCTTGGTGGAAAGGATCCCCACAAATACTCTTGCAGATATTGCGCTTCTTGTAAGTCGGTTGCTCGAATCTCAAAGATGTGCAAATATATTGGGCCTCCAAATTGAAAAAGATGAAGACCAATATTTCACACTATTAAAATCTAATTTTTGGAAAGACCTACAATGGTGAGAAGTGGCGCTTCTAGATGTGAGATGCAAGTGGTAGGGAAATGGAAATTCAACTTCTCCACACTTCCCTAGTAGCCAAACTAGCCCTTAGTGAAGTAGTTGATCACTGCACCTAAGAATATTCTCTACCTAAAGACTAGAAGGAATGACCCGATATGTCCATATTATTGTCATAAAAATTCAAGAATATAAAAAATTATTAAGAATAAAAATAATAAATAGTAGACGGAAATATTAGGCAAGGTGATTTGAAATGAATCTTTCTGTGGAATAATATTTTCTCCATGTTATTGTACATTGGATTACACGAAGTTATTCCGAGGATATAATGCCAAATGCGAGCAAGTGGTTTAGTCCATAGTTTAAATATATTCGAAAATCTGAATAGTTTAATATTAATATTAAAAGCATTAGAGAGAAATGTCTTTGGATATCATCTATTATTGTGTTATAACTTTTTTATCTATACTTTTATTCTATCAAGACTTGTGAGGAATCTCTACATAAGAAGTACAAATATTGATTGTAAACTCTATAAATGCAAATGTAATTTGTGCACTTGCTTATACGCTTGTCTATTTTAGCAAGTACTCTTCAGATTTTATTGTAAAGGCAATCCTATCTTCTACTTATTTAGGTAGACTCATTAAGAAATGTCAACTGCTGTTTTAGCACCTCATACAAATTATGAATCTATTGAAAATATTTAAGTTCAAACTTTCTATTGTGGAATAAAGTGCAATGGTTATAAGACTTTATTTGGAAATAGATTTTTGCCCCATAATTTCTTAGAGTTTATGCATTGAAAATGATAACCTCTCATTGTATATTTCTTGGGTATATTCTTGCTTGGATCAGCTAATCTCTCATCCACATAATTTTTGAGAAGTGCTGACACCAATATAATAGAGTGGGTTTAGACAAGCTATTTATTAATCAGTAATATTCTCATGGCCCTCAAACTTACCATTTATTTTAAATAATAATATTATCAATATTTAACTAGTATTTTACCTCATCATAAATTTCTTTCAATAAAAAATCTTTAACATGTTTGATATTCATATTCTACCAAATCTTATATTTTTTATATTATTATTTTCTTTTGATAGATATTTCTAAACTATTTTATAGTTTTCTTGATTGACGATTTGGTACTACACTCCCCTTAATTTTCAATACATAATGCATATTGAAGTTATATTTTATTGTAAGTCTATCTCAAGGAATATTCTATTGAGTAATTGTAATAATTCAAATTCAAAGTAGTAATGCTTTATCATTAAGAAAGATATCAATACAAATTTAAATTTTACAAGCGTAAATTCTCTAAGTACACTATGTTCATCTTAGACCAATCAAAATCATCATCATTTAAATGCCGATCGGTCAAAAATTTGATTGTCTAAATACATAGTCTCGATGGCTACAATGAAAAGATGAAAACAAATACTCAAAATGGATTTAACAAAAAGATATCATTTATTTTTTGAATAAAAATTGTCAGTTTATGCTCTAATAGTCTCACTATTTGGAACATATAATTTGAGAGGCTGATTTTCATTTTTATCTCATTTTTTTAATTATATATCTTTCATGGAGCTAATGCTTCACACACTAAAACTCATTAAAAAAAAATATTAATTATCTTAGAAAATTTTTAAAAATAAAGGCGTTAAATAAATAAATATTTTGTTGTAACTATTTCTAAATGAAATGTCCAAATAAAATCACATATACTTTCATATTAACTATTTAATGCGTTTCCCTCAAAACATTTATTGAATTATCTTAATAATAAAAATTGTAAAATACATGGCGATAACTACTACATATATTTTAAGTGGACACTTAACAAACAATCATTATAAGAATCAAGAAATGTGTTAGACTCCTTAACAGCTGAAGACTTGGAGATTTAAGTTAGGGTTGTGACACCAAAAATATTGCCAACGTTATTTTAAAATTCTCCCATTAATATTTCTGTTGTTTTTTTTTAACCTAAGTGATGCTTGTTTTGGTTTACTTGAACCTCAATGATACTTAGATACCACATGTAGATGTAGATGTGTGGGTAGACTTTTCTTACGGAAACTCTGAGGAATGAGTTACCGTTATAGAACTTAATATATTTAAGTAAAAATTGAAAAACAAATTTCTCTATATCCGGAATTAATGTTTTGGCAACGTCAGAGGATAAATAGTATCATATAATTGTTATAATAAAAATTAAAAAATATAAAAAAAGAAAATATTAGGCAAAATAATAATTTTTTTTTTTAGCATATAGTATTTTCTCAATGCTCTTGTGATTTGTATTATAAAAAATTATTCCAAAAATATAATAATTTAAATGAACAAATGTTTTTAAAAATCATTCATATCATTATTAAAAGCGAGAATGTGTTTGGCTGTCATCTTATTTTAATAATAATTTTTTGCTTATATTTTTGTTCTATCAAGATTTATGAGTCTTTCATATTTATCAGTTATAAATATATTTGTTAAGTGATGTTTCCAAATAATAAATTTTTTTTAAAAGATACATCTAATTAAAATTAATAGACATATCTGAAAATAGATATTTTTTATTTTTAATCTAAAATAATTTATTTTAATTGTTATTAGATAATATATATATATATATTTTATAATACAAGCATTGGAAGAAAGGCCACGGGTTAGAAATGGTGGTTACCTTTGTAACATGCTTTCCCAAGTTCTTAGAAATCAAGTGGTATTTTGGGCAAGCTTTTACCAACTCCTTTGCATCGCCTTTATTTCAACTGGTAGAAACCTTGTCTTAGCGTTTTGTGCGTCTTAGTTTTAGCTTCCTCATGACTTTTGTGTGGACCTTCATGTACTCGCGCAAGAATAGCTCAACAGCCTAGGCGCTTGAGCATTTTAGTGGAGGCTTGGTAAGATATTTGTCGAGCAATTCGCCTTTTAATTAATGTATATCTTGCCTCTCGGCAGAGCAACTTCTTTTTGGACATTATATTTTTCTTAAAACTCAGCATGAAAAGTTTTGAAATTCCAAACAACTCCCTTGGATTTGTGTAATCTATGATTAATCCTTCTAATGTGACTGAATTCATAAGGTAGGTCCTGCCACTACGAAGGGCATTAAGTGAGTAAAATTACTTTTTCCCCCTCAGTTTAATGTTTTCAAAATAATTTTTTAGGGCTGAGGCGGTTTGTGTCCCTTCATCGTACTTGGCTCTTTGCTCTTTTTCTCGCCCATGCTCTTTTCTTCTACTCTTTCGACCTTCACCGTCTCGGGTGTTTTTTCCATTGATCGTCCTTAAAATTTGTGCTCATGTGACCATCTCTGACATTGCACTCATCTCATATTAGCAGCCATTTGGGATTGTGCTCACGGTTGTGTGGCAAGTGGTCTCTGGTGATTTTCTTGCCTTGCCAGTCATCCCTGAAATTGCATGTGCAGCCATCTCCAACATCATGTTCGTGTGGTCATCCTTGACATTGCACTTGTCTTAGATCTTTCTGTCAACGGTTCCCATCTCCGCTGGTCATACAACCACATCAGATGCCCATTAAGGCCAAAAATCACACTCAATTTTTGTTAATTGTATTACTTTTGCTTTCATTTTGAAAGATGATGAGGAGATAATGTATGTCATGGGAAAATGTTAGTGTTGTTAAATTAAGAAAATTATAATGCTTCAGTTGTTTTGTTTTTTTATAAATAATTCTATAGGAAATGATATGGGCTCATATTGGAAATGATATACACCACAATTATTCGACTTTTGCATCTAATTCTATGGAAAATAATATATGTTGGTGAATGTGAAAAGTTGTGTGTTTGTGTGTACATATGAGATTAGTTATTTTGTAGTTGTTAACAATATAGATTTTTGCATTGTATTGTAAAGTGCAAGATATTTATTCATATCAATCAAATTATAAGAATTGATGGAGCTCGATTTAGACACCGGTTCTCATCTGGGAGCCTCCTCGAGATCAGATTTGCTAGGGCGTCTTTCCACTAATTTGCAAGAGGAAACACGAATTGTGAGGAGGACTGTTGTGAGTTCTTTGGGAATTGCTACTCCGGCGCTTAAGTTAGAAAAGATCTCATCAATTCTTTTTAGGAGAGTATTGGAGAGAGAGGTCCAGGTAGAGGTCCCCTACCTTCATGGGTCGTCCCTTGTTTTATAAATTAAGGAGGCCTTTTTATGGATCCAGGACTCTATGATTTTAGTTCTGATTATACTAGACTTTTCTTATTTATTTGCTATCACTCCTGGATTCTTTGTCAAGGATCTTCTCAGAATTTTTATTCCCAGGTTTTCTTGAATACTCCACCATATTTAGATATGGATCAAGCCTACTATACTTTCTTGTATGCCTCAAGATATATACTTTGCAAGGTGAGCATTGCTTGTGTTGCCGTACTTACTTGACTTTGGTGGTTTTGTCTGAGATGTTAGCCTCATGGTTTGTACCTTAGTAACCTTGGCTTGAGGATCAGTCTTCACGTTAGTTTTGGCTCAACTAGCATATAGGGCAAAAATGCCCTTGGATTGCACTTGTTGTGTAATAAGCACCAAAAAAGGGATATCTCTATTTCTTTTATACACATACATAGGCTCTCAGCCTCTAAATTTTAATAATATTTTTTTTTCAAAGAGCAATACTAATTTAAGCTTCAGAGGGACCATCGCACTCCGACAATCTCTCTCATGGCATCTTCATCTTGCAGGTCATGCAGCGCGAACTGCCCAATAGATCTGATCTTAAGGAGTCTCTTGATTTGAAATCATTGGCAAGTTTGACTCTATCAAAAATGGTACTTTCATTGAGATTTGTTTTGCTATCTCACTACAGATCGGAGAGATCATAGGCATGAAGAAAGCTTGGCATCTGCAATAGTCCAACTTGCACGCGTTGAGGTATCGATCATTGAACGGCCTCAAGATCTGTCCATGATGGAAAAATTGCCACCCCCTCTTTCCAATCCCCTTTTCCATATTTCTAGTTGTGCACCTTGGGCATTAACACCCTCCACCTCCATCACATCTTCAACCTCTTCGACGGTGAAAGCAATGGTGAGATCACCACCACTAAACTCTGTGCCATGCTTAACTACCTCATCCTCGACATAGATCTAAACAAAATTAGGCACCTCATCGTCACCCTTCACCATTGTCAATCCATGGTCGCCATCTCTATTATTGTAACCATTTCTACCACCTTATTGTGCCCATCTGTCTTATTGTTGAAGCTCCATCATTATTGCTTCAACTCCTACTTCCCCATAGTGTCGTGCCTTAACCCGACTATGCTTATGTTCCCTACCATGTTGCCATCACTCCACCACTACCTATCTACCCATCACCTTGCCATGAACCTCGTTCTCCTATACTCAGTTGCATTGCACCTTCTGAAAGCACAAAAAACCACCTCCTAAGAGGAGAAGGAGGAGAAGGAGGAAGGGTGGTGGAGGGGTGAATTAGGTGTTGGGAACAAATATAACTTTTTTGATAAATCAAAACTAATTCAATTCACCAATCGCAATTCAAAGCCAATTCTCAAATAATCACAAGTGCGAGTAATTAAATAGAGCAAGTTAAGAGGTCACGGTGATATAACATGATTCAGAAACAAACTACTCCTACTCCATAGCCCTCGCCAAGATCTTGAGAATTTCAACTCTTCACTAGAGGGTCGATTCATGGGTGAAGCTAACCCCTTACAACTCCTCTTGTTCCAACTGGCAAGATGAACTCCAAACTAGAGTTTGAGTCTCTCAACCACTCCAAACAACCTTAAAGTAGATTACAAGTGGAATAATAAAAGTAGATGATACAAATTTGTCTCACATAAAGATCTCTCAAGAAAAGAGATCATGGGCAATGAAAATTTACTTGAGATTAGAAAGTTTAGAGCTTAACAATGGCTAGAGAGTAGAAAAGGCTTTGATCACTTTTCTCAAAGATTAGAAAATATAAAAGTTATTAAGTGAAGCCCATTCCACTCTATTTATACCTATTGGATCAAAATAGGCCGTTGGGAGTAAGATCTTACAGTTTGATTCACTTCAACGGTCAAAAATCTAGCCATTAGCAGTGCATATTTAGAGAACTAGATGTCCATTTGTTAATCAGATGCTTATTACTAGAAAATCCAAATCACATTGAAATGTAGTTGGATGCTCAATTGTCAAATGGGTGTCTGGTTCTATCACAATGTCTAAATGGATTTTTGCTAGTTGATCATCTGATACCAATCGGGCACCCAATTTTGCTTAGACTTAGAATTTTGAGTCTTTCGTTCTGACACAACAAGTCATTCAGTATCAATTAGTCATCCAATTCTATTAGACAAGCTCTATTAAGAGCCTCCTATAGATCTCTATGTGACAATGGATGCTAAACTATTTATCTCAAACAAATTTTCAACTCAACTAAAAATAAAAGAAAACTAAAACTAGTCAAGGCCGATTCCTTGAGTTCATTGGCCTTGTTCATGTCATCCATAAATCTTCAAGTTATTGTAGACAACTTTCAAGCAACACATTGCCATCTCTTGATTTTTTTAAGTCATATTTACTAATCCACCATCATGCTTCCTTTTTCTTAAAAACTTTTGAATGTTTCCTTGAGAACTTTAAGTATTTTGATTAAAATGCAACTCAAGTAAATATTAAATATCGTTTATTCATCATCAAAATGAGGAGGAACAACAATCTCTCCCTTTTGATGATGACAAACTCCACAAAAGAATACTTAAAATTTAAAGCATAGGTACTAGCATACTAAGTATAGAGCAAAAAGACATATATATGATCATATAATCATGTATAAAGAATGTATCGAGCAATACTGCACAATGAGTGTGTCACATATATAATCATCATATATAACAATAAGCCATAAGCAGAATGATATCAATATAGCTTAGAATAGTATCCATATAGCTCTCTCCTTATTTTGACATCAACAAAAAGGGTATGAAATAAGATTAAAATGGATAGAGTCTCCCTTATAAATGTAATAAGTAAAACCTATATACAAGCTAAATCATCATCACAACTAACAAGATATATAGAAAGAAAGACAATATCACCACAACCTACATATAAGTTATTGCCCTTTATAGTTTTGATAATGAAAAAACTATGTATTCGATCCATTTCTTGAGCTATGTGTAGCTAGCAATCAAGCTAAATTCATAATAAAGATCAAGCCCGTTCAGAAGCCTCGGGTATGGATGAACATGTAGACATCATTGAAGATGAGACGTGATGGTGGATCAATGGACAAATCTTGAAGGAATGAAGATCGGCTAGAAGAAGGCTCAAGAGAAGACTCAATAGATTTAGTTTTTCTTTTTATTATCTTTGAGTCGAAGATTTATTATTTGAATTTATGGCTTAGAGTATTGGCTAACACTCAATCGACCTTGGAATGCCTTCACTGACTCATTTTTGATCCAAGGTCAACTCGAGATGGTATCAAGCATGAAGACTATAGTTATAGAAAAAAATAAAATTTTTTTGGTCAACTTCACATCCTCATTCCTTATGGTTCGGATGCCCGAATGTGGCAGAAACAACTCTCTGAATAATTGATAGCTTCAAACGTCTGAACTCAAGATTCGGGCACCTAAAGTTTGGAAGCTGTAACTTATGAGAAAATTCATTTTTAGGGTTCAGCCACCCGATGAGTTGATCGGGCTTCCAAAATTGTATGATTTGAACATCCAAGTATAGTTTCAAATGTCTGAACCCTATGATTGAGCACTTGAAGCTATAACATAAGCTTTAATGGCTAGTAAAAATTTGACTATTGGGAGACTTTGGACATTCTAACCTATATAGTTTGGATGCCCGAACACGGAGACATAGCTCAATGGCTAGTGTTTTTTCCAACTAGTATTTAAGGGCTTGAAACTTATTCTTTCACAACTTTTGCATATTCTTGAGCTAACCTTATCTAAGATAACAAGTTCCTAAGTTTCCTCTAGCCTCCAAGAGCTCTAATCCTTGCATTTCAATTTTTAAATCTTCAAAGCCCTTATTCTTACATTAAGTGATCTTGTAGTGAGGTATTAGAGTGCTCTTATTCTTCCTAAATTAATTGTAAGCACCCCAAGGCTATTTTAAGGTGTTGAGAGAGTAAAGCTCTAGTTTGGAGTTAGCCTTGTTAGTTGGAGCAAAGGCTAGTATATAGGGTTGGCTACACCAAGGGAATGGCATACTAGTGAAGGGTCAAAGTCCTCAAGAGTGAGATAAAAGCAATAGTGTAGGATCGATTGGCCTCCGAACCACTTTACATCATAGTGCATTCTTACTGTGTCTTACATTACTCTATATTACTTGTACTTGCAATTAATTTTGTTTGGGTTAAAATCACTTTTGCTATTAATTTGATCATTATCTTACTCAAAAACCTTAAAAAGTGTCCTTGTTTCCTCCAACACCTAATTCACCACCCCAATGCACACCTCGGGATAGCTTTGGTTGAGCGACAGGATAACTTTGACTAGAATGACTTTGGTTGAGCGACGGGATAACTTTGAGTCATTTTAACTTTTAGGTGAGTCTGCAAACTAGCTTTTAGTCAATTTAAACTTTCAGGTGAGCTCACAGTTTAGCATTTAGTCTGAATTAGTTTTTGAGTGAGTTCGCAAGTTGATCCTAAATTGAATTAACTTTTGAGCAATTCCATAGGTTGGTCCTTGGTCAGAATGCCTTTTGATGGCCTGTAGGCTCATCCTTGGCTAGAATGACTATTAGACAATTTGTATGTTGGTCCTTGGTTAGAATGACTTTCAAGTGAGTCCATAGCCTAGCCCTAAATTGAATTGACTCTCAGGCAAGTTCATAAGTGCCACCTTGGTCGGAATGACTATTGGGTGAGCTTGTAGGAGCACATCTATCAAGGTGAGAAAATATTTTTTCCTTCTTATTTTTTATGCTTTGACTCATTTTTCTTGTTTTTTTATATGTTTTTTCTTCTTTTCATAGTAGCTCCTGTTCTACTTTATTATTTTTTTTATGTAGCTGGTAGCAACAATGTCATTATTTTTCTACTTCTCTTTTTTTATCACTTTCCTCTTCCTTCTCCTTCAAAACTCCCAAGTCCCTCTACTTTTCTTTGATATATGGATGAGGATTTGTTGTTCAGATTAGTGATGGATGAGAATTTTTTATCTAAATTTGGATATATATAAATGCAATCTATTTTCAGTGGATGAGAAAGAAAGTTTGATAATTGTATCCACTTGCAATATTAAATTTACAAGTATGTTATTTGAAATTTTTTTAGAAAATTTAGACTAAATAATATTTTATAAATTTTTAATTATTTTTTGAAAACATAGAAATGTTAGGGTTTTATTTGTGAATATGAAACTTTGAGGGGTTTATTTATAAATTCTAAATTTTGCGGGGACCAATTTATAATTTCAAAATTTTTATTGACTTTCTCTTAAAAAATTTTATCTCAGGAGCTTATTCATAAGAAAAATTTGGTTTGGGATCTATTTGTAAACATTTATTTGATTCAACAATCTATTTATAAAAATTTTATATTTTCATTTTAGCACGGATTTTTGATGAATTTTGAATCCAATTTCGATTCAAATATGTAGCCCACATAGTCTATTTGGGCTAAATTCAATTTAAGCCCAAATTTCTTGATAATTCAAGTTTGAATCAAACTCAATTTTGGATCAAGTTTGACTGTAATTCATGTTTAATTGAGATCCACATTTAAACCATAATTTAGTAGCATTCAAGCCTCTATTTTGACTAAGTTTTAATTAAAGCCAAAATCAACCCAAATAAAGTGCCTCCTTTACATTCTCTTCTTGAGTTTTGATGAGAGGTGAGGGTACAAACAATTTTTACGCACCTTCCCTTGCATTGGAGTTCTAATATGTTTTATCACTTGAGGGTGGATTTAATATGTCATGTATCGGTGGATTTAACTTGCCATGTAAAAGTGGACTTTTTTCGCTACTTAAAAGTCAGTTTAATCACTATGTGAAAATAGATTAAATTTACCACATCAAAATAAATTTGATTTTCCATATAAATATAGGCTTGATCATTATGCAAAGTGAACTTTATTGACAATGTAAAAGTGAATTAATTTATCACTTGAAAGTGAAGTTGGTTTGTCATTTAAAAATGGGAATGATTGCCACATAAAATGAGATTTAATTTGTCATATGGAAGTGAGCTTAATCTACCATGTAAAAGTAGGCTCGGTTATTGTTATTTAAATATGAGCTTAATTGCCACGTAAAATGAGTTTACTTTACCATGTGAAAGTGGACTTAGTTTGGCACATGAAACTGAATCTGATTTATCATGTGAAAGTGGACTTAATTTATCACATGCGAGTGGACTTAATTTACCACATGGATGCAGGCTGGATCATGATGCAAGATGGACTTTTTTTACATCAAAGTGGATTTAGTTTACTTTGTATATGTAGGCTTGATCATCTTGCAAAATGAACTAGATTTGCCACATGCGAGTGGACTTAATTTACCATGTAGATGCAGGTTTGATCACCATGCATGATGAACTTTGTTTACCATATGAAAGTGGATGAAATTTGGTATGTAGATTCAAACTTCATTGCCATGCAAGATGAACGTTAATTGTCACATAGAAATGGATTTAGTTTGCCATATAACTATAGACTTAATTTACTACGTAAAATGGGCTTGGTTTGCCACATGAACATGGACTCAATTCTCCACATGAAAACATGCTTGATTACCATGTAAAAGTGTATTTTGTTTGCCACATAAAAGTGGACTTCATTTGCCATGTAAATGAAAGCTTGATTGCCATGTAAAATGGATGTTAGTTTGATACATAAAAGTTACCTTGATTTGTTATATAAAAGTGGATTTGATTTGTCATTTAAATATAGGCTTGATTATCATATAAAATGGACTTCAGTTTGTCACATGAAAGTGGACTTAATTTCTCATGTAGGTACAGATTTGATCACTATGCATGATGGACTTTGTGTACCAAGTGAAACTAGACTTAATTTGCCATGTAATTACAAGCTTGATCACTATGTAAAATAGACTTATTTTGTCACAAGAAAGTGGACTTGATTTTTCATTTAAATATAAACTTGATCACCATAAAGGACTTTAATTCACCATGTTAGAGTGGACTTAATTTGCCTTTTACAAAGAGGCTTGATCACCATGTAAAATGGACTTTGCTCATCATGTGGAAGTGGACTAAATTTGTTATTTAAATAATAGCTTGATTGCCATGCAAAATAGACTTAGTTTGCCATGTGAAAGTGTACTTGATTTATCATTTAAACATGGGCTTGATCATCACATAAAATGGACTAGATTTGGCTACTTTCAAAAGTTGCAATTTTGATTTTTCCATGTTAGATATAACATAATTCACTTGCAATCCTTATAGATGAGGTGGTTGGTTTTACCACTTTGGAGGTGATCCATTCGATTCTATCACTTTGAAGGTGATAAGCTTGATTTTACTATATTAGAGATGATGCACTTCTTTTGCCATTTAAGGATAGCATGTCTAATTTCTCCATTGTTTGAGTAGTTTATTTGAAGTCTTTGTCAAGAGTTTCATAACTTTTGACTTGATTTATTAGTATAGAAGCAAAAGGAAACATCGCATATATTAGTTTCCTTTAAATGTCATGAAGACATTCTCTTAAAAATTAAGAGAGAAAATTTTACTTGCCCTCAATGTTTTGAGGTGTGATAGAATTCTGGATTGCCCTCCTTTTTTTTGTATTTGTGATTTCTCAACTACATGCCTCCTTAGTGAGCATTTGATGAAAAACTTGATTTTCTTGTTTGTAACCTTTCAGTGGATGGTGGGGATTGAAAATCAACCTTGGTGTTAGCCTGATGGATTGGTTGTCTACTTCAAGTGCTTCAACACCCTAATTTGTCTGAAACATTGGAATGAGATGAAGAGTTGACTTTATGTTTTCCATATTCTTTATATGAACAGATGGATTTGATGTTTGATTGAGTGTGCACATTGAATGCTTAGGCAATATGCCTCTCGTCCATGACATGAGTTTTTGGAGGAGAGTTGTTGCATGCACTCAAATACATATGAACATTTTTATCATTTTCATCCTTGCAAAGGATAGCAAAGGAGTATCGTGATTATTTTGAGGGACACACTCTATTTTGATTAAAAGGAGTTTCATTTATCTTTTTCAAGGGGTTAAAGCCTTGTACCCTTAATAGGAAAGACTATTATTTAGCAATGACTGAGGGAAGAGATCCCAACTTATATTAGAGTGGTTTCAAAATCAGGGGCCAAAGGGAGAGATTAGTCTCTAGTCTTTATCCCTTTATATAATAAATGATCACATGACTAGTTATTCCAAGTAATTTGAGTTTGATTGCTTAGGGGGTTATCTTGAGGGGAACCCTAAACCTTCTTTAGCTTATCGCCCATAGAATACTTTGATGCCTCTTGTCATGTAAAGAGAGGTAGAGAAGAGAGTGAAGAAAAAACCTATTATTTTCATAATGTTTAGCTTCTAGAATGCCCGATGGGTGCATGAGTTTTGAGAGAAGTAACCTTATAAAGTGTTGTTCTTTCTTTTTGATGTTAGAAGAAGCGAATGATGCAAAGCATATATGTTTGTACTTTTTGTTTTGAAAGAAAATTTTTCTAGAGATTTCTGTCTTTTTTTTATTATTATTTTAAAAATATTTTAGTAAATAAGTGATATTTTATCTTTAATTAAGGCTTCCTACTTGATTTACTTATTAAAATAGGCAGATACCTAGTCATTCAGTTCCAGTTTATTAGAACTAGCCCATAGCCCACCCGGTGTTTGGTTCACAACCAGGCATCTAGTTCTATCAGAACTTGAATCACCAATTAGACAGGCCTCTAAGGCATCTTTTAGGAATGGTCCCTTGTATTCTTGTATGATCTCTTTAAATTTGATGCCTTTGATGGCTAAATTTGATGCCTTGTTGTTATGAAAAATGTTTTGGATTTGTGGGAGACCTTGACTTGTTTCCTCACATGCATCACATATTTGATTCTTGATGAATTTATCTTTGGGTAAGCCCCTCACTAGCTCCTTCTGGTAAACTTTAGTTATAGTATCCATGCTTGCATGTCCAAGCCTTCTATGCTAAAGCCATCCATTTCTATCTTGAGCTACAAAACATTTCTCATTTTTTTAGTCATCTTCATCAATTATGTATATATTTCCATCTCAATGACCAATAAGGGCTACAACATTATCATCATCATGTCTAACTATGCAAACTTTTGATTTAAAAAGCACATGAAAGCCTTTGTCATATAGTTGGTTAATGGAAAGTAAATTATGCTTGAGACCTACCAAAAGAACATTTTTAATTAGAGAAGATCCAATAGAAATATTTCCAATACCTATGATTTTACCTCTACCATTGTCCTCAAAAGTGACATGTTCTCCATCCTTTTTTTAGCTCTACAAATATGGATGGATTTTTCATCATGTGTCTTAAGTAACCACTATCTAGAAACCATTTATCTCTTTAATTTCTTGAGTGGAAGCATAACTAAAAATAATCAAGAACATTGGTATAAAACCCACTATAAGTATAGGTCCATACAGTTAAAGAGTAAAATAACTATAACAATAAATAGAAAATTTAGTGCATTATAAATTAGTGAATCCTACCTTTGGATTCGATAGAAGGGTGACCATGTGAAATTAGCAAGTGTAAACTATGTGGGCTGCTTGTAGCTAACAAACCCAAATATGTTTGGACTCCTTAGCTTTAGGAAACATCCCCTTAGGTACCCAAATTTTCTTGGGAAGAATTTCTCTTAATTGGGTGACTTGTGGAGACATGTCCTTTAGAAACAATAGTTACATGTGAATTTTGAAGTTATAGAACTTGAGGCCTTTACTAAAGTGGACTTGGTACCTTTAGATTTAGAAGAGGATATGAACCTAAGTCCGGATCTACTTAAAATATTCCTTTGATTTTTCAAAATCATATTTAAAATAGAATTTCTATAGAATAAGTTTTCATGAGTCTTTTTCAAATCAACATTTTCCTTCTGAAGCTTTTCAAGACTCATTTTGTAATCACAAGATGTTGTAGACATTTTTAAAACATGATTCTCTTTTGAAGAAGCTTAATTTTCTTTTTGCAATCATATGAATTAGTAGATAATTTCAACAATTCAAAATCATTTTCAAGCAAGTTGAACTTGTTTTTCAAAGAAGCATGCTTATGAAGTAATTTTTCATGTCTAGCATATAAATTTTCAAAGGCATCTTGTAATTTATCAAAACTTAAATCACATACCTCATCCTTAATAGCCATGAGGCACAAGTTGGCAATTTCTTCATTGGATGTGGTATCTTTATTTTTCTCCTCTGAATTGCCCCAAGTTGCCACCATTGCCTTATTTTTCTTCCCTTTGAATTTCTTCCATTGAGGGTTATGAGGGCAATTTGCTTTCATATGGTCGGGCTTTTTGTAATTGAAGCATGTGGGCACTTCCTCCTCTTTATCATCATTGTAGCTCTTTTCATTTCTCGAAGGTTTTCTTGGTATGTGCCTCCTTTTTAAGAACTTCTTGAACTTTTTGCTGATGAGAGCCATTTCTTCATCACTATCTTCTTCATCATCACTAGACTCTTTTGCCTTGAGGACAGTTCCTTTCTTCTTCTTGTTTTCATTCTCCTCTTGGCTCCTAACCTTTATGGTCATCTTGTGAGTGATGAGTGATCCCAAGAGTTCTTCCAAGGGCAACTTATTGGGGTCTTTCACCTCTTGTATCATAGTCACCTTAGAATCCCATGACTTTGGAAGACACTTTGAGATTTTTCTTACCATTTCATCATTAGTATAAACCTTTCCAAGAGATTTCAAGGTATTAATAATGTTCGTAAAGCAAGTGAACATTTCAATTATAGACTCATTAGATTTCATTCTAAAAAGTTTATATCGATTAACCAAAATATTCACTGTAGACTCTTTAACTTGCCCTGTACCCTTATGGGTGACCTCAAGGCAATACCAAATTTTGTGAGTTGTCTTATATATGCTAATTCTATTGAACTCATTAGAATCAAGGGCACAATAAAGAATGTTCATTACTTCAGCATTCAAAAAATCTTTTTTTTTTATCTAGATCATTCCACTCCATTTTAGGTTTAGAATCTCTCACACCATCAATTAATTTGATGGGTGGAGTATACCCCTCTTCCACTATGTGCCAAAGATTATAGTCTATGGCTTTAATGAAAATTTTAATCCTAGACTTTCAATAGTTAAAATTAGCACCATTAAATAGGGGAGGTCTAGTTGTGGATTATCCTTCTTGGAGGGATACCAAAAGTGGCCATTGAAATCGATTGAAAACTCTAGGTTGTTAAACCAAAGATAGACCACCAAGCTCAGATACTAGTTGAAACTATAAAATCCACCTAAGGGAGTGTGTGCAAATTATGTTTAGCAAAACAATGACACCTTTTTGTGTTAGAATAGGAATATGATCAATCCAATAGCAAAAACAATTTCAAACTAATCACAATCAATCACACATATAATTAAAGTTAAGCTAGGTAAGAGTGCACTGCAATTTAAAGTGGTTCAGAAGCCAATCGTCTGCCCTTACCTCTCTCTTGAGGACTTTAACACTTCACTAGTGTGCCACTTTATTGGTGAAGCCAGCCTTGTACACTCACCCTTGCCCCTACCAGAAGGCCAACTCCAAACTAGAGCTTTACTCTCTTAACAACTCCAAACAACCTTGGAGTGCTTACAATCGATATTGGAAGAGAAAAGATAACTCTAATACCTCACTGCATAATCACTCAATGTGAGAATAAAGACTTTGAAGATTTAAAAGTTGAAGGGTAAGGATTAGAGATCTTGGAGACTAGAGGGCAATTAGGGACTTATTTTATCAAAGAAATATTGTTCAAGAATACGTAAAAGTTGTTAAAGAACAAGTTCAAAGCCCTTAAATACCAGTTGGTGAGAACACTAGTCATTGAGTTGTGCTCTGTCATGTTTGGATATCCAAGCCATACTTGTTCAGAGGTTTGAAGCCTCGCAATGGTTAAATTTTACTAGTCATTAAAGCTAATATCATAGGTTTGGGTGCCCAATCACAAGTTTTAGATGTTTGAATAAACAGTTTCGGACATCTGACCAAAGCTACGGGCGATTGAACCTTGAGCATGAATTTTCTTAGAAGCTACAACTTTCAAACTTTGGACATCCGAACATTGAGTTTGGGCATCTAAAGCTATCAATAATTCAGATAGCTATTTCTACTACATTTGGGCATTCGAACCATAAAGTTTGGACGTCCCAAGTTAAGAGAAAAACTTCTATTTTTGCTATAACTTCAGTCTTTATGCTTGACACCATCTTAAGCTAACCTTAGATTAAAAGATGAGACAGTGAAGACATTCTAAGGTGGGTTGAATGTTAGCCAATGCTCTAAGCCACTAGTTCAAATAACAAATATTTGACTCAAAGAAAATAAAAAAAAAGCTACACTTATTGAGTCTTCTCTTGAGCCTTCTCTTAGCCAATATTTATTCCTTCAGGATTCGTCCATTAATCTATCATCACATCTCATGTTCAATTCTATCTTCATGTTCATCCATGCCCAAGGCTTTAGAATGGGCTTGATAATCATTGTGTGTTTGACTTGATTTCTAACTACACATAGCTCAAGAAATAGATCAAATCATAGTTTGTTCATCATCAAAACTATAAAGGGCAACATCAACTTGTGGGCTCTCTTGAAAGCCACTTTGACCAAGAGCTAGCTTGCAAATTTGCTCAAAAGTCATTCTGAGTATGGGCTAGCTTATGGGCTTGTTCAAAAGTCATTCGAAAGGGCCATCCCATGGGCTCACCCAAAAACTAATTCAGACTAAAGGCTAGCCTATGAGCTCGCCTAAAAGTCTAATAGACTTAGAACCAGCCTGCAAGCTTATCTAAAAGTCTAAATTAACTCAAGGCTAGCGTGTGGGCTTGCCTAAAATTTTAATTAACTAAAGGCCAACTTGTGAGCTCATTTGAAAGTAAAAAATGACTTCAAGTCAGCCTGAGGGCTCTCAACCAAAATTAATCAAACTAATTAACATTAATTGATTTAATTAAATAATTTAATCAAATTAAAATCAATCCAATTTGGTTAAATTAAATATACAAATTAAGCTAAACCAAATTGATTTGAACAAACCACCAAATGGACCTAAATCTACATCACAAGTGGATTAAACTAGTCTAGATGATTAGAAATGCTCTTTGCCAGTTGACTGCTTAATCAATAGGTCGATCGGTTCTAATCAATCAAAGCTAGCAGACTAGCTATATCAGGCGACCGGTGCCCTCAATCGGTTGATCGATTTTGATGAACCAAGACTGGAAGCTATCTATTGGGCATCTGGTTCCCCTACCAGTCATTACGTTGTAATAAAATCACAACTGTCTCCCTTTCAGCTAGTCAATCAACTTTTGAACTGATTGTTTAGTTGTGCAAAAGAAATTTGGTTCAAACCCAACTCTAATTGGTTTCAAATTGGGTCAAACAAAATTCAGTTCAAAATCAAAACAAGTTCAAATTGAACTCTAATTAAGTCAAACCACATTCAAACTAAATCAAAACAAATTTAAATTGAGCCCTAGTTGAGTTGAACCACATTCAAATTAAATCAAAACAAATTTGAATTGAACTCTAATTGAGTCAACTCACATTCAAATTAAATCAAAATAAATTTGAATTGAACTTTAGTTTGGTCAAACCAAGCTTGAATAAACCCTAATTGGGTTAAACCAAGTTGAAATCAATCCTTAATCAAGTCAAATTGAACTCAAATCTAAACCCTAATTGGGCCAAAGTAAGATCAAACCAAACCCTAATTGAGTTAAACCATGTTTCAACCAAACAATAATTTGGTTGAACCAAGTTCAAACCAAATCCTAATTGGGTCAAGTTGAACTCTAATCCAAACCAATATTTGGTCAAACCTGAACCAAAACCAATTCGAACAAAAAGCAAAATTAGTTCAAAACTAAACCTACACCAAGTTGAGCCAAAGCAACATGAACTTGAACTATCCATTATGCTTCAAACCCAAACCTAATAAGGGCGGCTAACATAGGTCGAACCCAAACCCAATAAAAACCTAATTGGGTTTGGATCGAAGATCAATTAGAGTTAGTCAACAACAAGCTCAAAGCCATTGACAACACTTAAAAATTTAATTGATAACATGCCAAAGAGACTATCAATTATCAAATCAAAGATGATTAGTACAAGCCAAGGTCACTAATCATTCTTTCAAATTGAATTAAACTAAGATAGGCTTGAACTCATTAGTCAGTTAGCTAAACACCTTGTTTAGAAGAAGTTAGTTGATAGCACAAGTAAAGCTATAAGTCACACTTCAAAGCTAAGCCAACATATGCACAAAAGCCATTAGCAATGGTTCAAAACTTAATCGACAACAAGTCAATAGGCTGATAATTATCAAATTAATAATGATTAGCATAAGCCCAAGCTGCTAATCATTCTCTCAAATTAAAGGTTAAAAGAAGTTAATTGAGAACAAGCAAAAAGCTATTAGCTACTAATCATTCTCTCAAATTAAAGGTTAAAAGAACTTAATTGAGAACAAGTAGAAAGCTATTAGTAATACTTCAAATCTTAATGGGGTTAACTGACACAAGCCAAGACAATCGGCCATACTTTGAAATCAAGCAAGTTATCAGCATTTGTCAAGGATCAAATCAAGACCCATTCAAGTGAAAGTCCACTCAGTCAAGTGCACGGGAGTGGAACAGTAGTGAGCATCAAGCCTCTCCCATTCCCATTCTTATTTTGTGTCATTTGTGATTATGAATTTAAGCCCTTGCTTAAGCCATGTAACCTCTTTCTCAAATTAATCAATCATACCTTTTTTCTTCTTGTGTCTCTATTTTTTTTAGCTAGATTACTCCTAGGGCTTACGTTTGTTGGTAGTCATATTTTCACAACACTTGATCGCACACGTAAACCATCCTCAATTTCATTTGTTGTTTCAAGACTATGCTCGGTGGTCTTTAGCTATCCTAGGTACTTTGCTTTGTCTCGACATAGATGAGCAGAAAGCACTCTACTGGTTGGCCACTTGATCAATCAGTCTATCGGTTCTAATCAACTAGAACTAGCAGATTAGCTTTGCCAATCAACCAGTATCCCAATTGGTTAATCGATTATAATGAACCAGGATTGGCATCCTTTTAGTAGGTTAACAGGTTATTCAACTAGTCATCCAACTCTATAAAAGAAGGACTTTGGTTCAAACCATACCCTAATCGAGTTCAAACTAGGCTAAGTTGAATCAAGTCGGTTCATACCTAACCTTGATCAGAATTGGGTCAACTTGAACCAAATTGGGTTCAAATCAGGTTAACTCAAAATCAAAACAAGTTCAAATTAAATTCTAATTGAGTCAAGCATTATTCGAACTAAACTCTAATCAAGTTCAAATCAAACCCTAATTAGGTTAATTCAAATTCAAACCAAGTCCTAGTTGGGTTAAATAAAGTTTGATTTAAACCCTAATTGAGTTAAATCAGGTCCAAGGCAACTCTAGTTGGTTTCAACCAAGTTTGAATCAAACCTAATAAAGTTAAACCAACTTTAAATTGAACCCTAATAAGGTCAAATTGAACTCAAATCCAAACCCTAATTGGGTCAAACCAGATTTTAACTGAACCCCAATCGAGTCAAATCGAACTCAAATTCAAATCAAAACTAGGTCACACTTGAACCAAAACTAGGTCAAGCCTAAACCTAAACCAAGTCAAACTTGAACTAAAACCAGGTCAAACATGAACCAAAACTAAGGTGAACATGAACCAAAACTAGGTGGAACATGAACCAAAATCAAGTTGAACCAAATTAACTTGAACTTGAACCCAAGTCCATTAAGGTTCAAACCCAAACCCAATCAACATGAGTCAAATCCAAACCCATTAACAGGTTGAATCTAGATCCATCAAGAACTCAATTAGGGTTAGATTCAAGTTTCATTAAGGATCCAATAAGAACCTAATAAGAGGTGGATCCAAGATCAATTAGGGATAGTCAACAATAAGCTCAAAGCCATCAACAACACCTTAAACTTAACCAATAATATGTCAAAGAGATCATCTAAAATAATTAGCACATGCCAATACCACTAATCATTCCTCTAAATCAAATCCATCTAAAGGCAGGCCTAAACTTGCTTTGTCTATCAACCAGATGCTACATTCAAATAAAGCCAACTGACAATATGCTTAAAGCCATCAAGTACAGTTCAAGCTAAACCAACACATGATCAAAAGTCATTGGTGACGCTTCAAATTCAATCGACAATATGCTAATGAGACCGTCTACTATCAAATTGAAGATGATTAGCACAATCCAAATATGCTAATCATTCCTTCAAATCAAATCAAAATAAAGGTAGGCTTAAACTAGCTTAGTCAATTTGCTAGATGCTGTGTTCAGATGAAGTCAACTGATAATACATTTAAAGCCACCAACCACACATCATGCTATGCCAACACATGCTCCAAAGCCATTGGTGACACTTCAAAATTTAATCGACATCACACCAAAGAGACTATTGATTATCAAATAAAAAATGGTCAGCATAAGCTAAGTCCACTAACCATTTCAAATTAAACTAAAGATAGGCTTGAACTTGCTTAGTCAGTCAGCTAAACACTATGTTCAAAGGAAGTTGACCAATAATATACTTAAAGCCATCTGCCATACTTCGAGCAAGGCCAACACATGCTCAAAAGCTATTAGCAATGCTTCAAAACTTAATCAATAATATGCTGAAGAGGTCATTGATCACAAGCCAAAGTTGCTAATCATTCCTTCAATTTAACTAAACTAAGATAACCTGAATTTACTTAGTCAATTAGCCAAGTGCCTTGTTTAGAAAAAGTCAATGAACAAGATGCGTAAAGTTGTCAGTCACACTTTAAGCCAACACAAGCTCAAATCCATTAGTGATGCTTTAAATCTAATCAATAATAAGCCAAGAGGTTCTCAATTATCAAATTAAAAATAATTAACATAAGCTAAGGCTGCTAATCATTCTTTCAAATCCAAGATCAAAAGAAGTCAATTGACAATAAGTAGAATGATGTCAGTGATAGTTCAGATCTTAAAAAGATCAACTAAAATAAGCCAAGGTAGTTAGCTATATACTGAAATCAAGCAAGTTGTCAACATCCATCAAGGATCATACCAAGCACCCATTTGAGTCAAGCTACACTCGATCAAGTGCACTGGAGCAAGGTAGTAACAAGCTTCAAGCTTTTCCCATCTTCTTTCTCATTTCATATCACTCGTGATTATGAATTTAAATTTATTAAATTCTAAAGTTAGGGTATACTCTTGCTTAAGTCATGTAACCCCTTTCTTACATGAATTAAATCATATTTTTCTTTTCCTTGTGTCTCTATCTGATTACCTAGGTTTCTCGCTTTAGGAGGTTCTAACGATTGTTAAGATAATTAGCAATAGGGGCTTGTATTTTTTGGAAGTCATGTTCTATAATTCTTGATTTTGCACTCAAACTACTATCAATTTCATTTGTTGTTTTGAGATTGCTCCTTGAGGTCTCTTGCCATCCTAGGTGGTTAGTTTTGGCTCCACAACATGCAAAGAAAGGTGCTACTTAACAATTTGTTTTTAGAGATAGAAAACATAAGTACACAACTCAATCAAGAGGCCTAGAAGAATGCTTAGACTTAGTGTGGGTACAAGAAAAGAGGAGTGTGAAGTTGAATGACTCCCGCCCCCCAACCAGCATCTGGCACAAGTGCCTGAAATCCCTCCAACCTAGTGCACTACTCACCCAACTCACACTCAAAGGTAACCAAGCTAGCCTATGGGTCAACAATCTTAGCATGCAACTACAAGAGTAAAGGGGAGATGAATCATAAGAAATGAAGCTTAACATGAAAAGCCAAGGATGTACAATGTCATTCTTAGTGGGCATTTTGGCTATTGTTGAACTATCCCCCTCTCCATAATGTACTAAAAATCAAAGGGAGTACCTCTCTTGATGTTGAAATAAGAGGGGCAATGATAAAAAAAAAGGGAGAGAGGGCTTACCACATGACCAAGCTCAGTCACAAGTCCCCTCCATTGACATTACAAGCTCTCTACAATGATCTCAAGATTACAAATCTCTATCCACTTTAGATCACAAGTAGTCATTGCCTCATCAAAAGAAGAGGGAGCCTAACAAGGGTACACATGTTGCGGTGAAGGAGCAAAAAACAAGCAAGAAAGATGAAGTAGAAGATCCATTTGAGGGGTTGAGTAGCTACTAATAGGGACATCCGAAGTTCCCACAAATGGATGAATATGAAGCTGGTATTTGAAGGTCATCACATATCATCAAAGGTAGGCTCCATCCTATTTGACATGCACTTCTTGCACTCCATTGCCACCTTCCATCCATAGTCGCTTAACTAGCTTAGATTGAGAATGTGTGCCTCGAGGGAAGGTGGATTGATCCTCCAGCAAAGGGATAGAGTGAAAAATTAGAAATCTTTTGAAAGCCCAAAGCTATGAGTTCAAAAAGAACATCAGTGCTCATATCAAAGAGAGAAAATAAAAAAGCGATAAAAAAGGTACTTGGAGTAGAGGGAGCAAGCCAGACAAGTTCACAAACCCAGCACTCGAAATCAATGACATCTGGTGGTACAAAAAAAGTAGAATAGTAGATCCCCAAGAAAGAGTATGAGCCATGTAGAGATCCACTAGGAGGGGAAGATATCACAGACTTGCATAAAAATTAGCCGTAACAAAGTGGACGCCACTTAAAAATTATAAGAGAAAAGTTACTAGCTAGTAGTTGGCCTCAAGACTGTCTTGATAAACAAGCACTATATCATTCATACGACTAACAAAAGGATGAATGGGGTGGCCCATATAAGTGTCACAAAGTCAATGCAACAGCATACTCAGGCGATTACCAAGAATTCCCTCCTCAAACATACTAATAAAAAAGCAAAAGTAGAAGGCCTTGCTTGGGTGACAACCAGAAGACCAATAGTAGGGAGACCCATCAGATACAGCATGTTCTGAAGTGTAATTGAAATCTTTCCCTATAGAAGGATAAAAGTGCACTGTGAGGCATCAAAGTGCTTGACCAAATTAACCATCAGATATGACAAAAGCTCCACTGATCCCATGTGCAAGAAACACCCAAATCTGACATAATCCACCTATCTCTATTGAAAAGGAGGAAGTGTGGCAAACCACTTAGACACATACAACAAATAGGATCAAACTCAGGCTGATACTGCTCCTTGGGAAAGAAAAATAGTCTTAGTCATATCTCAAAGGAAAAAAATGTTGGAAATAATTGTTTGCTAGATTAGGGACACTTGGGCTGCCCAGTAGGGCAAGGGCATGCCGCTGGTGCCTAGGCCTAGGTGCCCAAACCAATTTTTTGGAAAAATAAAAAGGAAAATGGAGGGAGATGGCTAGCCTTTTAATCAAATAAGGAGGAAGGAGGTTGCCTTGGGATTTGTTCCCTTGTTTTAATATGAAAAGAAGAGGATTTAAGGCTACTAACCATCAATAAGGAGGTTATTATCATTGAGGAACCTAAACATGAAACAACAAGTTCAAGCATGGAAACATGGATATTTTCATGAAGAAGATGAAGAAGAGGAAGCTCACCTCACCACACTCTGCTCTTGATCTTGGTGAGCCACCATGCAACTGTTGCCAGCGAGCACCACCACCCCTTCTATGGCCACTTTCATCTCTAGAGGAGGAGTGGCCTTCCTCTTCCATAGAGAATCAAGAGTAAGAAGAAGAAGCTTGAAAACACACAATGGAGGAATTTGGAGAAAGAATAAGTAGGACATGTTGAAGAAGAGGAAGATAAATGGGAAGGAGATGAAGTTCTTAGGATGAACATGAAGAAGGAGAAAATAGGTGAAAAGAAAAGAAAGAAAGAAGGAAGAAAAGGTGAGAAAGAAAGGACTTAAAAATAAAAAACATGAAAATGAGGACCCAAGTGTAAAAGAAAAAGGAGGGGGTTTGAATAAAAAATGCATGTAGCCTCTCATTCAAAGCATTAGATTAATTCAAACATGGTCAAACCTAGTAAGACTTAGTCAAACTTGGTAAAAAAAATAAATTCTTGAACAACAACAATAGAAGAAACTCACTGTCCTACAAAGATTAGTTATTCTTAGAACCCATCAACACTAATAATGACAAACTCTAGCAACCTAGAAGCTTTAGTGATTTGATACTAGTTTGACACCTCCCACCATCAACAACAACAAGACCTAGGCAGTCTAACATTGTCAATAGTACCATCCAGTCGCACTAAACCACTACAATATGGCGATATTTGCCATCCAATTCCACTAACAACAGCAAGAAGTGATAATAATATAGGTCATGATTTTTAAAAACTACCATTGGGAAAGGACAAGGTGGTCTATAATGCCCCATCATTAGAAGGACCCCTTGATCCAACTAATGGTTGACAATCTTTATTGATTTTCTAAAAAACTTTTGGCATCC
The DNA here is from genome assembly GCA_005019695.1 of Trichopus zeylanicus subsp. travancoricus. Classification (NCBI taxonomy): domain Eukaryota; kingdom Viridiplantae; phylum Streptophyta; class Magnoliopsida; order Dioscoreales; family Dioscoreaceae; genus Trichopus; species Trichopus zeylanicus. The sequence continues at coordinate 1,558,184 of RXID01022272.1, forward strand.
TTAGAGCTTGAATTGTAGTCCATTTTGCCCTAGCATGCATACACTTTCTATCTCTTGATCCTTTCTGCACTCCAATGCTCAACTCTTTGCTTGACTTATCTTGAGTAGCTCTATGACTTCAAACGTACTACCCTCTTATAGGAAAAGTGGCAATTCATTGGACCCATAGAAAAGCAATAATTCTCTTGGCATATCTCCATTAATCCTTTGTCTTCTTTCCCCTTCGTGCATACAATTATAGACAAACCTACAAGCCCCTAGATTAGTTTGAAGCCTCTAGTTTATTAAATTAATCTCTCTTTACTAGTTTGAAAGCCAACTAGGGAAGCCAATCAATTCATTCACAAAGGCAGTTATCATTCTTTTTGGCCTTGACTCTCATATCACTTCTTTTAATTCCTTGTCAAGGAGGGGTAGAAATAGATACCCATCTTTTCAGCCCTTTCATTTCTAATAAGCTATCCCTTGAACTGAATTAACTTCACCTAGTTCAACCCACAAAATCATAGCAGTTGAGCTCAAAATCTCTTTCAAATTGAATCGAGAATTTCTTCAAAATTGGGCAAAAATACCTTTGAATTTGAACTAAGAATTCATTTGAAATCAAGTTAGAAATTCCTTGAAAATCTAGCTTAAAATCCCTTGAAATTCTAGTGTTTGGTTTGCTCACATGGTCAAAAGAAAAATATTTTTTGTGCACCAAAAAGATGGCAAGCATGCTGCACGCATAGTCCTAGGTGCATGAGACCTTGAGCAGGCTACAACTCCATTTTCTCATCCTAAATACTTGAAAATTCACTAGAAAATCTGAACCACTAGTATAACCCGAGTTTTCATATCTGATGGCCATGAATTGGAGTCTAAAAACATCCAAACTTAGATGATTTGGAGTCTGAATTCCCATATCAGCTATTTTAGAAACTCAGCCTTCTGCTAGCATTTAATAAATAGTGCTTCTCCACCTCCTAAAACCATCTAGAAATAAATCTAGTTCATTGAGCAAGTGATTGACTCTAGACTTCTAGCCCCATCAAGATTTTACCAAAGAAGTTTGGGTCTTCATAAGTTGAAGAGTTGGGGGAGGAGCACCGCATGAGTAGGATGGTGAAGATGACTATATGGTGTCTCCAATCAGGGTTTTTCTTTCCCTTTCTCCTCTATCCTTTTACTACTTTATTTTATCTTTCACTTTCTTGCTTTGTTTATCATCAATTCTAGCATAATAGGATCATCCCTTAGAAAACTTTGGAGATTAGGGGAGGATTTCTAGGTACTTCCCCCATCCCCCATCAAGGCAATGAATAAGTCTCCACTAATTTATCTTTTCCATTCTTCTTGTATTTTATTTAGATGCTACTCTCCGCACACTCTTGGAACTCCATCTTTTTCCATTATAAGTTACATGTGTAGCCAGCCATAGCCATTAGGGTGGGTATACCCTATGCCTAGTGATGACATCCCCACGACCACTCTTGGAGGTGCCATCCACCTTGTAGGCTAGGTGGCAAATCTCAAATGCTTTATCAACATGAAATTCAAGGGAGGCCAACAATCTTTCCAAGAGAGATTCATGGTAATATATTATATCACAAATGAATATTATGAAATATTTCAAGAAAAACAGATGCAAGAAATATATTTTAAAGAAATAACTCAATTGAGAGCAAAAAAACCCACTTAAACTAACTAATTCAGAGGATGACTAAAAGATAAAAATTTTGAAAACAAGTATCATCCCAAGCTACAAAAAAATTAGCTTATGTTGTGGAGGATATTGGGACTCAAAATTGTTTGGATTCACTCAAATTTGTTTAAGAGAATTATTTCTCTTCATTGGGTAACTTGTGAAGATATGTCAATATATGGAACAATAATGATATTTCAATTTTGAGGCTTTTGAATTTGATGCTTTTTTACAAGTTACTTTTATTCCCTTGGATCTTGAAGATTAAATAAAACTGAGTCCAAATTTACTTGATGCATGCATTCCTTTGGTTTTTCTGTATCATAATCAAGGTATTGTTACCATGAAAGATTCAAAGGTCTTTTTCAAATCATTTTTTTTTTGTTTAGCATCAATATTTTTCTTGCAATAACATGAAGATTTTGAAGAATCAAAGTTAGTTTCAAGCAAAACTAATTTCTTTTTTAATGAAACATGCTTGAAAAGATATTTTTCATGCTTGGAAAATAATTTCTCAAACACTTCTCATAATTCCTTAGAAGGTAAATAACATATCTCATCCTCAAAAGCAATGAAGCACAAGTGTGTCACTTCCTCTTTGGATGATGCTACATCACTTTCACTATCTATGTCGTCCCATGTAGCCATTTAAGATTTCTTCTTCTTTCCTTCTTCTTTCCTTCTTCATTGCTTGAAGGTTGAGTAGACAATTTTACTTGATATGTTTGGGCTTCTTACACTTGAAACAAATAATCTCATCATCACTTGAGTCCTCCTAGCCCATCATGTTCTTCTTTGACATAAGCCTCTTCTTTTTGTGGAACTTGGCAAATCTTCTAGTGGTGAAAGTAATATCATCACCACTCCTTTTCTCATCCTCATCATTGCTACTATCCCTTGGCTTGAGTTTCATGTTAATCTCTCCTTGTCATTTTCATTTTCATCAAAGCTTCCTATCATGATCATCACATGATTGAATAGGGATCCCATCAATGCCTCTAATGGTAGAGTAGTAAGATCATTAGCCATTTGTATTGTGGTCACCATTGGCTCCCAAGATATTGGAAGACAACGAAATATGTTTCTCAACATTTTTGGGTTTGTGTAGATGTTCTCAAGGAGTTCCAAAGTATTAACAAGTGTGGTAAGTCTATAAACTTCATATAAATAGATTAATTTTGAAGAATTTTAGATAACTCATTTTGATGAATAAAAATACTAAATATATACTCCATCACTTGAGTGGTTCCTTCACGAGTTACTAAAAAGGGTTCCTTCTCACAACTTACAATACAAGAAAATTCACTATGAAAAAGACAATAATAAAATATATTGATTCCTTCTGAATTTGCCAATTCAAAATGTTTTTTGCCCAATTATTCATCTTACTAGTGGATTTGGGTGTACCAATGCCATCTACTTATTTTGTGGGTTGAGAGTACTAGTGCTCAACAATGTCACATATCTTAATGCCTACAACACATATGAAAGATTTCATATGATATTTATGATATAAGAAATCACTACCATCAAAAAATAGAGGCTGAGAAATGCTTTGGCCTTTATTTTGTGTGCTAGAAAAAATGTTGATTGTCATGAAAGATGGGTCAAAAAATTTCTAGGATGTTAATAATAAAGTTTGAGAAACTAAACTCTGATACCAATTGTCATTCTAAATGACAATCTAAGAAGGGGTGTGAATTAGGTTTTACAATAACTAGGAAGTTTTGACAACTTTAAAACACCCAAATCAATTACAAAGCAATACAATAGAAGTATTACTACCTCAATCAAGCAAACAACTACAGAAGCAATAATATGAGAAAGTAAAGGGAGAGCACACCAAGATATACATGGTTTATTGACTAACCATACCAGCTTTATGGCTCTTGCCATGATATTGAGAAATTTAACTCTCAAATTGAGTTGTCACTTTGTCAGCAGGCCACACCCTTAATCTAGCCAAACAACACTCTACAACATGAAACCAAGCCTCTCTCACACTCCTAATAACCTAGGAGTGACCACACAAAAAGAATAACAAGAAGGAACAAGTTCTCCTTACTACAAGAGTCTCTCAAAGTTTAAACAATAGGGTAATAGGATTTGAAAGTGAAAATCATATTTTAGAACTCTTGTGAGGCTAGAAGTCTTTGGAGGCCTGTATTCCCTCTCAAAGATCAATGCAAGATCTAAAAGGTTTAAATAAGAGAAATCCCAAACCTTTAAATACCTTTTGAAACAATAACATGACAGTGGAGTGAAACCTAGGCTGAAACTAAATGGGTTCAGCTGACCTAACTTGTTCCAACAATAAAAAATTTGTCATTAAGCCCTTGTAAGCCCTTTCTCAAGCAACTAAATAGTTGAGTTTGAATAATGGAACTCATGGTTCACACAATTGGACTAATTAGAACATAACTTAAAAACTTATGTATATTAAGTTGAGCTAACTGAACTTGTCATTTTAGGCAATCAAACTTGACATAAATGCAACATCTTGATTTTTTGCAAGTTCAAGCCAAATGACATTTCATCAATTTAGTTGGGCAAAACTAAATAAAAACCAATGAAGGCTTACCCAAGTGAAATGAGGTATCAAAGAGTGATAAAATTTTCACTTCAAAACCTTGACTTAGCTAAATAATGACAAAAATATAAACCTAATAATCTTTGAGCCAGCTTAGAGCTTTGAGTTTGCTTGAGCTTTCTTCGAGCCATTATCTTAACCTCAAACCATGTTTGTTGATCCACCATCATGCTTTCGAAGTTTTTGAATTGACTTTTTGTTTCTTTACAAACTTGGCTATGCTATAAGCACACACAAATTTATAAACTATTAAATAGGATTTAGTCATCATCATAACCATAACATGGATAGCATTTGTGGTGCTTTGATTTATAAATTTTATGCCAATACTGGTGGAGCCTTGGTCAGCTCTAAAGGTAGTCCCCATCTTCAATTTGGGCTAGAACTTTAGCTCTAGGGTTATCCAATATCATGTATTTTGGGAATTTAGGGCCACAGTCCTGCAACTTTGTTCTAGTCTTTTTGTTTCCTATTTCTTTGTTTATTCGTACTCCTGCATTCAAAACCCTTTAGCTTCTCTCTAGGCTATCATTTTTCTTCTACATCAATATATTCCAAAACTTTGTCCATGAACTCCACCAACATTTGGGGTGATTTTTTGTCCATACCATTTGCAAAATTTTCAGCCCAATCCCCATTCATTTATGCCACTAATACAATGAAGTTGTCTAGATCATTAACCTAAATTCTTTCCTCACAATGAAATTAGCAAGATAGTTACCAAGGTTTCTCAGTCTTCTTGTCTAATTGCCAAAAGTTTAGAGGAATCTTGACACTGCAATACTAGCGACATAAGCTGATTTATAAATTTGTGTTCAAGGTCTTGGAACTTGGTTGCTGAACTTCTCAACCAAATCAAGAGCTAAGGTCTAGCTAGCCCATTTAGTGTGACTGGAAAGACATTATACATTGTTGCTTTTGTAGCTCCATGGAGAAGCTTGTGATTCTTGATGGAGCTAATGTGATCCATTGGGTCCTATGTTTCATCATAAGTCTCCCATTGAGTCTAACAAAATTTCTATTGTGGTAATTCAAATTGGATTTCTAGGGCAAATGTTGTCATTCTTCCATAGGAGAAAACTTGTTTTGGTGTAACTCCATGTTAGCCTTTATTCCACCATTGCAGTGATTATTTTTTCTAGCTCCACAAGATCCACTGTAAGGGCTCTTCTCGTGTGGGACTTTCAACTAGCTCATTGGCCTAGATAACTTGTTCACATGAATGTTACTAACTTGCCTTGATTGCTCATATCGACTAGTAGTATAATATGAACCGCTTGATGCTTGGTTGTGAAGGTAACCATCACTCCAAGGTATGACACCGTTAATTGGATGGTCATCTACATTTACTGATGCTCTTTGGTCTGGGGACTCAACTAGATTTTTTGCCTAATTCTGCTCTCAACCAATGTGGTGTGCTTTTTGATATGGTTGCAACATTCTTAAAACAACTTTGATAGGCACTTTTGATCCTTGACAACCTAGCTGAGCACTTGAACCTGAGTAAGTAATAGGTTGAACTCATCCCTTAGTACCAACTCTAGCAAGTCTCTCTGAAGTGACTAGAGCTGCTCTTGCAGATCAGGTTGATGGGATGTGGCTGGAGGGTTTGTTCTTTGTCATTGTTGTTGTAGTCCAGCAACTTGCTAGGAGTCTCCATCAGGATGAGCCTTCCTGGCCATTGAACAAGAGCCATGGAGATATGTTCCTAGTGCATCTTGGCTTCTTCGATTGCTGATGATCGAGTTTAGATTGGAATGATTGTGAGATCTCAGTAGAGAAAATGGAAAAAATGAATCTCAATAAAAGCACCAATTGATAAGATACAAAAAGTTTGGGATGACCTCTATGGTGACCATATGATTTCTTTCATGCTCCTGGGCCCTGCACCGGTAGATCAACAAAATGAAGAAGATTCCCACTAGGGTTTTTCGTAGAGACCACTTTAATGCTCAAGTTAAAGATGCTCTGAATGGCTCGCTCATGATGAAATCATTTCTCACTCTTTTTTAGTAGAAGAAGAAATGATTTTCACCCCCAGATTTGAAGGCATTGAGATTTATATAGCCTATGGTAGATTTGTAAGTTAGAGAAGAAACTAGGGTCTTTTGGGTCAATTTGTTAGGGGGTCTGTATGCCCACTGTCTCTTGGCTTGTCGAGTAGCAAGAGGAGAGGTAGGGTGTGGTGCAAGAAGTATTATCATGATAGGGGACTACTTTCTCAAAGATTCATGCGAGTTAATGTAAGGACATCCAAGATCTAGTTCTTTGACCATATTCCTTATATCTTGAGATAACCCCCATAGAAGGGCTATGGGCTGTATCTCCAAGTGATTGTCTAAATATAGAAATTGATTATGCTTCTCCGGTTGGATAACAAGTAATAGAGATACCATAACTCTAAATCTCAAATTGGTCAGATGAGTCCTTCTACACTAATAGAATGTGTCCCAACTTTTAGGACCCAACTCATTGTTGACTTGGAGATTTGGCAAATATGCAAGCATCTATCTCCCAAATATGGCTTCGACATGACATGATGAGGGCAAGATCCTATATTTTGGATCCCCCTCATTTACTTCTCTCATGCATACAATAGAAGCACTCCTCATTAATGATTGGAATGTTGCACTCTAGGGAATTCACATATGCACCTGAGTTCTCATGATTGAGATTATGGTATTAAATATGATCTATGAGGCCAAATCTTTGTCATTAATGCTATTGTGGCTCTGTCTTCTTGTAGTGGAGAACATTATGTAGTGGCAGTAGAGGCATGTTGAGTTGATGACGTATCAAGATTACATAAGGGACCAAATATGCTAATGACATTTCAAGGCCTTTGAGTGATTCTTGAACCAGTAGGGTTGTTGAGCAGCTGGGGCTTCACAAGTTAGAATGGTGCCGATCAAGGATAGCATCTTGATGTACTGCTGAGTTCGGCTAGCTACTGACTTTACTTCTGTTGGGTTGAGTCATGCCCTTTCAGGTGCTGGTTTGCTAGACCACTCCTCCATCAAGTCCAAAGTGGATACCTTGAAGTAGGCTTTTGCAATTACATGAGTTCTTCTACAAGAGAATTAATAGCAATTTGCTACATCATACAAGGCTTATGTTAGGAGCATAGAACAAGTAACTTTCACCAATAACAAACTTGCAAGAAATGAACACCAACTTGCCAATGGCAAAACATACGCAACATGAATTGGAATCATAGCGCTCAAAATGACTTTATTCCTTCAATCATGGATTTCTTTATGAGGTTTTGTATTTCTAGATATTTACTCTAGTGACTAAAGAAGTTATGCATTTATTTGGTCTTTTGGCCTTGTTTGAGCATATAAAAAAATTTATTTGCAAATTTAGCCATCCAATACTCATAAGAAATGCCATTTTAATAGTTTTCCATTAACATGGGAAGGGGCATACTCTCTTTCATGGGATACTATATTGTGTGCACCACTTGAGTAGACATTTTGTACAATGAACCAATCCACCCATTTAGGTTCAAATTTTTTGCCCTCTGGTTTTAATGATAATATTGTAAATTGCTAATTTATGTGTTAAGTTTGTGGACAACAAAATGATGATGATTGCAAGACATTCGAGAATTTCACTAGAATAGCATTGATGTCTAATGGGAAATGGTACATTGAACTAGTCTCAAAATCAAACTAAGTTGGCTTTCAGACCAAGTTAATGCATATATCCACCTGAATAGCTGCTAGAGAGGTAAATAGTAGTCAAGTGCTAGTCATGCTATATGTCCACCACACTCCCATAGATTAATTTTTTGGCTTATTTGGCAAGATTCTCAACATTAATGGTTCACTAAATGCCTCAACACAATCAATATTTGGCATTTAATGAGAAGATTCTTGGAGTTTAATGAGAATTTCCCAAAGCATGAGTTTTTGGTGAAAAATGGTGTTCTCAAAGCACTATCCTCCCTAGCAATTAATGCTTGTTGGGACAAGTGGGAGGAAGTGAGAATTTTGCTACAATATCCTCTAACAATGCTACTTCCCTGTCACTTTTGAGAATACCTACCACCCCCGTGTCATGTCAACTCTCACTAAGTATAAAAGTCCTAGAAGGGCAATAGGTAAGGGGCTTCAACTTCTTTCCTTTCAATCACATACCAAAAGCCACTAGAAGGCATTTTTCCCTTCCCACACACTTGCTTTCAATGATTCTACTATTGATCATTGGAGGATCCTTGATGGAGATAGCACCTTTGGGCCAAAACATCTTTTGCAAGTAAATGGTTACTCTGTAGCAGCTCGGTGCATGAACTATATCCCATCTTGGATTAGGGCAAAGAATATTTATGCTTTGTCATTTAGTGCTAAAGTAAGGGATACACCTAAGTCTTTGCCATGCTAGCACTATCTAGGATAGGGGGCCTAGGAATAAGACAACCAACCCCAGAAGGAAAAGTTTAAGAGGAACATGTTTTGCTAGTGAAGCCTTCATGTCATTTAATAAGGGTTGTTTGTGCCCCAATGGCACATGACTAAGGCCCCATCAAAGCTCTCCATCAATAATTTACTCACCAAATCCCATGCAAGGGAGTTGAGGGCCAAAGAGATTGATTTTACCCCTCCACCATTCTAGCTATTGATGCTTAAGAAGATTCTAGTGATTATGGATCTCATAGTCTGTTCATCATGCTATTGGCACCCATAAAATCAACTTGTGCAAGTTGAGACACTAAACCAAATGCCATTGCTCAAGATCTATTATGCAAATCAATAAACAAATATTTGTATATATTTTCACATTTCTAATTTACTGATATTTATGCTTATGATTTCAGCATTAGCATGGCATTGCACTAATTTTAACTGAATTGTCTTACAAGGTGAACTAGAGCATAATTGTGAAATTAATTTGATTTAATCAATCAAGAAAATGATAGAGGAAAGTCCATGCAATAATGGTGTTTTCAGATGTGGCCATGAAGAGAAGAAACTCTAAAATTGGAATTGATATATATGGAAAATTTTTTGTTCAACAATGCTAAAGCATTTTGGACATAATTTCCTACCTATAATTCCATCTGAGGTGATTCAAAAGCATAATTAAAGCTAAGAGGAGCTAAAACTCTTATGTTTACCATAAACCAATAATTCAATGGCCAACCATGTGAAAATTAAGTCACAAGGTTCAGCTTAGACAGTTGGTACCGTAGGAGAAAAGGGAATTTATTTTTGATTCAATCCCATAGATCGTGGAGGAGAGGAGTCAACATTGAGAGGAAATAGTAGGGTGGCTGCACTATAAAGGCTACACTCTGTGCCATGGAAAAGAACATGGAAAAAGAAGGAAAAGATAAGAAGCATTTTAAAGAGGAAGAAAGTTGAGACCTTGAACCTAAAGAAGAAGGTCGGGAGTTATGAAATGAGAAAAAGGGGAGTTCCTTCACTCTTAATCTAAAATATTAGAAACCCCCTCTTTATTTTCCTAAAAAATTTCTTAAGGCTAACTTAATAAGCAATTTGCTTATTTTTTAAATGTGTTTGAAAAGTTACATATTAACATCCCTCTTCTTGATGCTATTTCTCATATGCCAAATTATGTCAAATTCTTGAAGTAATTACAAACAAGAGAAAGTTGGAGTTTGAGATGGTGAAACTTAATGGGGATGCTTGGCAATCTTACAAAATAAATTACCACCAAAACTCAAGGATCTAGGGAGCTTCTCTATTCCTTGCACTATTGTTGAAATTAATTTTGATAGGGCTTTATGTGACCTTTGTGCAAACATTAATTTGATGCCTTTTTCTATCTTCCAGAATCTTAGATTGAAATAGCCAACACCTACCACTATTTCTCTTCAATTGGCTAATAGAAGTATCAAATATCCAAGGAAAATAGTTGAAGATGTTTTGGTAAAAGTAGATAAATTTATTTTGCCTATTGACTTCATTTTTTTTATATGGAAGAAGATAAAGATATGCCCCTAATTTTAGGGAGATATTTTCTTGCCATAGGGAGAACTTTAATTGATGCCCGGTAAGAAAAACTTAGCCTTAGAATTAATGATGAGGAAGTTATCTGTAATGTGTTTTAAGGTAATGAAACATTCCAATGACAATAAAAGAGATGTCTTAATGATAGATTGCATTGATGATTTGGTAGAAGATGTATACCTAAGGATAAGGTGCACAATATACTTAATTTTTTCCTTGATAAAGAAGAGGGTGGGCACTATGGACCTTCCAAAATGATGGTAAAGGTTTTACAAAATAGATTTTATTGGCCTACTTTACTAAAGGATACTTATGCTTATGTAAGTGCTTGTGATAGATGCCAATAAACAGGTAATATCTCCAAGAAAAATGAGATGCCCTTAAATAATATTGTTACCTATGATGTTTTTGATGTTTGGGCCATTAATTTCATGGGTCATTTTCTAAAATGTTTCAATAATGAGTATCTACATGTTGCTATTGATTATATGAGTGAATGGTAGAAGCAATTGCATGTCTCACTAATGATACTAAGGTTGAAATTAAATTCTCAAAAAAATATTTTTACTAGATGTGGTACACCAAGGTCAACCATTAGTAATATAGGTAAACAATCTGCAATAAATAGTTTGACAATTTCTTACTTAAATATGCTATCACCCATAAGATTGCTACCCTCTATTATCCCCAAATTAGTGGACAAGTAAAAATTTCAAATAGGGTATTCAAAAGTATTTTAGAAAAGGCTATGAGCTCATCTAGGAAGGATTTATCAAAGAAATTAGATGCTGCACTTTGGCCTTATAGGACAACTTTCAAAACACCAATTGGAATGTCTCCATATACTTTGGCATTTAGTAAGACTTCACCTTCCTGATCGATTAGAGCACAAAGCATATTGGGCTATGAACTACTTAACTTTGATGTGCAAGCTACATGTGAATTAAAAAAAATGTAATTGAATGAGCTTGAAGAATGGTGTCACCAAGCTTATGAGAATTCTAGGACCTATAAAGAAAGAACCAAGGCCAAGCATAATGCACATATTAAAAAGAAGTTTAATGTTGGAGACAATGTTCTTCATTATAATTCTAGATTGAGGCTTTTTCCTAATAGTCTAAGGTCAAGATGGAATGGTCCATACTAGCAACTAAAGTTTTTGCTTATAGTGCAATTGAACTATCTCATTGATTATAAAAGGACTTTTATAATCAATGGGTGAATATTGAAGCCTTATAATGCTGGTAGACATAACTTTTTCTCCAAATCCACCATTCACTGACAGGATCTGTGAAAATGGAAACAAAGTCAAGCATATTTGACTATAAAAATAGCCTTGATGGGAGGTAGCCTATTCCAAATATTCTTTCCTTTTCTTTTTTTAATTGTCAGTCTCTATTGATTTTTAGAACATTTTTAGATTATTTTTAGATTTTAGTTTTGATTTTTTTTAGGACTTTTAGAATGGAGGAATTTTGTTCCTCATCTCCCTAAAAGCCTATCAAATCAATTTTCAATAATCCAAGGTAGGTTTGCATTAGGGAGTATTGCTTTTCTTCTTCCTCTAGTCTCACTTCTATACATTGAGGATAAGGTTACATTGTTGGAGCTTGTCTATTTCTAGAGAACTTAAGAGAATGATATTCCACAAGTGTTTTCAAAAATTGCTTTAGCTTAAGTTAAGATTTCTGAATTTTTCTTGATGATCAAAAGCCTATGATGAGTTCTTGATTGAAACTGAATATGATTTAGAAAGAAAGATAAATGCTAATTTTTATGATTGATTAATTCTTGTGTTAGCTCTATTGATATCATGAAAGATTAAATTCTTGAGCACATTATGTCATGATAATGTGGATTGTATGCAACTCAGTAAATGACCATGTGAGATTTATGGAAAATTATGATCATTTTGTAATATTTTGGAACTTTCTTGTCTAGCCTTTGAGGTAAAATCCTAGACAATATGTTGCTTAGAGCTGATTTACATCACCTTTAGATTGTTTGAGCCTTTTAAAGCCAACCTTAATATATTTCAAACTGTGCTTATTCCTTTGAGCCTTTTCTAAAGAATAACATATGTAAAGTATATGATTATCAAAGATTAGATTTATTTTCTTTAACACTTATTATACTTACCATTTCCAACCCAAAAAGTGATGATCTACCCTTCAAAAGAGCTTAATTTGGTACAATGATGTTTATTGTTATAATGTCAGGTGTGATGAATTAGTCCCACATCGGATATTGGATAGATAGAGTCCAATAGATATAGTGAAAAAGACCCATATCCCATGAGCTCGAGCTTTTGGGATGGTTTGGTGTCCGGCTCGCTATATAGATCTGATTTGACGCTCTTGCGGCTCCCCAACAAGTGGTATCAGAGCTTCAGGTTCGAAGCTGTGCAAACTCTTAAGACCAAAAATTACCGCGATGATGCGACTGAATTGAGTCACATGTTAGTGTCATGGCAAAGACCAGCGAGAGGACGCGGGTGTGAGGTCGGCTTGAGGCCGAAGTGAGGGCTCATGCATTGGCGCAAGGATGGCGAGCCCACAAGTGTGAGCGCCAGAAGCCGATGCAAGGGCGCGGGCACTAGAGGACGGTGCGAGGACATGAGTCACACGGTGAAAGTGGTCAAATAAAAGAGTTCTTGAGTAAGAGTGTTAAATTGATGTGGACAAATCATACATGAAGGGGGAGATTGTTATAATGTCAGGTGTGATGAATTAGTCCCACATCGGATATTGGATAGATAGAGTCCAATAGATATAGTGAAAAAGGCCCATATTCCATGAGCTCGAGCTTTTGGGATGGTTTGGTGTCCGACTCGCTATATGGATTTGGTTTGACGCTCTTGCGAATCCCAACAGTTTATGACTAAAATAAAAAAATTCCATTGGTTTGTATAATTAAACTAAGAAGCATGCATGAAACCTGAGATTTGAAAAGCACACACACACTTTAGATTTCATGATGGGATTTTGTCAGCATATGAATAATGGTATTCCTTGATTGGTGTTTTGATTAAATTCTAAATTATATGCCTTATGCAATCTCCAAGACAAAAAATTTGGAAAATCAAGATAGGTAAAGCAAGACCAAGTTATGAACTTATGCATGATTTTATTCACATTTTTATTGAGGACAATAAGTTTATATTTATACATATTTTAACACTTCTAATTTGGTGATTTTTATGCTTATGATTTTAGTATTAGCATGGTATTGCACTAAATTTAATTAAATTATATTGTAAGGTGATTTAGAGCTTAATTGTAAAATTTTTTAAGGGAGAATTTGATTTAACTGGTCAAGACAATGATAGTGGAGAGTCCATGCAACAATGGTGCTTTGAGATGTACCCATGAAGAGGAAAAACTTTAGAAATTAGAATTTATATATATATGGAATGTTTCCTATTCAATAATGCTAGGTATTTTGGGCATAACTTCGCACCTATAACTCTAGCTGAGGTGATTCAAAAGGCTAATTAAAGGTAAGAGGCAGGGCTTAAATGCTTCTATTTAACACAAACACTAATTCTATAGTCAACCATGTGAAAATTAAACCATAAGTTTTGGGTCAGACAATTGGAAGTGTAGGAGAAAAAGCAATTCATTTTTAATTCAATCCTAGAAACTGTGGAGGAGAAGGAGTTAGCATTGAGAGGAAATAGGAGGGTGGTTGCATTATAAAAAGGACCAGAGACCACTATATTTTCATAGGGAGGAAGCATCAACCTTTCAAGAAAAATCGAACCTAAGAAGAAAGAAGGCTTAGTTACTACTTTTGCTTTCTACCTTTGAAGACTAAGTTCTCTTTGTTTTTCTATTTATTCTTTGATGTATTTTTGTTGAATTACCTCCTCAAGCTTCTTGAGTATGTTGAATTTAATTATGTCTAGCAAAATTCTTAGCTAGGTTTTAGATGGATTTTGATCTTGGAGTTATATAGTTATTTATTTAATTTAATTCAAGATCCTTGTATTATTTGCATGAGGAATTTTTATTGTTGTGCCTAATGCTTTAAAAGAATTGGCCAATATTCTAATGATTTGATGCCACACTATAACATCAACTTGTATGAGTTGACACACTAAATAGAAGGCTTCTTTTCAAAATTTATTATGCTAATGACTCTAGGAGCTTCAATTGATGACAAGGTCAACTTTAGATGCATGTTTGACATTGACAAAACATTCATGTCCACCAAGATATCAAGGAGAGCTCTAGGCCACTTGGTTGTTTCAAACCTTTGGTCTATCCATGCTGAGAGGCCCCAATTAGATGAGGCTCTATATTGTTGCTAGCTTGGTGAAGGTCTCTTATTACCATTAGTTTGGTGAGATCTCCAATCCACACCCAATTCAAACATAACTAGGTGTATAAATGATCCCAATTCATTTTATCAAAGTAAAGGTCTCTTGTAGGCATTTATTCAATTGGATATTAGAAAGCCTTGGTTCAGGGGACCTCTCAAAGTCATCTTTGTAGCATTTAAACAATATTATGCTCACCCAATAGCTTATAAGCCCGACATCATCAAGCTAATATCAAAAAAAGATGTCTAGGGGAGAACTTTTATCAAAAATGCAAATCTGTGGAGGGATAAAGCCATACAATTTCAACTTTTTCTCATAGGAAATAGTAAATCAACCTATTAATTGAGAACACCCTCCCTAATCTTAAAGCTGGTATATTCACTTTTGACCTTTATTCATTTGATATTTTATATTAGAAGATGTATGTATTGGAGATGATTGTATGAGAATATGGTGCCCAATGCTGACAAAAAATTCTTCAAAGGAACAAGACAAGGAGTATCCAAAGGGGTCATTCATGGAGACAAGGATCAAATCAATCAAGTCTCAACACTAAAGCTTGGCCTCAAATATCCATAGCAATAACCACACCCTCTTCCAGCTCAACCTCCTATAATTATGGCACCTCCTCAACCTCTAAGAAATACAACATCTCCTTAGCTTGCTCAAGAACCTTACCAGCCTCCACACCCATAACCACCACCTAGCAAACCTCAAGACCCTCCATAAAGTTATCATGTCATGCCTCCACCCAAAAACTATGCAACACATAGTCCTCCTCCCAACACCTAGACTTACCATGGGGGACAATGACAAGATTACCCTCTTTTATCTGAAACCATCCCCAACATTTTTGGGGCCTTGTTGCAAACAACCTCAAACAATTTCTAGAAGCCAAACCCATGCCTCAAGGTGTTTATTTTTCCTATTACTATCCCATCCATTAAAATCTAGGGCACACTCTTGAGCAATATTTTACTTTAAAAGATGTAACTGATGATCTTAATAGTAGAAATGCAATAGAGTGGAATTTGGTTAGATCATATGTGAATGAAAATAGAGTGAAACAAGACAATAGTAAGTAACTCACTTCCTATGTACCCTTACAATAATATCAACTTCATAGAAAGCATTTCTAGAAAAAATGATCCTTGGAAAAGCATATAACTAGGTTGTTGAAGATGCTTAAGAAAGATTTCTTCTTTCCAAGGACTCATCATAAAGGACTAAAGACCTTAAACAAGATCCAAAATTCAAGGGGTGGAGAGGAGCATTCTATGGCTATAAAAATATATATGATGGCTACACTTCTGAAGATGTGGATGATGATCTATTAAAATATATTAATGAAAACTCATCACTTTATCAAAACTACATTAACTAAGGAAGGGATAAAGATAAGTAATTTCCTTTAATTGAAAGTTAAGGAAATATGACTAACGGGGTAATTCCTATAACTAATCAATAACTTGATCTTATTGGGAGGAATCAAAATAAGGAAGATGTATAATATACTAAAACAACTATAGAAAACTCCCATTAAAATTTAATTCCAAAAATTTATAACTAAATCTCCTAAATATCATGAGATCTTATTTAAAACACCAAAAGAAATAGTGCTCAAGAGAAACATCCCCTAAAGACTCATTGTAATTTGCAAGATCATCTTCAAAAACTCCGCTAAAACTTTCAATTTTCAATGACCAAGAGTTACTCAAGGAAGAGCTAAGGGATAAACCATTTTAGATATCCGTTCATGTTGGGACATACCAATACATGTAGTGCTACTCGAGTCTAAAGCCTCACTAAATATTTGCACACTATCCACCTTGAAGGTGATAAATGTCCTAGAAGAGCAAATGTTGGAATCTAATATTCCTATCCTTTCTTATGACAACTCAAAGACAAAATGCCATGGGAGATTATGCTTATCTATTACATGTGGAACAAGTACCATTTAAATAGAGTACCACATTCTTGACTTTCCTACTTATTTCAATTTGATCCTTGGAAGGTAATGGCTCAAACATATGGGAGTAGTCTCCTTGACTCATCATCAATACATAGAGTTCTCTTAGAATGGTTCGATTATAAAAATTTGTAGGGATCCCAAAGTCTAGTATAAGGATTATCAAACTATTCATAAGTTGCCTACAATCATAGTAGCTATGAAATCACCTACTCAAGCTACATCACAAATTATTTTATTGACCTAAACTAAACCTAAATTGTCCACTATAGTTTTTCACCCTTTCTTCCTAAAGCCTCAGGCTCCCTCACAAATATCCATTCTTGTCCTTCTATCACCTCCAGCTCCATGAAATAAGCCATTTTATCCCATAGACTCAAGGCTTTGCTCTTTGATTTTCAATCCATCTCACCTCAATAAGCCATGGAATAATATGCTCAACATTAGTTACCAACCCAAATAGGCCTTGGGAGAAAAAAAAACCAATGAGATACCAAACCACTTCTAGAAGGGATCCCCCGAAGGAAAGGAAGGGCTTAACTTTTTGTGGAAGGGACATATAAAGGAAGATAGACCATCATGCTCATTTAGTGCTTTGGACCAACATTCACTTGTAACATAGACTTTCAAATTGTATTTCACCATTAGAAGATATGCACCCACCAACGCTATTCACATTGATCCAATAGGTGAACCTTTTCTTGCTACAAACGAGGATGAGGATCTCTAAAGAATCATAAGAAATGTTGACTAGCTGTTCCTAAATGAAGAAGATCGCTTGTTGCCTCACCAAGAGTGAGGAGGCCCCCCATGAAGATTCAAGGGGCACCTAGTCTGCCTCAAAGGTAGACTCACCTTATAATTTAGGTTTCTTTTCTTTTTTATTATTAGGTTATTGTAATAGACTAGAAGCAAAAAGTTTTCATAAGAGTGTTCCAAAGTATGTGTTATATGTGTTCAAACCATATCAACCATTATGTTAGGGTTTGAAGCAGAAGAAGGGCATCAATTGTCTTAATAATTCACCCTCAAAACCTTACAATGTTCCATTGAATGTCTCCTTGGGAGTCTAGAAAATAAGGATGAGGAAGCCAAAGACCATGAGCTTGATGGTTCCACGAAGGCTAATTGAGACAATGAACTCAGTGACTTTACCGAAGCATTAAAGAAGTTCAATAAGGAGACAAAGGCATTTGCAAAGCCTACAAAGCAAGCCTATCTAGGTCAACTGAAGACCACATAACTATTTTAGTAAACATGAATCTATCCAAGAGATTTAGAAGATTGACTAATGTTAACCCTCAATGAGTACAAGAACATCTTCACATAGACATATGAGAAAATGTTGAGACTTAACTAAGAGTTAGTAGAACACAAAATTACAGTAGTGGTCGATGAGGGCCAAAGAAGCAAAAGTTAAGGTGATCACACCCTAAATTGCATTCAATAAAAAAAAAGGAGATTGAAAAGCTTCAGGTAAATTCATATGGGTTGTACTCTACCCAAAATTTGTGGAGGATATCATTCTCATTGAGAAGAAGGATGGGTAGATAAGGGTGCATATTGACTTCAAAGATTTGAACAAAGCTTTCCCAAAGGATGATTTCCCACTATCTCGCATTGGCACTCTATTGGATAACAAATATGGGCATGACATGTTGTCCTTTATGGATGAAAATCTAGATTACAATTGGATACACCTTGCACATTAAGCTGAAATAAAGACATCCTTCATAACTCCTTGGAGAATTCACTATTTTGTATTCTCCTTGGAGAATGTTGGAGCGACATATCAACATGCCATAATTGCAATTTTCCATGACATGATTCATGACTAC
This sequence comes from Trichopus zeylanicus subsp. travancoricus, assembly GCA_005019695.1. Taxonomy (NCBI): domain Eukaryota; kingdom Viridiplantae; phylum Streptophyta; class Magnoliopsida; order Dioscoreales; family Dioscoreaceae; genus Trichopus; species Trichopus zeylanicus. The sequence continues at coordinate 1,576,564 of RXID01022272.1, forward strand.
ATGGAGCTATACATATATTGTATTTTGTTCAGGTCCCAAATTGGTGAGGGGAACATTTCTATTCTAAGACTATGATAACCAAAAGAAAAGAAAAAGAATTCTTGAAATTGATTTGAATTATGCCTTGGTTAGGAAAAAAATGTTGAAATTATGATTTGGTTGAGGTTTAATATAAGGGCCTCTGATGTAAGAGATTGGTGTGATTACCAGCTATCCACCCAAACTTCTTTATGTGAAGAAGAGAATATATCTATAAAGGGACAGTTGGAAGGACCTAATTGTGAAATATATGAGTTTAAGAGGTTTTTTTGCAAAATACTCTAAATATCTAACCAGTCCCAACCCTTCCTTTTCCCCTCTTATTTCTCTTTCCTTTTCTAGTGAAAGAAGAGTAGTAGGAGAAGGAGCAAGAATAGCTCTTGCTTTTCTACTTCTTCTTCTTCCTCCTCTTTCTAAAGCAAGTTTTCAACTTCTTCTTACATTTTCCTTTACTTTTGGGTGGTTAGGAGTAGGAGCAAGAGCAATAGAAGATGAAACCTCCTAAATCCACTCTTCTTCTTCTTCTTCTTGGTGATCTAGAAAAAGGATAAGAGCAGGTTGGCTTCATGGCTATATTGATTTGTTAATTAGAGAAACTTTGATGATGTTTTGAGTCCTTATTTTACTTCCAAGAATTGTGCTTTCTTCAATATTCTACTCTAATATTACAGCCATTATTTTTCATACTTATTCTATGCAACAAGTCCTTGTTCTATTGCCACCAAACCTAAAACTAAAACTAACACTACAAGTCTTGGTTCTAATGCTTTCAAACCTAAAACTAAAACCATGATTTTAAAATCTTAGGGAATGCTCAATTATGATCATTTTTAGTTCAAAATAGTTTTCGAATTTAGAAATGTTCATCTTTGTAATATGTTTTGTAATCCATTTTTGAAGTTCACAAACGTTCAGAAATTCTATTCTATGTTGTGTTCTTGATCAAGTTTAGCTTGGCTACTTGAAAATCTATTTGGGCTCCTAATTGGGCTTCTTTGCAAATATTTGCAATTAAAGCTGAGGGATTATGCTGGATCAAGGAAAGATACTGGTTCTAGAATTTTAAAATATTGTGTTCTCAGCTCTTACTTTTTATTGAAAAGAAAAGGATTCAATGTCAGGTTTCTTTGTAAATGCTAGTAGACTAGCATGTATGAGTCTAGGATTTTTGTTTTTAGGGCTAATATCTTTAGTTAAAAGTTTGTAGTGTTGGAAGTAGGTTTGGATTATGAAACTCATTATTTTGTATTGTAGATTTGGATGAGGAGGCTTGGCCTATCTTTTAGTTTGATGTGATTTCTAGATCAGTTAAGTGAATGAATGATTCTTGATCATGTTAAGAAAACACAATTTTCTTTGATAATACAATATTTTCTCATATCACATTTGGTCAAAATAACTTCTCGATGTTTTTCCATTATGATATGACATTTTGTTCAAAGTTTTAGTCTGTAAATGATTGCATGGCTTGAAAATTTTAAAATTAGGCATCTAAATTTACAAAGAAACTAGGAATTATAATATGTTATAATATAAGTATTTGCATACATTTGCATTGCATTTGTAAAGTCATGCATGTGTTCTCGACAAGGATTCTCTTCTCGCAAATGTAGCATGATTTCTATGATTTATTAATCTTGGTTGTGTGGTCTCCCTCTTGATTTCTATTTTATCCTAACCATTAGGGGTTATCAATCGCTATGTCAAAATGTATCTATTTTATGATAAACCAATTTCATTGTGGGTATTAGAGCAGTGGTGTGGTATCCTCTATGATACCCTCTATGGTTCAGCTTCTGCTTTGAATCATGATCTTTGTGTGTGCCCCATTTTGTCAAGAGACACCACTCATACCACTATGCATCATGTTATAATGTTGATAAATGGTCTAGTGTTATAGCTTTATTAGAATTTGCTATGAATATTATACATGAGGTTTGTGGTGTATGTATCTGATGATTTTTGCCAAGTTCTTCTACCTTATGGTATTTGATTTCTACAAAACCTTATTTTCTGTATGTAGTTTATATATGAAAATGCTAGCTTAGCATGGGATTGTTCATTATTTTATAGATTTTGAACTTAGAAATTAATGTGGCGATCAAGATGAATGACACAACATTAGAAAATTGTAGATCCCCTCCCAGTTTAGTAGATAAGACATATGTCTAGTTAGTCATGGTGTGAAATCATGAGTTTTGGACTGAGAATTCTGATTTTGAATATGTCTATATTGTAGTTTATGGAAGTATTGTTCACCTTGCATTTCAATGGACCTTGTGGAAGGATCACTTATAGAAGATATATTATTACTTTTCATGTTTAGGTTTGCCTTGTATAGAGGTTTATTTTAGCGAGTTTACGTCTTATCTATGGTTATTATATGTTTAGATTTAGTTAAGATTATAGCCTTGCATGCTTAAGGGGTTTTGGCCTCATAAGTGTGTGACATTTCCATGTACTAGAGAGTTTTTGGTTTTGTGGCATAACAATTTAGTGATATCAGAGCTCTACATTTGAGTTTAGATTAAGTTAAATGATCTATTTGAAATACAAATTGATGATGAGTGTATGAAGTAATTTCATATTGCATTTGAATATTCTTATGAGTTTTAATGTTCTTAATCTATATGTTAAGAATTTGAGGACCAATAAGTTTTTATTATCTTTATAATCATATGGAATTGTAAAGAGGAGATATGAGATAAGTCTATTGGATTATAGAATCTTGTACAAACATATATTACAACATGTTTTCTGATTTTATTCAAACAAAGAGTGTTTAGGAATCAAGTGAAACTTTTGGATGGAAATGGGAATCCACATTCTCAATTCTTCATTTGTAGGATTATCTTTATGCATCTGTCATTGTTATGCTTGTTGAATATATATCTTTTGGTTAATTTGAAATTGAAAGGTGAGTTGGTATTATATGCAATTTGAGTTCTAATATTATTTTTTGACATGTGTGAGAAAGTTATATCAATATTTTGGATATGATTGTAATTATATAAGATAAAATTATTATGATTTTTTGATGAGGATATGCTGATTGTAATTATATAAGATAAAATTATTATGATTTTTTGATGAGGATATGCTTGTGTCATACCTTTCGATTTTTTGATATATGTATAGTAATTTAGGATATCTCTTTGATGTTTATATGACTAAATGTATGTGACTGTGAATTTGAGTTTTAGTATGCTAGCTCTTAGCTATGAACTTACTTTAGTTAGAAACATCTACAAAATTTACCTAAATATTCTTTTTGTCATTGTCCTTTGACTATTACCCTGGTGATATTCTAGTATATTAATCTCAGTCAGGTAAGTTGTAATTGATCATTGGATGTTGGATAGAATTGAAGGCTCAAATAGGTAACCTAAGAGGTGGGTGAATTAGGTTTAAAAAGAAATCTTAACTTTTAGTAAATTAAAAATTAATTTAAACTACAAGCAACCACAATAATAGAAGAGTGCAAAATATAAATAGTAAGGTAGAGAGAATGCAAACATACACGGTTCAATGATCAACCACACCTACTATGCAGTCCTTGTTTCAATCTTGAGGACTTCAATCACTCCACTAATAACGCACTTCTTGAGGCAAAAATAAGTCTTTACAAATCCTTGCTCAAGCTAAGCAAGTGTCATTCCATATTGGAGCTAACTCTCTCATACTCTTTTCACACCTAGAAGAGCACTCAACCCTCTCCTAACAACCTAGGAGAGTTAGAAGAATATAGATTAAAAAATAAAAAAAGTCTCACATCAAGAGTTTCTCAAAGATTGAAATATAAGGGCAATGAGGGTATGAAAATTGAGCTCCTATTGAGGCTACATAGCTTAGGAAATTTGAATCTTTCTCTAAAGACATTAAAAGTTTATTCTCTCATTGAGCAAAAAAGCCTCAAGCCAATATATAATTGTTGGAGCAAAAATCTAGTTATTGGGAATCACCACTGGCTATTTTCTACCAAGTTTGGGTATCCGAAACTAACATTCAGTCATCCAAACCATACCAATAATTGAATAAGACTAGCCATCATATCTTGTTCTCACATGTACGAGCATCCAAACCCTCCACTTTGAGTGGTTGAGATAAAGGATAGACGACCAAAGTTACAAAAAACAGAGACTGAAAATCTCTAGCTGAGAACTTCAAGCATTTGAACTCTAAAGTTCGGGCATCTAAAGCTATTGAATAAAATCTAGTGATTTTCTAAAATGTTTAGGCATTCAGACCATAGGGTTCAAGTGTCTGAAGCTAATAGCAAAGTTGTACTAGATTATTTGCAACTTCATCTCCTTTGATACCAACTCAAAACTTTATCTTGGATAACGGTTAAGCCAATGGAGGTATTCCAAATTAAGTTCGGGTATCAATCAAAAGCTTAAATATATTAACTATCAAATTCTTTACCCAATATAAAATGAAATGTTGAACCTATGAGCTTGGAGTTGATCTTCCACTTTAAGCATCTTTGAGCTTTCATCTTTATCTTCAAACTTCATCTTCAAATTTGCATCTTTTTTATCTTTGAATCATTGACTTTATCATTTAATGAACTTTATCTTGATACTCAATTTTTCTTGAGCTTAGATGACTATTGATAATCCTAAAGCTTATCAAAACTAGATAAACTTGTTAAACTCTAGTTTGATTATCATCAAATCCAAAGGGCAACAATAACACCTTATTCTTTTGTGTAATCTTGGAATGTATTTGACTATAAAATGTGGATTTTGACTAAGTCTTTAATATGTGACTTTGAGAAATCTTAGTTTTATTGTTAAGCTTTGATCCTATTAGTTGGTGAACAAATCTTAGACACTTCTGTTAGTGATTGAATTTTATTTGGAATATTTGCATAACTTGCTCCCATTGAGGGTTTAAATCTTGGATTTGAAATTTCTAATGGATGATAATCTGTCAAAAATTATTTTGAGGAAATGATAATCTATCTTGATATTTATTATCAATCAAAGGTATAGCAATGTGACTTAGTTGTATAATTTTGTTTGGGATGGAATCAAGTTATCTCAATCTAAAATCATCAAGTTATCTAGACAATTGATGTATGTGAATAGTAGAGCTCAGATTTGCAATTTTTTTGTCAAAAAGGATGATTATGTGATTCTTTGGATTAGTATATATAGGATAAGTTTTGACTTAGCTCTCTGTTTATATATGCCTACATAATCATATTAAAGTCTTAGTTTATTAGTGAAGCATTAGAAGCATTTTCATGTTGAGATAGATACATGTTAATATGTCATTCTTCCTTTTATCCTTTTTATAATTTGTGTATATCCATGTTTGTGTCAATACCGGACCTTTTACAAAATTTTGAGGACTTGATTTCAGTAACAAAAAATTTGCCTAATTAGTAAATTTCGATATCATATCTTACTCTTCTATGAGTTAGAATAGTCCTTGACTCTAGATTTATTTAGAATGTATTATACAAATTTTTATTTCTCAATATGATAAGCAATTTGGGAAAAGCATTAGTATTTTAACTTTGATTATATAAGTTTTGTGAATATGGTCTGATGTTTTCGTTGAAGGAGCTATGAGAATTGATATAGAATATTTGGAGAATTGATTATTATTAAGGATTGAGATTTAAATCATTATTTTTCATTAACAATGTCTATTTGGGATTTTCAACATAGAGGAATGATGAATATAGAGTGTTCTCATAATTGGAGATATATCTATGTGTTCATATCATTTGCCAATATTTTTAAGTTCAGCATGAGATTTGAGATATTTTGACTTAACTTGAAAATTTTGGATGGCATATGATGATTGAGTGTTTAAGTTTCGAACATGGATCTTATCATTGATTTCTTCGTTAGACTAAATTATAAAAGAAATAATTAGTTTTGATATTTAACTAAAGTTATACATTTCTAATTGCAAATATTTTACCAATTAGTCCAAAATGAGAAAAGTCAATATGTGAAATTATCCCTGAGAATATAAAAGATATTGTTAAATAGGATTGGAATTGTTTTTATGTAAGTCATGAAACTAGCTTGTGTTGTCCTTTGTAGTTTTAATGATGAACAAATCTTGTATTTAATCATATCTTGAGCATCTGTAGCTAATAACCAAGCCAAGATCCAAATAAAGATCAAGCTCATTTAAAAGCCTCAAGTGTAGATGGACATAAAGATGATATTGAAGATGAGACATGATAATAGATCAATGGACAAAACTTGAAGAATTAGGGGAGACTTGAAGAAAGCTCAAGAGATCAAATTGGCTCACTAGGTTTAGAATTTTCATTTACTACTTTAAGTTAAGTTGAAGATTTGAATTGTTAATTCTATGATTTAGAGCTTTTGGTTAACACTCAAACTTATCTTGAAATGTCTTCACCAACATATCATTTTTATTCAAGATTATTTATGAGATGATGTCAAATAGAGACTGAAATTATAGTAAACCAATTAATATTTTTTTGTCAACTTTAGGTTCTAGAACTTTAGAGTTCGGATGTCCAAATATAGCAGAATCACCCTAGAATCACTAATAGCTTCAGATGCCGAAACCTCTAGTTTGGATGGCCAAAGATTAGAAGTTTTAAACTTCATAGCTCTCAAGTTTTTAGGATCAATAATTCAGTCCAAGTTTTGATTTCTCGAATCATGCCTGTTATGATGTTTAAACTTAATAACTGGATGTTCAAACCCGTGAAATAATTATAAGCTAGTTAAATTTGACCATTCTGATGTTTTGGATGCCCAAACCTTATGGTCTGGACATTATAACATGATAAAAAAATAGCCAATAATGGCTAGTTTTCTCAGCAATAGATATTTAAAAGCTTAGAGCTTGTTTCAATTAGGACTTTTACATCCTTAATTATCTTTGAGAAAACAAAACAACTTTTCGGAAGCCTTCTTGCCTTACAAGAGCTATAAACTTAGAATTAACTTTCATATCTTCTAGCCCTTATACTCTTCTTGAGAGGCTCTTGTAGAGAGGCTAAATTGTATTTCATTTTTATCTTCTTTACTTGTAAACATTCCTAAGGTGTTAGGAGTGTGTGAGGGATATAGCTCCGGTATAGGAGTTGATTATTGTCTATTAGAACAAGAGTTGTATAGGATTGACATCACCAAAAGAAGGCAATACTCACTAGTTGTGAGTTGGTGTAAAGTCTTAGCTTCACCTCAAGAAGTGACAATGCCACTGGATAGTTCAAGTCCTCAAGATTGAGGCAAAAACTGTGGAGTAGGTGTAGTTAACCACAAACCACATAAAAATCATTATGCTATCTTTACTCTACTCATTTCTTTTTATAGCATTCTTGATTTGATTTCCTGCTTGTGGGCTTGTGATTTTATCATTGTTTTTTTAATTGGTTTTCATCTCAAAAGTGATTAATATTTCCATTGAACCTAACTTATCCTTCCTCTAAGGTTGTGTATTTGGGCCTTCATCTTGCATTGAGGATGTTAAAGATTTTATGAGTTAAAATCAGAGTGCAATAGATATATGTTTTGCTGCAAATAGCTAGATCTTTCTAATCATTCTCAAGATTTTGGATTGTTGATTCTATTGATTCACACTGTAAAATATGAATTTGAAGATCAAATTAATTAAGGTGAAGAGTTATCACCATAAAAGTGTTGGAGTTTTATTAAGGTGAAGAATTATGCTAATGATCTCATCCTCTAAGGATATAACGTATTTTGGTGTTTGTGACAATTCCAATTAGAACTCCAGAAAAGTGTACTTAGGCAAGAGAATTACTCAGATTGATGACCTCTTGTGAATTTCTTATGATGTAGTCCTTTCAATTTAGATCCTTCAAATGATTAGTGATGTGACTTACTAAGTTGTTGTTCCTTTTGCACTTTCTAATGTGCATAATATGTTTTGGTTGTCTAAACTATAGGAGTGCATCCCAAACTAGGGTATCATTGCAACTTAGAAAGGATATCGCTTATCAAGAAAATCATGTTTGTCTAGTGTATAAGAAAGATCATTCTAATGAGAAACCATTTGGGAACTAGAGTAGGATATATTGGAGAGATACCCTCAGTTATTTCAGCCTTCAAGTATGAGTTGATTCAAAGTTAAGTTTAGAGGACCAAACTTATTTTAAGGAGGGCAAAATGTGATAACCAGAAAAAAAATGAGAAAGATAAGTTCCTAAAATTTAGTTGAATTATGTGTTGGTTGAGAAAAAAAATATTGAAACCATGCTTTGGTTGAGGCTTGAACTAAGGATTATGTAAGAGATTAGTGTAATGACCAGCTGTCCACCGAAACTTATTTTTGTTGCTATATATATATATATATATATATAGCAACAACTAGAAAGGCCTAATTTTGAAATATATGAGATTAAGGGGGTTTTTGTAAAATACCCTAAAATATTTAACCACCCCAGGCCCCACCTTTTCCTTTCCAATTTCTCTTTGCTTTTCTGGTGAAGAATAGTAGGAGCAAAAGAAAGCATAAGTCTTGCTATTTAGCTTCTTCTTCATCATCTTCTTGCTCGATTTTCTAACATTTTCCTTTACTTTTGAGTGATTAGGAGCAGGATCAAGAGTGAGAAAAGCTGAAGTCTCTTGAATCCTTTCTTCTTCTTCTTCTTGATGATCTAGAATAAGGATAAGAGTAGCTTTGTCTTTGGCTATGTTGATTTCTTAATTGAAGAAGCTCTAATGATGTTTTGAGTCATTATTTTGCTTTTAGTAATTATGGTTTGTTTGACCTTCTATTCTAATACTGCACCCATTCTATTTCAAAATTATTCTACACTGCAAGTCCTTGTTCTAATTCCTTACCTAAAACTAAAACATAAAGCCTAAACTTGACACTACAAGTCTTGGTCCTAATATTTTCAAACTTGAAATTGAAACCATGATTTTAAAAGCTTAGGGAATGCTCATTTCTAATCAGATTTAATTTGAAATAGTTTTGAAGTTTAGAATTTTTTAACCTTGTAATATGTTTTGTAATTGGTTTTGAAGTTTAGAAATGTTTAGAAACTTCATTGTGTTGTGTTCATGATCAAGTTTAGCTTTGCCTTTTGAAATTCTATTTTGGTTCTTGATTGGGTTTCTCTACAAATCTTTGCAATTAGAGTTTTAGGATTCTGTTGGATAAAGGAAATATACTAGTTTTAGAGTTTTTAAAATACTATGTTTTTAGCTCTTATTTTTTATTGAAAAGCAAAATAGATTCAAAGTTAGATTTCTTTGTGAATGTTAGTAGACTTGCATGATCAAGTCCAAGATTTTTATTTTCAAGGCTAATATCTTTGTTTAACAGCTTATAGTGTTGGAAGTAGATTTGGATTATAAATTCAATTATTTCATGTTGTAGATCTAGATGAGGAGGCTTGGACTACCATTTAGTTTGATGTGATTTCTGAGTTATGTAAGTGAATAAATAACTCCAGATAATATTAAGAAGCTAATGCTATTTTCTTTGATGAATACAATGTTTTCTCATATCACATTTGTCCAAAATAATTTCTCAATATTTTTGTTTGGTATGACATTATGTTTGGAGTTTTAATCTACAATTGATTGCGTCAGTTGAAAATAATAAAATCACACATTTGAATTTGCAAACCAACTATAATTCTGATATGATATAATATATGTATTCACATACATTTGCATTGAATTTGGAAAGTTATGCACATGTTCTTGATGAGGACTCCCTTCTGGCAAAGGCATTGTGATTTCTATAATTTATCAGTCTTGGCTATGTGGTCTCCCTCCTAATTTCTTTTTTGTCCTAGCAATTGGGGATTATCAATGGCCATACAAACATGTATGTGTATTTCGAGAAATCTATTTCATTGCCACCCACAGGCATTAGAGTAGTAGTGTGGTACCCTCTATGGTACCCTCTTTGGTTTAGCTTCTCGTTTAGTCCATGATTGTTGTGTGTGCCACATTTAATGAAGGAGACACTGGACATACCGTTCTGCACTATGTTATGATGTTGACAAAAGTATTGGCTTTTCAGCTTTATTAGAATTTTCTATTGATTTTATACATTAGTTTTGTGGTGTATGTATCTGATGATTTCACCAGGTTTTTTTGCCTTTTGGTGTTTGAGTTCTCCAAAATATTATTTTCTATATGTAGTTTATATACAAAAATACTAGCTTAACATGGGATGCCTCATTTTCTTACAGATTCTCAGTTTAGATATTCATGTGGGGATCAAGATATGCAATGCACCATTAGAAAATTATAGATCCCCTCCTAGTTTAGCAGATTAGACATGTGTCTAATTGGCCTTTTTGTGAAATTGTGACTTTTGGACTTGGCTGAAACCTTAACTTCAAGTTTGAGTCTTTGTGAACTATTAGAAAATTGTCATGTTGAATATGTGTATATTGGTAGCTTGTAGAAATATTGTTTGCCTTACATTCAATGGACCTACTAGAATGATGGTTCATAGAAGATATATTATTTCTATTTATATTCAAATTTTCCCTGTATAGAGGTTTATTTATGCAAGTATAAGTCTTATTTGTGATTATTATATATTCAGGTTTAGTGAAGATTATGGCCTTGCATGCTTATGGGTTTTGGCTTGATAAGTATGTGGCATTGTCATGTACCTGAGAGGTTTTGATTTCAGGGCATGACAAAGATGAATCCTTCATCAAGCACAAGAACATCAGGTGAGGATGAATCCAAAGGTGTGCATGTTTGAAGTTTCTTTAGGCAACTTATTGGGCATTTGGCAACTATTTGGGGAACTAAAGTACATCCAACGAAAGTAAGAGCCATCATTGAAATGCTACCTTCCAAAATCATAAGGTAGCTTTGTCGGTTAATTAGAAGGTTGCAATTCATCTAAAGTTTCATTTCTCAACATTTAAAAAAGTGCCTCCCATTTTATAAGTTATTCAAATGAGGAGTTTAGTTTGAATGAACTATGAGTGCTAAGAGCATTTAATCAATGCAAGAAATACCTCATTAAACCACTCATCCTAATGACACCAATCCCAAAATGATCCCTCATCCTGTACATAGCAATCATGAAGGAGTCAATCAGTATTATGCTAGCATAATAAGTTGAAAGCAAAACAAAAAAAGGTAATCTACTTTCTCAGTCAATTTATGGATGAATATGAGAATAAGTACTCAAGAATGGCGAAGACTTTTCTAGCAGTCATCTGGGCCATCAATAAGACATCACTTCATGGCCCACAAAGTCCTTATTTAGGCTCATATGGATCCAATAAAGCTCATGTATGAAAGGAGAGTACTATTAGGATGGATCACAAGGTGGCATATGCTTCTAGCCAAGTTTGTCCTTGAATTTATCACTAGAAAAGTAGTCAAGGGGCAAGTTGGAGCTGACCAGTTTGATGATTTTCCCCTATAACCCATGGACCCGATCAAAAAAGTGTGCCTTGAAGAGTCAATTTGTAGTGTCATAGGGACCTGTGACCCTCAAAATTGATCCCTACAACTTGACAAAGCTTTGAATCATGTGGGTGGCAAAACATGGATCATCCTAGTCACCCTTAAAGGGGTGATCATGCCTCGAGCATATCACCTTAGCTTCTCTTGTATCAACAACCAAGTAGAATACAAAGCACTCATCGCTAGAATGCATTTGACACTTAATTTAGGCATAAAGCACCTCAAGATCAGGGGAGACTCGAAGCTCATAATCCTGCAATTCTTGGGCTAGTATTGACTGAGGACTCGAAACTCCTAGAATCTATAATTTAAATAAGTCACCATTATTCATAGTTTAAATAAGTCACCATTATTCATATCTTGATGAGCAACAATGTCCTAGCAAATGCTTTGTCTTCATTTGGATCAACACTCCACAATCCCTGGAGCATCAAAATGGATGCAATCCTACTCTAGAAGAACTCGCAACCAATGCTGGTGTCCAGTGATCCCTTTGTCCAAATATGGAAAAAGAAGGGCAATCATGAGTATGTATCTTAGACCATCTTAATTAAAATTGTAAATACCTATGATGATGGGAACCCATGGTTCTATGACATTAAAAACTTTCATAGTGAAAGGAACATTCCAAAAGTATGCTAACAAAAATAATTGCTAGGCAGTTCACAAAATGGCAACCTGGTTCATAATCTTAGATGACATCTATACAAGAGACCATTTGATGGAGTCCTATTATGCTACTTAGATGAAAAAAGATTCAACCCAAGTTGTGAAAGAACAACATATGGGTGTATCTAGAGGATATATAAATGCCCAAATTCTTGCCAACAAAAATATTAGAATGAGCTTCTATTGACCAATGATGATGAGGGACTATAGTGACTTTGTCAGGAGTTGTCAAGAATGTCAAGTTCATGTTGACAAGATTCATGATCCATTATCTTCCCTTCACACAATGACCGCCCTTTGGCCTTTTTTGATGTAGGCCATGGACATCATTAGCCCATTCTCAGAAACCACTATAGGTGGAAGGAAGGGGTTCACCCTAACTACAAGTGGATACCTCACTAAATAGGTTGAAGCTCAAAGCCTACAATAACTTAAAGCATTGAGCGTTGGTAGATTCATCATGTGCAACATCCTAGAACATTTCAATTTACCAAAGGTGAGCATCTTAGAGAATGGGCCACAATATATATCACAACAAATGTCAAACTTATGTAAGCATTTTTTCATTAAACTCCATCACTCATCCCCTTACTATTCCCAAGGTAATGGCCAAGCTAAGTCCATTAATAGGACTTTGATCAAAATTGTTAAAAAGATGGTAAACACCCATAGAAAATCAGTTTGGATAGAAAAATTAGATGAAGCTCAGTTGACTTACCATACCTACATAAGCACCCTAATGGGACAAACCCCATTGCACTAAGCTACAACATGGAGGTAGTAATATAATATGAGATTTACATCCCATCACTTAGTATTGCATTACAGAATGGTTTAAATTTAACTGATATGCATGAATATCTCCTTAGCTAGCATGCTCTTCTAGATGAGAGGCTACCAAAAACAACCAACCTTGCACAAGCAAAGGAATGACAACTATCACAAGAAGAAGGTTATCAAACAAAAATTCAAAGTAGGAGACTTGGTGCTAAAGTGTATCTTTCCACTACAAGATGAAGGGAAGAAGAAACCCAATTAGGAGGGACCATACATGGACACTAACATCTACCCCAAAAATGCAAATTAGGTTGTAGATTCTTATAGTAAAGTACTCTACGACCCTTGGAATGCCATGTACTTAAAAAGATACTTCCCTCTATAAAAACTTCAACAAGCTTCTCTTTCTCTAAATGGGCATGCTCTTTGAAAGATAGGTGATGTGAGAGATAAAGGAATGTCAATGATGAAATGAAGTGGCATTGGAGACTGCATGTTCATCTATTAAACTCATAACATTGTGTCAACCTCGAGAATGCATGTCAAAAAGTAAGGTAGTGGGATCAAAGCAACAAACAACCCATAGAACCATGCCAAAGGTGAAGATTAAAGGATAATCCTTGGAATATTGTCCTAGAGGCAAAGGATCACACCTTGAAAAGAAAAGGCAAATGCCATCTGGGAAACAAAATCAAGAAAGTTAAGTTCAAAAAATAAGTATTGGTTGGCATCTATGAGTTCACTGTCCTTCGGCCCTTCAAAGGAAATGAGATCATAAAAGGAAAAGGGAAAAAATGTTGAAATAAGAGAGGGAGAAAATTGAATTGTCTGCTAGAATTAAGATAGCCTCATTCGACCTCATCTCAATGCATCATCAACCAAGAAAAAATACCAAAGGAGCAAGTACTAGTTTGTATCTACAAGTAAGTAAACCTTAAAAATTAAGGTCAAGAGGCATCTAAAGAACAAAACATAAAGGTAGGAGACTGAACAAATGTAGGAGTATGGCAAAAAGGGGAAATGACTTGAAGTGGGTTCCCAAGGAAGGCACCACACTAGAATGAGAGTATGAAATAAAGCTAGTTGGTCAACCACTCACAGTTTGAGACAAAATATCCTAAAGCTCAAGCTAGTTTGGTCAACTAAGAGGTCATGATAAACAAAAGCATCTAAAATCTAATAATAATGCAAAACATCAAACTATACTCATATGTTCTTATTTCATACAAAGAATAGCACTACTTAACCTTCTATTTTCAGATATATGGAATATAGGGCCAAATATAATAAGAAGGAAATCAATTATGTCAATTCAAAGAAGATGTAGGCATATAATCAATGCAAAATCGGTGATAAAAGTAACATAATGATGAGTATGAGCTGGACTAATTCTTGTACAAAGGTAAAGACGCTCATGAAGTTGATTGAGTTAAGCATGATATTTAAACAACTCATGCTCAAAATTAGCAAGACAAGACTGCAAGTCTACAACCTTAGCAATAAACTATCAGAATTGATGAGACTAAATCATACATGAAATGTTGAGCATGAGAAAGTAAGGAACACACTACCATATTTTGGGACTAGAAGTCATGCATAGCCACTGGTTGTGCCTCATTAGGCTAAGGATTGGAAGAAGAAGAAACTTGAAGAAAGTAATTATCTGAATGCTTGAATAATGTAGGACAAGGGATTGATTAGTCAAAAAAAGAAAAAGAAAAGAGGGTGGAGGTGTTGGGGGGGAACATATCCTACTAGTTGGTACAACTCAACCACCAGCTTGTCCCATTGGCTTCAAAGCTAGCTATGATAATGTTAACGTTGGACCTCTCTATACCCTCGAGGTCCAAACAAGTCACTCCTTCTCAAGAGAAGTCAAAGCTTATCAAATTAAGATAGGAGACACAAAGATGTAGAGAAACAATGGATTAAACAAAGAAAAGGGGTTAATATCATAGTTGGGACTAGGTAGCTACCAATATAAATGTCAAAGGTGGCTAAGAAAGGTGACAGGTGGAACTACAGCTTATCTTGAAAGGTTCTAAGGTGCCACCCTAGGTAGGCAGTCACTTGCTTAGCACCACATCACAAACCTTTCCACTAGCCTCCATCCATAACTAGCAAGCTAGATGAAACCATAAAGACCACATATATTAGTAAAAGCAAGATTGTTTGATCTACCAATGGTAACATGAGGATAAAATCCAAGCTGGCGAGCAACTCAACTTGTAGGATAAAGTATGACTATAGAGAAGTATATTAGAGGAATAATTTGAACAAATAGAAAGTGCCTATATGTCACAAAAATGTTATCCACCTTAGGGTAAGGGCACCATGAAATATAAAAGATAATGAAGTGTAGGCTAAGACAAGACATTTAAGCACAAAAATGTAGATAGTCTAAACATCCAAACTTGATGATATCAGAGGCCTTCAAAGAGGCCATGACCAAGATTCTCATCACCTTGATTGACCTAGAACCAAATCACCCTCAAATGTAACAATTTTTATGGGAAAACACAACTAATGCTCCACCAATGGAATAGGCCAAAAAAATTAAAAACTTCTCTAAGGCTTATAGCTAAGAAAGAATGGACTTAGCAACACATACATGCACATAAAAGATGAGAGAAGAACATAAGGAGAAGCACTTGTAGTAAGGGAACAAAACCCAAAAAATTCATCATGCCATCACAAATCATTGATGTGTTGATGGAAGTAACACAACACAACAAAACTACAAGAAAAGGAGCTACCAATTTCAAGATCCATCAGCAAAGGAAGACACTAGTATTGTGGAGGACATCCACAATCAAAAATATCCATTTGTCCTAATAAGATTTCAACCCATCTTGAAGGGTGATTACTGAAGTCCCATACAATGGATAACTCATGAAGGAGACTTCAGAGGTCCCATGTTAATCTAGTGGAACATATGTGATTGAGCAATGAATTACCTAGATCTAGTTATTCAGATTCTAGGTAGTCTAGCAGATGAAGATGCATGTGAGATCATATCTGTGGACTTCTTAGTAAGAAAGCAAGGGTCGCAAACTAAATTCATAAGATAATAATACATAAAAAACATCTAGAAAGGATGTATTGCATTGATTAAGAATAAACTGTTACAAATGGTGGCCTTACAGGGCCATTACAATATTTGAGAGTTGAATCCCAAAATTTTTGTAATACAAATTAAGAAAGGAATGATGCAAAAGGATGAAGTAGGATTAGTAGGAAGTCACAAGATCTCCATTGATGCTTGCTCATCCTCACCTCCCAGCCCCTTGAGTTGGTTAGCTATAGGAATGGGGGCTAGAGCCTCAGTAATGGCAATTAGGGCAAGAACTTGAGCCTCAATGGGAGCATTGTAGTTGAAAGATCAGGCTTGTGCCTCTTCATTATAGTGAAACATGTGTTAATCCGCAAGATCTTTAGAGACTCTCCAAAGAAAGAGTTCCCATTTGGCATCATATCCAAGCTCCCCAAGCAAATCTAGATGATTATACCTATAGCAGACACCCCTGCAAGATTTTAGAAGCTTTTGGTTTGTGGACTCATTGCCAAAAAAAATAAAGGACTAGTGGAATGTTAGGATTTCATCCAATGTTGCTTGTAGAAGCATGTTGAACTCCTTTCTATCCCAAGACTTCATACTTCATAATTACTCCAGAAGCCCAGCCTTAGCTTCAATAAGGGCAAACTCTGCAATGAAGGCCCTATTCTCCTCAATCTTAGTACTACCCTTTAGGATCCTCTTTTCCACCTCCAAATCCTTCTCTCTTAACCTAGAGGCGTTCAACTTTCACCTATGTTAAGCTCCCTGAGAATCAGCTTGCTTTTGATGACTTTGTTGATTAACTTCTATGGCTATCATCTCCTTCTCTTTGTCTTCGGCTTCAAGGAGGTAGGAGAATACCTCTCTAGCAACATTAGTTAGTTGAAATATGAAAAAAGAAATCTTGCATAAGTTAAAAGGACTGAGATAAATAAGAGAGGTATGGGGAGCTCACCTCTCTATGGTATTCCACACAGAGTGTTGAAATGTCTCAAGTTGAGGCCTTTTGAGGAGTGTTTTTTCTACTATTATTCTTAGTTTCCTTTTACCTCTACTTCTCATACATTGTCAATAGAGGTAGGTTGTACATCAATCGAAGCCCTCATGTGTAGTGGGGATGATGGAACATCAGCCACCAAGTTGGTGCCCTCAATTTGACTCACTAGGATGTGAGGGTTAGGGACCATCAACGTTCAAGTCTTCTCAAAGCTTTAGGGCTCACTCTCATGCTTCCTTTTCTTTATGGCTAGGAGGATATTGATGATATCATTCATACTTTTTTTCTACCTAGAGCTTGGGTGTGGGGGTCCCTCTCTTGGAGCAATGACTAGCCTTTCTAGGGCAGTGTTATAGATCTTCAAAGTACAAAAAGAAAAAGAGAGAGAAGGTTGATTAGTTTAGTTGGATTAATTTTTAAAGAATATGTCATAATGAGCTCCAAATCTCTTTGGAACAAAACCCAAGAGCAAGATCATCATTAATACTAATGTATTCACCCATCACCTTAATTATGTTTGGGCCATAGAAGCAGAAGTTCTCATTAGAAGCCCAAAATAGGGCACTTGTAAAGTTTGGGGACCATAGAGTCCTCCCAATGAATAAAAAGCTCTACCTCATATTTTGTAAGTGATGCTAAGTGGGATCACCAAGGCTCAAGGGTAAACTGATATCCTTATTAGGAAAAATCTTAATTTCAGAATCTTTCCAAGAGTGGGTGGAGCTCGGATTATAGAGAATAATGTACATCTTATTTGAGGGGACAAATGCTATTTTCTAGGACTACTGCCAAATAGACAAAGGTTATAAGCATTTTCAAACATCTCTATAGAAGGTTCAAGCCCTTGAGACTAGATGAGAGACCAAAACACAACCATGGAACACATGGCATTGGGAGAAAGTTGCCTTAGAGAGAGATCATATCCTACAATGGCTTTTGTAATAAACCCTGAATAGGAAACATGTGTCCTAACTCAAAAAAGATCCAAAAGGTGAAATGATAGTGATTGATGTCCATGGATAGAGTCCTAAGGTCCTTCTTATCACCAAAGTTGTCAACATTGGTCCCTATGTAGAACTTGAACTCAAAAAAGAAAAACAAGAATTCTACTAGTTTTCCCCTAAAACTTAGTCGAATAGCCATAGCTTAAACAAAGTAGGAGCTCTACACAACAAGGTCCAAGTAGTTGGTAGATAAAAAGGGGCCAACCTTCAATAGTCTTGAAATGAGATGTGGTCCCAAGATCTCGAGCCTCATCTAGTATTGGATAGTAAGCCAAGCTTCCAATTAAAGATGAACCTATCAATTGAATTATAAGTCAGAAAGTTGACCAACTCTTCTACATGCTTTATTTCTTATGATAAAAAAACTCTAGGTTAAAGTCCATTGTCTAATTTATGAGGGTTAGAAAGCTAGGACTAAAGGAATTAAATTTCAAATGTGAATCCACCACACAAAAGCCATGCCATAGAATTCTAGTCAAGTTGATGGAGCGAGTTAGTGGGAAATGGATGTAAGCTATTAGCATCACCACCTTTGTCCCTGCGTGAGTGGAGGATGAAGCCACCAACACAACCACAAGGATTGTTAGCAAAGGGTGTTAACAAAGTGATGAAAATGTTGGAGAGGAATGGGAAAAACACTACTAGAAGTTTAGTAAACTCACCAACCATTTATCTAAGGAAACGAAAAAGAAGAAAATTCATCCTAGAAGCAATTGTTAGAGGTTGTGAACTATGAAGAATACCACAGCCAATTCTGGGGAAGAATAATGCAAATAATGAGTTGGGTAAACCCTAGGGATACCCCCCCTTTTGAATAGTTGAATCCCCAATGGTAGAGTGTCATGACCCATTGCTTGGGATCAAGTCACAAATCTAGTTGAATCACATAAAAATTGTAATAGTTTGGATCTCGTAGAATAATTCTTGAGATCTAAACCCTACTTATATGGCCGGACATTCTATATCTAAAAATCTCCTCCACTGGCTTTTGAATACCTTAAATCACCAAAATTGTTGATGAACCATATCTCTAACAGATCCATTAAAACTTAGGTCTACATTCTTTTCTCACCATTTGCTAGAAAAAGCAGGCTTGTAGCACCATGATATGTACATGGATCTCCTCCTTAATGGCCTCAAGGCTTGCAAAGATGTACACATCTTACTCAATCTCCCTACTCTACATGTTCTCATTACTCTTTTGATTGGTTGTAGGCAAAGGAGTATTTTTTCCGTGAGTGAAAGGCGTTTCGCTTCACATGGATCAAATGATAATCATGAGTCTTGAATTACCAATGCCAAACTTGAATAGGGGCATATTGTATCCTAACTTAATACTCTTGAGCTAGAGGTTAGGTATGCTGATTCTACAAGGATTCTTGTAGACATTTATAAGAAGAATACTGAGGATTCTCAAAGGGTGCTCGAATCTACATGAGAGGTTGCCGAAAATGCACAAAGGTTAGCAAAATAGGATCAGAAATCTATCAAGGAAGCCTGTGACAAACCTCAGCTACAACTAGATCAACCTCAGCATGCTATTGAGCTCAACATGATCTAGAGAACATCATGATACACCACTATACTAATAGCTTTTACCATTTCATCAAACGGATCATGGTTGTAGCGTTTGCCAACTATAGGACATGTGAGGAATATCTATTGGTCAGATTTTCTCACTGACTTGTTTGGGGAAGATTATCTTAGTTTTGAGATATAGTCATCCACTCATTTGCTTTACCTTGATTTTGATCTGACGAACCTCTAGTTAGAGCCTTATAATAAGGTGTAGGTGGCTCACCTTCAATAAGTGTACCGGGATGTTGTTGATGCCAAACTTGCCCCTAGTGCAGGCATGGATCTGATGTAAACCTTAGCAGCATTTTATTGTGAGGACAAGAAAAGGGAGGTGATTAATTACTCTAGCTGTATCTAGGCACTTGTGATTGGAAAATTTTAATCCCATGGATGTCTTGTAGTCCCCATGCTCTAGTTCATATTTTGATCATGGTCTGACACTAAACATCTTTTTTTATGTTTGAGTGCATTGTCTATGACTGAACTTTCCTAGTTGGACATTCAACCCACAACTAGACCTACTTTGGCCAATCCATGGCTTGCCAAACTTATTCGGACAAGTCTGCAGCTTGTAGTTTGGTTAACTCAATTAAGTTCCTGGCAATCTCATGACTTGTAGCTGCCCCCTTTTACCTTGGTCGATCATGTAGGATGCACGCTTATCTTCTTCCCAGTTGGGCACTTCCCACTCAGACAAAGTTTGTTGGGATTGTGTTCAATAGTTGGTATTCCCAAGGTAGGCGATAATTATTGCATGAAGATGTAAGAATTCCTCAACTACCCCTCTCTTTGGGGATATAAGACAATTGCTAACTACAACATGGCCATCATTGAGTAAGCATGCTGATCCCCAGAGGGGTCTCCCTGGGAGTGATGCTTTGCATCCCGAGATCCCTTTTGTTCTTTAAAAGGGAAATGAGGTCATCCTCCCTTCTAGTTCTGGATTCCTTCTCTCCCTTATCTTATTCCCACCGAGATTATGATTTTACTTATGCCTTTAGAAGATAAGGTGGTTGAAGAGGACAGTGATGACATTAGAGGCAACATAGAGCATGCTAGGAGTTTGACTTGAAAGTAGGGGGATTATTTGGGACATCGTTGGGGGCATGCAAGGAGCTTGGCTTGAATGCCCCATTCCAATGTGCTTCACTCTCTTAGCTGGCTTGCATACCCTGGTGGTGGAGTGTTGACCAGCACAAAAATCAATGACAATTCATTCTAAGAATGCTTCAGAGGCCTCTATAACTACAGGCCAACAGTGTATCCACTTTTGAGTATGTTCGGGTCCCTATGTAGTTGCCTGCAAAGAGTGCTACCAATGGTGCAATTGTCACTTGTCTATTTCTCTGTGGAGCTTCTTTTGTTTGCCTTATATTTCTCTAATTTTGTAAAGTTTCCAATTTGGTTTTTTTAGCACTTTTGTAATCATTCTCATAATGGTAAATGCAATGAATTGTATGATCTTTGCTAAATAAGACATACCTTCTTTCCTCTAATGTTGTAAAACATGTGGCTTAAGTGCTCACATGAATAGTTGTGCCAGGATCACACCATGTTTTTTAAAATAGCAATTCGGACCAAGGATGCAACTTTAGGCTGCTCTAACCAAGGTACTACTCTAGAACTAGAATGTGTAGGAGCTTGGTGATGGAATGTTCTTGATTAACTTTCCTATTGGGGACTTTTTGGGAGAATTGATGGAGGAAGGAATAGATTCAAACTAAGACAACATCATTCAAGGTCTTTCCATAGCATCCAATCTACCATTGAAGTGAAACTATAAGACTATGTTGATATGAATAGTGATTTAAACAGAGGAACATTTGTAGCTATGGGATAAATGGCTTCTGTAATGCATCTTTGATGATGTTCTTAAGGTCAAGTAGACAAATCATTCACTAGAAATAGCCACTGATTTGAAGGCAATAAGAGTTCTCCTTGGCATATATGATACTGCAAACATTCCAAATAGAGTGCAAGGACATGTGGTGCTACACAAGGTGGAAGGAAAAGTATCAATTATTCCTATTGAGATAAATATGGCACCAAGAAATGGCACAAAGAAGTTTAAGCATGTCTAAGTAAAGAAAAATGGGTGAGACAAGAGTGTAGGGTTGTGCAAAAGGCAAATTAGATGGCAAATGAAGACAACCATGAAAAGTTAGTGGCTTTAGAGGAGATAGAGGAGGACCTTTTGTCCTCCATCAAAGAGATATGGGTAAAGTCAAGATAATCTAATTGCATCTAGAGAGGCAAAGTTTGCTGACTGAACACAAAAACATGGGAGTTTGTACAACTAATGGGGATAATGCCTTACTTACTTGTTGTTCATCATAGTGGTGAGGAAGAAAGAAAGGGATAGCCCTAGTTGTTGGCATCATGAATCCATTTGGCTAGCACTGGAGGCTAAATTTTAACTCTAGAAGATTGGATGAAATAGAGACATAGATAATTAAATGCAAATGAAAATTGATGAATGTATTGGAAACAAGTGTCATCCTTTGTAGTTTTGATGATGACTAAACTTTACTTGATGATTTATCAAATTGTGAGTGTTTGTAGTATAGCCAAGCTTGTAAAGAAACATGTTGTAGGAGTTTGGTTCACATTCAGTTTCAGTACAAAAGGCTACTTGAGGTTAAATTGACTAGACCATCTTTATATCAAACTATAAGGAGAAAGAATCATGAAGAAGACCGCTAAGAACTATCCTGCAACGCTGCTCTGATGCCCAAGTCAGGTTCAAAAGAAAATTAAAGAGTATAATTGAGAAATTGAAATTAGTCCCTTACCTTAACAAACATTATAGTATTTATAATGTGTTGAGGCAATTTGTAGTGTTTGAGATTTCTTAATCCGGTCGAGATATCCATTGGTCTTCTATTACTAGTTAAGATAGCATCTGGGTTTCTTTGAATTGCCCTTTTTGAAATATAAACCATCTCTTAAATACCCAGATTGCTTGGCTGAGATATTAACATACTGAGGTCACTCATGAACTTCATGGCTCACATCAAGGCAACTCTTATTCAGTTGATAAAGCTTCGATTTCCCTTGAAATGAGCTCAATTTGAGACCTCTGTTAACCTTACTATTGGCTTAATTTTTAGATATAGTTTTGGCTTTCTTTTGTTAATTGTATCATCATTGCCACCCAACTCCAAGCATCAATTTTTTGACTTGGTGTACAGAGTTAGCTTGGTCTCTACTAGGTTAGTGCAAACCACCAGCCACCTTATCTCCTTGGAAATCAAGTTGTTGCCTCATCAAATCATGCAAGATTATTAGGGTTCACTCCTTTCAGGAATATGGCTCTAAGCTATTAGTTTAATTGACAAAGTGTTGTTTGATGCACACATGATTTTTATAATGATCACCTTGGA
Organism: Trichopus zeylanicus subsp. travancoricus; assembly: GCA_005019695.1. Taxonomy (NCBI): domain Eukaryota; kingdom Viridiplantae; phylum Streptophyta; class Magnoliopsida; order Dioscoreales; family Dioscoreaceae; genus Trichopus; species Trichopus zeylanicus. The sequence goes on from RXID01022272.1 coordinate 1,599,498, forward strand.
CCATGTTTCATGATTATCTATGGAGGTGTGACATGTGTCTCTTATGATTTGAGTGATAAATTTTACTTCCCACCTTTTGAAATTTGATGGTCTAGATTAAGGAATATTGAGGTCATCCATATATTTAGCAGGAGGTATATATAGGCCTGTTCGTCTCCAATCCTTATTTTTTGGCCCTTGGATCTCTAGCATCCTCTTTGGTGACTCTTCTAATCTAGCCATTGTCCTTCCTCTATGATGGTTTCCTCAAGCTCTTCACGTACTATCGGTGGTATTGTTTCGACCCCCACTAATGCTACTCCCCTTGCATCTATACTGACATTAGCTATTCTCACATTGGGAACCATCAATACTACTAGATTGAGCTCTACAACCACCCTGCAATAGCCATTATGCCTCACATGCTGCCTACAACTACCCTTACTGATCTCAACAAATCATGTGAGTCCTTCAACCTAGTTCTTATGTTTCAACATGGATGGCTAATGCCTCTTAGGTCCTATATAATTCTACACCAAATGAGGATGCTTGGTGATCGTAGGCCATTTAAGGTTGGCCATCTTCAAGGTGGTTTCATGTGTCACCTTGGTTGTGCCCTATGATTAAATAGGCCATTCGGAAAATATGACCTGACTTGTATTTGTATTCATGATAGATACTCCAGAATGTGGAACAAGCTTCACCTAGTCCAAATTTGGATCACCATGTCTAGCCTTAGAGAAAAGCTAATTACGCATCTTGTTAGCTTATCAAACAGCACTGAGGTCGACCTCTAGTGGTCAGTTGGTGAGAGTAAGAAATGTAAATTTACAAATAAACCCTTGAAATTTAAATTTTACAAATAAATATATTTTAACTTGATTTTATAGACGATATCTTTGAAAATTCAAATTCAAGGTATTTTGTAGTAGAAAATATGAATTCCTTGCAAGTAAATTATCAAAATATATAATTTTATAAATAGGTCTTTGAAATCAATAAAATCTCAAATAAGCCAAATTTTAAAGATTAAAGCAACACTTTTATCATAAATATAAATCTAAGATGATTGAAATAGAAGAAAGCCAATTACGGCAAAGCACCTTTGTAAATAAAATCTTTGAAAATTGTGGTATTATGTAAGGGTTCGAACCATAGGGTTTTGCCGTTCAGGTTGGTTTAAGACTATTTATTTGGGTTTAAAAAACTGAAAAGACTAGTATCCACAACAATATCTTTAGGAGCTAGTGAATCTCTCATGAATTCGAAGTGTCATCCTGTGTAACACCTTGGGCAGTTAATCACACTTCATTTGCTCATATGCTCTTGCAAATAGATGTTAGCCAAGGCTTCTATATTTACCATTATTTGCTTGGTCAAGTAACCATCCAACACGGTTGTGACAACCAATACATCATCATATTAAATCATGGCATTTTTCCATATCATAGACGGCTATGGCCAAGTCACATGGTGCACTCTCTTTTATCGCCTTGCTATGCTACAACTCCTAGTGGTAGCTCGGTGCTTGTTGTTCAGCAAGCTTCCATTTTTCACATCAAAGTTTTCCATGATCACAACTAGATATCCCTTAATAGGTTGAATCATATTCTCAAAACTCCCCTCTTCTCTAGTAAATTGTTGTCCCTTCTATTTAGGTGTTTTGGGCGATGGAGGTAGTTGCTAAAATTGTTGATCTTCCATATCTATTTACCTAATGAACCCCTTCAAGTGTCACTCTTAGATTAACTTTTCAATTTCCACTTTGAGCCTTTAGCATTTCTCAGTGTCATAACCATATTTACAATAGAATTTATAATATTTTTATTTATTAGCATTGTGGTAATCCTAACAAATCCTTCATGGCCTCTCACTACAATATATTAAATTATTATCGATATTTTTTCTGCACTGGCTGCCTAAATGCTAATAATTTTTGTCATTTATTGACAAAAGCTGAAAATTCTTGATGTTTTTTAGAAAATAGCGGTTATTGGTGACATTTTATTTTAAAATGCTAGCCATTGCCAGCATTTTAGAGAAACTGCCGGTAATAACCAGTGTTGTATACTAAAATAGTAACCAAGATAGTTGTTAGAAGCAAAAAGTTAGCCATTGCTAGTGTTTTCATTAAAAACACAGGCAATTGCCAGTATTTTAATGAAAATGCTAGCAATTCACCGACAGATTTTTCTCCTCAAATAACCCTAGCCGCCTTCAATCTCTGACCTACCTATGCCTGTGGCCGCCCCTGCCGCCTTTGTCCCATCTGATGCTTTGCCTATGTCTATGCCAGCCTGTGCTCGTCCCCGGTCATGCCCACTCGTGCTGGCCTGCGCCCACCTTTAGCCGTGCCCACATGTGCCCACACTTGGCCGCTCCCATGGGCGCAAACCTGCGCTCGGCCTCAGCTGCAGCCGCCCGAGCCGCCTGTGCCCATCCCTGTGCATGACCACCTATGCCCACATTTGGTTGTGCCCACCTGTGCCTGCACCCGGCTATGCTTGCCAGCGCCCGTGCCCAGCTGCGCCCACTTGTGCCCACGCTCGGCTGTGCCCACCCATGTTGGCTTGCACTCACCTTCAGCCGCGGCCTCTTGCGCCCACACCTACCCTCAGCCGCACTCACCACAGAGGTACAATCCTTATCTCCACTATAATGTTGTTTTGTCGTGTTTGTGCCCTTGAGATCTACTTAGAGTTTGCTTGTACCTCTTCAGTGAGCTGATTCAAAGCTTGTATCCCTTCAGTGAGCTGATTCAAAGCTTGTGACTGTTAAATCAGTATGTTCCAATAAGCTCTAATAGACCATTTTTAAGCATTTCAACCAACTTGAGCATTACACTATGCTAAACTTGCCATCCACTTCCAACTTCAGGAAAATCCATAGAGTTAAAGTAGCTGAAATATTGATGGCATTAAATTGTTTAAGCATTACATTTTTTGAGCATTATACTATTCTTTGAGGATTACAATTTTTCCAACATAAAAACATGCCTTGGTTCTCATAATGCTGAAACATGTACTTCCCACACCGATGGCAGCTCATCTCTAAGAAACATTGTTGCTGCTGTTTGGATTATTTTTTTTTAGATTGCTGCTTGTATTACATAAACCTTTATAGTGATTTCCTGCATGTTTGATATTTGGACAAAGCCTTGCTTGCTCACAACCATGAATATAGAAAGTGAAAATGCAAGTACACAACATTCTGTTCTTTAACTAACATACTCCCCGCACAACTTGGAAGTCTTATAGTTGATCAAAACTGTATCAGTAGGAAATATAGAAAAGTATTATAGACTTTCTGTAACATATTGTGTAACCTGAAAAAACCGTTCAAGAGTACTAACTTCACATAATAAGAGATATCCAAAAAGAGATTGCTTAATAAAAACTATTAATAGTTAATCAAAGAAGAAGCCAACATACAGTTTGCAACATTAGAATTTGAGAGGGCATAACATGTAGGCAGAATCTCAATGTCTCCAAAAATCTTAAAAGTATGTATCTAAAAATAAACTATACAAGAATGTATTGCAAAATGCATCAACACTATATAGAAATGGCTTTTATTCCATTGTCATACAGCATTATACAGAAATAATGGCTTTAATTGATATTATTCTTGTTTGCAAGTCATGCAAAGGTTTTCTTGTTAGGAAAAATAAGGATAGATAAAAGTTGGATCAATATGAAGAATTGGTTGGACTAAAGAAATATTGTAGGAGTTTATGTATTTCTTGAATATGCTTATAGAAATAAAAGGACTGATCGAGTGATAAGATGTTGATGTATTGATTGTTCAAATATGAACAATCAAACATGAAAAGAGATTTATGGATATGTAATAGTAAGGGGATCAAGTCCATTATATACTAATTAGACTTTTCATAGAGAGGAGACATGACATCACCACAAAATGTAGCATAACCAGCTTGCAGAGTTAGTTGAAGTGCATAATGAAGATGGGGATGACATCAGATGTTTGTTGCATGATGTATTTAGTGTTATAGCTAGAAAATGCCAATAAAAATTTCCATGAAAAATGATATGAAGTTTTTAAATTAGTAAATGAAACTAATAGAGAACTATACCCTGGTTATAAAAATTTTATATTCTTATCTTTCATCATGTGGTTGTTGATTGTGAAGATCAAGTATTGATGAAGTAATAAATCTTTCAACATCCTATTAGAGACTGAAGGAGATGTCATAACCAGCCTTTAGATGGATTCAATCTCTTCAAAATAATGAGCATGTTATACAATACATGGCCTGTTATTCTGGTTCCCTACAATTTACCTTCGTGATGATGTATGAAGCAATCGTCATTCATCCTATCTATATTTATTGAAGGAGCAAGGGGCCTAGGAAATAACATAAATGTATATTTATAATTTTTGATAAAAAATTTGAAAGAATTATGGAAGGTAGGTGTGCAACATATAATGCTAGTAGAAAAGAAATATTTTATATGCATGTAAACTTGATGTGGACTGTTCATGATTTTTTTGCATATGGATATCTGTCCAATTTGTGTAAGGAGTACACATTCTCATTGGTTAAAGCATGCTCATAAGTTTTATTATATGTGTCATTGATAATTTTTACCAATATATTATAAGTTTTAGCTAGATAAATCATCATTTGATAGGACATGCGAGCATGGTCTTCCCCCCTCTCGACAATCTGGAAAGGATACACTGAATGAAGAGATTGGTGTATCAAATGGCCTGGGAACTCATTCAGAGTTACTTTTAGTCCAAAAATGGAGATAGACCGGAGGGGCTATTGGTGACATGTTGAGGTGTAAGAGCAATTGAAAAAAGATAAGCGTGTTCTTTGACTTTTTGCACCGGAGCACATTACAAATTTGGCATAATTTTGATATCATACATATCAAAAAAAATTTTCTCGATAATGTACTATGGACATATTAGGAATGCCAAAATTAAAAGACAATCTGAATGCACAGTCGAATCTGATGGCTATTGGCATAAGGAAAGCACTCTATTCGTAGAAAAGATATAGTAAAACTTACCTGCCTCCCACTTCATTTACTATAAGTAAATAAGAAAAAGATACATTTCTCAGTGTTCTAAAAAATGTCAAAGTACATTTCTCAGTGTTCTAAAAAATGTCAAAGTACCCGATGGTTATGCATCAAGTATTTCTTGATGTGTGAATGTGAAGGATTGGATGATATCTAGTTTGAGAAATCATGATTGCCATATACTTATGCAACGGTTATAGCCAATCACAATTAGAACTTGTCTTCTGAAAAATGTAGGTAAAACTCTAATTAAAAAGAACAATATCTTCAAGCAGCTATATGCAAAAAATGAATGACATTCTAACTTTGATGTGTTGTAACAACGGATTGCCATTGCTTATGCCAAATGGAACATATTTTTCTAGCTTTATTATTTGATGTTATGGAATATCTTCCTATTCATTTGGCAAAGGAGGTAGCAATTACTAGCTATGTTTAATATTGGTTTATGTATCCAGTAGAAAGGTGAAAGTTGATAACCTCATATCTGCATTGAACATTAAATGGTAACATATATATACTCATAAACTAACGTATATTAATATATATTACGTACCTTTTGAAACTCAAGAATTATGTGTAAAATCAAACTCATCCAGAAGGATCGATAGTAGAAGGTTATTTAGCTAAATAAGTCATGATATTTTACATAATGTATCTGAATGAGTTCAGACCAACTTTTATTTATATTCTTAGAATCATGAGAGTGAGTCCAAATTTGTGGTAGGCCAACCAATTGGATCATTACATGAGACTCATTACCTACATAAGATTGTGTGGATCCAAGCTCATCATTATGTGCTTTTCAATCTTGACATGGTCGACACCTATCTTGAGTAAGTGTTGGTTTACAATTACTCATCATAATATTTCTAGTTGCACTTTTTAATCATATGCTTATTTTCCTTGATGTTGTAGGGCATACCTACAAACAATAAAGGTGTATCGATAATGCAGAGGATGAAAATTTGAAAAGAAAAAAATCATAATGAAATATTTCTCAAATGGTTCAGAGATCATGTAAGCACATAGAATGTACTCTATTTTTTCGATTGACATTTTAGAATATGCCAAAATTATCGATGATTTGTATTTCTAGGTTACCAATTTAAACAGAAGTGGTAGTCCAACACATGTTCCAAAAGAGATCTCTTTGTTAACTATTGGACTCTAGACAAGTGGGTAAGGAGATATCCACAGTACCTCATTAATGGATTTAGGTTTCACACAAAAAGGCATGTAGATGGATCGACAGTCTAAAAATAGTGACATCTCCTTAAAGGCAATCATGAGAAGTTTTACAAGTTGAAAGTATATGCACCCTATATGTGGAAATGTCACATTTTATGGGGTCATAACAAATATTATTGAGCTCCGGTCCAACAACAAACTTAAGTACATATTGTTTAAGTATGATTGGATATGCCATAATGTAAGAATAAATACAAATGATTTTTGTTTCAAATTGGTGAATTTTAACCACTTGATGTACAAGCAGCTTCAATGTTTTTACGAGACATATATTCTTGCTCACCAAAATTATTAGGTATTTTATGCAAGATCCAGTATGATGCAATTAACATGTGTTGTCAAAATGACTCCTAAAGAGTATGTTGATGCATTTGATGATAATTCAGTTCATGTAGACAATGAGGACCCAATAGCAAAATCATGTAATAGTTAACAACATGAGGAATGTAACATCGAAAGTACAAGGGTGGACATTGAAGATCTAATTATTGATGTGCCTCTTTCCGATTTTGTGCAGCTATGTATGGAGGAAAATGAACAAAAAAAATTCATTAGTGATGAATTTGAAATAGAAGAGGAGGACAACTCCTTTAGGGATAGTGATCATCGCACTGATACTAATAATGATGATTTTATATCAAACAAAAATGAGTCTTAAAGTGATTGCCAGTGTTTTTTCTTATGTTTGTATATCAATGTGTTATATATCATATTATTCTAATCATGTTGTATATTAATATGTGATTGTCAGTCTCATTTCTTATGTTTCTATATTATTATGTTATATATCATGTTGTACTAATCAATGTATTTTCTAATTTATTGGTTAAAATGGTTCACTCAAAAAAATATATTGGGACTGTCTAGGCCACCCTCGATAATATAAAGATAGGGAAATCAGTGTTAAAGACTCAGTTCTCATCGAGTGATGGTTCAAATGCAAATTTCATCGAAGATAGCGTGCCTTCTTTACCCCATGAAGTGGAGGACCTGGAGGTAGACCATTGATGAAGGTTTGAACATTTTTCTATTAAATTCATGTCTTTTGAGTGATACATATATATATTTATGTACTTTTATTTTAATATCCAAGTGGCATAGCATCTTCTAAAGGATGTAGGCCTAGCAGGCTTGTCAGTGTTTAAGGAACAGAGGGACACTAGATAAAATTGACCATCAACTAATATGGCTAGTCATCAAGCCTGATTCAGCAAAACTTGCCACCCAATTGGGCATCATGGAAAATGATGGTAACAAAATGCCATTGACTTATATTGATCGACAAGTAATGCCAGAAGTGAAAAAACAGAGGATTTGACAAGATATGAAAGTAATAATTCTACCATGCTATATGTCTTTTTCTATTTGAATATTTGTAATTTAACAAATTGGTATTTCACTTTACAAATAAATATAAACTTAGATAAGGATTGTAGAAAGTCCATAATATAATTATTAGATAAAAAATGGTGAGATTGGAAGGTAGATGTGAAGAGGCTATATTTTACACCATTCAAAAATCAACGGAAGCAACTTGCCATGCCTTGCCCATAATCCAGTGTTGAGTCAGATCAATGGTCCCCTTCTAGTGGCATATTGACAGAGCCCTGATGTTTGAGAATCTCTTATCTCTTTCGTTTTTTCATATTTAAAATGTCTTACATGTTAACCTATTAAATTGATTATGTGCTTTTTATTTTTAGGAAAAAAGTTGAGAAAATAGCAGGGCTCAAAAAATGTAGAAGAAGGGTCATTCTCTAGATCATATAGGCTTTGCCAATTTGACAGCCAAGGTATTTTTATAATTGTACATGAAATTAATGTACATTATTATATGTTCTTATATAATATATCATTAAGTTTGTCTCTTATAACACTTTTCATAGTTGGCGGAGTAGTCAAATTTTGAGCCTTCGAGTCTTGAGGTGTTTTTGGCCTCCTATAACAAAAAGGATGGATAGTTGATTGACAAGGCATTTGCAGAAGCAATAGTGAGAATATTTGTATTATAAAATTTTATATTTTATTAATGAATAATTTTCCTCTATTTTTTACTATGTACATGCCCAAATTGAACAACTGTAACAAAAGTTGCCAGAGGATTTTCAATCGGATACTACATCTCAAAATAAAGTTCACACCAAAGTATTTGGCTATGAGAGACATGGTTGACTATGAAATTTTGGATTCTAGCCCATGCCCACATAAGTTTTTAGGAGTACCTTTGGAGGATTCCTTGGTGGATGTCATTATATAGACGCTAAGGTAGACACGCTTGTAGATGCACGGGTACAAGAATAAGTACAAGCACATGTTGGTCCATTTTAAGAGACTATAGTTAGGCTGCAGTGTGTTTTTACATCTTTAGATGCTCATACTGGTGGTGGATACACTATTACCTTCATGGTATTTATTCTTGTTTAACTGAACTTTTTTATTTATTATATATTGTTATTTCATATGATTCCATGCATGTACTCTGTCTCTCCTCTCCTCAGCCACACATCTCTTTCCTTCCCCCTATTTTTCTCTATCACCATCTCCTCAATGAGCGTAGATTGATGGAGATGGCCTTTGTGCCGATCAATCTATATATCCTATTCTTTTGGCATAGTTTTGTTGGATCAAAGATCAGCAAGTGATCCATCCTTTCTTCTTCGTCATGGTTCATGCATTCTTCCTTCCACTATATGCACGAAAATATATAGGTTCGTGAGATAGCAAACCAACATGGAACAAATTAGGGATCCAGTACACAATTGAGCTTTAGAGGAATTTTATCTCCTTCTTCAATACCTCAAGTAAATCATGAAGATATATATTACAATATGTATTTCTATCTCATGCTTTATAGATATTATTCATTCTTGTTTCTATAGAGGGGGATCAAAGTTGGTCTAGGATCCACAATCACATGTGAAAGCATTAGAGATGCTATGGCCACGACTATCTGTCCCATTTGTGCTATGCTTGCATGTCATTTTCTAAGTACTATGTATGTAATTGTTAGACTACGTACTATGTTTGTAATTTTTGAATTTACTATATCAATGTAATGTAGGTTATGATTATAGTTATTAATATTTTGTACCTTCTTGACTATTATATAATTTTTAAATATAGGATACCTATTTAAAAAAAATAATATTTTTTGGGAAAGAAGGATTTTCCCTACATTTTCCATGGAAACATTGGGAAAGATCCCGACATTGTTTTTCAAAAACATTGAGAAAGATTCTTTTTCATCAACATTTTTCAAATGCCACATAAAACATTAGGAAAATGTTTTCCCAACATTAAAAAAATATCATAAATTTTTGCAATGGTTTTTTTACTAGCATTTAATAAGCATTGGGAAAAAATGAAGGAAATCCTTTCTCAGCATTTTTGACACTATTAAGGGTATTTTTGAAATGCCAAAAATATCCCTAAATGTTATAGTGCCTAAAGGGAGTCTCGATCTTCAATTGGGAAACAACTTCAACCCTATGGTGGTTCAAGGACGTGTATTTTGGGAATTCATGGCCATGGTCTCACAACTCAATCCTAGGTCTTCTTTATTTTTGCTACTTTGTTTCTTTATGCTCCTCTTCATCCATGATCCTTCAGCTTTTCTCTAGGCTATCATCATTTCTTCTATGGCAATATGTTCCTGAATGTGGTCCATAAACTCCATTAATGTTTAGGGTAGTTTTCTAGCCATATCATATGTGATGTTTCCAACCTAGAACCTATTCATTGTTGTAGCTAATATAATGGAGTGTAAAGATCATTGACTTTAAATCTTGCTGCATTGAAATGAGTAAGATAATTCCTCAGGCCTTCACTATCTTTTTTTGATAATCAAATGTGTAAGGAATCTTGACACCTTGGAACTAGGCACACAAACTAATTTGCAAATCTGTGTTTGAGGTCCTAGAATCTAGTTACCAAGCCCCTCAATATGCTTGAGAACCAAGCTCTAGCTAGCCCATGTAGAGTAGTCGGGAAGGCATTATACATTGTTGCCTCCATAGCTCCATATTGAGGCATGCAATTCTTAAAGGAGCTGATGTGATCCACCAAATTTGATTCCATCATAAGTCTCCCATTGAGGTTGATAGAATTTATGTTGTGGCTGGTTGGATTGGATTTTTTGAGCCAAGGTAGTCATTCCTCTATAGGAGTAAATTTGTGCTTGTATGATCTGCATACCTTTGTTCCACCTTTTCTATGATTCTTGTTCCCAACTCCGCAATATCCAATGTAAGGGTTCTTTCCATTGGGGATCTTTTGGCCAACTCATTAACACAAGATATCACATTCACACAAACATCATTAACTTTCCTTTGTTTCTCAAACTAACTAAAAGTATAATCTGAATTTCTGGATGCTCAGTTATAAAGGGAACCTTATGTCTAAGATATGACATTATTATCTAAATGACTGTCTACTTTCCCACCTCCTACTCTTTGATCCTTCTTACCAAGCTAATCTTCTTCCTGACTAATTCCAGTTTCGTAATACTCTCCAAAGTATATCCGAATATCACCTAGCTCGTGGCATAATGAGTTCACGAGATGAGATAGGCCCTTTGTTGCGAGAGTTGGACCATTTCAACTAGGAGGTGTCAAAACTGTAGCAAACAATCTAGGTCATCAACATCGAGCTATCTAAGAGTAGGGAATAAGCATATTCTTTTCAAGTCCATACCCAATGAGAAGAGTTGTAGGTTTGCAAGGAGAACATGACCTAGGATTGGGCCAATGGGGAGTAGGCTAGAGTCATGGAGCAATTTCATTTTGGTGATATGTTTCGAGCTTTGGTGGACCAAGCCTGGGAGGATGGAATGGTGGAAGGGAGGTGACTCTTGGCTAGAACCAGGTCAATCTCATTCTTGCAGGGATATGCTTATTGCAAGAGTGAGGCAATTCACCTCCAAAACTACTGATCGTTTGACTCATGGTAGCTCTTTGCTTGGAGTTTGGAGGAGGGCATGGTCTATCATCGATTTGAAAACTATCTCACCACAGCTTGGAGAGCAAGGTATTATTGGTACCCTTTCAACTAGGCCATAGCCGCTCTACCTTTGCATCCACTAGATGCTTTTGGCTTTGCTTTTGCCTTTGACATTTCTCTATCTCACTTCATCTCCTTTTACTTCCCCAATGGTTCTATGCCTCCTAGCTTCCCTTTTTTGGCCTCCCAAGCTAGGGGAAACTCCCACACTACTGAGCACAGAGCTATGGAGGATAAATCTCCAAGGCTCTAAAGGGCCCCGAATGTACTCATTGTGCCATGGGAGCTTCTTAGCTTTCTAGTATGTGTAGTATGTCTTTGAATGAATGAATTAATTTGCTAGCCTCTTGGCTATCTTGTTAAAATTATATGTAAGATTTCCTCTCCTTGTTCAATGTGCCTTGAACATACTACTTTTGAGTTTCATGCCTTGATGATTATTAGGTATCAGTAGCTCTTAGTCTCGAGCAGTGGGGCAAAATTATCATCACCCTTTTACACACCCTGATTATGCTCCCATCAGGTTATGCCATGTTCTTCCTATATTAATTGCCCTATCAAGGGTGCATGCCTTTAACATTGACCATGAGGTGAGCAAGGCTTGAACTTAGTTGTTGGTTAGTAATGAGCATAGTAAAGGTGCACAATCTCAGCCCTCATCTCAAGGTGGGCCAGTTCAAATCCTAGCCTCAATTTTACTCTATAAGTGGGAAATGTTACACCCCCACCACCCCCCCCCCCCCCCCCCCGCCCAAGCCTTATTTCTATTAAAATCAAATCAATCTCGATTTGTGTCTTGTTTCCCCTTTTCTTCCCAAGATTGGGCCCTGACTTCCTACAAAAGGTTTAAGGCCATAGCTCCCCCTATTCTAATGGCTACTCCTTGCTAGGTTCATCAAATTCTACCTTGGGTAGGAGAATGGGCTCATTCCCTTCAGGCTTCAATGAGAGAAGTCTCTCTATTTCCTCGGTTGAGGTTCAAAGTATTGATTCAAAGGGCAATCAAGATGAATCATCTTCTAACCCATTGTGGGAGTTCCAACCTCCTTGAGTGTGGCCCCCTACGTGTTATCCCACTCCCCATGTCTATGCCTATTTAACCTAGTGAATCAGGTTTGAGATGAAAATTTGTTACCTCATCATGGGGTCTTCCCTTTGGCTATGATGCTTACTAAATCTAGATTGAGGTTGGGTTGAGATTTCTCTTCTCTCCATTCCTTTGAAAGCTCCTCATGGAGTATAAGCTACCTTTGGACTTGGTGATGCTGAAGTAAACTTGCCCCTCTTGCTACCTCAAAATGTAGAGTAGGGGAGGGGAGCTCCTCCTATACTCTAACTACCAAGGAAATACATTCCTCAATTTTTGACCAGGAGGTTGAGGTCTCTTAGTACTCCTCTCTTCAGTTGAAGGGGAGAAATGGAAAGGAAAAGAGGGGCACTATAGCCCTTGCTTTGGGCACTGTTAGCTGAGGTGAGACCCTCTTCATCACCTCAATCCGAGGGCCTTCTCCTAGACCTACTCCAACTACGTTTCCTTCTTTCAAGACTGATGAAAGCACTGGTGGTGTGATATCCTCCTCAAGGGGTCATACGACTAGCCTAAATACTATTCACCTAGTGCAGATTCCCCCTGCGGGCTTCTTTAAGCTCTGGACCACAAGTTTATCTCCTTAATGATGAATAACAACATTGCAAGGGTAATGTGATCCTCCACCCCTTTCCTTCCTTCACTCATCTTTTCTTCTTCTTCTATTCTTTTAATGCTTCCATCGAGTTGTTATAACATGCCATTGTCACCGATGAGGCCTTTAAGCTGTGGAGGGTTGCAAAGGAGCTTGTTTAGAAATCTCAAGCTTTAATTAATGTTGGGGCTCTAATAGTGGCCTAGCTAGATTGGGAGCTTCTTATGGTTAAGGACCTATTAGAGGCAGCCACAAAGGAGGTCTCCAATAGGACTAAAAGGGGCGAGAATGCCAAAAATAAGGTCAAATTCTTTAAATGTCAAGTTGCAACCTTTGAGGCGAAAGCCTAGGTGGCAGAGGAGGTCCACAATCAAGCATTGGGAAAAATTAATGCTACTCACCAAGACGCAATGAAATAGTTCAAGGGGTTGGATGAGCACAAGGATGAACCTGCCAACCAAAGTGTTGATGGGCTCACTAATGGCTAGTTATATTGCTGATACAATATCCTTGATGAATTAACAAGGTCATGCTTTGACACTTTTGAAGACTTATTCGTCGAGTTGATTGAGCTCGAGTTACTAGAGTAGTGACATCACTATTATCAATTTGACACCAATGGCCTCCCTTTGTCTCCTCTTAGTCTTGAGGATAGGACCTTTAGGCATGAGGTAAAACCTCCACACGAAGTTGGGGATGCCTATCCTTTGATGAACATTGCTAAACTTGGTGGGAGTACCTAAGCTTTTGAAAGGCCTGCTTGTCCAAGCATCTCTGTAATCCTCTACTCTTTAAGCTTCTTATTATAATGGGGATTTCTCTTCCCTTCATTAGTTTCTAATGAACACACTTGATCTCTGCAATGCGAGTATCTTGTTTTGAGTATAATTCAAAAGAGGAGGCTTTAGTTATACCTCCTTTCTATATGAGTGGCTCCTCAAGCCATGAGGTCTTTGGACTTCATCCTAGAGAGAGATGTCTATACCTTGGCTATGCCACAGGAAGTTGGTCTTCCTTGCTAGGTTTACTACTCATGCCATCTTACAATATAAGGAATGACTATTCTCGAGGATTCACTGGTGAGAACACCTGAGTGCTTTGTCCATTGAGCACCAAGCTTATGATTGAACTTCTAAGTTCAAGCATGGAGATTGCGATCGATTGTCAGTCAAGCATGAGGTTTGTAGCCATAACTTATCCCCTAATCAAGGGGTAGTCTTGTAATATGATCTTTAATCTTTTTATCATATTTTAATGAAGATTTTGTTCGCTGGCTACTCCTTTCTTTGATTTGAATATAATTGAAAGTAACATTGTAGGTGTAGCTCTTTCTGATTTGCCATGAGTGGAGCTAAAATTCACCACCTTAGATAGTTAGAGGCCCTGAGAAGCAATCTCAAAATAATAAATGAAGGATGGATTTGAGTGCGCCATCAGGAATTAAGGGAACATGACTTCTAACAGGTGCAAGCCCCTATTATTAATTACCCCGATAATTATCAAGAACCTCCTAAAGTAAGAAACCTATCTAATAAAATAGAGATACAAATAAAAGAAAGCATGATTTGATTAACTTTAAGAATGGGGTACGTGGCTTAAATAGGTGTATACCGTCACTTTAAAATTTAGATAATTTAAATTCATAATCATGAAATAACATGAAATGAAGTAGGGAATGGGAAAATTTTAATGCTTGCGACTACCCTACCCCATGCACTTGGTTAAGTGGAATTTGACTCAAATGGGTGCTTGGTTTGACTCTTAGTGAATATTGATAACTTTGCTAGATTTCAAATGTGGTTGGCTTATTGTTGTTTAAGTTTAAAGTATTAACAATGACTTTTGAGCTTATATTAGTTGATCTTGAAGTGTTACTAGTAACTTTGTGCTTGTGTTAGTTAACTTCCTTCAAATATAATATTTGGCTAACTAACTAAGCAAGTTCAAGCCTACATTAGTTCGGTTTGATTTGAAAAAATAATTAGTAATCTTGACTTATACTAATCATTCTTGACTTGATAACTGATAGCCTTCCTTGGCTTGTATCGATTATGTTTTGAGGTATTGTCAATGGCTTTGAGCTTATTATTTATTTGAGTTTATTTTCACTCCAAATCAAATATAATCAAAGTTTAGATTTGTAGAACCTGGGATGTGGCAAACTGGTTGACCACTTGGTGAACTGGTCATTCGATTCTAAGGAGCTAGTGGAAGCTCTCTATCAGTTGACTGGCTCTCAATTGATCAACCAATTCCCATGAACCAAGATTAGAAGCTCTATCTATTGACTGGTATCCCCGATTAGTCGACCAGTTCTAATGAGCCAATAATGGTAGAAGGTCTCTACCGAATGATTGGTTCATCAACTAGTCATCTAGTGCAGCTTGAGATCAATGAATCAACACAATTTTTGGAAAAAATCCTTATCCAATCTCATTAGCAATCAACAAAATTTCAATCAAGATTGCAATCTCAAATCACATCAATCAAGGATAATATTCAAATCTCAAATTTTATTCAGAATCTAATCAAATCTAGAAAGAATCCTTATCCAATCTCATCAGCAATCGATAGGATTTCAATTCAAGTCTCAAATTTCATTAAGAATCTAATTAAATCTTGAAAGGTTATCTTGAACAATCAACATAATTTTTTAGTTAGGGAAATTGCAACATCAAAATATATCATTCAACAATATGAAGATTCAAAACCAAGATCTGATTGCAAAAACATATAATCCAATCAAATCTCAAACTCAAATCAATTAATAATTTGATTTGGAGATTCTCTCAACCCTAATAAAAACTTGAAGAAAACAAACAAAGAGGAGGATAAAAAAATCAACACAAAAATTAGAGAGATGAGATGCAACAGAGGAGAATTGGAGGAGAAGATTCAGAGGGAGGAGGAACCGGCTCGCCCCCATGCTCGTGGCCATCCCTAACCTTGCTCATCTCCACCATCCTCCATCGCATCCTACACCCTGTAGCTACCTCTGTTACCACTGTGGCCTTCCATGGCTCCAACATCCTCTCTCCTAGCACTCCCCCGTTAAGGTTTATCTCCATGCTCTTAGCCATTTGTGGTCTCACTCATCTTTGCCACATCGACGCCTTCACAACCATCATCTCCACACTCGTGGTCACCCATAGTCTCACTCACCTCCATTGCATCCACAATTGCACGACTGTAATCTCCACACTCATAGCTACCCACTGTTGTGCTCATTTCTACCTCATCTATGCTTACACAACTGTCAAACTCAAAAAATTGCATAACCGGCTCCAACCATTTACCACCATCCATCGACCAAGGGCTAGCTTGTGGGTTTATCCAAAAACTAATTTTAACCTACAGCTAGCCGATAGGCTCACCCAAAAGCCAATTTAAACTAAAGGCTAGCTTGTGGGCTTCCCTAAAAGTCTATTTAGACCAAAAGCCAGCCTATAGCACATGAAAGTCCAATCGATTTAGGGTAACTCACAGGCCCACCTGAAAAATAAATACTAACTAAGAGCCAGCTTAGGGGTTCACCGAAAAGTTATCTTGACAAAGGGCCGGCCTATGGACTAGTTGAAAAGTCAATTCAGCTATGGGCTAGACTGTAGGATTGCCCAAATTCCAATTCAAATTCAAGGTTTGCCCGTGGGCTTGTCTAAAAGTTTAAATTGACTAAATGCTAGCTGGCTAGCTTGGCTGAAAGTTAAAGACAATTCAAGGTCAGCCTCTCAGCTCGCCTAAAAATATTGTGATAATTTGATGGCTCTCGAACAAAAAATCAATAAACATAAATTGATTAAATGACTAAATCACATTGAACTCAAATTAATTCAGCTAAAACAAATAAATGACACCCAATGGACTTGAGCAAAGCACCAAATGAACCTTAATCGATAAAAGAAATGGGCTAAAATTGTCATTAGTCACAAAAAATCTTCTGCCCACCATTCGATTTCCCAAACTAGTCGATTGTTTCCTATCCATCAAGAACCAGCACATGCTCTACCAGTTGACTGGTTCTAATAAACCAAGATTGGAACCTCCTTTATCAATGATTGCAACACAAAGTGGTTGTCTGGTTTGGATAAACCTAGAATAAGTCCCTTCAGCTAACCTACCACCGATAGCCTAATCGGTCATTCATTCCATTCAGGAAATTAATGACCCAGGTTCAAATTCAACTTTAATTAGGTCAAAGTGTAGATTAATTTTAGTTAAAGCCTAGTCAATTTGGAATCAAAATAAAATCAAATTGAACTCCAATCAAGTTGAACAACATTTGAAACAACTTTGAATTGAACTCTAACTAAGTAAAACCCCATTCCAACTAAACCACAACAAATTCAAATTGAACTCTAATTGAGTCAAACCAAAACAAGTTTGAATTGAATTCTAGTAAAGTCAAACCACAGTCAAACTAAAGTCAAGTTCAAATCAAACCCTAATTGTGTCAAACTCAAATTCAAGCCAAACCCTAATTGGGTTAAATCATGTTTGGATTAAATCCTAATTTAATCAAATCAAGTTCAAATTGAACCCTAGTCAAGTCAAATTGAACTTATATCCAAACATTAATTAAGTTAAACTAAATTCGAACCAAATTCCTATTGAGTTGACCAAGTTTGAACCAAACCCTAATTAGGTTAAATAAAGTTCAAACTAATCCATAATCATGTCAAATTGAACTCAAATCCTAATTAGGTTAAACTAAGTTCAAACGAAATCCCAATTGGTTTAACCAAATTCGAACCAAACCCTAATCAGGTTAAACCAACATCAAACTAAATCCTAATCAACTTAAACATAGCTCAAACCAAATTCTAAACGGGTCAAACTGAACTCAAATACAAACCAAAACCAAGTCAAACTAGAACCATAACTAGGTCAAGTCAAAACCAAAATAGGTTAAATATGGACCAAAACAGATCGAACCTAAATCATAATAAGTCAAATTAGAACTAGAAAAGGTCAAACCAGAACCACAACAATTCAAATCTGAACAAGAATAGGTCAAACTTGCACCAAACTCAAGTTGAATCAAACTAACTTAAACTTGAATGCAAGTCTCTTTAGGTCTAAATTTGAACCCAATAAGGGTTCAATGTGGATCGAACCCAAACTCATTAATAGGTTGAACCAAGAAACCAATTAGGGTTGGATCCATAGTCAAGTCAGGATTAGTTGATAACAAGCTAAATTCATTGATGATACTTCAAACTTAATTGACAACATGCTAGCAAAGTCTATGATTATCAAATCAAAAGCAATTAATTACCGATACATTCAAAGAGATTGGCTACACTTCAAACTAATACCCAACCTCATAATCCATTAATGACACTATCAAATCAAAAGAAGTTGATTGGCAATACTCTCAAAGCTATACCTAACTGTGAAAGCCATCAGTGATGTTATCAAATCAAAAAAAGTTAATTACCGTAATTCTCAAAGCTACTGTCTATATTTCAAAACTATACTCAACTTCATAAGCCTTTTGCAATGTTATAAATCAAAAGAAGTTAATTGCTAAAATGCTTAAAAGCTATCGGTCATACTTCAAAGCTATACCCAACCCCATGAGTTGTTAGTGGTGTATCAAATCAAAAGAAGTTAATTGCTAAAATGCTCAAAGACATCAGCCACAACACCCTATAATAATACTATAGCATACTATAGTGTACTATAATAATACTATAGCAATGACTGTAGTACCCTCTATGAAAAATACTCTGATTAAAATAATTTCAAATCAAATCTTCGACACAACTAAAATAAATAAAAAACTAAATCTAGTCGATGCCAATCTTGATCGCTTGAGTATTCTTTAAGCCATCTATATTTTTTAAGTTTTGTTTATTGATCCACCATCATGCCTCATCATCAAGTTCATCCATACTTGAGGCTTTCGACTGGCCTTGATCTCCATTTTTAGTTAGAGTATGCTTGAATCTACATTACTTAAGAAATTATCAAATATATGATTTAGTCATCATCAAAACTATAATGGATAACATACCCACTCCGAAAATCTGTTGGTGACATTGATGCAAACAAAACAAAAGAAGTAAATTGCCAATGTACTAAAAGTTATGAGCCACACTTCAAAGTTATACCCGACCTCATGAGCTGTTGGTGATGCCATTGAAAAAAGTTAATTGCAAATGAGCTCAAACCTATTAGCTGCAGTTCAAAGCTATACTCAGCTCCATAAGTTATTGGTAATTCTATCAAAAGAAGTTAATTATCAGTATGCTCAAAGCTATTTGTCATACTTCAAAACTATATCTAACTCCATAAGTCATCAATAATGCTATCAAATCAAAAGAAGTTAATTGGCAAAATGCTCAAAGCTATCGGTCATGCTTCAATATTATACCTAATTCTATAAGCCATTGGTGACACTACCCAAATCAAAAGAAATAAATTACCAAAATGCTCAAAACCATTGGCCACGGCTCAAAGCTATACCTAACTCTATAAGTCATTATTGATATTGTTTGAGCTGATTTTCACTACAATCAAATTTGATCAAAATATGATTAAATTTAAGACTTGTAGGCCACTAAATTGTGCCTTTAATGTGGGTCTCAATCAAACTTAAATCGCATCCGAATTTGACCAAAAATTGAGCTCAATTTGGACCAAATTATTGCAAAGTTTAGGATTAAGCTAGGCTTACCAAATGGGCTGAGTGGGTTAGATATTTAGACCAAAATTGGGCCCAAGATCCATCTAAAATCTAGACAAAATGACAAAATATAAAATTTTTATAAATAAATCTTTGCACTGAATAAATATTTATAAATTGATCCTTGCCTGATTTTTCTTACAAATAGATCCCTCGGATAAAAATTTTGTGAAAAAATTTAATAAAATCTTAAAATTACAAATTAGTTCCCGCAAAATGTAGCATTTATGAATAAACCCCTCAAAAGTTTATATTCACAAATAAAAAACTAGAATTTTAATTTTTCACAAATAAGTTCCTCAAAAATTTTTATTCATGAAGAAGTATAAATTTTATTAAAAAGGACCCTGAAAGTTTTAAAATTTTATAAATAAGTCCTTTTTATAAAAAGCCCCTAAAATTTATAGAAATACAATTTAGCCTAAATTTTTCAAAAAAATTTGTAAATAGTCTCCTTATTATTTAATATCCAAGATAAGTATACCTTTAAAATAATTCTTCCTATTAATGTAATATCCAAGATAAGTATAATTTTTAAGAATTATCTCTGCAATAATAAAACACCATCTAGCCATATCCATATCCTCCATCCATCCTGTCAAATATAAATCATACCCTAGCTAATTCTCGTTCAAATAAAATCCTCATCCAAATAAATTCTTATTTAAATAAATTCTTATCCAAATAAATCCTCTTCTAAACAAATTCTTATGTAAATAAATTCTTATCCAAATAAATTTTTATCCAAACAAATTCTCATCTAAACAAATTCTCATCTAAATAAATCCTTATCCAAATAATTTATTAGTCAAATAAATCATTATCCAAACAAATTCTCATCTAAGAAAATTCTCATCCAAATAAATCCTTAGCTAAATAAATCATTATTAATTCTTATCCGAACAAATCTTTATGCAAATAAATTCTCATCTAAAGTAAAACAGAAATAAGTCTCATCCACATCTATTTATGTACATTAAAAATGTGAACAAAAGATCATTATCAATGTCCATAATTTAAATCTACTTGTGGGCTATAAAAACCCTAAAAGCCTTGCAAAAAAAAGAGAGGAGAGGTCAAATGGTAGAGATAGGGATCAAAGAGGAGAGTTTCATGAATTGAAAGAAAAGATTGAGTAACATAATAGTCTAGAGATGAGGGAGCCAAGGAATGAGGAGGAGTAACAAAAGGTGATTTCTTACCTTATTTTCTCTATTTTTTTCTCTTCTTCCTCGCCGCTTCGCTCTTGTTGCTGTTTCCACAAGTTCTTCTTCATCATCATAGCTCTGGTCTTCCATATTCGTCCTGCTAAGTGATGTCATTCTATAGTCTAGGCTACACTAAACTACACTCGTAGAACCTCTAACCCTTACCTTGCCACAAGCCACCTCCAGACCTGCCATAATCTCACTTTATGCTGCCATTGTTGCCTTCATCAGACTTGCCTCATGGCTCCTCTTCGTCAGACAACCCTCGATAATCCATCATGCACCTCCGCTAGCACCAGCCATTGCTGCCTCCTCCTCTAGCTTGACAAGTTACCTCCGCCTCCAACCTACCGAGCGGCCACTGCCTCCAGCCCGCTTGAGCTTTGCCCTCACCTCCTTGGATGCCGCTCTATCTCATAGATGGGCGGAACAATTGGATCTAATTGGGAGATGGCTGAATCCATTAGGAAGTAGGTTGGGCTTCCAGGGTCTGATTGTGAAGAAGAAAGCAAGAATTTGGTTCAATTTAGGTGAGGAAGAACAAGAAACAAAAGGGGAAAAAAACAAAAAAATATAAAATTATTGCATAAAAAAAGGAAAATCCAGCTCAAAAAAGGGGGAGAAAGGTTTTAATGTTGAGTGAGAAGAAGAAATAAAAAAATAAAAAAGTTGTTGTGTAGAAAAAAGAAAAAATTCAGCCAAAAAAATAAAAAAAGAAAAGGAGAGTTTGTTTAGAAAAAAAGATAAAAAAAATAAGGGGAAAAGACTTATCTTGAATTTTGGCAAAACTTCATCAACATTGCGGTCACATGTGGTTCTTGGCATCACGATGGAACTCTACTAAAAACATGGCCACTCACAACCCCTCCAAGTTGGTAGACTCTTGACACTATTGCAGCCACATGGGTCGCCTTGAAAATAGTGGACTCTTGACATTGCCCATGGTCACCCACAGCCCCTCAAAAATGGTGAACCCTTGACATTGCTCATGGCCACCCATGGCCCCTCGGAGATGGCAAATCCCCATCAATCTAGCCAGTCTTTAGGCTAGCACCTTAGCCAACCTTCAAGCTAGCATCTGCTAGTCTTTGGGCTTGCATCTAGGTCAACCTTTGCGCTCACACCTCAGCCAGCCTTTGGGTTGGCACTTAGCCAACCTTCAAATATGCACTTAGCTAGCTTTCAGACTCACACTTACCTAGCCTTCCGGCTCGCACTCAACCAATATTGGGCTCGTACTTAGCCAACCTTTGAACTTGTACTTAACCAGTTTTTGAGCTTACATTTAGCCATCCTTTGGGCTCACACTCAGCAAGCCTTTAGGCTTACACTTAGCCATCCTCAAGGCTTGCACTCAACCAGCCTTCAGGCTCGCATCCAAGATAACCTTTGGGCTCACACTGAGCCAGCCTTTGGGTTCACAACAAGGTAGTTTTTGGGCTAGCCTTCAGGCTCACACTTAACAAGTCTTCAGGCACACACTCAGTCAATGTTCAAGCTCACACTCAGCTATCCTTCAGGCTAGCATCCAAGCTAGCCTTTGGGCTCACACTTAGCCAGCCTTCGGGCTCAAATTCAGCCAGCCTTGAAGCTCACATCTAAGCTAGCCTTCGATCTCACACTTAGTCATCCTTCGGGCTCACACTTGGCTAGTTTTCGGGCTCACACTTAGCCAACTTTTGGGCTTGCACTCAACCAACCTTTGAGCTTGCACCTCAACCAACCTTCGGACTCACATCTAAGATAGTGTTTAGACTCACACCCAATCAGCCTCTTTGGCTTGCACTAAGCCAGCTTTCAAGCTTGTAAACTAAGCCAACCTTTAGGTTCACATATTTGATGTTAGGCCATGGATCTATATAAAATCATTATAAATAGCTAAGGACCCTCAAATCAAATTAATTAACATGACGTAATTCAATCACATTAAAATTGAACTCGATTAGGACAAAGGCTAAGTTGGCTCGAATGGACTTAAATCGATCAAAAAAATGGACTAAAACCCAAGTTGAGTTAACCTAAATCAAATAAACTCAAGTTCAACCCTAATTAGACTTGAGATGGGTTAATTTAAAATCAAGTTGAGTTCAAATCAAATTCAATCTGGATTAAACTAAGCTCAAATCAAACCCTAATTCGGTTAAGTCAAGTCCAAATTAAAAGGAAAGACCAAAAGTCAAACCAGAACCAAGTTAGGCTAAGGCCAAATTGAAACCAAGTTGAACTAAATTGATATGAATTTAAACCAAAGTCCATAAGGATGCACATCTAGACTCGACAAAGGTACAACCTAAGGTCGAACTCGACTCAAGCTAAATGAGACAAACTGGGACTCAAGCTATATTAGTCCCATTGGAGCTAAATAGGGTCAAACCAAGTCCCACTGGGTGTGCTGAACCCTTGGCAATACCCCAAGGCCATGAATAAAAGGTGATGTTATTATCCTAACCTAAACCAGAATTAGTTTGAATAAAACTAAATAAGGTTAAACTGACTCTTGCTAGGTGTGCTAAACAAGTCTTTAACTATACTTCAAATCTATAGCTCGATAAGTTATTGGTGATATTATCAAATCAAAGAGGTTAATTACCAATACACTTTAAGCCATTGGTCCCATTTTGAAGCTAGTCAACCCCAGAAGCTGTTGATGATGCATTTTCCAGGCTAAGTTAACCAAAACGTATTAGCAAAGCTTCAAGTCAAACCGAACTAAGATTAGCTTAAACTCATTAAGTTAGTCAGCCATAAAGCCTTGTTCAAAAAAAGTTAATCACCAACACACTCCAAGCTATCGGCTAACCTTCAAAGCTATACCTAATCCCATAAGCCATTGGTGACATTGTCAATCAAAGAATTTAATCGCCAACACGTACAAAGTTATTGGCCATACTTTAAAATTATACCCAACACTATAAGTTGTTGGTGATGCTGCCAAATCAAAGAAGTTAATTGGCAACATGCTCAAAGCTGTCGACCATACTTCAAAGCTATATCTAGCCCCCAAGTTGTTGGTGATGCTACAAAATCAATTAAGTCAACCAACAATAGTTTAAAGTCATTGGTCACACTTTAAGCTAGTTAACCCTAGAAGTAGTTGATGATGCATCCTTTCAAGCTACTCAACCCCAGAAGTAATTAGTGATACACTCTTCAAGCTAGCCAACCCTAGAAGTAATTGGCAACGTGCCCTTCAAGCTAGTCAACCCAGAAGCAGACGATGTGCTTCTCAGGTTAGTTAACCCTAAAGATAGTTGGCGATGCACCCTTTCAAGCTAGCTGGCCCTAGAAGTAGTTGGCCATGCATTCTTCAAGCTAGTCAACTCGAAAAGTAGCTGATGATGCAATTCTCAAAGCTATGCCCAACCCCATAAGCTATTGGTGATACTACCAAAAACCAAAAAAGTTATCATCTACACCTTATCAGCTATGAAAATACTTCAAAATCAAAGAAGTTATTGCCTATGCCTTATCAGTTATGGAAACACTTCAAAAATCAAAATCAATAAAGTTATTGCCTATGATTTATTGGCTATAGAAACACTTTAAGGTCAATGAAGTTATCACCAACACCTTATTGGCTAATAGAAACACTATAACCCAAATGAAGTTATTACCAACCCCTTATTAGTTAAAGGAAACACTTCAAGTTAATGAAGTTATCTCCAATGCTCAAAGCTATTGGAAACACTTTGAACTTCTCGTATTCCTTTCCATGTCCTATCAAACGATGCCATCAATACTCGCTTAAGACCAAGTCAATTCAGGTTAGGCGCCACGGGTCTATTGCAAGGGGAGTGGGGCAATGCACATCAAAGTTTCTTCTCCATTCTTTCACCCTTTTCATTTCTTTCATGTTTTCTATAATTCCATATTGAAATTCATTATAAAGTGAGGATATACCCTTACTTAAACCATGTATTATTTCTCAAAATTAATCAAATGCTTTCTTCTTCTTTTTTTTATGTCTCTATTTTATTAGTTAGATTTCTCACTTTAAGAGGTTCCTAACAATTATTGGGGTAATTAACAATAGGGACTTACACCTGTTAGAAGTCATTTTTTCACAATACTTGATAGTGTATTTTAAATTACAGCAAAATTTAATTTGTGATTTGAGATCGCTCCATGGCATCTCTGCTATCCCAGGTGGTTAATTTTGTTCCCATAGATGCTAGCAAATCAGAAGAAGTTAATTGCCAATATGCTCAAAGCTATTGTCCATACTTCAAAGCTATATCCAACCTTATAAGTTGCTGATGATGCTATCAACTCAAAGGTTAATTGCCGAGACACTCAAAGGTATTGGCCATACTTCAAAGTTATACCCAACCCCATAAGTTTATGGTGCTATGATCTTAAAAAATAGCTAATTGCCATGGTGTTCAAAGCTATTGTCCACACTTCAAAGCCATGCCCAACTCGATAAGCCTTTAGTGATGCTATCAAAACTAAAGAAGTTAATCACCAACATGCTCAAGGCTATCAGCTACACTTCAAAGCTAGCTAACCCAAAAGCAATTGGTGATGCTATAAACCCAACTAACACAAGCCAAGACAATCAACCACATCAATCAAGTAAAGTTATTAGCATCCACCAAGGATCAAACCAAGATCCATCCAAGACAAATTTCGCTGGGTCCAGTGCATGGGAGTGAGACAATAGAACACATCAATCTTCTCTGTCCTCCTCTCTTATCTTCTTCCATGTCCTACCAAGTGATGTTTCAGTAAGGTCAACTGGCATAAGCCAAGCCTATCAGCCATACCCTATAATCATGTCAAGTTAAAAGCATTTGCCAAGGATCAAATCAAGACTCATCTAAGTCAAGTTTCACTTTGTCCAGTGGATAGGACGAGGCTACGACATATATCAAAGCTTCTTTTCCACTTTCTTTTCTTTCATAATTACAAATTTAAATTAATTTCATCGCAAAGTGAGGCTATGCCCTTATTTAAGTCATGCATCATTTCTCAAACTAATCAAATAATACTTTCTTTTCTTTTATATCTCTATTTTATTAGCTAGATTTCTCGCTTAAGAAAGTTCCTAATAAGTGTTCGGATAATTAACAATAGGGGCTTGCACTTATTGAAAGTCATGTTCCTACAACACCTGATTACATACTCAAACCATCACGCATTTTGATTTGTTGTTTCGAGATTGCTCTCTAAGGTCTCCACTATTTTGGGTAATCAATTTTGATCCCACAAATTCTGGCACGCCTGGTGGGACATGATTTCTCCTCCGAGTAGAGAAACCTACCAAATAGAGACCCATATCAAAAGGATGATCGATTCTCCATTACAAGAAGAGGAAATGGCATCATCGAGTGACTCTCCTACCCTAGCCTAAACTATCATTCTAAGTGTAGGGTTTGTGGTATACCTCATCAACCAACGATCACCACAGGGGCAATCGAAGTCCACATAAGCATGGATCAACTCCTCATCTCTCATTCAAGAAGTAAGGACCTCCCATCCAAAGATCAAAGACCTCCCAATTTAAGGACAAAGACCTCCCATCCAGGGGAAGTGACATCACTAGTGGAGTGATTAAAGTTCTCAAGAGCGAGGCATTGGCAGTGGAGTAGGAGTAGTTGGTCTCCAAACCATGTTATATCATGGTGCATTCATCCCTTTCTTTGATTTACTTTACAACATTTCTGGTTTGATTGAATATTGTGTGAAATTGCTCTAGTGGATTGAATTAGGATTTGATTTCATAAAAAATCAATATTTGTTTCTCAAAACCTAATTCAAAACCCCTACCCTACCACCCCCCCCCCCCCCCAAACCTCTCCCTAACTTGCCCCTCTTAGGTGGTTTTTTGGGCTTTCATCCTCTCGCTGAGCATCTCCTTGCTTTGTAGCTCTGACTAGCCATGAACCCAAGTACCATTGCAATCACTAAAACCCATCCAATAAAATGTAAAATGAGAGAAGGTGTGCAAGGAGATGAATACAATGAGAGATCACAATGAGGAACAGGAGCCCCAAAGTTCCAAAGGATTTTGGTAATGACTCCAGGGAAGCTAAGGGTAGCATGGGTACATCTAAGATATTGAGCCATGTGATGGAAGATAATATATGGTAAGCACACCTTATCCCCAGTAAGAATAGAATGAATAACATATAATTCCATGAAGGGCACACCACTATGATGCCCACCATTTAAAGAAAGGTGTCGGCCAAGAGCTGGTGGATCACATAAGCCTAAGGTGGGAGGAGATTTAATTGTAAATTCCTCATGGACTCACACTAATTTCCCTTAGAAACAATTTCAACAACTAATTAATAGAAGGGGAGTTGGTGAAAGTACAAATAAGTAAATTAACCAAGGAGAGAGTGCACCACAATATAATGTGGTATGAAGACAAATCACTCCTACTCTATGGTCTTTGCCTCAATTTTGAGGACTTCAACTCTCCACTAGAGTGCTACTTCATTAGTATAGCCAACCCCTTACAACTCTTCTTGTACCAATCAACAAGATAAACTGTCAATCAGAGCTAAGATTTCTCAACCACTCCAAACAATATTAGAGTTGATTATAAGTGCAAAAAATAAAGTAGATCTTACAATTTAATCTCACACAAAGTTCTCTCAAGAAAGAGGTAATGAATAATTAAAATTTACTTAAGATTGAAAAGTTTAGAGTAATTTGAAGGCTAGAGAGCTAAGAGGGCTTTAATCTCTTTTTCACAAAGATTGGAAGTTGCAAAAATTGTTTAGAGAAGCCCCCTCATCTCTATATACCTTTGGGGCCAAATCTAGCTATTGGGGATAAGAACCTATGGCTAGGTTTGCTCCAATGGTCGAAAAACTAGGCATTGTTATAGCAAAAAATGTGAACCAAATGACCACTACAAATAACCGATTGATTAGTTCTGCTTTATTAAAACTAGCCCAATAGCCCTGCTAGTCATCTAATTACCAACCAAGTGTCTAATTCTGTCAGAGCTGGAATCCCAGCTGGATGTCCGATTCTACATTGCTCTAAAGTTTGAATCTTTAGTCTGATCTAACCAATCATTTGTTTCAAAAGGAGACATTTGGTTTAGTCAGAAGAGTTATGTTAAGAGCTTTTTGTAGAACTCTATGCTACAAAAAACTCGAAATAATTAATCTCAAACAAATTTTTGACTGACTAAAAATAAAAAGAAAATTAAACCTAGTTGAAGTCGAGTTCTTGAGTTGTGTTGGCTTTGTCCTTGACATCCTCAGATCTTCAAGTTGTAGTAGACACCTTTCTAGCCACCATGAGCCATCTCTTGACCTCTTCAAGTCATGTTTGCTGATCCATCATCATGCTTCCTTTTTCTTAAGGCTTTTAAATGTTTCCTTATGAGCTCTGAGTAATTTGGCTAAAACACAACTCAAGTAGATATTAGAAATAGTTTGTTTATCATTAAAACTAAGAGGGATAACAATCTCCTCCTTTTTGATGATGACAAACTCCCAGGAAGAACACTTGAAATTTATAGCACAAGTAATAGCATACTAAGCATGGATAGTAAGTATAGAGAAAAAAGGGCACATATACCACAATGATAAGCCATTTATCACAATATGCCATACATCACTATTATAAGCACTATAGCAAATAAAATTACTATGAAAGCTATTAAAACACTATAGCTCATAATCATAATAATCATATAACATATAAAAAAATAATATCGACAATATAGTGCTCAACAATATCTCTCCCTCTTTTGACATCAACCAAAGGGGTACAATACGGCATTGAAATGGGATAGAGTCTCCCCTTGAAAAGAAAGAATTCAACCGATATACAAGCCAAATTATCCTTATATGATGACATATAACCAAGATGAATAGCACAAATACACATGTAACAATAATCCACAGCTTGTATACAAACTCCTCCTGAATTTATGCATTCTAAGAGTATAGTATCCATGAGCTAACAAACCAAAGCCATCCAAGAGGAAAACCAAAATTCATAAAGCCCATGCAACTTTTTCATAAAGTAAACCAAATTGCATCTAAAACATCAACATCATTTGGCATTTCATTGTCAACAAAAAAACTGAAGACCATCCAAATATAGACATAAAGATCATAATCCACAAACTAAATCATAATCCAAAACACAAAAGCAAGAGAATCTAGAACTCCACTGAAAGCATGAAACAAGAGAGAGAACTAGGGACTTGGTCCGAGAGTCATCTGACCAGCAAGGTGCATAGCATCTCAGTGACCCCATCTTAGAAGCCATCAATAGAAGCTTGGAGGGATGTCACCTACTCAGTTGTGCTCTAAGCGAAGTCCTCTAGATGAGCGAGCCTCGTGGCAATGTTAAAACTAGGGCCTAAAGATGTGATATGTGATGGGAAAGCTCGGGTGTGTCCTACTCTCTAGCCTAGCTCAGAGGCATCAATCTCCTCCTCCTCATCCTACTTATCATCACCTTCCCCACAAATCCAAGATCTTTCGAGTAAGGAAAAGCCCATCTAAAAGAAAGTGAAGTGAGAGAAGGTATCAGTGAGTGTGTAGGAGTGGGATAGAGAGAGGTCATGTTGAGAGACAAGAGCAACAAAGTTCTAAAGAACCAAGGTGATGATGGTAGGAAAGCTAAGGGTGGCATTAGAGTGTCAAATATAGTGGCCCATACGTTGGATAATGATATAAGGTAAACAAGCCATAAGCTTAGTTAGAAGATTATAGATAAGATAGAATTTCATGAAGGACACTTTATCTTGATGCCCACCCATTGGAAGGCGTGTGGGCTAGAATTTGGTGGATCACATAGGCTTGAGGTGGAAGGAGGTTGGACTGAAGCCTCCACATGGCTTCAAGCCAATTTTCTCAAAGATAATTTCTACAACTGACTGATACAAGGAAATTCCATCACACCATTTGCGGGTAAGAATCAGTCTCTCCCTTACTGCAAGTATACTGAGAATAGAACCTAGGACTACAAGGGTAAGTGTCATGTCCTTATTGCCATAACAAGTATCAAGGGTGTTAGAATGTTCATCAAAGGTGGCATTGGCATAGAAAACTCAGACATCATAATCATCGTAAGTTTCATATCTGGATATGAGGGATGTCTAGCCTTGAGCACCAAATAAGGTTTTGAGATTCAAAGAGTGAAGATCGTCAAAATCCATAGTATGAGGAACAACAATGTGGGAACTTGCAAACTTGGTTTGAAAGTGAGTAAAGGATTCAAGTGAAGCAAATTTAGGAGTGGAAGGGTCACTACTAGGAGAAGAGGAAGATCCTTCACCTTTTCTCTTCTTCAAGACAATACTTTTGAATCTATGAACTATTGGAAGAGAAAACTCAAAATTGAGGTGGCGGAAGGAGAAAGATTGGAGAATGGGCCTAAATAAAGTGAGAGGGCTTGGATAATCGTAGAATGTAAACGCAAATGTCCATTTATCAATCGAGCATCTGATTCAGACTTAACTACAGACCCCTGTAAAGCTTAGAAATGAAACTAAAAACACAATTCCAAAAGCTCTCAGTAAATCATGCAAGTTTCTAAACACCAATTACATTCTAAATTAAATAAAATTGCATCTTATCCAAAGGTTTTGTGAAAATATCCATGAATTGACAATTGGTTTCAATAAAAGTCAAAGAAATGTCCTTTTTCAAAACATAATCTTGAAGAAAATAATGGCAAATATCAATATGTTTTGAACGAGAATGTAGTATCAGATTGTTGGACAAACTAATAGCACTTGTATTGTCGCAATAAATTAGTACATTTGATAAAGCATAATCAAAATCTTTAAGTGTTTGCCTCATCCATAGGATTTGAGAACAGCAACACCCACAACTACATATTCAACCTTGCTAGTAGAAAGAGCCACTGAGTTTTATTTTTTAGAGCTCCATGAGACTAGAGACTTTCCAAGAAACCGACATGTATCAGTAGTACTATTTCTATCCACATGACATCTGGCATAGTCTACATCAAAAAATCAATCAAATTAAAGCAATCACCTCTTAGATATCTAAGCATGCATTTCATGACAATTAGGTAGAATTTCCTAGGTGATGTTTGAATCTAGCACATAAGTAAATTTCCTAAGGGATGCTTGAAATCTAGCATATAAGCAAATACTAAACATGATATCGGGTCTACCTATGGTAAGATACAATAAACTACTAATCATACCTCGATACCACTTTTTGTCAACCTTTTCATTATCTTCATCCTTGTCCAATTTGATTGAAGGACTCATTGGAGTTTCTATTGCTTTGGCTTCGTCCATGTTGAACTTTTTGAGTAGCTTCTTAGTGTACTTAGCTTGGTTGATAAAGATCTCATTTTTTAATTGTTGTGCTTGGAGTCCAAGGAAGAAGTGCAATTTTCCCATCATGTTCATCTCGAACTCCTCCTTCGTAGTTCTTGCAAACATTTTATATATATTTTTATTAGTAGCACTAAATATAATACCCTCAATATAAATTTGTACTACCAATATATCATTATACATTTTCAAAAGAAACAATGTGGTGTCTATTTTGAAACCATTTAAAATCAAGAAGAAACTTAGTCTCTCATACGAAGCTCTTGGAACTTGCTTAAGACCATATAGTACCTTCTTCAATTTTAAAACATGATTTGAAAAATGCAAATCTTCAAATCTGAAAGTTTGTTCAACATAAATTTCTTCAGATAAAAGATCATTTAACAAGGCACTTTTGGCATTCATTTGAAATAGTTTGAAATCTTTATAACATGCAAAAATAAGTAAAATCTGAATAGATTCAAAAATGAGAAATGGGTGCAACATTTTCTTTGAAATCAACACCTTCAATTTGGTTGAAACCCTTGGCCACTAATCTAGCCTTGTTTCTAACCATGACATCATTTTCATCTTGCTTGTCTCTATAGATCCATTTGGTACCAATAATTGAGTAGTCATTTGGTCTTTGAGTAATCTCCCAAACGTGATTCGACTCAAATTAATTTAGATTTTCTTGCATAGAAAGAATCAAACTCTTATCTTTTTGGTCTTTCTCAACATTCTTGGACTCAATATGAGAGAAATGCAATATGAGTAAGATTATACTTAATAGCATAATTGGTTTTACCTCTTGATTAACATCACCTATGATTTGATCTATTAGATTATTTTTCTTGAATCTCCGCTCCTTGGGTAATTCCTTCTCATGCTCTTGCTCCATTGGCTCATTATCTCCATCATTAATATTCTTCTTATTTAACTCTTTGCTAGTCTCACCCTCCTTTCTCTCAGATATTTCCAAATTATCCATCCCCTTCGAGATCTCTACATCATCATTAAGAATCTTTTTCTCCAAGTGAGAATTAGATTCATTAAATTCAACATTGATAGACTCTTCAACATTCAAATCAGACTTTTCGAAGACTCTTAATGCTCTAGAAGTAGAATAACAGCTGAGAAATATGCCTTCAAAAGTTTTGGAATCAAATTTTGTTAAATGATCTTTTGCATTCAAAATAAAATATTTGCATCCAAAAACATAAAAAATATACAATGTTTGGCTTTTTCCGATTCCACAACTCAAATGGAGTTTTGTCAATAATTGGTCACATAGAAACTATTCAAGATGTAGTGAGTCATGTTAACATCTCTGCCCAAAAATATTTGGGTAGGGAGTACTCATTGAGCATGACTTTTGCCATCTCTTGAAGAATATCTAGAAAAGTCATCAACAATGACAAAGGTATAGTTTTTACCTCCCAGACTTGTAGTCGCAATGGGTCAAAACAAGTCTAGGTGAAGAAGTTGAAGTGGTTTTGTAGTTGACACCACTTTCTTGGGTTTGTGTGAGGGCTTCGCTTGCTTTCTCATTTAGCATGCACCACATAGTTGATCTTTGATGAACTTTCCTTTAGCTAGCCCTCTCACAAGCTCTTTCTAATTTGCTTTGGCAATTGTGTTCATGCATGTCGGTCTAAAGCATTTATGCGAAAGCCATTTATGATTTTTATAGGCTACAAAACACTTTTCAACATTAAGGTCATCTTGATCAATCGCATAAACATTTCCATCACGATGACCCATGAAAGCAATATTATTACTATCATTATGTCTAACTATGTAATTATTAGATTTAAACAAGAAATGAAAATCCTTATCACATAATTAACTAATAGATAATAAATTGTGCTTAGGTTTCTCAACTAGAAGTACACCTTTAATAAGAGAGAAACCAATAGAAATATCACCTTTACCAATGATTTTACTTTTACTATTATTTGCAAAGGCAACAAATCCTCCATCTTTGCTTACTAACTCCTTGAATATGGATGGAGTCCTGTGCCTGGAATATTGACTATCAAGGAAACATTTCTCATGCTTTTTCTTGGAGTGAAGGCACAACTAACACATCAAAATTGGATTGGTACCCATTCTGAATTATGGGTCCTCAATGTTAGAAAAAATAAGTATACAAAAGGACATAAATGCAAATAATCATGTAAGAAACATGAGATGAGATTACTTACCTCTACCATATTAGCTAAAGAATGACCATAAGATATAGCTAGTGAAAGCTCATCGGTCATCCATAGCTACCCCAACAATAATCATGCTAGAGAGGTTTTAGGAACCCAAACTAGCTTGGGTTCCTTTACTTTTGGGATTATCCTCTTAGGCACCTATATTTGTTTAAGATAAGTGTTTCTCTTAATTGGACAACTAGTGGAGACATATCCCCTTCTATAATAATATGTGCAAGTCAATTGAGAATGAGTTACTTTTTGAAGCCTTTACAAAAATAGTTTTAGTACCATTAAACTTAGAAGTTCAAATAAAGCCTAAACCAGATTTATTCAAAACATTCCTTTGACTTTTGAAATCATATTCAAGGTAGTATTTCCTTGACAGAAATTTTGTATATATTTTCTTAAATGACTATTCTCATTTCTAAGCATGTCAAGATCATTTTGGCATTCACATGTAGTTTTAGAAGCTTTTGAAATGTCATATTCTACTTGGAGTGCATCAATATCCTTTTTGTAATTGCAAGTGCTTTTGGAAGATTTCAAAGCATCAAAATCATTCTCAACTAAAGATAGTTTGTTCTCAATGAAGCATGCTTGAGACCCAATTTCTCTACTTTGAAAATAATTCTTCAAAAGCTTCTTATAATTTGTCAAAGGTTCACATACCTCATCCTCATTTGTCATGAGACATAAGTTCACAATTTTATCGTCAAATGAGGCATCCTCACTCTCCTCTTTGGAATGATCCTATGTTGCCACCATTGCTTTATTCTTCTTAGCCTTGAATTTCTTAGATTGGTTATTAAGAGGGCAATTGGCTTTTATGTTGCCCAACTTCTTACACTTGAAGCATGTTGGTATGTCTTCTTCTTCTTCCATGATTGGATTACTCCTCTCACTCTTTCTAGTATTTCTTGGCATGTGCTTCATCTTGAGAAATTTTTTGAACTTCCTTGTGAGAAACAACAAGTTTTCATCACTTTCCTCCTCTTCTTCTCTACTTGACTCCTTGGCTTCGAAAGTAATGTTCTTCCTCTTCTTGTCTTAATTGTCCTTTTGGATCTAGTCTTTCATTGTCATCTCATGAGTGATTAGAGATCCTAGGAGCTCCTCCAAAGGTAGTGTATTGAGATCTTTAGTATCTTATATTGTCGTCACTTTTGCATCCCAAGTCCTAGGCAAGCATCTCAAAATCTTTCTCACTGTTTCATCGTTAGTATAATCTTTACCAAGAGATTTAAGACTATTGATAGTATTGGTAAAATGAGTAAAAATTTTGGCAATAGACCCATATGGCTTCATCTTAAATAGTTTATATTTGTTAACCAATATGATCACTCTAGATTCTCTTGTCTTGTACCCTCATAGGTAACCTTAAGACAATACCATATGTTATGAGCCATCTCACAAACGCTAACACAATTAAATCTAGATGGATCAAGAATACAACATAAAATGTTCATCACTTTCATATTCAAAGAATTATTTTTCTTGTCAACCTCATTCCACTCATCCTTGGGTTTGGAAACTATCACCCCATCAATTATTTTGGTAGGTGGAATGTACCCTTCCTCTACCAACTGCCATAGATCATAATCAATGGCTTTTTTAAAGATTCAAATTGAGGCTCTCCAATAATTCAAATGACTGCCATTGAATGGCAGTGGATGAGTGGTGGATTGCCCCTCTTGAAGGGATGGTGAAGCACCAAAATTTTTCATAAATACATATCAAAAATTGTA
Organism: Trichopus zeylanicus subsp. travancoricus; assembly: GCA_005019695.1. Classification (NCBI taxonomy): domain Eukaryota; kingdom Viridiplantae; phylum Streptophyta; class Magnoliopsida; order Dioscoreales; family Dioscoreaceae; genus Trichopus; species Trichopus zeylanicus. The sequence goes on from RXID01022272.1 coordinate 1,634,577, forward strand.
GATGGTTAAATGAAAAACAAGAGCATCAAGCTCTGATATAAATTAAAAGCACAAAAATCAACTAAGAGGAGGGTGGGGTTTTTTTTTTGGGGGGGGTGGGTGGGGGGGGGGGGCGGGGGGGGGGTGGGTGCGGCAATGATGAATTAGGTTTGTGAACCGGATAATCGCTTTAGATAACTAGTTGACTGATTCTATTTTATTAGAACTAGCCCAACAAAATTGTTAGTCGTCCAGTTACCAATTGGGCATCCAATTTTGTTAGAGCTAGAATCCTAGATGGGCATCTGGTTTTGAATCAAGTGTCTGGTTCTACATAGCTTTGAAGTTTGAATCTTCAATCTGACCTAACCAATCATTCTATTAAAAAGCAAATATCTGGTTCAATTAGAAAAGCTCTATTAAGAATTTTCTACAAAACTCTACATGACAAAGAATACTAATAATTTATCTCAAATAATTTTTTCACTCGACTGAAAATAAAATAAAAACAAAACCTAGTCGAAGTCGTGTTCTTAAGTTGTCTTGGTTTTGTCTGTGTCATTATCAAATCTTCCAGTTGTAGTAAACACCTTTCTAGCCAATTTGATCCATCTCTTGATATCTTCAAGTTACACTCACCAATATACCAATGTGCTTCCTTTTCCTTGAAGCTTTCAAATGTTTTTTTATGAGCTTTAAGTATTTTGGCCAAAATACAACTCGAGTAGATATTAAATATAGTTTGTTCATTATTAATACTAGAAAGAACAATAGTTCATTAGACCATTTTCGAGTTAGAATATGTCACTCCCAATCAATAGGGACACTAAGAATAGATCCTAGAACTATAGTGCTAAGAGGCACAGATTTATCATCAGAATGAGTGTCAAATGTTTTGCTAGATTCGTCTAATGGTTCTAGGAACAACATTTCTAGCGGACGAAAATTGATTTTGGAATTGAGTAAAGTTTTCAAGAGATGAAAATTTAGAAGGATAGGCATGATTATCGGAGGAGGATGAAGATCCATCACATTTCCTCTTTTGGAATAACTCCTCTTGAATTTTGGAGCCATTTGAAGAGAAAGAAAAAAAATTAGGGCTAGGGATGGAAGAGAATCAAGGTAGGATGGGCAAAACCTAGCAAATTGGACTTGGATCACCTGAAATCACCATTGGAGAGCATTGAGGAGTCCCCTTGAGCCACCGTGCACAAGAGAATATTGGGGAATCGGATAGCTACTAGGATTTTTAAGTTGAAATCATGCCAGATTTCCATGAACCGATCTGCCACTTCTAAACATCTATCGACTAGCAGAGGGTTCAGCTCAGTAGTTACCATACAAACCGATCGACTAGTATAGGAACCAATCAATTGACAAAAAATGGTCTGCTATCCCTTTTATATATTGGCCAACCGATTGACCAATATTTAAACTGGATGACCAGTTTAGGAAAACATAGAACTTGTCTGGAAAAGTTTAGAATTGGAAATAAAAATTAATCAATCAATAAATTATCAATTTTTCTCTAAGAAAATAAACTGAGATTTATCCAAATATTTTGTGAAAATATCCACAAATTGATGATCAATTTCAATAAAATCCAATGAAATATCATTTTTAGAAACAAGACAATAGTGACATTCACAAATGAGGCAAAGGCATCCATAACATATCATAAGACCCATAAAGTCCCATCGAAAGCATCATCAAAATATAAATGAGCTCTCCCCCTATCTTTAATAGCCTTGACCAAAATAATTCCAAGGGCTATGCCCAAAATAATTCATATTCTATAAAATATATTAAAATTTATACATAAGAGCATTGTATTAATAGAAGGCTAATAAGAGTAGAAGAGTGTAAGATTACCCAAAGTAGTGTTGTAACCTTTGAAGCATGTTGGGATGCCATCCATATGAATCTCCTCTTCAATTTTTACAAAATACAATATGGCTAGCTTTCCATAAGAGATCAATCATATATGATCAAGCATAAACACCAATAGTTATTGCAAGTCAAATCAACACAAAAAAATTTGAAAGCAATTGAAAGCACAAATACTCTACTTAAACTAAGCCAACTAGAGGATGACTAAAAGATATTAATATAAAGACAAGTGTCATCCCAAGCTAACTAGATTAGCCAAAATTAGATGGGATTTTGAAACCCAAGCTTGTTTGGATTTCACAAAATTTGGAATCATGCTCTTAGGTGCCCAAACTTGTTTGATACTGCTATTTATTCTAATTAGACTACAAGTTGAGACATGTCCCTTGTAAAAGCAATAATGACAAGCCAAATTTTATGAAGAAGAACATGCACAAAAAATATTTAAAAATTGATTCTTCAAAATGCAAGTAAAACTAGATATGCTCTTCCTCAAAAAACTCATTCTCATTATGCAAAGTATAAAATTTAGTTTCAAGAAGTGAGTTCTTTGAAATCAAATGATTATTCTCAATCTCAACGATTTAAGGTTACACAAAATTGATGAAAACTTTTTCTTTAAAGTTGCATGCTTCAAAAATAATTTTTCAATTTTGGCATGCAGCTCAGGAAATGATTCAAGTAATTCATCAAAGTTATAATTGTGTACCTCATTCTCCTCACTTTCATAATCCTTTGTCATAAGACAAATGTGGATATCTTGATCCTTGGAGTTATTATCCATGTTGTTCCTTAAAAGCTTCCTTGTCTTTTCTTATTTTTCTTCTTCTCTTGAGCTTGAGGAGGTGACTCCTTGGTTTCAAGTTTCTTCTTCCTTACTCCCTTCTTTTTCTTCTCCTCCCTATTGTCTATAACATTCTCAAACCTTTCATGAGTAGATCAAATCTTAGGAGCAGTTGTAAAACATGATATGCTTTTAATGTCATTTTCATTTAGAGCATAATAAAAAACATTCATAGTGATAGAATTAGTGGGATCCAACCTCTTTTCATTTTCATTCCATTGTTGAGGTGATTTTAAAATTTTCACATCAATTAACTTGGTGGGAGAGAGTATCCATTTTTCACTCAATTCTAAATCTCAAAGTCAATGTCTTTCATAAAAACTTTAATACAAATTTTCCATTGATTGAAATCCTTTCATTAAAATATGGTGGACAAAAAATGGATTGACTCTCTTTAAAAAGAATGAGAAATATGAAATGTTGCCATAAAAAATGGATCAAAAACTCAAGGTTGTTAGACCAAATTTTGAGCATGAGGCTTTGATACCAATTGAAGCCCAAAATGGCACCCTTAGAAGGGGGAGAGGAGGGGGTGGAGGGGGAGGAGGTGAATTAGGTTTAATAAGAATAATAAATATTTTTTCAATTAAAACCAACTCACGAGCCTAAGGCAAAATCACAATCCACAAGAAAGAAATAAATCATGAATGCTATAAAATAAATAGTGAAATGGAAGAATGACATCGTGATTTTTACGTTGTTTGGTGACCAATTGTGCCTACTTCACAATCTTTGCCTCAATCTTAAGGACTTCAACTCTCTACTAGAGTCATCACTTCTTGAGGTAAAGCTAAGCCTTTACACTAACTCACAACCCATGAGGGTCACTTTCTTTGGGTGAAGACATATCCATACACTTTCATCTTGCTCCAACAAGTAAGATACATTCCTCACTGGAGTTTTGATCTCTCAATCACTCCAAATAGCCTTCGAGTGACTTACAAGTGGAAGTAGATAAAAATGTTACTAGTTAGCCTCAAAATAATGCCCCTTAAGATGAGCACAAGGGTAGAAGATTTGATATGAAATTTAAGGCTTAGAGCACTCAAAGGCTAGAAGGCTTGGAGGGGCTTTGATCTCTTTTCTAAAATGAATTAGAAGATGTAAGAGTTGTTAAGAGAAGCCCATCCTAGACTATTGATACCTTATGGGTCAAAACTAGCCATTGGGGGTGAAATCACGCAACTAGCTTCAATCCAACAGCCGAAAAATAGCCTTAGCCATGCACGAAACCTAAACCAATCGATATATTTGACAACTGATTGACCAATTCTAGTCTATCAGAATTGGGAGATACGCTCAGTAGGTCATTCGGTTCCAAACTCGTCTTCTAGTTCTAGTAAAACTAGAACTTATACTCCCAACTAGACATTCAATTTCCTAATCAATCATCCTATTCTATTAAATAATAACTGGCACTCCCAACTGGTTGTTCGATCCTTAACTGGTCATTAGGTTCTCAATAGGTCAAAAGTTTGGATCTTTTATTTAATACAATTGGTCATCAGTTAAGCCAAGTGGACCTCTAATTTTGTCAGAAAAGCTCTATGAAGATCTTTCTGTAGGACTTACTATGACAAAATGCTCTATATAATTAATTTCAAAAGCTAATCTTTTGTTAAGCCATCTCCAAATCTTCAAATTGCATTCATTGATCTACCATCATGCCTCATCTTCAATATCATCTTTATTTTCATCCTCACTTGAGGCTATTCCAAATAGGCTTGGTCTTCATTTCAAGTTTGTCTTAGATGTTTACTACACATGCTTAAGATATGATCAAATACAATGCTTGTTTCATCATCATAACTACAAAGGGCAATACACAATCCTTATTACTCTGAATAGCTTGCCCCCATGAGCTCTACCCCTCACCAATGAAGCCCAATTTTTGCTTCCCTGTGAGCTCCTCCTGAGCTACTAGCCTAACTCATGCTCCCTCTGAGCTTTGCTCGAGCTACTGGCAAAGCCCAGCTCACACTCGTGCTCTCTAAAATCTCTACCTAAGCCATAGATGAGCCCAGCTCTCACTTGCACTCCTCTCAAGCTCCACCTTGAGCCACCAGCATAGATTGTGCTCCCCACAAGCTCTGCCCCGCTGTCAGCCCATTTTGCACTCCCCATGAGCTTCCCCTTAGCCAGCCTCTCTTGCAAGCCCTCACTGCTAGCAGATCTAGCCAGATCTAGCTAGATTTAATTGGATCCTACCCAAATTTGAGGGAGTAAGAACTTGGCCATGTTTTGGTGGGGAAGAAAGCTAGGAGAAGGAGGATTCATGCAAAGTCAAATCAAGTCAAATCAAGTCAAAAAAAAAAAAAGGAAAAGTTCCTTTCCGTGGACTAAAAGAAAGAGAAAATCTTGCCATTGTCAAAAAAAAAAGGGAAAAATGGTATGTTCCTCAAAAAACAATAAAGAAAGAAATATGGCCTTGATTTGTGCATTTAAACCAACTGACTTAGGTCCCGCTCGCTGGTTCATCTAAAGGTCAATTACAACCTAGGGCCAGCTTGCAAGTTCACTCGAAGATTAATTTTGGCCTAGGACCAACCTGCAGGCTTGCCCAAAAAATCAATTCTGACCTAGCACCAACCCATGAACTCTCTCAAAAGTCAATTTGATTTAGGACCCACCCATGAGCTCATTTGAAAACCAATTCTAACCCAATGTAACATGTGAGCTTGCTTAAAAGTTATTTTTGACTCAAAATTAAGCCTTGAGCTCTCTTGAAAGTCATTTCTAACTCAAGACTAGCTCGTAGGCTCACTTGAAAGTCAATCAATTTAGGACTAGCTTACAGACTTATGGAAAGAACTTTTTTTTTTACTCAAGGCCATCATGCAAACTCACCTAAAAGTTATTTTTGAGTCAAGGCTAGCCTAAGAACTTGCTTAAAATTAAACTAGTTTATGGCCAATCCACGGGCTCATTGGAAAACCAATTTTTGACTCAAGGCTCATCTACTGACTAACCAAAAAGTCAATCGATTTAGGGCCAACCCATGGGATCATTCAAAAGCCAATTCAAACTCAAGACTAGCCTGTAGGCTTGCCTGAAAGTCAAAATTGACTGAACGTCAGCTTGTGGGTGCACCTAAAAGTCAAATCAAGTCAGAGTTAGCCTACAAGCTTACTGAAAGTCATCCTAATTAATGAAAATCCTGAGAGCTCTCTAATCAATTAAATCAAATCAATTAACATAAATTGATTAAAAAATTAACTTGATTTAAACTAAGCTAGTTTGGCCAAATTAAATAAACTGATTAAATTAGGTCAAGTCAAATAAACCATTAAATGGACCTAAATAGATCAAAACTCAAATTGAATTTGACTCAAATCGAAACTGAGTTAATCCAAGTCAAGTTGGTTCAGATCCAACCCCAATCAAGTTCCAATATGGTCAACCTGACTCAAATCAGATCAAATCCAAACCCAACTTGCACTTGATTGGATTAATCCAAATCAAATTAGCTCCAAATCTAACCTCAATTATATTCAAATCAAGTCAAATTGAATCAAGTTGGTTTAGACCCAACCCTAATAGGGTTCAAATCAAGTCAACCCAAATAAAACCAAGTTTGACCAAACCTTAATTGAGTCAAATCAAGTTTGAGTTAAGCCCTAATTAGATTAAACCAAGTTCAAACCAAACACCAACTTGGTTAAACCAGATTCAAACTGAACCCTAATCGGGTCAAACTAAAATCAAATTCAAACTAGAGCCAGGTCAAACCTAAACCAAAACTAGGTCAAACCTGAACTACTACTTGGTCATACCTAAACCAGAATTAGGTCAAACTTAGTACTAAAATTAGTAGGTTGAGCCTAAATCAGAATCAGGTCAAACTTGAACTAGAACCAGGTCAAACCTAAACCATAACTAGGTTGAACCTAAATCAAAACCAACATGAATTTGAACCCAAGTCCATTACAGCTTGAACCCAAACCTATTAATGGGTTGAACCTGAATCCAACAAGAACCCACCAAGGGTTGATCCAAGTTTCATTAAGAATCCAATAAGAACCCATTAAGAGTTGGATCCATAATCCAGTAAGGAACCAATAAGAATCTAATCAAGATTGGATCCAAGATCCATTAAGGATCCAATAAGAACCAATCAATGGTTGGATCCAAGATCCATAAAAGATTCAATAAAAACCTATCAAGGGTTAGATCCAAAATCCATTAAGGATCCAATAAAAATCTAATCAGGGCTGAATCTAGGATCCATTATGGATTCAAGAAGAACCTAAGAAGGGTTAGATCCAAGTCCATTAAGGATTCATCTAGAATCCAATAAGCATCAAAGATAAGGTTGAACCAAACTCAAATTGAATAAAAGTAGACTTGATCAAAATAAAGTTCTAAACATGTTTCCCTTTGTATATTTGATGATGAACAAACTTTCTATTTAATCTTATCTTGAGAATGTTTAGCTAGTACTCAAGCCAAGCCCGAAATGAAGATCAAGTCCATTTGAAAGCCTCAAGTGTGGATAAACATGAAGATAATATTAAACATGAGGCATGATGGTGGATCAATGGATAGAACTTGAAGAACTGAAGACGACTTGAAAAAGCTCAAGAGATCAAGTTAGCTCACTAGGTTTAGAATTTTTATTTATTGTTTGAGTCAAAGATTTGTAATTTGAATTTTTAGTTTAGAACTTTGGCTAACACTAAAACTCATCTTGGAAAAGCTTTCACCATCCTATCATTTTATCCATGATCAGACTTGAGAAGAATTCAAATTGGGGATTGAAGTTGTAATGAACCAATAGATCTTTTTATTAACTTTGGAAGTCCGAACTTCAGAGTTTGGATGCCCAAATCTCACAAAAATACCCATGGGATAACCGATAGCTTTGGATGTCCGAACCCTCAAGTTCTGATGCCTAAAGATTAGAGGCTGTAAACTTTAGAGTTCTCAATTTTCTATTATTGGTTGTTCAATGTAGATTTTGGTCACCCAAACATGATTGGTTTGAATGCCCAAACCTGATGACTGGACATTTGATCCCATGACATCAGTTACAATGGCTATCTTAATTTTGACCATTAGGATGTTTCAAATGCCTGAATCTTATGGTCCGGATGCCCAAACTCGATAGATCATAGCTAGTAATGGCTAGTTCTCTTACCAATGGGTATATAAGAGTTTGGAGTTTGTTTCAATCAAAACTTTTATATTTTTTTATTATCATTTTAAGAAAGAACAAGTATTCCTAAGCCCTCTAACTTTACAAGAGCTCTTAACTTTGAATCTACTTTCATATATTCTAGCACTTGTACTCTTCTTGAGAGGCTTGTAGAGTGATCAAATTGTATTTCATTGTCATCTCTTTGATTGTAAACAATCCTAGGGTATTAGGAGTGTGTGAGGGATAAATCTCTGGTATAGGAGTCATCTATTACTCAGATAAGGCAAGAGTTGTATGGGCATGGCTTCACCTAAAGGAAGCGACACTCACAGGTTGTGAGTTAGTATAAAGGCTTGGCTTCACATCAAGAAGTGATGACTCTAGTAGAGAGTTCAAGCCTTCAAGATTGAGGCAAGAGCCATGAAGTAGGCACAGTTAGTTATTAAACCATGTAAACATCACAGTGCATTATTCTCTTTGTCTATTTACAATATAACATCCATTATTTTTTTCTTGTGAGCTTGTGATTTTGTGATTGGTTTGTGAATTGATTTTTAATCTCAAAAGTAGTTCTTATTCTTATTAAACCTAACTCACCCCCCTCCTTTTAGGTAGCTATTTTGAGCTTCAATTGGTATTAGAGCTTGCTGCTTGGATTTTTGGTTTAATAATCTTGAGTCTTTTGGTCATTTTCTATTATGACAACTTTTGGTATTTTTCCTTATTTTTGATAGGGTCAATTTATTCTTCATCTCCCATATTTTTATGGAAACAATTTTAGTATTTAGAAAATCTATTTTAAGGATTTTAATAAGAGTTTTGACTTTGATCTTTGGCACTTGATCGAAAATGGGTACTCTCCACCCACCATGACAATTGATGATGTGGAGGTTCCTAAATCATCTCAAGGGTGGACTTTAAAGGAGAAAAGTTTGGAGTCCACAAATGCCAAAGTCATGAATATATTGCATTATGCTCTTACTGAAATTGATTTTGAAAGGATTACATTATTTGAACCACTCATTTTATTTGCAATTGCATATTACTTACTCATGGAGGGGTTGATAAGATAAAAGATGTAAAAATTTCATTGCTTGTAAATAACCTTGAGTATTACAAAATGTACTCTTTCGAATTCTTGGATATGCTCTCACAACTTATAGAAATCTTTAATATACTAATGAAGATACTATAAGAAGGGTTGTTAGATCTTTGCCAAGCTCATGGGAGACAAGAGCGATAGCTATTCGAGAAGCAAAGGACCTCAAGACACTCTCACTTAAAGAACTCATAGGTTCATTGTTAATTTATGAGATTAGCCTCAAAGAATTGGGAATAGATAATGATAAAGAGGAAAAGAAGGTGAAAACAAAAAAGACTCAAGAAGAATAAAGTAGGAACTACAGGGTCATCCTCTAAAGCTTAGGAGAATAATAAGAAAAAGAAGAAAAGAAAGAGAAAGTATACATAGAAAAGCACAGATGATGACTCCAAATATCACAACCTCAACCTTTGCCTTATGGCAAAGGATTATGAAAGTAATAAGGTTGAGGTAAGTGATTTAAATTTCAAAGAATTAGAAGAAGTATTTGAATATGCTAGACATGAGAAATTTTTCCATAAGTATTTTTGTTTGAAAAATAAATTGATTTTACTTGAAAATAAGTTTGATGCTTTGAAATTATCAATTAGTTCTTATGATCACAAGAAGGATTTGGAATGCCTTTAAAAGGAAAATCATGCTTTAAAAGTATCTAGGTCTCTTGTTATTGCAAGACTAGTATTAATAAAGTCCAAAAACTAAACTTGGATTTGAAAAAGACTCTTGAAAGTTTGTTTCGTGGAAATACTACTTTAAATATGATTTTTAAAAGCCAAAGGAATGTTTTAAATAAATTTGGACTTGATTTTATTTTCTCTTTTAGATCTAAAGGAACCAAGTCTACTATTGTGAAGGCTTCAAATCCCCAAACTTTAAAATTGAAATGCAATTATTGTTATCATAATGGACATGTCTCCATAAGTTGCCCAATCAAGAGAAAATCATATCTAAAATAAATTTGTGTACCAGAGAACATACCTCCAAAAAATGTGGAATCCAAATAAGTTTGGGTTCCAAAATCCTCCACTATTTAAGCTATTTTTATTAAGCTAGAGATGACTCTTATTTCCCAAAAATTTTATGCTTTGATCATCTTCCAGCTTAGTTAGCTTAATTAGGGTTTTTGCTTTTATTTATTTTTTTTGTCATCATTTTTATTGCAATCATTCATAACTTCTATTTATGATAATATACCTTGCTACTAATCCTCTTTAGAGAGATAGATATGTTTGCACTATAGATTTTTAAGAGAGAGTTAAATTGGATGACACCCCTATAAGCACAAAATGATATTTTAATGAGGTAATCCAATATGTTCCAATTATTTTAACTTTCCTTTAATGGAATGACCTTCAAATGACCTTTCTACTTTATAGGCAATGATTGAATATGATGCTACTAGTATCATAGGAAGGGGGAGTGTTCATTTGGGGTTTGATGATTTTTTTAAATTGGACCTTTTAGATGAGATGTGATTTTTCTTGATTTAAAATAAAATTGGAGTTTTACAACTTACTTGATTTGATTGAGTATTTTGAAATTGATCGACAAGTTTTAGTCATTTGGAAAAACTTTTCTCTATCTGTCTAATTTAGACATCTGATTAGGACAGTTTCTATGTGCTTTAGCTTTCATTCTCCGGTCACTCAACCAAGGATGTCCAGATACCCAAGGAAGCTTTGGATGACCAGTAGGGTAATCGAACAATTGGCTATTCTAATGTGCTCTGTTTGCTTTCTTTGGATGCTAGAATAGGCATGCTTGGACGTCCAAATGTGATATTTAAGTCTTAAAACTATAGGTGGCTGCTAGAAGCCCCTCATTCTCTCTTGCATGATTCATCTCCTTTGGCCCTTCAACAACCTTAGGTAGATACTCTAGGATTCCAAAGGCTCTCTACCATGCCTCCTCACACCAAAACCCCCATCTCCGAAGACAAGAGATCAATGGTTTCTACCTATGATGAGGAAGCTCAATTTTCCCCTCAATTTCATTCCATGAATAGCTTTACTCATTTTAGGATTGATTTGCTAGTGCTAGGATCATACCTCCATGAATTTTAGACTTTGTAGACCTAGCTTTCCATAACTTCTCCACCCTCTTTCTTACCCAAGGGTGTTTAGATTTAGTATCCTCTAATGAAACCTAAAATAAGGAGGACATGTGTATTTTTTTTATTCTAATGAATCTTTTGGTTATGGCCGCATGACCCTCACATCTTATTATGAGGATCCACAAATAATCCTTGACTTTAGCACCTTAGAATTGATCTTGGGACTTACCATTGAGGGAGAAGAGGTCACCTTCACTCAGCAATGGTCCAACACAGACCTTCGCCTTGAATTATATGAGACTATTCAAAGACCTTTGGCAAGAATGATGTACAGGCTTTATGCATGATAAAGGCTCTGTCCTCTAACCTCATTCCGCTTAGATCCTATGTTCTCCATCAAAACCTTTCCTACACTATCCTTCTGAAGGACGGGCACCATGATTAGGTCTCCTATATACAGTTGTTCTTGATTTATTGCCTTCTGGCCAGGTGACTGGTCAACCTTTCATATATCATCCTTTATCATATGGCCAAGTACATCCTACATTCCACCACTATTCTTGGCTACCCTAGCATAATTTCTCATATTTTTCACCTTTCTGGGGTAGTTCCCACTTCTCAGGGTCCACTCCATCACTATATCTCTCCTTAGACCTTCACTCGAGCCTCTCTTCACCGTATGGGATTCAGTGTATAGGAGAATGATGACACCATTTGGACACAAAACCAAGCATCCACCATAGGTTGAGCTTGAGAGTTCAGCCCTACTGCTACTGGCAATGGAGCAAATGCTAAGGCTGGAGCTGCTTCTTACGTGAGGATGATGGATCTTCTCAATGATCTATCGATTAGCAATTGGATGAGCTAACTAAGCAATTGGATTGTATTGAGAGATAGCTACTTTTGGGTCCTAGTAGACCATGGAGCATCTGGACCAACTTGAGGGGATGTTGACCACCGTCATATGGATCAATTTGGGTAGTGGCCAAGCTCTTGGAGATTTTGTGTCTTCCTTTGTGCCCTTGTATGACTTTTAGTTTGGACATGTGTTTTGATGATGGTTTTTGTGGATAATTGATTGCTTATGGCTTGTTTATGTATTTTGGTGCCTTATTCATGTTTATGGATGGTTTGACTCTTATGAAACTTATTTGGTTATATGGATGTGGATTTCTATCGTGGATGCTTACATTGGTCTTATATGGTCTCCTTATGTATAATCCTTTTTGTTGATGTCGAAAGGGGGAAATATAGTACAAAGGGGAGTTATTGTAGTAAGGGAAAATTTATATTCATGAGTTGTTATAGTGAGGGGGAGTTTACATTTGTGCTTAAAAATTGTTAAACTTTGTATAATGTAAGATTTTTGTACATGTTATGTATGACTCTAGTTGTTAAAATGCTTTAATTTTAAAAATCTCCTTCAACAAACTAGATTATGTATCTTATACTTGCGAAGGTTTGTGAATATCAAAAAGGGGGAGATTGTTGCTCTTTGTAGTTTTGATGATGAACAAAATTTGTATTTGATCTTATCTGAGGATATTTAGCTAGTATCTAAGCTGAGCCAAAATGAAGATCAGACCCATTAGAAGCTTCAAGTGTAGATGAATATGAAGATAATATTGAAGATAATATGTGATGGTGGATCAATGGATGAAACTTGAAAAATTGCAGATGGCTTGAAGAAGGCCCAAGAGATCAAGTTGGCTCACTAGATTTAGAATTTTTATTTGTTGTTTGAGTCAAAGATTTGTAATTTAAATTCTTAGTTTAGAGCTTTGGCTACCATTCAAACTCTTATTGGAATAACTTCATCAGCCAATCATTTTATCCAAGATCAATCTAGAGAAGATGTCAAACTAGGGATTGAAGTTGCAGTAAACTAGTAGGCTTTTTTGTTAACTTCGAACACCCAAATTTTTAGGTTTGGATGCTCAAATCTAGCAAAAATACCCATGGAATAACTAATAGCTTTAGATGCCCAAACCCTCAGGTTCAAACGCCCAAAGATTAAAGGCAATAAACTTTAGGGTTCTCAATTTTCTGGGATCAATTGTTCAGTATAAATTTCGATCGCCCAAACCTACCTAGTTTAGATGTTGGAACCTGATGACTGAACATTTGAAACTATGATATCAGTTGCAATGGCTAGTTTAATTTTGACTGTTAGGATGTTTTGGACACTTGAACCTTATGATGTGGATTCCTGATCTAGGTAGAGCATAGCCAGTAATGGGCAGTTCTCTCACCAATGAGTAAATAAGAGCTTAAAGTTTATTTCAATGAAAACCTTTACATCTTTAATTATCTCTGTGAGAAATAACAAGTTTTCTCATGCCCTCTAGCCTAATAAGGTCTATAAACTTAGAATCCACTTTCACAACTTCTAGCCCTTATACTCTTTTTGTGAAGCTATTGTAAGAGAGGCCAAATTGTATTTCATTTTTATCTTCTTTGATTGTAAATACTTCTAGGGTGTTAAGAGTGTGTGATAGACAAATCTTTAGTATAGGAGTAAGCTATTGCTCAGTTAGAGCAAGAGTTGTACATGCATGGCTTCAGCCGAAGGAAATAACACTCATAGGTTATGAGCTAGCATAACAACTTCACTTTGCCTCAAGAAGTGACAACTCTAGTGGAGAGCCCATGTGCTCAAGATCGTGGCAAGGACCATGGAGTACGCTCAGTTAATTATGAAACAAGATAAAAATCACAATGCGTTCTTCTTTTTTTCTATTTACATAATAACATTCGTGATTGTTCATTACTTGTGGATGTGTCATTTTGCCATTGGTTTGTGAATTAATTTTTAATCTCAGTAGTATTTATTATTCTTATTTAATCTAATTCGCATCCCCCACCTTCCCTCTTAGGTTTCTATTTTGGAGTTCAAAAAATTGAACTAAATGAAATTAGTCTTAATTAAAATCAAGTACCAAACTTTAAACTGAATTAAATTAGACTTTATCAAAATCAACTTCTAAACATTGAATTGAATCAAATCAAACTTGAATCAAAATTAAGTTTTAAATATTGAATTGGATCGGATTAGACTAGATCAAAATCAAGTTTTGAACTTCAAATTGAATCAAATTAGACTTGATCAAAATCAAGTTCTGAATTTTAAATTGAATCAAACTAGACTTGATGAAAATTAAGTTCTGAACATGGAATTGAGTCAAATCAAACTTAAACCAAAACCAAATCTAAACTTCAAAGTGAACTAAATCAGACCTGAACCAGAATCAAACTTGAACCAAAACCAAGTCTAGGTTGAATTCAAATCAATTAGGGTTAATTGACAATAAGTGAAAAGCCATTGACAACACCTCAAAACCTAACCGATACAAGCCAAGATAGGCTGTTGGTTATCAAATAGATGATGATTAGCATAAGCTAAGGCTACTAATCATTTCTTTGAATCAAAATGAACTAAGGCATTCTTGAACTTGCTTAGTTAGATAGTCAAACACCTTCTTCAGAAGGAGTCAATTGACAATATGTATAAAGACGTTAGTCATATTTTGAGCTCCATCAATACCAGCTTGAAAGCCATTGGTACACTTTAAATTTAATCGACAACGTGCCAAAGGGATTGTCACTTATCAAGTTAGAAGTGGTCAGCATAAACCAAGACCACTATCCATTTCAAACCAAGCTAAAGGGCTTCTTGAACTCACTTATTCAGTCAGTCAAGAGTTGTGTTTGAAAGAAGTCAACCGATAATACACATGATGTCATTGGCCACACTTCAAGCTTAATTGACTCAAGTTTGAAATAATTGGTGACATTTCAAATCTAATCGAGAACAAGCCAAGAGGCCGTCAATTATCAAGTTAGAAATGATAAGCATGAGTTAAGACCATTGGTCATTCTCTCAAATCAAAGATCAAAAGAAGTCAACTAACAATAAGTGGAAAGCCATCAGTGATACATCAGATCTTAGTGGGGTCAAATTGACATAAGTCAAGATAATCAATGACACTCAAAAATCTAGTGAAATTATTAGTATTCATTTAGGGTCAAACCAAATGCTCATCCGAGTTAGGTTTCACTCAATCAAGTTCATGGGCATGGGGCAGCAGAGAGAATCAAGCCCTTTCATACCTTTTCTTATTTGATATTATTCATGATTATGAATTTAAATTATTTGATTTGTAATGTGAGGGTATTCCCTTTCTTAAGGCATGCATCTCTTTCTCAAATTAATCAAATCATGCTTTTCTTTCTCCATGTCTCTATTTTATTAGTTAGGATTCTTAGTTTAAAATATTCTTGACAATTGTAAGAATGATTAACAATAGACGCTTGCACCTATTGGAAGTTATGTTTCTATAATTCCTGATTATGCACTCAAACCATCCTCCAATTTTTCATTTGCTATTTTGAGATTATTCCAAGGGGTCTTCAGCTATCCCAAGTGGTCAATTTTGGCTCCACAAACCTAATCAAGACTTGGTTTTGGTTAAAGTTTGAGTTATTTTGGTTCAAAATTTAGACTTGATTTTGGTTCAATTCAATATTCAAAATTTAATTTTGACTGAAGTCTGATTTGATTCAATTCAATATTCAGAACTTGATTTTGATTCAAGTCTAATTTGATTCGATTTGATATTCAAAACTTGAGTTTAGCTTATGTTTGATTTGGTTTAATTTGATATTTAGAACTTCATTTTGAGTCAAGTTTGATTTGATTCGATTTGATATTCATAACTTGATTTTAATTCAAGTCGAACTTGATTCAATTCAATTTTTAGAATTTGATTTTATTCAAGTCTGATTTGATTCAATTTGATGTTCAAAACTTGATTTTGATTTAAGTCTAATTTCATTCAATTTAATGCTTAGAGCTTGATTTCAATTCAAGTCCGATTTTATTCAATTCAAAGTTTAAAACTTGATTTTGATTCAAGTTTGATTTCATTCAATTTGGGTCAAGTTTGACCTTATGCTAAACCCTTATTAGGATCTTGATAGATCCTTAATAGGTCTTGGATCCAAATATTGGTGGGTTCTTCTTAGACTCTTAATAGATCTTGGATCCAACTCTTAATGGGTTATTATTGAATCCTTAATGCATCTCATATTTGACTCTTAATGGGTCCTTTTTGGATTGGGACTCAATTTATTTTTGGATTTGAGTTCAAACCATGTTGGACACTTTTTATGTTTGGGTTCAAGCTCAAGTTGGTTCTAGTTTAAGATTCTCCTAGTGATGATTTAGGTCTGATCAAGTTTTTGTTCAAGTTTAGCCTAATTTTAGTTTAGGTTTGACCTAATTTTGGTTCAAGTTTGACTTGGTTCTAGTTTAAGTTTGATCTGGTTTTACTTCAAGTTTAACTTGGTTTTAGTTCAAGATTAACCATATTCTCATTCAAGTTCAACCTGGTTCTATTTTAGGTTTGACCTATTTCTGGCTCAGGTTCAACCTGATTTTGATTTAGGTTTGACTTGATTATGGTTTACGTTCAACCTAGTTCTAGTCTAGGTTTAACCTGATTCTAGTTCAAGTTTGATCTAATTTTGATTTAGATTTAAACTTGTTTTGGTTTGTTTGAACTTGATTTAACCTGATTAGGTTTAGTTAAACTTGATTTAACCCAATTAGGGCTGGTTTGCACTTGATTTAACCTAATTAGTGTATTGTTTGAACTTCATTTGCTTCAACTAGGTTTTGGTTCAAATTTGGTTTGATTTTGGGTTGGCCCAATTTTGGATTGAGTTTGAACTGATTTGTTGTGGATTGACTCAATTTGAACTCAATTAGGACTGGGTTTAAACTTGAGTTGGTTTTAGTTAATCCAATTTGGATTTAGGTCCAGTTCAATTTGACTTTTAGTCCATTCATTTGACTAATTTAGATTCATTTGATGGTTCGCTCAAATCAGATTTATTTTACCTTAATCAATTCAATTAGTTTGGCCACATCGATTTAGTTTTAATTTAATTAAGTCAATTATTTTAATTGATTTGATTAATTTGAGAGGCCTTGTGTTGTCTATTGATCAAAATAACTTTAGATAAGCTCACAGACTAATCTTGAATCGAGACTTTCAAGTAGGTCCATAAGCTGACCTTAACTAATTTTTAGGCTAACTTGCAAACTAGCTTTGAATCGATTTGACTTTCAAACAAGTCTATAAACTAGTTTTAAGTCGATTTGACTTTCGAGTGAGCTCCTAAGCTGGCTTAGATCGCTTTGACTTTTGGGCAAGCTAAAAGGTTGACCTTTTTTTGGTTCGACTTTCATGCAAACCTGTAGGTTGGCCTTTAATTAGTTTAAATTTTAGACAAGCTTATAAACTAGTCTTTAGTCAGTTTGATTTTTAGGTGAACCCACAGACTAATCTTAGGTTATAATGATTTTTGGATGAGTTCGCAAATTAAGCTTAGGTCTAAAATGACTTTTTGGTGAGTCAAAAACCTGCAAATTGAGGTGGCAAATTTTTTTTTTTGGCAGCAGTTATTTTCAGCAAGTTCCTCCTTTTTTTACAATTCTCTGTTTTTTTTTTTTTTTTGCTCTTTTACCAAAACTCTCCCCCTTATCTTTTTATTTCCTTTATATTCCCATCTTCTTCTCCCAGTGCTGCTTCCCCTTTCTCTCTCGTTCCTCCTTCGCCCATTCGATGGCCAGCAAGGGGGGGTCCAACTTCATCCTCATCCTGTCCCGATTTGTAGCCGGATTTGACCACCTTAGATTATGGGCATCATCGATGGAGGTAGCCAAAAGGGAGCTAGTACGGGCTAGCTTGACGATGTAGCAAACGACCCTGGTTGGGAGGTGACGCTACAGGCAGCGGCAGAGAGGTTGCATGGTCGGCGACCTCAAGGCAAGAGAGGATCAGCCAAGGAGGGCGAGTGGCACGGGTAGCGATGAGGGCTGGCACAGATCAAAGGTGGATGGCAAGACCTGTAGTAGTGCAAGCCGATGAGGCAAGTTGCGGGTGACAGGATTGTAGGAGGGTGGTGGAACTAGACAACTGGGTTGAGCGGCAAGGCAACTCCTGTGGGTAACTGGCAAGGAAGAAGCAGGCAGCTGGGCTGTATTTCTCGGTGGCGTTTGGCAGCAAACGACCCGAGTGAGACCGCCGAAGGTCCAACTGGCTATACTCGGGTGGCCACTGCGAACTACGATTCCTGTCCGGAATTCTATCAGAAGGCCATATGCACTACCGTGGATATGGTTGTGCTCGCTCCGGCTAGAAGCATCAGCATGATGGAGAGCTTAGCTATAGGACACCAGATTGCCTCCCTTGAGCATGTTGCGCAGCGGGGTCGGTTAGCGTAGCAAGGTGGGGCTGGGGCTCGTGCAGATCAACTGGGTAGAGAGGTTGAAGGGTCAGCATAGGGGAGCTAGGTGTGGGTGGCTGTTGTGATGAGCATGGAGGAGCACCTTGCAGGGGAATAGGCCAGAGACGAGAAAGAGCAGGATGAAAACAGAAGAAGAAAATAGGGTAAGGAAATACCAACTTCTTTTCCTTCATTAATCCTTTCCTCTTCTCTTTTTTAGTTCTTTGATCTATCTCTTTTCTCCCCTATTTACAAGAATTTGGGGGCTTTATAGACTCATGGAGATTCAATCAATTTTTATTTGAAATTTTGAATCGTAGATATGGATGAGGATTCATTTTTGAATTAACTATGGATGAGGATTTGTTGTTTTAATTTAGATGTAGACAAATACAATATTTTTGTTGTATATAAAAAGAAATTTTGAATGTTATACTCACTTGTGATGTCAAATTTACAAGATGGTTGTTTGTAATTTTTCATTATTTATAATTTTTTCAAAAAATTGGGAGGAAATTGTAATTTTATAAATTTCAAATGTCTTTTTACAAAAGAACTTTATTTGTAAAATTTTGAAACTTTTAAGATACTTATTATAAGATGTTATTTATAGATTAATGAAATTTAGACTCATTCATAAATACAAACCTTTAAGGTATTTATTTGTGAAAGGTAAAAATTCCAGAGATTAATTTCTGAATATAAAATTTTTTTTGAAGTGCATACTAACAAACCATCGATTTCATAAAGATTAATTTATAATTATTAATCTTAGAGGGGCTTATTTGTAAACTCAAGATTTTGTGGTTGCTAAATCACAATTTCAAAACTTTCATGGGCCTTTTTGTGAAAAAAATTATTTCTAGGACCTATTTGTAAGAACAATCTAGACAAGGATCTATTTTGTTAAGACTAATCTAATTAAAGACCTATTTATAAAAGTTCTATATTTTTCGATTTGTTCTACATCTTTGATGAATTTTGGTCCAATTTGGTCCACTTACCCTATTTGAGAAAAATCCAATTTGAGTCTGAATTTTAAAATACTTTAGATATAATTAAACTCAATTTTTGATAAAATTCGACTGTGATTGAGGTCAAACTAAAACCCACATTTGAACCATAATTCAGTGGCATCTGATCTCTAACCTCAATTAAATTCTTATTGAATTTGATTTTAACAAAAAGCCACCTAAATAAGTTGCTAGCTAGAATGTTTCCAAGGCTCAAGCATGAGAACTTTTAATCATACTTTGATAAAAAATGCATCTTATACCCAAGTCTTTGGGATTCAAGCACGAGAGCTTGTCATTAGTCCACATGTCATTGGTAGTCATATCATTTTTATGCATTTTCTCAAGTTATTGCATGCCATGATGCAGATGTGTAGATTCCACCATTGCCTCTTAAAGGACATCCAAGTATTTTAGTGTTGATAGAGTGCATAAGTTCAATAATGATTTGATGTCCATGAGCTTTTAGTTGATTGTGGCACTAGCTATTTAAATTGAGTGGTGGAGTGGCTTGTCACTAAGGTCTTCTTCTGGTAGATCTTAGCTGGTGAAAGTGATAGTTGTATTCTAGAATATCCCTTTATAGATGGTTGCTAGCCAACCTTCAAAAGGAATGTCATCCTTGAGCTCTATCTTGTTAAATGTTTTAAACAAAACTTCTTAGTTCTTAGGTGAATTTGTGATAAGCTTTAGGAGTGAAATTTTCACGAGTGACCTAGCTAATTTCTCTAGTATGTTATATTTCCTTTCCAATTTTAAGTACCCCTTCTATGATTTCTACTTGTTAATTAAGTTGACAAATAATCTATTGGCAATTTTAACAAGGTTCCCAATGGGTACAAAATATAGTGAGAAACCTTTGTTAATATATTTTAAAGATCCTAATCTTCATCTTTAGAATGGTGCCCATCATGTGTAACATTAGATTTGGAAAATGTTTCTATCTACTCAATAATTTTAATGTCTTGTCTCAGTATTCTATTCTTTTTAAGAGGATCCTTATAAAGGAGAAATTCTTTTGAAGGATCCTCAACTGCTCAATTTAACTTTCTACCTACTTGTGATTCACTTGGCTCTTAGATGGCTCCTATGAAAATAAAATTATTAAGGTGAGCTAGAAGAGGATTACCACCTACTGTCATATTTCTCATCCTACCCTAGTTTGTGGTATTTCGATCATCATGTTTGTATATAACATCTTTTAATGTGAAACATTATTCATGGGTGTGTGTTATATTGTCCTGTGGAATTGGTAAATTCGAGAGATATCAACCCCTTGTAGGGTCAATATTGGCACTAGCAGGTTGATGAGGTTGTTGGTGACCAAAGCTCTTGCCTTGTAGTTCCCTTTGATGTCCCTGGATATTTGGTGGTGATATGTGGAATACATAGTTATGAACAACTTGGTAGTTTGTAGGGGGATTTTTGTTCTAACTAGAAGGAGGGTGAGGATGTGTTGGTGGAAGTTGGTATGTTGTTTGGGTCTTTGGTAGCTAGTAAGGTAGTTGTTGAGGTTGTTGGTACCCAAGACTAGGTTTTGGTGCTAACACTGCCTTTTTAACCTTCTAAACCACACCACATGACCCTAAGCCAACCCAATTCCTTGTCATTTGGACTAAAATTTCCTCATGTCTTACGTTAAAAATCTTTTGTAAGTTCAACTTAAAAAATCCCTAGAAATTACTTTCTATTTTTGGGTAAAAGTTCATTTTAACTTGGACTAAAAATCCTTATAACTTGAGCTAAAAATCCTTAAAACCTAGGTTGAATTTTTTTTATTATTTTTGGGTTGGGAACCTTTGCCATTTCACCCCGATTCCAAAACAATAGACCTACCCATACCCACGATAACAAAATAAATATATAAATAATATATAATCTTGCACAAGTTAGCTACCTTGCATCCAAAATAGTATAGTCCAATTGGCATGTAGCCCCAAAAGGCATGCCAACTAGTTGGAGTGTCATTTTCAGGTGGGACCCACATCTTTTTCAAGAAAATTCACAACTCGAATTCTCCACTAGCTTCTACCTAATGCAATCTATGCCATGGATTTTTGATTGACCTTAACCCATTTGAGGGTCCACAAAACTAGAGCAAAACTTCAATAGGCTATCCTTGGTTACTTATAAATCTAATTTTTCTCAGCAATTTCTCACTGTCAATTATCTCTTATCAATCCAACTTTATTAGTCTCACATTGATTGTCTAAATAATCAAAGACTAGTGTTACCAATATAAAATAAAACATGTTCTTCCCTTAAAAACCATCAAGCTATATCATGAAGGAATCTGATGGTGAAATGATCAGCTATCGAAATTTTAAAGCTATAAGTAATCAAGTCTTGAGAGTTTGGGAATTCATGAATTTCGCTCTCAGGGAGTAGCAATTCTCAATTAGAGAGGCTAGGAGGTTTATGCAGCTCCACAATATTTTCTCTTTCTCTTTCTTTCTTTTATTTTCTTTCTAGTTATTCCATATCTATATTAGATCTATAGCCTAAAAAGTATACACTAGTATATAGATTCATCATTTAGGAGGCCTAAAAGAGGTTTGGGAGGAACCTTTGGGTCCTCCCCCACTAAGGCGGTGGTAAGCCACTGCCAATTTTCTTGAACTATTTATTTATTTATTTATTTGATGTTGCACTCCAAAAGCTCATTGAATCTTCAACTTTTCTTGTAGATATGTACAAAGGCAAACCAAAAGCTGCAAGGACTGATATATTATATGCCTAGTAAGGGGACAAATGGTCACTCCTGAAGATCTCGCGCACCTTATAAGATAGTAACAAATTCGTAATAACACATATCAAAAATTTTGTGGAGATCTATAGAATGATGACCAATGTGGGACATCATTTTGCTAGTTAAAGTTTTGATATTTACCTCCTTTTCTAGAAGATTTTAATTTTTGCTCTAGTTTTTAAGTGTCTCTTGAATTGCTTAGTTGGACCTAGAGTGGGATTAGGGTGATCTGATGCTTTGGCAGATCTCCACAAATCCTACCTCAAAAGTAGGTTTTTTATATGCTTGTTTGACTCAAGTTTTATTGAGATTTGGATTAGAATTTGTGTTTGAATTAAATTTTCTTCAGGTTGGGCCCAAATAATGGGCTAATTTTTATCTCTTAAATTTAATTTAGCCCAAGTAATAGTCAAATTTGAGCCCAGAAAATATTTACAATTAGGTACCTGGCCATATTAAAATTATAACAAATAGGTCTTTAGTCCAAAAATATTTTTCTAAATTGGTCTCAAGACCAAATAAAATCATCAAATAGGTCACTTATCAAATAAAATCATTACCAATAAGCCCTAGAGTGGGTAAAACCTTTACTAAAAGGTCCTCTAGCAAAAAGATGTTTGCAAACCAATCCTTTGACTTAATCAAATTATTATGAAGTAGTCCTTCAAGAATATAAAATTACAATTAAGCCCCTAAAAAATTTAGGGTTTGTAAATAAGTCCCTCAAAAACTCACATTTAGAATTAGGTAGTTGGAAGATTGTTTGAAAGTTTCTCTATATTTTATAAATAAGCCCCTAGAAAATATATATTTATAGATAGGTCCTTGGAAGAGTTTTTGAGAGTTTCTCTACACTTTGCAAATAACTCCTTGGCAATTATCATTTCACAAAATTACAAAAACCTGTGCAAGCATTTTAAATTTGCAAAAAGATCCAAATCCACTTCTATTATGGAAATGTTTTTGGCAAATACACCCCTGAAAATTTTTTGGCTTTACAAAAAATTCTCATGGAACTTTTGCTAAATTTTTTGAAATTACAAATCAGCCCCTAAAACAAAAATAATTGCAAATAACTCCTTGTATTTCATGATTTTGCAAAATAGTACAATTACGGAATCTTATACTTTTTTCTAGAAAACCCACGATGATTCAAATAGAAGTTCCCATCTATGCATATCAAAACATAATCACATCTATCCACATAACCATTCAAATTTTTTTAAAAAAATAGAGATCAACATGATCTTGACCAATTGTCATAGCATCTATAAAGTATACCTACAAACAAAAAGAAAAGAAAAGTTTAGAAGTAAGAAGTTAGAGATGAAAAAAAATAGTAGAACGAGCAAAAAGAAAGGACGTAGGAGAGCCAGAGACGAAGAACTAAAGATTGGGGTGAAAGAAAACATCTAGCTCATCTTCTTCTCCTCTCTTTTCATCTAGTTCCTTCTTGTGTCTTTCTTCCTCTACAAGGTCTCTGCCTACTCATGCACCTACTGCCCTACCCATATGCTATGCTGCCCCACTATCCACCTGATCTTAGTTGTTGGCTTCCATTGTCTTACCAAAATCATGCCATGATTGTAGTCCAAACTTGACCTCTGGTGGCTTAGATCGACTATAGACAACCTAATCACCACTGGCTACCCTCAAGCAGCTAGTGTCATGCTCGTGGTGTGTTATGGCATTATCATGCTACTAACCCACGCCCAAGACAAACCTCCAGTAGCCTCCATCTCACTACTGCCCTAGGTAATCGCATCATCTCTCTTTTGCATGCCTCTGGTGGCTCCTATACCTCCCAAGCATAACTATGCATCGCCTCTTGTTGGCATGCCTCCTATGACTCCCCATCCCCCAAAGCATGGACACCCAACATTTCCTTGCCTTGTCTACAACACCCTTCACTAGATCTACTTATCATCATCTTTGCTGGCAAGAGCTAGCTAGATCCAGTCAGGTCTAGCAATGTAGAAGAAGAGGGGTTGAAGGGATTGACCATTGGGAAAGAAAAAAGGGGAAAGAGGTATAAGAAAGAGGAAGAAGGAGCAGGTTGATTGGTTAAGAAAATAATATGAAAAGGAAAAATATGTTGCTAGAAGGGAGAAGCAAAAAAAGGAGCAAAGAAATTACTATAGAATATGAAAAAGTAAAGGAAAGAAAAGGAAAGAAAAACAAAAATTTTGTTGCATAATAAATGACAAGAAAACTTGGGTTTTCTTGATTTGCATGTAGATTGAGTTGATAACACTCCTAGCTTAAGGGTATCCTTCAAGACCTTGACCGTGATTTCACATCCAAAGAACATCCTTCAAGACCCCAACCACCATAATCTAGCCTAAGGGCATCCTTCAAGACCTCTACCACCATCTCTGGGCTATGGACATCCTTTAAGATCCTGATTGCAGCTTATCAACCTAAGAAAATTCTTCGGGACCCTAACCACCATCTTTTTTTGCCTAAGGGCATCCCTTGGGACCCCAACTACCATTACTCGACCAAAGGACATCCTCTGGACCTTGACTACCATCCCCAATCTAAGGGCATCCTTCAGAACCCCAACCACCATCTGATCAACCCAAGGGCATACTACAAGATTCCTACCACCACTACTCAACTTAAGGCATCCATTGAGACCTCGAATATCATATTTAGCCTAAGGAAATCGTTCAAGACCTAAACTACCATCCTCGGGCTAAGAGCATCCTTGGGACTCTAATCGCCACTTTATTAGCCAAAGAGCATCCTTCAGAACTCCAACCGCCATATTTTTGGCTTAAGGGCATCCCCAGAGACCCTGATTACTATTATCAGCCTAGGGGCATCATTTAGGACCTCAACCGCCATCTATAGCCTAAGGGCTATTGTCCCTCCAAGTTTTCGTGATGAATAAATGAAATTTAATAACTAGTTGAATTGTATTTTAGCCAAAATATTTAATGCTCTCAAGAAAACATTTGAAAGCTTCATGGAAAAGGAAGCATGATGGTGGATAGACAAATGTGAGTTGAAGTGATTAAGAGATAGCTCAAGGATGCTTGAAAGATGTTTACAACAACTTGAAGATTCATGGATGACACGAACAAAGCCAATACAACTCAAGAAATTAGCTTTAACTAGGTTTAACTTTTTTCTTTTCTATTTTTAGTCAAGTCAAAAATTTGTTTGAAATAAATTGTTTAGCATTCAATGTCACATAGAATTCTACAAGAAGATCTCAACAGAGCTTCTTTGAATAAAACAAATGTTTGCCTCTAAACTAGATGACCAGTTGGTTCAAACTAATGATTCAAACTTTAGACTTATGTAGAACTGGATGACTAGTTAATAACTGAATGTTTGGCTCGTGATTCAGGTACTAGTTCTTTAATCAAAACTGGATGCCCAATTAGGAACCGAATGACGGGTTGGGCTATGGGTTAGTTCTAATAAGTTGGAACTAGATGACCTGTTATTTAAAACAAATATTGGATTTGGATTTTCTACATGACTAATGGCTAAAATTTTGGCAATTAGAGCAAACCAAACCATGGGATCTTACTGCCAACAACTTGTTTGGACCCCAAAGGTATAAATAGAGTGGAAGGCACCTCACATAACAACTTTTATATTTCTAATCTTTGAGGAAAGTGATCAAAGCTGTTTCTACTCTTTAGCCTTTGTTAAGCTCTAAAATTTCCAATCTTAAGTAAATTTTCATTGCCCTTTACCTCTTTCTTGAGAGATCTTTGTGTCAACTAAATTTATATCATTTACTTTTATTATTCCATTTGCAATCCACTCCACAGTTATTTTGAGTGGTTGAGAGACTCAAACTCCAGTTTAGAGTTCATCTTGTTGGTTGGTGTAAGAAGAGTTGCATGGGGTTAGCTTCATTGATGAAGCGACACTCTAGTGGAGAGTTGAACTCCTCAAGATTGAGGCAAGGGCCATGGAGTAAGAGCGGTTGGTCTCCAAACCACATTATATTGTGGTGCACTCTTAACTTGCTCTATTTAATTACTTGTGCTTGTGATTGTTTGAGAATTGGTTTTGACTTATTATCGAAAAAAATTATATTTGTTCTCAAAACCCAATTCGTACCCACCCTCCACTCCCCACCTCCCGCTCCCCCCTCCCCTCCCCCCACTTCCCCCTTTCTTTAGTTGGTTTTTATGCTTTCAAGGGCATTCTTCAAGGCCTTGATTGCCATTACTTAATCTAAAGCATACTTCAAGACCTCGACCACCATATTTGACCTAAGGCATCCATTGAGATGCTACCACCATCTTATTGACCTAAGGGCATTCTTTACGTCTCTGACTACCATTCAAACGAATAGCATCCTTTGGACCCTAGTTAGTGACTATTGAATAAGCTTATTAATTGACTCGACCAAGTCTTTTTATCCTATTCAAATTAAATAAAATTAAGTCAAAGGGGAACTGATTGAACCCAAAGAAATCATCACACAGACCTAAATCAATTAATTAAATCAAGTTAACTTAATCGATTCAAGTCCAAACCCAATTCATGTCCAATTTGGATTGAATCCAAATCAAATCAATTCATATCCAAACTATAATCAGGGTTCAAGTTGGATCAAACACAAACTAAATTTGTTTATACCCAAACCCTAATCTAGTCCAAGTTGGTTCAAACCAAAATTAATTTACTTTAGATCGAAACCCTAAACAAGTTTGATTAGGTATGTGTCTGACCAAAATCTCTAGCAGGTCTAGTTTGGTCAAACCTAAACCTTAAATAGGTCCAACCTGAACCAAATTCAAATCCAATAAGGTCAAACCCAAACCTAATCAAGGTCCAATTAGGTTTGAGATCAAACCTAATTAAGATCCAATTAGGGTTAGACTTGAGCTCATTTAGTTCCAATAAGGGTTGAACGCAAACCCAATAAGGATCTAATAAAAGTGAAATCCAAATCCAACTGGTATCAAATAAGGGTCGAATCCAAAATCTAATTAAGAGTCCTATTAGGGTCAAACCCTAACCTAATTCAGTAAGTGTCAAAACCAAAATCCAAATTGGGATATGATAAGGATCAAATCTAAATCCAATATGTATCCAATAAGAGTCAAATCCAAACTTGAAATCTAGTTAACTATCCAATAAAGGTCCAACCCAAATCTAATAAGGGTTGAACTTAAGCCCTCATTGAGTCTAATCAAGATTCAAACCCAATCCCCAAAACAAGCTTAAATTAAGTCTAAATTGAACCAAGTTTGAACTTGAACTAGACTTCAATCCAAAACCAAGTATTAACTAAACCAAGTTTAACCTAGAACTAGACTTGAACCAAAACTATGTTTGAGTTAAATCAAGTTTGTACAAAAACTAGACTGAAACCAAAACCAAGTCTAACGAGAAACAAATTTGAACCACGCCAGACCCAAACCAAATTGAGTTTGAATCAAATCATGTTTAAATCAAATTAGACTTGAATGAAAACCAAGTCTGAAATGAACCAATTCAAATCAAACAAGACTTGAACCAAAATCAAGTCTAAAATGAAACAAATTCAAATTCAACCAGACTTGAACCCAAAACTAAATATAAGCTAAACTGAGTTTGAACTAAATTAGTATTAAATCACAATCAAGTATGAACCAAAATTGAAGATTTAAACAAGGTTTGAATCAAATCAAATTCAAAAAAGGATGGTTAGAATAAGCCAAAGCTACAAACCACTCATTTCAACCAGATCAAGCTAAGATAGGCTTGAATGTGGTTAGACAGTTAGCAAAATGCCTAGCACAAGACAACACCAAAAAGTGTCAACCAACAACAAGCTAAAGTCATTAGTGACAATTCAAAATTTGATAGAATTAACTAACATAAGTCAATGTAGTCAATAACACACGCCCTAGAATCAACCAAGCTTGTCAAGCACTTACTAGCAGGATAGTGGTGAGCAATAATCCTTCTTTGTCTTTTTATCATACTTTTTCTTTCTTATGCCCTTGCTTAAGCCATGTAATCCAGAAGTTATTTAATAAATAAATAATTTATTTTTTTTGTCTCTATTTGTATTGACTAGGTTTCTTACTTTAGAAGTTTCTAACAATTGTCAAGGATCTTGCACCTATTAGAAGTCATGAATCCACAATAACTTGAAAATCCTCCAAAGCTAAATTTTAGTTTATTTGTTTTCTCAAGATTATTTCTTGGAATTCTTTAGCCATCTAGGCTGGTGGATTGCAACTCCACACAGGCAAGCTATGTTTCAATTTCCTTTAAAGAGGCTAAGGGATTGCTACTTGTTGTAATAGGTTAAAGGGTTAATGGATCACTCTCTAATGTCTCCTTTAGGCCAATATCAATTTGGGGACCATTGTGGTCAAGAGAAATGTAACTTGTGAGATGGTTGTACCATTTTCCCTGAAGTAGATAACATATGAACCTAGTGTATAGGAGACATCTTGCAAGACACTAATAACTTTAACATAAACTTTAAAAGTGACAAAAATTCTTTGACAACCATGGAAAATGAGAATTTGGGTATACATAATCTTGATCTTCCTAAGTTTATATGTCTTATTGGTTAAAAGTGGGGTTTTAGTAAATCAGTTGAACTTGATGCCATAGACTAATAGATCACTAGTGGGGAGCCTTTTAGAACTTGATCTCATTGTGACCATGTGAACCTAATGCATATGGAAACCTCATCTAGTAGGAAGTCTTCACTGGTAAATGTGACAAAGGATTAGATATCACAAATTCTGACTAAGTCACCTGTACAGAAGTTATTGCATCTTTCAGCTCTGACAATAAATGATATATAGTTCCCTATTTTCAACTTTTACATTGGCTTTAGGACATTAAAATTTTCTCTCTACGATGGGACAAGAGATTTTAACCACCATATTGTAGGATTTCCTTTTTATGCATAGGCCTACAAGGGCAAAAAACCTTTAATGATCTGTCTCTTCCAAAAGTCATTGATCCTAAAGGCATTTGGTTGGCTTAGTAGGCTCCTTGATGAGAAGTTACAATCTCTTGATGTGATCGTCAAGGCATTCTAGCAACAATACACACACCAAGTAGCACACTCTTTGGATATCATTGACTTAACAAATGAGAAGATGCAAAATGGGTAAATGTTTTTTGAGCACACCAATTAATGGAAGGAGGAAAGCCTGGTGATCCCGAATTTCTCTCATAAGCAATGACTAAATTAGTTTACTTATTGAAAATACTCAGGATTTATTATTTTCTAGTTTTTATTCATTTGATGTTTATTACTAGAAAGCACATGTATGGAAGAAGTTTCTGTAATAATATAGTGCCTTTGCTAACTAGAGATTCTCATAAAGGACAAGACAAGGAATAGTCAAAGAAGTAATTCTTGGGGAAGACAAAACTCAATTTAACTAGGTCTCAACCCTAAAGCCTAGACTCAAGTATCTCTACCAAACTCCACAACCTCCACCTCAACCCTTCATAAAATAGTACTCTACCAACCTTGACAACCATAACCCCAATCTAGCCAACCTCAAGGCTCTCATCAAATCTATCAAGTTGTACCTCCATCCATTACTTATGAGCCACGTGATCAGCTCTCTACATAACCTAACAAAAACATTAGTTGTGTAGAAGTTGTCTTTGAACCAAGTAAACTATATTCAAGAAACATGATAACTAGGTAGTTGAGGATCCTTAGGAAGAATTTCATCTTCACAAGGATCCTCTAAAAGAGATTAAAATTTTTCAACAAGAGCCTAAACTAACACATAGATAGGAACCTTTCACATCTATAACAACACATAAAAGGTACACTTTAGAGTATAAGGATTATGACTCCTTAAAGTTCATCATTAATAACTCATCACTTTACCAAAATTACATAAAAATTGAAAACCATATTAAAAAACAAATCTCACCAAACAAAAATCAGAGTAAAATGACTAACTGAATTGTTAATAGAGAACCAAAACTTATAGAAGTGGCAATTAAAACTAAAGAATAAAATATTTTAGACCAATCATGTAAAACTCTTACAAAAGTTTGATCTGAAACCTTATTGTGGATTCACCTAAATATAAAGAGATAATCTTTAAGACTATAAACAAAACAAAACTCAAGAGTAAAATATCCCTGAGAAGTTAGTTGTGATTTGTAAAGATACATTCCAAAACCCCCAACATAAACTTCTCAGACCAGGACCTACCCAAGGAAAAGCTTAGAGATGTTTCACTCCATATCTTTGTCGAAATTGATCATGCAACGGTTGGCCTATCACTCCATATCAATATCATAGCTGGCCAGGCAGAAGTGCAAGGGGAAAATCTAACCACCCCCCCCCCCCCCACCCGCCCGAACTAAAAACTTACTTACTGTTGAAGCTGACTTCCATGTTTTCAACATTCCCTTCTATGACAGCATTATCCTCAATTGAAGGTGGCTTAAGGATATAAAAGTTGCATCCTCTATTGGACATTAATGTTTGAAGTTCTCTTATGATGACACCATCATGCCATCATGCCAATCTTATAGATCCAATGGCTAAGAATAAATACTATCAAACTATTCATGAGTTGCCTCCAATAATGTCCACCATCTTGGCTCATATTTAGATCCTACCTTTGCTTAAGCAGCTTAAATCACCTCCAAAGAAACCAATCCCTATTATTGAGAGCCTTAAATTCACCTTTCCAAGAACCTCTTGATAATCCATAACTATACCCACTAATAACTAACTCCCCGCATCTCAACAACCCATGGAACATAATGCTCAAAATAGAATGTCAACCAAGACAAGAATTTAGAATGCATGAGCCACCTCTTGAGGGCTTTCGAAAGGACAAGAATCTTAGTTCTTCGGTCACTAGGGATATGAAGAAAAATCAAGTCCAAAATCTAACCAACAATTTCACACAATGAAGGCTACTTGAATTGACTATGGATTCTTGCTCCACCACACCAAGTAAGCGAGTAGGCATATTTTCTTTGCAAGATATGTAATACATGCGAGTATTCAAAGATGAGGAGCTTCCAAGAACTAGTTAATTCAGCCATTCACTCTACAATGCAAAGTCCTTCACTTTGATTCAAAAGAAGTATCCCCCCTGATACAAGGACCTCCATACCAAAATCACTCCTACACTCACCATCACTTGGCTTTCCTCTTCCAAATACTTCACCTACAATTGAATGACCACACCATGTGTCCATAAAGGATTGAGGATGAAGATGGATGATTGAAAGAACTACTAACAATTGAAATTAGAGTGCTTGACCACAATGAGAGGGGCATAACCCCATGAGTTAAGAAAGAACCTCTATAGGTACTATAAGTGAAACATCATTCACTTCTCTTGGTGAGATTGTCCTACCTAGTTTATATTCTTATTTTCATTCATATAAAATTTTCATTAAATTCTTCCTCTTCTTCTTCGTAGAAAATTTTTTTTTTCAAGATCACATTAGGGACTAGTGCATTCCTTTCACTCCTATGGGATGGTCTCTAAAAGAGAAGCAACATAAGGGATGAAGGAAAAGTCAGTGATAACATGTAGTGGCATTGGAGACCCCATGTCTCTCTTTTATACTCAAATTCTAATTCAACCTTCGAATGCAAGCTTAAAGGTAAGGTGGCCGATCTTGAGTAATCAAAAACTTGTTGGGAAGTGACCTCTCAAGCTAAAGTGCAAATATTGAAGGATAACTTCTCAAAAATAGTCCATCTTATATGCAAAAGATCACCCTAAATAAAAAAAGAAGTCTCAAAGGTGCAAATCTCATATAGAAAATTGAGCCAAGAGAGGCGAGTTCAAAGAGTAAGAACTGGTTTGTATACACAAACTTGCAAAATTTGGGTCCACCAAACAAAGTGATATCACAAAAGACAAGGGGAAAATGCCAAGAGAAGGGCACAAAATAGGGGGAAAATTGGATAACATACCAGAATTAAGTTGGACTCACCCAACCTCATCTAAATATTTTACCAGTTAAGAAAGACTGCCTAAGGACTAAGTATTAGTTGACATCAGTAGGTAAGTAAAACTTAAAAATTGAGCTCAAGTGGCATCTGAAAATGAAATCCAAGATGAGAGAAGTTGATCAACCATAAGAACATGGCAGAAAGAAAGTAGTCACTTTAAACATATTTCTAAAAAGAACACTAAAATAGAACAAGGGTGAGAAGAGAAACTAATAGGTCAACCACCCATAATCTAAGAAAAAATTTCTAAAACTCTAGCAAGCCCAATCAAGTAGGAGGATACAACTAAAAAGAGTAACAGAGTCTATGTGGTTAAAAATAACATTTTCCTTCCCATTTACAATCTTTCTAAATGTGAAGAGGAGTGCTATGTAACAAGTTCTTTCATCAATACAAGATTTAGGTAGGTATACAATTATTAACAGAGGACTTGACTGTCAGGACATAATAAAAAATAGTGACAAGGTCAACTTGAAGAATGAGAATGAGCTCTAGTATTCATCGAGATGAATACAATGATAATTCATATTAGACATGCATGAAGAAGAGCCTATAAGATGTTGATGTCTAGACCTGAAGTGAGGAATTAAAAAAAAAGCAACTACAGGTGAGTAAAACTTGAAAATTGAGCTCAAGAGGCATCTAAAAATGGAAGCCAAGATGAAAGAGGTTGATTAATTGCAAGAACATAGCAGAAAAAGAGAAGTCACCTTAAACAGATTCTTGTAAAAGACATTGCATTAGAATAAAAGTGAGAAGAAAAACTAGTTCATCAACCACCCACAATCTGAGAAAAAATATTACCAAAGCTTTGGCAAGCTTGATCAAGTTGGAGGACACAACTAAGGCGAGAAACCAAGTCTATGTGGTCAAAAAGAGAAATTCCCTTCCCATCTACATTCTTTCTATTTGTAAAGAAAAGTGCTACGTAACTAGTTCTTTTATAAGTACAAGATTTAGGCATCTAAATGGCTACTAACAAAAGACTTGACCACAAAGACATAATCAGAAATAGTGACAAGGTCGACTTGAAGAATAAAAATGAGCTCCAGTGGTTATCAAGACAAATACGATGATAATTCAGATTAGAATATGCATGAAGAAGAGCCCTATAGGATGTTGATGTCCAGAGCTGAAGCAAGGGATTGGAAAGAAAAGCAACTAGCTGGCATGTGTAATAGACCACACACCATATAGTTGGCATGTAACAAAAAACTCAAAGGCCAGAAACAAATCACACACTAGGAAGTTGGCATGTGAGAAGTAAAAAAGCATAAAATTCAATACATTTTGGCAAAATTTCAGAAATATCAGAAAAATACAGAAAAACTGAAAGAAAAAAATAAAAAAAATTCAGTAGCAATCAGGATAAATTCAGGAAAAACATTTTTCAAAAGTTTGAGTCAATGGATTGTGTCATACCATGTAGAGGCCAAACCAGCAGCCCTACTAGATAGTTTGTGTCCCATCTCACATAAACCTCATCATCAATCTCTTAACTCCACCATCAACCAAGTAGAGCCAGGTCAAAAGGTTCACATCCCACCATACAAAAGTCCCACCATCTATTTTTCAACTCCACCATTAGCCAAGTAGATCTGAATCAACAAGTCCATAGAAGTTGCACCATAAATCCCTCTGAACCCACTAACAGAAATTTGTGTACCACCACTAAAGAATCTACACTGATAACCCCACTAATAAAGTCTATGTCCCACTATTAGAAAACTCAAGTCACTAGCCAATACCCCACCTTGTAGAAGCTACAATTGCACAAAAAGGTGACACTAATCAAACATCCACAATCAAGAAGAGTGACCCACAATAAAATTGACATTGATATCATTCCACATAGCAAATATTTTCCAAAACTTCCCTCAGAGAAAGGTCAATATGGTTTACAATTGTCCTCCATCAAAAGGACCCCTTGATCCAACCAATTGTTGACAGCCTTTTGTTTGAATTCAAAAATATTTTCATTCTTAGGGCCACCATCACATTGCACTTAACCCTAGCATGCATGTATCTCTCTCATTATATTTAGGTGCTCTAAGAAAAATAGACTAGTACTTAATCACTTGATTTCTCAACCCTAATTGTCTTAGAAACTTCAAACTCAATTATCTCCTTTTGATGGGAAAAGTTCAACCAAAATCCCTCAAAGCTATCCCTAGACCACAAGAAGGCAAAGTATCCTTTTTGTATCCCCATTGGCCCCCTTTTATTTCATATATACTACCCCTGAAAAGATTAGTGGTAGGAAAGGATCCACTAAAAGTCCTCAAAACTATCCTTGAACCACGAGAGGGTACGAACTCCTCGGCATGTTCCCATAACTCCCTACATCTCAGAATGATTGCATGCAAGCTTGTGAGCCCCTAGAGTAATCCATAACCCCTAAATTTACTTCTTATCCATTTGAAGACAATATTCCAATTAGGAGAAAGCTGATCAAGTAATTTCCCTCGACATCTCACCAAGGGAGGGGAAGCTATAAGTAGTTACCTTTTTAGCCTTCTAAATCTCACTATGCTACCTCGAACTGATCTAATGCCTTGTCGTTTGGACTGAAAATTCCTCATCTCTTAGCTTATAAATCCTTTGTCAGTTGAACTGGTAAAATCCCTCTAAATTCCTTGCTATTTTAGGCTAAATGTTCACTATAACTTTGACTAAAAAATATTGTAACCTAAACTAAAAATCCTTGAAACTTGGGTAGAATTTCCTTACCATTTAGGGCATCCTTTGCCTCGGATCTCTTTCTCATGTGTCTAAATGCTTGAACCTTTGTGTTTCAACAACTAAACTTAAAGTTTAGACAACTAGTTTTTGTAGACCAAAAATCTACTTTCTATATGCTAAGTTCAAATGATTAAATTCTCCTATTTGAGAGATTGAACCTAAGACAAAAATAAACTTTAAGCATATATTGCATATCACAGTTCAATGGGTATTTGACACTTTAGAACTCTAAATTTGATCTTCAAGTTTCACCTTCAAATTATCATCATCCTATTATCTTGGAGCATTATTTTAACAAAGATTTGTTTGACAAATTTTATCATGAGACTCAATCCCTCATGAGGTTGGATGAACATTTGCTAATCCTGAATCTATCACAACTTAACAAATATACTAAAATCTAGTTTGATCATCATTAAAATCCAAAAGGCAATAGTGTTGATGGTGATTATGAAAAATAAAAAAGAATAATAAAGAGAGTAGGAGAGAAAATCTTGCCATACTTGTATGACTCTTCACTTCCAGAATCACATCCTAAAATGTGATGAAAGTTTTGGAGTTTTTTATTTGAGTTAACAGAATATTGAAGAAATGTTACCTGGATTTATGCTTGCAAATTAAGGAAATTCTACCTCCAAAGTCCTCTGAAAATCATCAAAAACCCTAAAGGAACTTTCAAGAATTCTGTTTGTTGGATCAATTATGGATGTTTCAAATCCCTAGGGTTATCCCCAAGTTTCTAGCATCCACCCAAGATGAATGCCAAGAAGCTAGCATTCATACTTGGGCTGGATGGATGGTTGGAGGATGAATTAGGTTTTGACAATAAATATAATTTCCTTGATAAATCAAAACCAATTTAATCCACCATCATGATTCAAAGCCAATTCTTAAATAATCACAAGTGCAATAGTTAAATTAAGCAAGGAAAAGAATAGAGAGTACTGTGATTTTTACATGGTTTGGAGACCAACCACTCCTACTCTATGACCCTTGCCTCGAACTTGAGGACTTCAACTCTCCACTATAGTGTTGCTTTGTTGGTAAAGCTAACTGCGTGCAACTTTTCTTACATCAACTAGCAAGATGAACTTCCAACTGGAGTTTGAGTCTCTCAACCACTAACCTTAGACTGGATAATAAGTTGAAAAATAAAAGTAGATCTTACAATTTTAAATCACAAAAGAATTCTCTAAAGAAAGAGGTGAAGAGCAATGAAAACTTGCTTGAGATTGAAAAGTTTAGAGCTGAATAATGGCTAAAGAGTAGATAGAGCTTTGATCACTGTTCTCAGAGATTAGAAGATGCAAAAGTTGCTAATTGAGGCCATTTCCACTCTATTTATATCTTTGGATTGAAAATAAGTCATTGGGAGTGAGATCCCATAGTTTGATTTGCTCAAATATTTAAAAAACTAGCTATTGTTACACAGAAAATTCAAACCAGACATCCATTTTAAATAACCAGTCATCAAGTTTTAGTTTAATAGTACTGGCTCATAGCCCAACCGAGTATCCAGTTTTGTTAGAACCTGAACCCCAACTGGGCATCTAGTTTCCGACCGGGCATCCGATTTTGGTTAATAAATCAAAACTTGAATTGCCTGTTGGACATCCAGTTATCCACTAGTCATCCAGTTCTACATAGAACTGAATTTTGAATTTTTAGTCTAACTCAACTAGTCGGCTAGTTCAGAAGCAGATGTCTAGTTTAATCAGAAAGGCTCTATTAAAAGCTTCTTATAGAACTCTATGCAATATTGAACACTAAATGATTTATGACAAATAAATTTTTGACTTGATTGAAAATAAAAAGAGAACTAAACCTAGTCAGCTGAGTTCTTAAGTGTCCTTGGCTTTGTCGATGTCATCCTTAATACTTCAAGTTGTAGTAGACACCTATCAAGCCACCTTGAGCTATCTATTAATATCTATAAGTCTCATTCGCCGATCTATCATCATGCTTTCTTTTGCTTGAAGCTTTCGAATATTTCCTTGAGAGATTTTAGTATTTTGGCTAAAATACAACTCAAGTAGATATTAAATATTATTTATTTATCATCAAAATTAGGAGGGACAATACTATCTAGGATGGACGTATGGATCCAGTGGTCCAACCCCATGTGGATGCCAACCATGTGGTGTGCCCCTTTAAAATTGGATGTTGGTTCTAAAATCAAAAAAGTATTTGAAATTATCATTTCGTTTAAAAAGAAAATTGATGATTAGTAAGACCCTAAGGTCCATAAATCAGCTGATAAATCTCTCAATCAAATATATAAATGAATTAATCTCTTTATAATCTTGCAATCAAGTTCTTGAATTCCAAAAATTTGCAAAAATATTTGTAAATTTGATAAGAATATAAAAAGATGGTGAAAATTTAAATTCTTTTGTGGATAATTTTGAAATATGAAATTTTATAAATAAATCCTTGTTAAAGATAGTTTTGTATATAAGTCATTCAAAATCAGGTTATTGTAGTTAAAATTCAAAAACTTCCAATCCAAATAATTTTTGTATGTTGAAACTTGTAAAAACCAGTCATTTTAGAATTTAAAAATAGAAAATTTTGAAATCATGTTTAAGTCCAAATTACATAAAAATAATCGATTGGGCCAGGTTTGAGTCGCATGAATGTATAAGCCCAAAAACCACCTAAGGGGCAAATTAGGTTTTGGGAGCAAACAACCCTATCCAATAAAATCTAAAACCAATTCAGTCCATCAAAATAGTTTCAAGCAATTCATAATCAACCACAAGTGCAATAATTTAAAATAAGAGAGGAAGATTGCATCATGATCTAACATGATTTGGAGAGTAACCACTCCTACTCAACAGCCCTTGCCTCACTCTTGAGGACTTCAACTCTCCACTAGAGTGTCACTTCATTGGTGAAGCCAATGCCTTACACTTTCTCTTGCTCCAACCGGCACGATTTACTTCAATCCAGAGCTTGAGTCCTTAAATCACTCAAAACACCCTTGGAGTGGGTTATAAGTGGTGAAAAGGATGAAGATTTACACTTTTGTCTCGCTGCAAGATCTCTCAATAGGAGAACAAGTGTTTAGAAGGGCTGAAAGTTGAAAAACCAAGCTTAGAGCATTTGAAGACTAGAGGGCTATTGGGAGCTTATTTTCTCGAATTTAGATTACTTAAGAATGTGCAAAAGTTCTTTAATAAATAAGTTGAAAGCCCTTAAGTATCCATTTGGGGGAGAGCTAGCCATTACTTCTTGTGCCTTGTGAGTTCAGGTGTTCAGACCATAAGGTTCGAGTGTCTGACACATCTCAATGGATAAATTTAACTAGCTATTATAATTGTCTCTAGTTTGGACATTCATCTATCATGTTTAGGCTTTTGATAATCAATAGTTTTGGTGACTGAACAAGACATGACTATTTGAGCTCTAAACATGGAAAATCTAGAAGTTACATAAAAGTTATCAGTAATTCTAGGATTATTTTGGCTAGAGTAAGGCATCTAAACTTGAAAGTTTGGGCATTAAAAGTTAACAAAAAACATATACTAGTTGATTGTTACTTTAGCTCCCAGTTTGACATC
The DNA here is from genome assembly GCA_005019695.1 of Trichopus zeylanicus subsp. travancoricus. Lineage (NCBI taxonomy): Eukaryota > Viridiplantae > Streptophyta > Magnoliopsida > Dioscoreales > Dioscoreaceae > Trichopus > Trichopus zeylanicus. Next base: position 1,672,885 of record RXID01022272.1, read on the forward strand.
TTCTCAAGACTGACCTTTGATAAATGATGAGCCGGTGAAAGCATTCCAAGATGAGTTTGAGTATTAACCAAACTCTAAACTAAAAATTGAAATGAAAATTTTTGACTCAAATAATAAATAAAAAGTCTAAGCCATTAAGCCAACTTGATGATCCCTTGAGCCTACTTCAAGACATTTCCAATTCTTCAAGTTCCATCTAGTGATCCATTATCATTCTTTATCTTCAATATTGTCTTCAGATTCATCTACACTTGAGGATTTCAAATGGACTTGATTTTTATTTTGGGCATAGACTGGCTAGAAGCTACATGTGCTGAAGATTTAATCAAATACAAAGTTTTTTCATCATCAAAATTATAAATGACAACAATTTTTCCCTTTTTAATAATGATGACAAACCCTTACAAGTATAAAGTACATAATCTAGTTTGTTAAAGAAAAATTTAAAATTTAAAGCCATTTAACAACTAGATTCATGTGTAACATGGATTAGAATCTATGTATTATACAAATTTTAACAATGTTTAAGCATGGATGTAAGATTCTTTACAATGTACATGAATTTTAACAATGTTAAACAACTCCCCCTTACTATGTTGCTCTCTCTCCCACTTATCATATTATCTCCTCTTCTTGATATCAACAAAAAGTGTACGAGACAACAACAAAAGGGATACATGGAGATAAGAGTAATAGGAGAAGCCATAGACACAAGAATGCCACAAGTGAAATTAAAAGATATTATATTGAAGAAGGTGCCACATAATGACATAAAGATCCAATATCCATATAAACCCAAGATAACACTATCCATAAGTTATAGAGACACCCATAGACAAACGAAAGGGCAAAACACATAAACACATCACAATCCAGCAATGAATGACAAAGTGATCATCAAAACATAAGTCCAAAATATAAAACCATAGAAGAGAACAAAATAAGGCATACAAACTCTACACACTTAGCCCTTGCCCAAAGCAATCCATGACAGTGGCCAGCATCCCCTCAAGGTGATCCAAATGCTCCATCACCTGTTGGTTCCCTATAGTCACTAATCGCTCAAGATGATCTAGCCATGCAGCCAGCTCATTTGGTCACTGATCCACAGACCGTCAAGAAGAGCCAGCATCCATAATCTTAGAAGTAGCTCCAACCTCAGCATCTGCTCCATGGGTACTAGCAATAGTAGGGGCAACCTCTTGGACTTGGCTTGTGGCAGGTGCTCAATCTCTTGTCCAAATCATTTCATCATCCCCCTATGGAATGAAAAACCATGCAGTGAATAGAGACTCAGGTGAAGGTTTGAGGAGGTGCATAGCAATGGAGTAGACCTTGGGAGGAGGTGACTACCCCAAAATCCCAAAAGATATGAGTGATGTGTTAGCATAGCCAATGACTATGGTGGAATAAAGAATGTATTGGGTCATTTATCACAGGATGATATAGAAAAGGTTGACCAATCACCTAGTCAAAAGATAAAAATCAAGAATATCTCGAGAAATGGGACCTTGTCAATATGCCCACCCTTTGGAAGGAGGGTATGGGCAAAAATCTGATGAATGACATAGGATTGAAGAGAGAGGAGTTTAGAGGTTAGGGCCTTCATCATGCACAAAGCCTATGTATGGTTCTCAAAAACTCTCTAAATAGCCTCAAAGAATTTGTGGAGAAGGTTTGCATTAGACCATTGCTGAGTGAAGGTGACATCTTTCCCCTCAGTGGGAAGTCCTAATATCAATCCTAAGGTGTCAAAGTCAAGAGAAATCTTGGTATCTATGTAATAGGATGTGAGGGTCATGCGTCTATAATCGAAGGATGCATCTGAGTAGAAGATCCACATATCCTTCTTATTGTAAGTATCATGAGAGGATACTAAATCTAGCCATCCTTGGGCAGCAAAGAGGGTGGAATGATTAAGGAACACTAGGTCTACAAACTCTATGATTCAAGGAGGAATAACCCTAGAACTTGCAAAACAATCCCTAAAATGTGTAAAGTTATTCCTAGAATGAAATTGGGGAGGAAATTGAGCTTTCTCACTTGAGGTAGAAGCTGTGGATCGCTCTGCTTGGAGATGGGAGTTTTAGTGTGAGAAGGCATGGTGAAGTCAGAGAAGAATACTTGAGGACAAAGAAGGAAGGAGAAGGGAGCCATGGGGAAGCCTTTGGGACACCAAAGGAGCCAATTGGGGTCATCGGAGGACTGGAGAAGTAAAACACGCAAGAGATAGTGATGGAAATTGGATGGTCGGCTAGCATTTTAAGCTTGAAATGTTGCGTTCAGGCATCTGAAGATAACAGAAAGTGAATATCTAGACAACCAATTATCTGATTACCACACTAGTCATCTAAAAACTTTATTTTCAGGTGTTTGAACTCCTCTATTTTGGATGACTGAAGAATTATAAGCTGAGAGCAGAAACATAGTTCACAATTCAGACATTTGAACTATCCTAGTCGGATGTTTGTATAAGACAAGCACAAAAAATATTTTCTTTCAACAATGAAACTTGTCTATCAAAAACATGCTCAATCAAATCAAGTAAGTTGTAAAATACCAATTTCATTTCAAAGAAAAGAAAATTGCATCTCATCCAATGGTTTTGTGAAAAGGTCTGCAAATTAATGATCAGTTTAAACGAAAAATAATAAAATATCATTTTTTGAAATATGATCCCAAATAAAATAATATTGAATATCAATGTATTTTGAATGAGAGTTTAGTATTGGATATTTGGACAACTAATAGCACGAGTATTGTCATAATAAATTAGTACATTTAAAAATTTACAACCAAAACCTTAAAGTTTTTACCTTATCCAAAGGATTTGTGGGCAACAACACCCTGCAACTACATATTTAACCTCAGTGGTAGAAAGAGCCACTAAATTTTATTTCTCAGAAACACACTAAGACTAGATATTTTCCAAGAAATTAGCATGTATTACTAGTACTCTTTCTATCTACATGATATTCGACATAGTTTGCATCACAAATTTAGTTAAATCAAAGCCATCACTTCTTGGATACCATAACCTGAAATCTAGTGTGACTTTAAGATATTTAAGTAGGCATTTCATGGCAAATAGATGAGAATTCCTAGGAAATGCTTGAAATCAAGCACATAAATAAGCACTAAATATTATATCAGGTCTATTAACGATAAGATATAATAAACTACTAATCATATCTCTATATGGGTTTTCATCAACCTTTTCACCATCTTCATCTTTGTCCAACTTGTTGAAGGATTCATTGGAGTTCCTATTGCCTTGGATTTATCCATGTTGAACATTTTAAGTAATTCTTTGGTGTATTTTATTTTGTTGATGAAGATCTCATCTTTAAATTATTGCACTTGGAGTCCAAAAAAGAAGTTTAATTCTCCCATCATGCTCATCTTGAACTCCTCCTTCATAGTGTTTGCAAACATCTCCTATAACAACATCAACATAAATTTATACTACTAATAAGTCATTATTCATTTTCAAAAGAAATAATATGTTGTCTACACAATTCCTGGTAAAACCATTTGAAATCAAGAAGGAACTTAGTCTTTATACCAAGCTCTTGGATCTTACTTAAGACAATATGGTGCCTTTCTCAATTTTAAAACATGGTTTGAAAATTTTAAATTCTTAAATTTGGGTGGTTGATCAACAAAGACTTCTTCTGATAAAAAAACTATTTAAGAAAGCACTTTTGACATCCATTTGAAATAGTTTCATTTGAAACATGTAGAGACAAGGACAATACGAATGGATTTCAAATAAGATACGAGTGCAAAAATTTCTTCAAAATCAATACCCTTAACTTGGTTGAAACCCTTGGCCACTAATCTAGTTTCATTTTGAATGATAACACCATTTTCATCTACCTTGTTCCTATAGACTCATTTGATACCAATAATTGCATAGCCATTTAGTTTTGGAATAAGCTCCTAAATTTCATTTTGCTCAAATTGATTTAATTCTTATTACATAGTAAGAATCCAACTTTCATCCTTTTGAGTTTCATCAAGATTTTTGGGTTTGATATGAGAAAGAAAAACAATATTATAGAGATTGTATTTAATGGCATGTCTAGTTTTTACCCCTTGATCAATATTATCGATGATTTGATCTCTGGGTGATTATTTTTAAATTTCTATGCCTTGGAGAGCTTTTTATGTCTATTTTGCTCTTCTTGTGGTCCTCTCCATCTTCATTATCTTTATCCTTTGAACCTTGGCTTGGCTCTCCCTCTTCTTTTTTCTTGAGTTACATCTCATTTAATTTCTTAGAGATATCTACTTCATCATCAATAAACTTTTCCTCCAATAGAGGGTTAACTTCAACAAATATGAGATTTATAGATTCTTGAATAATCATAGAAGACTTGTTGAAGACTCTATATCCCTTGGAGGTAGTAAACTAAAAAGAATGCCTTAAAAATTTTTTGAATCAAATTTGGACAAATCTTCTATATTTAGAATAAAATATTTGCAACAAAAACATATGAAAATGTGTAATATTTGGCTTCTTGCCATTTCACAACTCAAATGGAGTTTCATCAAGAATTGGATAAATAGATACTTGATTCAAGAAACAACATGTTATGTTAACGACCTTCATCTAAAAATATTTGTGTAAAGAATACTCGTTAAGTATGACCCTAGACATTTCTTTAACAGACCTATTCTTAATCTCAATAACACCATTTTGTTGTGGTGTGCGAGGAGCCAAAAATATATGCTCAATACCATTTTTAATATAATATTTTTCCAGTAAATGAATCTCATATTTTCCACCATAGTCACTATGAGTTTAAATTTCTTGGCTTTAAGAATCATCCCCTTATGTATCCAAATTTATTTAAGAGAAGAATTTCTCTTAATTAGGAAACTTATGAAGACATGCCCATTTTAAAAAACAATAATTACATATTAATTCTAAATATATTAAACTTGAAGCCTTTATAAAGTAGACTTCGTACCTTTAGATTTTAAAGAAGATATAAAACCAAGTCTAGATTTACTTAAAATATTTCTTTGATTTTTTAAATCATATTGAAAGAAGTATTTACATGAAAAAAATTTTCTAAAGTATTTTTCAAATCCATATTTTCCTTTTGAAGCTTGTCAAGACTTTTTTTGCAATCACAAGATATTTTGGAGGATTTTAAAGTATGATTTTTCTTTTGAAGAATCTAAATCTCCTTTTCTTTTTACAATCACAAGACTTTATACAGGATATCAATAAACCAAGATCACTCTCAAGTAAATTCAACTTATTTTTTATGGAATTATGCTTGTGAAGTAGTCTTTCATGTCTAGCATATTGATTTTCAAAAGCATCTTCTAATTCTTTAAATAATAAATCACATACTTCATCCTCAATGGCTATGAGGCACAAGTTTGTAATTTCTCTATTGGATGAGGCATCTTCACTTTCTTCCCCCGGGTTGTCTCATGTGGCCACCATTGCCTTTTTATTCTTTCCTTTATATTTCCTCGATTGAGGATTGAGAGGACAATTGGCTTTCATTTGTTTGGGCTTTTTGTATTTGAAACACATGGGCACATCTTCATCTTCTTTATTATTGAAGTTCTTCTTGGCATGCATCTCTTCTTTAGGAATTTCTTGAATTTTCTAGTGATGATAGTCATTTATTCATCACTATCTTCCTCATCATCATCACTGGAGAGCCTTGAGAGCTATATCGTTCTTCTTGTTATCTTCATCATCCTCTTGGCTTCTATCATTCATGGCTAGCTCATAAGTGATGAGTGACTCCCAAGAGTTCCTCCAAAGGTAGTCTGTTGAGATTCTTTATCTTTTGAATCATGATCACCTTGGGATCTTATAATCTAGGAAGACATCTTAAAACTTTTTTCACTATTTCATCATTAGTGTAAGTTTTTCCAAGATACTTTATGGTATCAATGATATCAGTAAAGCAAGTAAACATTTTAGTTATTAACTCATCTGATTTTATTTTTTAAAGAGTTTATATTGATTAACTAATATGTTCACTTTAAATTCCTTGACTTGCCTTATACCCTCAGGGGTAAGCTAAAGGCAATTACAAATCTCAAGAAACATCTCATAAATACTAGTACAGTTGAACTCATTAGGGTCAAGAGCACAGTATAATATGCTCATTGCTTTATTGTTTAGTGAGTTATTTTCTTATCATCAGCATGCCATTCTTCTCTAGATTTGGGAATTCTCACCCCATCAATTATCTTGGTGGGTAAAGTTTATCTCTCTTCTTCTATATGTCATAAGTTATAATCAATAACTATGATGAAAATACAAATATGTGACCTCCAATAGTTGAACTGAGTTTAATTAAAGAGTAGAGGTCTAGTAGTGAATTGTCCCTCTCGTAGAGATGATGAAACACTGAAATTTTCCATAAAGATTGATCAAGAACTCTAAGTGATTAAACATAAAATAAGACCAACCTGCTTTGATACCAATTATAAGCCCAAAAACTACCTAAGAGGTAGTAGCGGGGAGGTGAATTAGGTTTTGAGAGCAAATAGCACTATCCAATAAAATTAAAAATCAATTCCATCCACTAAAATAGTTTCAAGAAATTCTCAATGAACCACAAATATAATAATTTAAAATAAGTGACGAAGAGTGCACCATGATGTAGTATGGCTCGAAGACCAATGGCTCCTACTCCACAGCCCTTGTCTCGCTCTCGAGGACTTGACACTCCACTAGAGTGTCACTTCATTAGTGAAGCCAACCCCTTACACTTGCTCTTACTCCAACTGACAAGATTAACTCTAATCTAGAGCTTGAGTCTCTCAATCACTCAAAACACCCTTGGAGTGGATTATAAGTGGTGAGAAGGATGAAGATCTACACTTTTGCCTTACTACAATATCTCTCAAAAGGAGAATAAGGGCTTTGAAGATTTAAAAATTGAAGAACAAAGCTTAGAACTCTTGGAGGATAGAGGGCTATTAGGAGATTATTTTTTCAAATCTAGATTGCTCAAGAGTGTGTAAAAGTTCTTTTACAAAGAAGTCCCAAGCCCTTAAATATCTATTTGGGGGAGAGTTAGCCATAACTGATATTAGGAATCTAGACCATAAGGTTTGGGTACCTAGCACATCCCAACAATTAAATTTAACTAGCTATTATAACTGATATTACTAGTTCAAACATCCGTTGATCAGGTTTGGATGCTTGACAATCAATGGTTTGAGCATCCAAATAAGACACCGAGCATCCAAACTCTAAATATAAAAAATCTAGAAGTTATAGCTTCTAAATCTTCGAGCATCTGTGCATGAGGTTCAAGCATCGAAAGCTATCAATAATTCTAAGGTTATTTCTTCTAGAGTTGAGGGGCCCAAACTCAAAAGTTTTGGCATTCGTAGTTAACAAAAAAAAATCTATGTCATTGTAACTTCAATTCCTAGTTTGATATCTTCTCAAGACTGGTCTTCAATAAATAATGGGTCAGTAAAGGCATTCCAAGATGAGTTTGAGCATTAACAAAATCACTAAACTAAGAATTCAAATGCAACTCTTCGACTCAAATAGCAAATAAAAAGTCTAAACCTATTGAGACAACTTGATAATCTCTTAAGCCTTATTCAAGTCATCTTTAATTTTTTAAGTTTCATTAGGTGATCTACTATCACATCTCATCTTTAATATTATTTTAATATTTATCTACACTTGAGTCTTCTGAACGAACTTGATTTTCATTTCGGGCTCAGCTTGATTATAAGTTACACATACTTAAGATTTGATCAAATATAAAGTTTTTGAATCATTAAAACTATAAAGGACAACTAAATAAGCTCAATATTGTATAAAAATGAGAGTATCTACAATTGCCTTAGCAACATTTTCTAGTTCTAATCATAATTTTTATTTTATTATTTCCCTATAGTGTCTTGATAAATGAGCTATTGAATATTTCAATAGCAAATAAAGGTTATCTCAACAAGAATAACAAATACAAAAGTTTTACTTCTGAAGCAAATATTTTAATTATAATGCGACAAAACATTAATATAAATAAATCAATAAACTTTAACATGCTTTCAATAGAATTTGTTCTATAAAAGAAACAATATTCTATCTTTTTAAAGCTTTGACTTTAACAATATTTTTCAAATAGCCTTTAGTTAGAAAGATAGCAATTGAACTACAAAAATAATACCATCAAAATTGCAGATTTTAGAAATTTTAGGTTTTTGAAAAATTTTCACAATGTCAATTTAAATACTAAATTTTCTCAAAAGCAATGCCTTTTATGAAATGGAAATCAACAACAATTTAAAAAAAGATTTTTGAATCAAATTGTGATGAGTTTAAGAAAGAAAATTCATTTTAGATTTGGAGATCCCCATATTAAAATACATTGTGAATTCAAACTTTTAAGTTAGGATTATGCAGCGAAAAATATTAGAGTTAAATTTCTCTCTAAAGTTTACAAATTTTTGAAAATAACATGAGCTTGGTTAAGAGATTAATAGCACAAAGATTTTAAAAGAAAATGTATAATTTCATTTTTTTTTATGCATGTACAAAGCATATGTTTAAACTAATTCAAAATGAAATAAATCCTAAGATTATCAAAATCTGATTTATTTTCAAATAAAATAACATGAAAACGTAATATAAAAAGAATGTATCGGAGCTCAAACTTATAATTTTTCTCGTACAATAAAAATAGAATAACAAAACCAATACTATATATTATATAAAAAACAAAAAAAATTTATTAAACATACCAAAGTCGAAGTGCGTCTTTGTCCTTAGTCTATCAATCACATCAATTGTGCAAGAACAGCTTATCATCACCCCAAGATACTCCAATTTTTACTTGTTATTGCACGCAAGTTGAAACGGATAATAGGATAGAAAATAATATGAGAGAGAAGAAAATCAAGATGTAAAGGAAAAGATAATTTTAATAGAATATAGGGTCTATTTATAGTGTTTTAATTATGTTTGTTTTCAAATCCTAAAAATTAAGATTTGATGTTCAAGTCACTATTAACTTGGTCTCTAAAACCTAAAGATTAAGATATGATGATCAAGTTATTTTATTTAGTTCTGACTTATTTTAAATAATTAAACATAAACTCAGATAAAGAAAATAAAAAAAATAATATTGAAAATTTAACTTTTTTTCAACATCCAAAATATGAAAAATTTGAGTGAGAAATAAACAAAGTCATTGCAAACTCATTAGGTCTTACCATTGTTGGTTTTTCTTATCTTCTTCATCCTCTTCCTCTTCTTGTCTTTCGTCCTTTTTCTTCTCCCAATCTCATCTTCTCTTTTCTTTTTTTTCTCTATATTTATTCCAATAAAAATTAATGGGCATTTATATTATTTTAAAAAAATTTTATTTGTTCAAAGGCAAAAATATTTTGATGGGAAATGTACCTAAAAAACTCAAAGGGGTTGTCACAAAAAACTAAGGAAAAATTGCCAGTCCCCTCTGAACTTTTTGAATTCCCAAAAGCCACCATCATTAGCCACTGTTAGTGTGAAAAATCTAAGTGGTGGATTACATGTCACATGGCCTATTCATGTGGAATGTCTCTTTTCGTGTAGTAGTATGGTGCCTTTGCATTTTGAAGTGGGAAAAATCTTGCTCGTTCTTCTTTCCTATTCTTGAGCAGATGGAGGCCATTAACAGTGAAGCCAAGCTTCAGAGAGATGAAAAACTAGCTTTCCATCTGATATCCACTTCCCAATCTTATGTTCTTCACCCAAAGTTTCCTTCGACAGCCTCCACCACTGTAGTTCCATAGTGACTACTATCCTTGGTGATCATGAGCCTATTGCCTCTACATCTCGCGTCCAACCTCACTATTCATGGGCATTCGGTTTGTCAAAGTTATTCAATAGATAGTATTGTAGAAATAACTAGATACTCATGGATGTTGTGATCCTCTTTAGAAATAACCAAGTTGATGCTTTCAATGATAGTGGCAGTAATTACAAATTGAAGGATGTTGGCAGTTATACTTTTATTCCATTATTTTATTATTTATATCTATGCTTGATTATTTTATGTTAAAGAATTATTACTTTAATTGCCTTATTTTTCAACACATTGTCTAGTTGAATTATAAGACAAAACTTTTTGTTGAGTAGAAATTAAATATAAATGTTTAGATATGAAAATTTTGTCCGACCCCATCGAATATTGTGCAACATAGAGTAAAACTTGTTTTTATTATATGGGCATTATGAGTTGAATAGCTGACTTCTTTGCATGCTATCTAGTTTATGGTCATATTAGATTATAATTGAGTACATATCTTTCCAACATCTTATGTTATTACAAGAAATATTAGATAATGAAAATTTTGTAAGTTAGTAAGCCTGGTCTAGGCATATCTTATGGCAATACTATTCTTTGTGCTGAAAATTATTATTTCAATGGGGGAGAATTAGCAAGGTCATTGGGATAACCATGTTGAATGACTCTTTCTCCTCGAGGACAAAGCCATTTATGATAATATTAGCTTTGACTTTATAGTGTAACACAAAATTATCAGTAAGGTCTATCTTGGTGACTTGTCCCAAATCAACAATCTTCTGCAACCAAAATATATAAATAGAAATATCTCTATAGGATTAGAACAAACAATGGATAATTAAAACCAAATAAATATGATTAGTACTAAGCAATTATAATTAAAACTAAGCACGTATGACTAGAACTAAGTAGTTATGATGAAAATCAAACATATTATTCATTAATAGAAAAGGTAGACATAATTTCAAATAACAAAATTACTGGAAATAAATCAAAGGATCTTAGGATAATATTAGATTAATAACAGAGGTTAGTTTTCCATGTTCACATCAAAATACTATCTTAATATTAGATCAATCTGTTTGATTTTTCTTAGTGGTATTTACATGTTGGCTCCATTGACTACTTCTTGAGCATCCTATCTCTTGGTTGGGCATCATATTGTTATGGGGGGAGGGTCCATTCAACTAATCCCTCTTATTCATCTCCTTCGTCTGATGATACATCCTTTACAACTTATTGTATTTCATAGTTTTGATGATAAACGAAGTTTATATTTAACCATATCTTGAACATGTGTAACTTGTAGCCAAGCTGAGCTCAAAATGAAGATCAAGCCTGTTCAAAAGCCTCAAGTGCAAATGAACATGAAGATAATATTGAAGTTGAGATGTGATTGTAGATCAATGGACAAAACTTTAAGAATTGAAGATGGCTTGAAGAAGGCTCAAGAGATCATCAAGTCGGTTCAATAGGTTTGACTTTTTTTTATTCTTTGAGTTTAAAATTTGCAATTGAATCCTCAGTTTAGAGCTCTAACTAACACTCAAACTTCTCTTGGAATACATTCATTGGCCTATCATTTTATCCAAGATAAGTTACTAGGAGATGTCAAACTGTGGACTAAAGTTACAGTGAACCAATAGGTTTTTCTATTAATTTGGATACCCGAAATTCAGGGTTTGGATGCCTGATTCTAACAAAAATATCTCTAAAATAACTATCAAATTTAGATACCCGAACCCTCAGGTTCAGATGTCTAAAGACTAGAAATTGTAACTTTACGTTTCTCAAATTTATGGAATCGGTAGTCTGGCAAAGTTTTCGATTGCCCAAACTGGTCTAGTTCGGATGCTTAAACCTAATGATTGGATATCAAAATTTGTGACAATAGCTATAATGGCTAGTTTGATCTTCACAATTGAGATGTTTAGATGCTCGAACCCTACAATCCAAATGCCCGAACATCACAAAGCATAGCAAGTAATGGCTAGCTCTCTCACCAAAGAGTATATAAAGGCTTGGAACTGGTTCAAATTTGGCATTTTTCACATCTTTGATTATCTTTGACAGAAAAAAAAAAAGTTTTTCCAACCTCTCTAGCCTTACAAGAGCTCTAAACCTTGAATTCACTTTTATATCTTCTTGTTCTTATACTCTTCTTGATAGGCTATTTTAGAGAGGCAGTTTATATTTTATTTTTATCTTCTTTAATTGTACACACTCCTAGAGTGTTAGGAGTATGTGAGTGTTAAATCTTTGATGTAGGAGTTGGCTATTGCTCAATTGGAGCAAGAGTTGTATGGGTGTTGCTTCACCCGAAGAAAGTCACACTCACAGTTTGTGAGTTGATGTAAAGGCTTAGCTTTACCTCAAGAAGTGATAGCTCTAGTGGAGAGTCTAAGTCCTCAAGATCGAGATAAGGGTCATGGAATAGACACAGTTGGTCACTGAACCATGTAAAAATTATAATGTCATTTTTACTTTTATCTATTTACTTTGTAAGCACTCATCATTCATGCTCTTGCTTGTGGACTTGTGTTAATTTGCATCCTGATTTGTGAATTGGTTTTCAAGTATAAAAATTATTATTATTATTTATAAACCTAATTCATCCCTTTCTTAGGTTGTCATTTTGGGTTTTACAACTATGCCCATCAATCTTGTTCTCTTCCCTCTCACTCTGTTCCCTTTCTTAGTTGAGTGATCCTTCCATTTGATGTGCTTGACATACAAATCCAACTGAACAACTGAGATCTTGTGTGAGAAGATGCTCCTACCTCTAGTGATGACATTTAATAATTCTGCATGAGGAAATTTAGAGTACAGAAAGTGACAATGAAATCACACAATTAATATTCAAAATAAAGATAAATACTCTAATATAACCACAACTATGATATTTTGATCATTTATAATCTAATATGATTTGAATAAATTATTTCCACACTTATCTTTCTCTAATAATTCAATAGCAAAGGGGATGGGCTAGATTTGCTCTCTAATCTCTACTTGGATGGCTTATGTCTAACATCACAAAAGTTCACAAAGTATACTAAATATGAAAATGTCAATATCAATTGTGAAAAACCTCAAATAAATGTATATATCCCTATAGGTATTGGTGGCTCAACAATCCATGGGTCCATATTTTTAGGTTCTAAGGGTTCCCTAATCTACTACAAATCAAACAACTTAAGTGAATGAGAGGTGGTTGTGTACCAAGGTATTCAGCTAAATTGTGCTCCAACACACTCAAACATTCCTCTATATTATCCAGCAGAGATATTTTTGTTGCCCTTTGGATTTTGATGATGATCAAACTGAAATTTAACAAATTTGTCTAGTGATGAAAAGCTTCAGGATTATCAATGATCATCCAAACTCAATAATAATCAAGTCTCAAGATAAAACACATTGGATGACGAAGATAATAATTCAAAGATAAAAAGGATGATAATTTTAAAATGAAGCTTAAAAATAAGATGAAAGCTCAATGATGCTTAATGTGGAAGATCAACTCAAAACTCATAAGTTTAATTTTTCATTTTTGTTGAGTCAAGGATTTGATAGTTAATTTATTTTAGCTTTTAATTAATTCTCAAACTAATCTTGGAATACCTCCACCAGCCTATCATTTTTGTCCAAAATTAGTTATAAGTTGATGTCAAATAAAAATATAAGTTGATGTCAAATAAAAATTGAAGTTGCAATGAACTAGTTAAGATTTTTCTATAAACTTTGGATGTTTGTGCTTAGGGTTTGGATGCCTGGACATAGTAGAAAAACTTTGGGGATTGTTAACAACTTTGGACACCCACACCTTAGGTCTAAATGCCCAAAGTTTAAAAGCTATAACTTTTGAATTTTTCATATTTAGAGTCTAAATGCCTTGTACCTAGTTCAAACACCCGAATTTGGCTTATTCAGATGCCTAAAATTGATCAACGAACGTTTGTTCCCATGACACCAATTATAATGGCTAGTAATATTTAATTATTGGAGTAGTTTGATTGCCTAAACTTGAAAGATTGGACACCCAAACACAATAGAAAATGTCTAGTTTTCTCCCTAGTGGTCATATATGAGCTTGGAGCTTTTTTTCTTAATACAAAAATAGATTTTCAATAATATCTTTAGAGCAAGATCCAAGTTTCTTAAGTTATCTAGCCTCAACAAGAGCTCAAATATATTTTAGCTTTCATATCCTCATTGCCCTTGTATTTCAATTTTTAAGAGACTCTTGTTATATGGATTTTATGTTATATCTTTGTAACTCTCCTAGGTCATTTAGAGAGGGTTGAGCACTCTTCTGAGTATTAGAAGAGTGTGAGAGAGTTAGCTCTGGTCTAGAGAAAGGGATTATAAGGGCACGACTTCACCCGAACAAAGTGATAATTCTAGTGAAAAGTTTAAGTCCTCATGATTGAGACAAAGGCAATGAAGTTGGCACGGTTGGTCACTAAACATGTATATCTATTTGTACTCTCTCTACCTCTCTATTTATATTTTGTACTCTTGTATTATTGTGCTTGCTTGCTATTTAAATTAGTTTTAATTCACAAAAAGTTAAGATTTCTTGTAAAACCTAATTCACCCCCTCTCTTCAATTTCCTATTTGGGCCTTCAGTTGGTATCAAACCTTACTATTCATATTTTTGTTTGATAATCTCAAGTTTTGATCCATTCTTTTAATGGCAACTTTGAATATTTTGTCATTATTTTTTAGAGGACCAATCTATTTTTTGTCCCCATTTTTTAATGAAAATAATTTTAATATTTAAAATTTTCCTTCAAAGTTTTTATTAAGAGTATTGATTTTAATTTTTTGTACTTGATTGAAAAATGGTACTCTCCATCCACCAAGATAATTGATGGTATGGAGGTTTCTAAACCATCTCAATAGTGGATTAAAAATGATAAAAAGTTAAGAGTCCACAAATACCAAAGCCATAAATATATTACATAGTGCTCTTAATAAAAATAATTTTAAAAGGATCTCATCATTTGAAATGGCATATAAGATATAAAATTGCTTATTACATACTCATGGAGTGGTTGACAAAGTGAAAGTTTTGACAAAGTTTTAAAAACTATTTTTGAAGCATACATATTTGAAAAAAGAGTTTTCATCAATTTTATCCTATTATGATTCCTTAAAAATAGTAAATAACAAATTAGTTCTAGAAAACTTGTCTCTTGAAAATAAATTTCATACTTTGGAAAATGAGAATGAGATTTTGAGAAAAAACATATCTAACTTTACTTGTAATGTAAAGAAGTAATTTTTAAATATTCTTGGTGCATATTCTTCTTCATTAAATTTAACTTGTCATTTCTGCTCTTACAAGGATCATGTTTCTATTTCTTATCCAATTAGAAGAAATGTCAATTTCAAATAAGTTTGGGTACCTAAGAGCATGATTCCAAATTTTGTGGAATCCAAATAAGTTTGGGTTTCAAAATCTTCCCTAACATAAGCCATTCTTGTTAGTTAGGGATGCCATCTATTTTTAAAAATTTTATCTTTTAGTCATCCTTTATGCTAGTTTAAGTAGGGTATTTGTGATTTTAATTACCTTCATAATTTTTTTATATTGATCTCACTTGCAATAACTCTTGATGTTCATGCTTGATCATATATTATTAATCTCTTATAGAAAGATAGTCATATTGTGTTTTGTAAAAACTAAAGAGAAGATTCATATAGATGGCATCCCGACATGTTTCAAAGTTTACAAAATTACTTGAGGTAGTTCTAAACTCTTCTAATTTTATTGGTTTTCTATTAATATAATGCTCTTATATATAAAATTTTATATTCTTTTAAAGAACATGCATTGTTTTGGGCACTTCCCTTGAAATTATTTTGGCTGAGGTTATGTGTATATATGTGCATAACCATTTAAATTACTTTTATGGTGATAAGTTATTCAACATATATGTTTCATATTTTTTTAAGACTCTTTGTCTATGTTGACGTAAATTGTTAACCTATTCATACATATATTTCATAGGGAGTCTTGATTGTCTCTTCTTTTTGTTGATTTATTTGAATTTTTCTTATTCAAGTTTGTGGAGTAATTTTATAGTAATTATCCATTTATCTCTCTCATTCTTCAAAATTTTCATATTAACTGATGCATGATATTGGGATAGATAAATTTCAACTATTTCTATTGTTACTCTTTGCTCCATGTTTAATGCAATGAAGTCATTTAGGGGGAGTTACCTTTTAATGATGTCAAAAGGTGGAGAAAAATATAATGCATAGTTATATGAATTGTTAAACACAATTCAACTTCAATGTAATTTTGCTAAATGCATAATTTGTTATTTTCATTGTCATATTTTAGCATGCTTACTATGTATAGTTTGTCATCAAAAAAAGGGAGAGATCATTACCTTTTGAATTTTGATGATGATCAAACTAAGATTTAACAAGTTTATCTACTGATGATAAGCTTTAGGATTAACAATAATTATCCAAGCTCAAGAAAGATTGAGTATAGAGATAAAGCACATTGGGTGATAAAGAAAATGACTTAAGGATAAAAGGGATGATAATTTAAAAATGAATCTTAAAGATCAAGATGAAAGTTCAAAGATGCATAATGTGGAAGATCAACTCAAAGCTCATAGGTTTAGCTTTTCATTTTTGTTGAGTCAAGATTTGATAATTAATTTATTTGAGTTCATGGTTAACACTCAAACTAATCTTGTAATGCCTTTATTGGTCTATCTTTTTTTTCAAGATCAGTTATGAGTTGATGTTAAACAAGGACTGAAGTTGTAGTGACTAGTTAAGGTTTTTCTGTAAACTTTGAACACCTGAACTTTAGGGTTTGGATGCTGGACATAGCAAAAAAATTTTGAAGATTAATGATAGTTTCGAATGCTCGAACCTTAGGTTTAGATGTCCAAAGCTCAAAACTTATAACTTTTAGATTTTTTTATATTAAGAGTTCAGATGCTTAGTGCTCGATTTGCATGCCCAAACCTGGCCTATTTGAGCATCTGAACTTGATCAATAGATGTCTGATCCCATGACATTAGTTATAATGGCTAGTAATATTTGATCGTTGGAATAGTTCAAACACCTGAACTTGAAAGATCAGCTCCCAAACATGATAGAAAATGACAAGTTTTCTCATAATGGTTATATATAGGTTTAACTCTTCTTTACTTAACACAAGAATAAACTTTCGTATCTTTAAAGTAAGATCCTGTAGGATTGAAGTTGACCACTCGGGATAGCGAAAATACTAAGAAGCAATCTCAAATCACAAATCAAAAATTATTTTAATTTAAAGTTTTCTATCAGGTGTTATAGGAATATGACTTTCAATAGGTGCAAACCCCTATTGTTAATTACCTCGACAACTATCAAAAACCTTCTAAAGTGAGAAATCTAACTAATAAAATAGAGACACCAAAAAAATAAAAAAGAATTTGATTGATTTTAAGAAGTGATACGAGATTTAAATAAGAGTATACCCTCACTTTACAATGAATTTTAATATAAAATTATAGAAAATATGAAATAAATAAATAAAAAAAGAGCATAGAAGAAGCTTTGATGTGTACTGTTACCCTGCTTCCCCTATGCTGGACCTGTGGCCTTTGATATGAATCAACTCACTTTTTGATAGGTGTCAATGGTATCGTCCGATGGGATGTGAAGGGGAGCAAGAGAAGTTTGAATATTTCTAATAGCTTTGAGTTTTAGCAATAACTTTAGGATTTAAAGTGTTTCCCTTAGCCAATAAGGTGTCAATGATAACTCTATTGACCTTGAAGTATTTTCATAGCCAATAAGCCATAGGTGATAACTTCCTTAATTTTTGAAATATTTTCATAGCTGATAAGGTATAGGTGATAACTTCTTTAGTTTTAAAAGTGTTTCCATAGCTGATAAGGCATAGATGATAACTTCTTTAGTTTTGGTAGCATCACTAATAGCTTATAAGCTTGGATATAGCTTTAAGAATCACATCATCAACTACTTTTGGAGTTGACTAGCTTGATGGGTCCGTCATCAACTACTTTTGGGGTTAACTAGCTTGAAAAGCATGTCACCAACTGCTTCTAGAATTAGCTAGCTTGAAGAGCATGCCATCAACTACTTCTGTGGTCCAACCTTAAAATGTGCAAAGGTGTGAATATAAGATCGGAGCCCAAAGGTTGGTTATGGTGTGAGCTTAAGATGCGAGCTTGAAGGTTGGGTAAGTGTAAGCCTAAAGGCTAACTTAGATACAAGCCTGAAGCTAGCTAAGGTGCAAGCCTGAAGGCTGACTTAGATGCAAGTCTGAATGCTAGCTAAGTACGAGTCTAAAGACTGGCTTAGATGCGAGCCCAAAGACTTACTAAGTGCGAACCCAAAGGCTAGCTTGCATGCTAGCTTGAAAGCTAGATAAGGTGTGAGCCCGAAGGTGGACTAGGTGCAAGCCTAAAGGCTGGCTTGGAAGCTAGCCCAAAGGCCAACTGAGTGCAAGACTGAAGGCTGGCTGGCTTGGATGTGAGCCTGAAGGTTGGCTGAGTGCAAGCCCAAAGGCTATCTTGGATGCGATCTTGAAGGTTGGCTGAGTGTGAGTCCAAAAGGCTAGCTTGGATGTGAGCCTGAAGGCCAACTGAGTGCGAACCCGAATGCTGGCTTGGGTGTAATCCAAAGGCTAGCTTGGATGCGAGCTCGAAGGCTAGCTAAGTGCAAGCCTGAAGGCTGACTTTGTGCAGTCCTGAATACTGCTTGGATGTGATCTCGAAGGCTGACTGTGTTCAAGCCCAAAGGCTAGCTTGGTGTGAGTCTAAAGGCAAGATTGGATATGAGTCCGAAGGTTGGTTGAATGTGAGCCCAAAGTTAGCTTGAATATGGTGAGCATATACCATCTTCGAGGGGCTGCAAGTGGCTGCAGGTAGTATTATGAGTTTGTCATCTTCGAGTGAAACTGTAGGTAGCTGCGGTAATGTCAAGAGTCTACCGCCATCGAGTGGGACTGTGGGTGTCCGTGGTGATGTTAAGAGTCCGCCATCTTCGAGGGGCCACTGGCAGCCACAGTGTTGGTAGAGTTTCGTCGTTGTGCAAAAGACCATGGCTGGCTATGATGTTGACGAAGTTCAACCAAAAATCAAGATCAAAGAAGTCTTTTCGCCTTCTTTTTTTTTCTTTTTTTTTTTGAACAAACTCTTCTTTACCTTTTATTAAATTTTTTTTGCCAAATTTTTTATCTATTTTTTATACAATAATTTATTTATTTATTTTTTTCCTATTTCTTCTTCATCAAGCTTGAAACCCTTCTCTCCTATTTTTCTGCCGAATTTTACTTTTTTTGGTTTACACAACATCTTTTTATTTTTTAAATTTTATTTTTCCTTCTATTTGATCTTCTTTTCACCTAAACCAAACTAAACCCTAGCTTTCTTCTTCACAATTGGGCTATGGTGGTTCGGCCTACTTCTCGATGGACTTGGCCATCTCCCAGTCGAATCTAGTTGTTCCTCTTGGCAACAAAGCAGATCAACATCCAAGGAGGTGGTGGCAAAACTCGTGTGGGCTGGAGGTGAAGGTGAGGCTTGGCAGGCTTAAGGCGGAGGTGGCTCGGCAGGCTGGAGGCGAAGGCGGTGCAACTTGGCGAGCTAGAGGTAGAGGCCACAATGGCCTACATAGGCAAAGGGTGCATGGTGGGTTGTTAGGGCTTGCCTGGTAAAGGGAAGCCACAAAGTAGGTCCGAGAAAGTAATAATGGCAACACAGAGTGGAATACAGCTGGTCTAGTGGTGGCTTGTGGCGAGGTAAGGGCCAAATGTTCTACGAGTGCAGTTCAATGTAGCCTGGATTGCAGGCTAACATCATTGAGTAGGACAAATATGAAATATTAGAGCTAGGATGATGAATAAGAAACTATAGAAACAAAGACCAGAGCAAAGTAGGGAGGAAGAAGAAAGAAAAAGAGAAAATAAGGTAAGAGATAACCATCTTTTACTTCTTATTCCTTGGATCTCTCATTTCCAGACTATTATGTTACTCATTCTTGCCTTTCAATTTATGGAACTCTCCTCTTTGATCCTTGTCACTAGGATCTAATCTCTCCTTTCTTTTTTTTTAAAGGACTTTTAGGGTTTTTATAGCCCACGAGTGAATCGGATCATCTCCATTTAAAAGTTTAAATTATCGACATGAATAATGATCTTTTGTTCAAATTTTGAATGCAGATAAATAGATGTGGATGAAATTTATTTCTGTTTTACTTGGATGAGGATTTATTTGGATAAAGATTTGTTTGGATAAGGATTTATTTAGATGAGAATTTATTGAGATAAGGATTTGTTTGGATAAGGATTTATTTGGATAAGAATTTATTTAGATAAAAATTTATTTAGATGAGAATTTGTTTAGATAAGGATTTATTTGGATAAAAATTTGTTTTGATAAAAATTTATTTAGATAAGGGTCTATTTAGATGAGGATTTGTTTGGATAAAAATTTATTTAGATAATGATTTATTTGGATAAAGATTTATGAGAATTTGTTTAGAAGAGGATATATTTGGATAAGAATTTATTTAAATAAGAATATATTTAGATGAGAATTTTTTTGATAAGAATTTTATTTGAATGAGAATTAGCTATGGATAATGATTTATAGTTTGAATTGGTTATGGATGTATATGGATGTGACTAGATAAGTGTTTATTTTTTGTAGATAATAATGATTTTAAAAATTATACTTCTCTTGGATACTGAATTTATAACAGAGCTATTTGTAAATTTTTTTAGAAAATAGATTAAATTATAATTTTATAATTTTTAAAGGAGTTTTTTTTGTAAAAAGAACTTAGTTTTATGATTTTGAAACCTCAAGGTTTTTTTTGAATAAAATTTGGATTTATGCACAAATAAAATTTTTGAGAGACTTATTTATGAAAAATTAAAATTATAGGGGTTTATTTGTAAATACAAAATTTTTAAAAATTTATTCAAAAATTCTAAATTTTACCGGGACTAATTTCTAATTTTAAGATTTTATTAAATTTTTCACAAAAATCTTATTTTAGGGACTTATCTGTAAGAAAAATCTGGCCAATAACTCATTTATAAAGATTTATTCAGTGCAAGGGTCTATTTATAATTTTTTTGTATTTTATCATTTTGGCCCAAATTCTGGTCCAAAAAATCTAGCCCAATTGATCCATTTGAATTAGACCTAACTTGAGTCCGAATTTTCCAATTATTCAAATTCAAATTGAGCTTAATTTTTGATCAAATTTGGATACAATTTTAGCTTGATGGAAACCTACATTCAAGCAGTAATTTAATGTCATTTAAGTTTTAATTTTAATTATATTTTAATCGAATTTGATTGTGATAAAAATTAACTCAAATAAATCCAAGTTTCTTAATCTATCTAGTCTCAATAAGAGCTCAAATGTACTTTATTTTTATATTGTCATGGCCATTGTATTTCAATTTTTGAGAGACTCTTGTTGTGAAGTTTTTTCTTTTTATTTTATATCCTTATAACTCTCTTAGGTTGTCAGGAGGGAATCTCATATTCTTCTAAGTGTTAGAAGAGTATGAGAGAGTTATCTCTAGTATGGAATGACACTTACATGGTTTGAGCAAGTGATTGTAAGGGTGTGGCTTCACTCAAATAAAGTAACAATTTGAGTATAGAGTTTAAGTCCTCAAGATTAGGACAAGGGCTACGGAGTAGGCATAGTTGGTTGCAAAATCACGTATATTAGTTTGTATTCTCTTTATCTCTCTATTTATATTTTGCACTCATGTATTATTGTATTTGTTTGCGATTTGAATTGGTTTCAATTCACAAAAGGGTTAAGATTTCTTATAAAATCTAATTCACCCTCACATCCTTCTTAGGTTGCCTATTATGGGTGTTGATTATTCTCCTAGAATAGACTCAATCTTCTTCTTCTGAAACTTCTGCTCGATCTTCTATAAATCATCTTCAATAACATTTAAGGTTGTCTCATGCCTCTTGGGGCTCCTGAATCAACACCGGTAGTAGCACTATGACTTCATATGGAATGCCAAAAGGGAGTTTGCATATCTACCACCAAATCCCCCATAGATCCCACCCTTGTCCAAACTACTTATGTATGGAAAATGGTGAGCTATTAATAAAGGGGTGCCCCCTAGTAGGTGCTTCTCCTCATCATTGAGTTGGAGTTCATGCACTTGGATGAAATCAATACATTTCTAAATTATTCATATAGAAAAATAGCACAATATGTGGATTCATACTACGTTAGAATAAATACTTCCAAACCATTCTAAATACTACCCAAGTAACATAAATACTTACAATCCATTCTTATCGAATATGAGATATACTAAGCACTTCCAACACAATTTTCTCATAACTTAAAGCATAATAAGCATTAAAGAGGCATAATGCTTAATACCTAGACAATATGATAGCTAACAATTTGATATAACTAAATCATAGCTAGTGTGATCAACTACTCAAGAAACTATTTATTACATCTATTAGTAACCATAAAGTAGGTCACAATGGCATCGTTTTGTGGATAGATATATCCAAAATCAGATTTTGATGTAACTTAAATGCAAAATAGAAATAGTTGATGATCATCTCCATATTGACATGCTATTGGGCACCATAACCTCAATATGCAAGGACACAGGTGTAGACATTAAAGTGATTTATCCGACACTTTGAACTCATTTCCTCAAAAATCACAAGAGGTAAATAGGGGCATCCCCTAAGGCAGCCAACTTTCACATTCTCCCCGTTGTTCCTCGCTTAAAATAAACTCATGGAATTGGGTACCCAATCTATTAGCAAAGCATGTATTGCTCTAACCCAAGCATAATTCTTTGTTGCAATAATGTCTTCTTTATATTAGAAGACCTAGGGTGATGCATATGTGTATTCATTCAGGAATAGGACAAAACACAAGTTGTACACTAACAATAACTAGAAGTTCAAGTTCAAGTTCAAGTTTGCAAAGTAGCAACTAAGAGAGATCAATGAATTTTCCTTTGTCATTATAACTATTAAATAGATTACATGTACATTATTATTGGAGTTAAAATACCAGCAATCACATTAATACACAATCAAATATCAACCAAACTGCACTTATATCTCTTATGTAATCAAGTTTTCTCTATTATGTATACATGTTATCTAAAATATTTATAATTACATTGTTATGTGTGAATATCTTACATTGCTAATATAGTAAATAGAAACTATATTGCTAACTATTGATAGAGTCAAACTTGCAATTAGTTTCGAATCAGGAGACTGCTTAAGATTGATCAGCTAGGTCAATCCATGTCACAAGACTCGCAAGATAGAGATACCGTGAGGGGGATCACTGAAGCGCAACAGTTCCTCCAATGCTTAAGTCAGTATCACTTTTTGAGAGACTGTATAAGAGAGATAGAGATTTCTTATTTTCATACCTCAATGGACTGTGCTTTTGTAGGAATAAAATCCCTGATTTTTAATAATTTAGTATGATTATCTCCTGAAATATAGTTAATTCTATATATTAGATTTTTTTTAGATTTGATTTTGGGCTGATTTATTAGACCCTGACTAAACTAGTTTTAGGGTTTACTGTATCATCAAAATCCCCAACTCTAGGCATTGAGTCCTCATAGCTCAATCAGTGGATTTAACTTCATATTCATCTTCGGCTAAGTCTTTGATAGTTTAAGCCAATATTCTATTCAATTAACTCAGTAACTTGTCACCAAACTATTTTTACCCTTCAGTCAAGTTTATAACCTTTAATTGGGCCTTCAGTGGGACACCAAGCTGCTTTTATCCCTGAACAAGTCCTTAACACGAAGCTGAGGTTTTGTGCCTCAGGTTGATTTGTGACCTAAAGCCGAGGTCTTGTAGGGCTAAAGAGTCAAATGGCGAACCTAGAGCCAAGGTCCTTAGTGCTTTAGGTAAGTTCTTGGAGCTAGCATCGAGGGGCCAAGGGCTTGTGGCTATCTTAGAGCCAAGGCTTGATGCTTAGAGAAGAACTAAGGGCTTTGTGTTGGTATGAAGTTAAAGTCTTATGTCTCGTATGGACCAAGATTTTTGTGTCTAGTGTAGAACTAAGATCTTATGTCTCATGTGAAATGAGGTCTTTGTACTTGGTATGGAGCTGAGGTCTTATATCTCGCATGGAATGAGGTCATTGTGTTTGATACGAAATTGAGGTCTCATACCTCATGTGGAATGAGGTCTTTGTTCCTTACATAGAGCTAGGGTCTTATGCCTCATGTGGATCGAGGTCTTTGCACCTCACACAAAGCTGAGGTCTTATTCTTGGTGTGGAATGAAGTCTTTGTGCCTAGTACGAAATTGAGGTCTTATGCCTTGCGTGGAACGAGATCTTTGTGTCTGGTGTAGAGTCAAGGTTTATGCCTCATACGAGATGAGATTTTTATACCTAACATAAAGCTAAGGTCTTGTATCTCATATTGACTGAGGTCGTATGTCTTGGGTGAAATTGAAGTTTTTGTGCCTAGCGCTGAGCTAATGTCTTATGCCTCATACAGAACAAGGTCTTTATTCCTTATGCAGAGCCAATGTTTTATGTCTCAAGTGGAATCAAGGTCTTTATGCCTGATGTGGAGCTGAGGTCTTATGTCTTATGTGAAATGAAGCCTTTGTATCTAACATAAAGCTAAGCTCTTATGCCTTATACTAAATGAGGTATTTATGTTTAGTGCAAATTTGAGGTCTTATACCTCACATGGAACAAGATCTTTGTGTCTGACACGGAGTCAAAGTCTAATACCTCATGTAGACTGAGGTTTTTGTGTCTAGTATGGAACTGAAGTCTTATGCCTCATATTGACTATGGTCCTATGGCTCATGTGAAACGAGATCTTTGTGCATGGTACAGAGTTGAGATCTCATGTCTAGGGTGGAACAAAATCTTTGTGCCTGGCATGAAACTAAGATCTTATGTCTCATGCCAAATGAGGCCTTTGTACCCGGTATGATGTCGACGTCTTATATCTTGTGTGAAATGAGGTCTTTGTGTTTGATATAAAGCTAAAGTTTTATCCCTTTTATTTATTGAGGTGTTTATGAGAGCCAGAGTTTGGTTCCTCAAGTAGAACCGAGGGTTTTGTGGCTTGATTTAGAATTAGGATTTGGTGTCATTGGTAGAATCAAGAATGCATTGTGGCTTAGCTTAGAGCTAATGCTTGGTGCCACGGATAAAATCGAGGGCTTGTGCCTCAAATGGATCCTTAGGCCCAGAGCTGTGGTTTGAAGTGCTAGAGCTGAGCTATTAGAGATTGCAGTCCAAGTTACAAATCAGTGGCATGCTAGAGGCCGAATGGCATCGCATGTTTTGGAGGCTGCAGGAGGTCAAATTTTAGGTAATTGAACTCCAAGAGGTTAAACTGTATGTGGCCAAACTGCACAAAGCTACGATAACTTCTATCGCAGAAGATTGGTTATGTTCAGTATTCACTATAGCACATCTTACATCAGTGAAAGAGAAAACCAGCTTTACAAGGTGATTAACCAAAATATAGAGATAAAGGGGAATAAATACGCCTGAATTATAAACCTATCCAAACGAAACTTTTGATTAAACAACTCGACAGGTTTCCATGATTCGATTGGTAACGAAGGTGATCTTGGATGCTGTGACTTCAATTCTGTCTTCTTTTCTGGTCGGCCACCATGTCCCCCTTTTTTCTTTGCCCATGTGGAGCTCGCTCTTTTCTTTTATGTTGCAAGGAATCCTCCCTCCCTCTCACGAGCTGGCAACAACTTTTACGTTTTTTTTTTTTTAATCTCCTTTCCTCCCTACAGCTGGCCTCCTTCTTCCATGTTATTTTTCATCGAACAATGTTGAATCATGACTCTTATCACCTTTTGTCAAGCTTGTGGCTAGATCGGTTGAGAGCATGCTGGCAAAGGGCTTGCTCCTCGCTAGAGGCACAGGAGATCAACGACGATGCTGAGTCTTAGAGCTCACGGGCGAGCTCAACGAGGCTCATGGTCTCTTCCACCAAGTGGTGGTCAGTGGCGGCAACCTCCATTTTTGGCGTCGACTTTTGCTTTGGGCAATGGGAGAATTAGGCTGGTGATGGAGCAATAGCTGCTCCATCTCCTTCGAGGAGTCATCATTCAAGCCGCGGAGCATTCAAGCCGCGGAGGCTATTCACCTTACTATCATTGACGCCATTAGGGGCATCAACAATCCAGGTCTTGAACTTGATGGAGGAAAGCAATGAGGTGGAGTTTGGTGACGAAGCTAGGTTAGGCAGACAGCATAGCTTAGGTAGGCAAATGGTGGCATGGTGGAGCTCGGGCAGACACGTGATAGCACGGTGGAGTTCAGGCAGGCGCGTGACGGCATAGTGGAGCTCGGGCAGATGCATGATGGCATGGATGTGATGGCGCGATGGAGCTTGGGTAGGCACATGTGGCGCGGTGGAGCTCAGGCAAGCGCATGATGGTGTGGTGGTTCTCAGGCAGGCACGTGATGGTGTGGTGGAGCTTGGGAAGGTGCGCGATGGTGCAGTGGAGCTCAGGCAGGCACGTGATTGAACAGTGGAGCTTGGGCAGGTATGTGACGGCACAGTGGTGCTTGGGTAGGCGCATGATGGCGTGGTGGTGCTCGGAGAAGCAGGTGATGGTGTGGTGGTGCTCAGGCAGGCACGCGATAGCCCCGTGGAGCTCCGGCAGTATTGGCGCAGTGATGGGCTAAGCGGCGATTGCATTAGGGTGTAGGAGTCGGTGCAACTTGGTCAGGAAAGTTTGTGGCCTTCAGTGGCGATGTGTCCACGCCAAGATAGGCAAGGGGCTAGTTGAGGCCCTCAATGGTGCGCGTTGCGTAATTTGCTCGACCGAAGCTTGTCGAGAAGCAAATGGAGGCTGGTTGGAAATGCAGGAGCCCGAGAGATTTTCCCGCCGGCCTTGTAGCTTTTTCGATTTGTGTTTTTTTCTTTTTTTTCCTTTTTTTTATTTCTTTTTCTCCTAAGTACCTTTTCTCTTATTTTATAATTTTTTTTCTCTCACTTCATAGTTTCTTCTTACGATACTTATTCTGTTTAAACTATAACTTATTATGCTTTTAGTCTTAATCAGTCTTTATGTTGAGAATATTTTTTACAACACCTAAATCTTTCGGATGAAATTTTTTCATTGTATATTTTAGATTATTAAGTAGAAATATGTTTTGAGTAGAAATAGATATATCATTAACATAAAGAAGTAATATAATGAACGAATCATTAACATGTATTTTAAAATAAACATAGCAATCATATTTACAATGGATATAATTTTTTTTAACATAAAATTGTCAAAACTTCTAAACCATTGTTTTGAAAATTATTTTTAAATTATAAAGTGATTTGTTCAATTTGCAAACATAATTTTTCTTATTTTTTTTTATGAACCATCTAAGTTGCTGTATAAAAATCTCGTCCTCGAATTCTTGATGCAGAAAGACAATTTTAACAACAAGCTATTCTATCTCAAAATTATGAAAAGTAATTAAAACAAATAGAAAATGAGTAGATGTGTGTTTAACAAAAAAAATTTTCATTGAAATTAACACTCTCTTTTTGTGAATACCCTTGTGTAACTAAATGAGTCTTAAATTTAACACCATCTATTTTAGAAGAATTCTCTTTCTTTCGAAATACACACTTGCAACTAATTGCTCTTTTATCTTCTGGTAATTTTATCAAGTCCCAATATGGTTCTTTTGAAAGAAATTCATTTCTTTATCTATAGTAATTTACTACTAAAAAGAATTTTTATCCTGCACTACTTCTTTATAGGAAGAAGGATTATCATTACTAATAAATAAAGCAAAAGCTACCATATTCTCAAAACCATACCTTTCAAATGGATCTATATTTCTTTGATATCTTTGAAGTAGAGTCTTCTCATATATTTTAAGTTGACTTTTAAAATTCCTTTGAGAGTTTAGCACACTATGAATATCTTCTTATGGAGAAACTACAGACTCTACCTCCCCCCGAATTATATCACTAGAATTTTTCTTGAAAGATTTTGACAAAAAAATTTCATCAAATAGTGCATCTCTCTCAATAGTTATATTTGAAATACTTGGATTTGACAAATAATAGCCCTTAACAATTTTAGCATGATTAAAAAAAATATTTTTTTTGGAATGTGCTTTTAACTTATTTTTAACGACATGTACATAAGAAGGACAATAAAAAATTTTTAAAGAAGAATAATTTGTAGGCTCACAGTCCATACATCTTCTAAAATTTTGTAACCAATGACTGTTTGAGAACAGCCATTCACAGTAAAATACGCTGTGTTGGCTGCTTCTACCCAAAAATTCTTGTCGAGATTGGCTGCACTGAATATACTCCGTGCTTTTTTAAATAAAGTTCTATTTATCCTTTCAATCATACCATTCTGTTGATGTTTTTCTGGAATCGTAAAGTGACATTTGATACCTTCATTTTCATAAATTTTGAGAAACTCTGTTAATCTGTACCCCCTGTCATTATGACTTTTCAAGTATTTGATTTTTCTGTGAGTCCTTTTTTTAATTAAAATTTTTCACTATTTAAAAATGAAAAATATTACGACTTTGTTATGCAAAAAATAAATCCACACTTTTCTGAAATATCGTCAATAAAATTAATAAAATAATGAGTATTATATTTTGATATATTAGGGAGCACCACACATTAGAATGAATATAACCAATTAAGCCTTTAATAGAATAAATACTGGTATTAAACATTATCTTGGATTATTTACCATAGAAACAATACTCGAAAAAATTTAATTTGCATGTATTGAGGCCTTCTAATAATTTTCTTTTATTGAGCTAAGTCAAAACTTGTTTAATCATATAACCAAGATGCATATATCATAAGTGGGTCATATCAGAAGAAACCTGAGAAATAGTTGCTCTACCTTCAATTATTTTTTCTACTAACTCATAAATTTGTATATTTTAGGCTCTTCATAACTATTAATGGGTCATTAGCAATCTTAAGAATTTCACTTTTAGTAAAATACTTACAACCAGAAGAATCTAAAACATCCAAAGAAATTAAATTATTTTTCAAATCAGGAATATATCGAACATCAGTAAGAGTCCTAACAATATTATCAAATATTTTAATCTTAATTATTCTAATTTTGATATTTTGCATGAATTATTATTGTCCATAAAAATTAAACCATCATTATAAGACTTGTAGTCTTCAAACTGCTCATTATAGGACACAAGAACAACTAGAATCAAGAATCTAAGAATTATAATAATGATCGAAATTAAAACTAATAGAGAGAATATCATAATGATTATTAGAACTCCCTTCAGCAACTCACACTTTTTTTTTTTGCTCACTCTTTAGATTGAGATTCTTTCTCTTTATTTATTTTGAGCTTTTAACATTCTTCAATTACATATCTTATCTTCTTACAGTACTTGCAACTCTTTGCTTTAAATTTGGATCTAGAATGACATACTTTTGATCTTTCTTTAGTATAATCTTTGGCAATTAGTGCTTCTAAGTGTCTTATTCCCTTCAATTTTTTTTAAATATTCATTAGATAAAAAGACAACAAAAATATCGTTAAATTTTAAATTCTTACCATACATGAGAATAATTTTCAAATTCTCAAGGAAAGAGATAACAATAAAATAATTGTCTTGTCGTCATCTCCAATTTTAACATCAATACTTAATATTTGAGAGACTAATTTATGGAAAATATTAAGATGATCAACTATATTTAGACTTTTTTTGTTAAAAATTGAAAAACTTTAATTTTAAGTAAACTCAATTTGAAATATACTTGTGTATTTTTTTAAAACTTTTTCATAGCTTTAAAGGTGATATTTTATCAAGAAATTGATATACCTCATTGATGATACTAAAGATGATATTGCTATGTACACTAGTTTTTTTATTCTCCTATTTACTTTCGGTGACATCTTTAGTCTTGTGATCCTCCAATATGCTTCTTAATCCTTATTGAGTAGAGATTGTATGAACTCTTGCTTGCCAAATAGGAAACCCTTACTTTCCATTAAATTTCTCTACATCAAATTTTATAGTAGATATTTTGAACCAAACTCTGATACCAATTTGTCGTGCAAAATACCAATATCTACCATAATTCACAATATAGAAAAAGGAAAGAAAAGGAAAAGAAAACAGCATATAAGATATTTATATGATTCGGTCTATGACCTACTTCACGGACAAAAGAGATTCAAAGGATATTGTATTAATGAGAAAGAAAAGGAGATTATAATGATGAAGATGAAACTTCAATATCATTAACTTTCATAAGAGACTAATTAGTTTAGTCATCACAAAATTTTATGAGAGTTTTAACTTATATCTCTCTATCTCATTATATAAAATCTTTAAATAAATAAGGTATTTATAAAAGTGACCTAATTAAATTTAAGTCAAAGTAGAAGACTGACTCAAATAAAAATTTGGCCCACTAATTCAAGTCTTCTAATAGGAGATAAATTCAAAGAAGAATTATAATCATTAAAACACTTCCTAGTATAAATCCTAATTTACTTAGCACTCTCCAAAAAATCTAAATTCGAAACATAATTAAGTCAACACATAATTTCATGTGATTTCAAATGCGATATGTAATAGCAAAGCCAATAGTTAACCATTATCATATTTCAATAACTTACTAGTAATTCAAAAAGTTAGAGAGAATTTTGAGAAATGTACAAAATTCTAAGCAAAATTTTGCTAATTTTTCTAAAAATCAATTTATGTTTTAGCATTATAAAGGCATCCACACAAACACATTTAGGTTGGGGATTTAATTATTCATTTGTCTTTTTTTTAAGAAAGGAATTTAAATTCCTTTCCATAAGAAATTATTTGGAATAGGCCAGGCTAGGCTTGGGACTACCAAGCCTGAGCTCATGCCTAGAATTCTATGTTAATGCTCGGCCCCTACCTAAATAGAAATTTTGGATTGGCCTTGAGCTTCAGATTAAGACTATTCATTTTTGATAATAAATCTAAGGCTGAGTCTTGATAATTAGGATTGGCAACAAACTCAAACCCACATAGGCTTCGGAAGGCCTAAAATTGACCCACACGGGCTTAAAGTGGGCTAATGCCAATTAAAACTAACTTTTATATTTAGTCTATTTAAAATCTTGCCTATTAAATTTATAATAAGACTATTAAGTCATGTTAAGATCTATTAAAACCCGTTAGGGCCTATTAAATGCCTCCAATATCTATATATAAAAATCATATATTATCATGTCTGCTGTAAACAGCTTATGCTTAATCTTATTTATCTACATTAATTATTTTTAATGACATACTAAAATAATGTATAAAAGTAAATTAGCAGATGTCTATTTTATTATTAAGGTAATATCTAAATGGACTTTCAATAGATTTTCAATAAATTTTTTAAATAAATTTAAATTTTAACATACTGTTAATTATAACCTATCGATTATTTTAAATAAAATTTAAATGAGCTTTTAACATATTCTGAGTCATGAGTATAATGGACCTCGGATTTATAATAGTCCGAATGAGTATCCAGTCTCGAAACCAAAATTTTGGGCTTGATTGTGCCGGACTTCGGCGCTGCCCCATACATTGACATCCCGACAAGGGGGCTATAGTACTTAATCCAAAAAAAAAAAAAAAAGTTTACGTTGGACAGCATTTGGCAGCAGTGATAAGCACTAATCAATCATGATTAAGAAATGCTTCATGGCAGTGAGGAATCACGGTCGGCTCCGGCTGTTCCATCTCACATGTGTCGACGCAACGAACCGGGCTGATCGGATCCATAAAAGATACTCCTGAAACCCTGTATTAAAAGGTTTTCTCAAAATTATTAGAGCCGGTTTAGTTTGTAATTTGCAAATGTAATTATCATAATTTATAATATTATTTTTAATTTCATTTTAGTTCAAATATATGCCTAACTGATCGCAATTAAATTTGAATGATGGCAAATCAAACACGTTCTTATTATATGAAAAAGTAATTTAAAGACATTTTAATGATCGCTAGTATGCTTTTATTGTAAATCTGAAAATTAACGGTGTAAATGAATGGGTGAATCATAGGACCCACTGGGTTTACTTGATCATCTAGAGTTTATCCATCCATCTAGACAATGGATCTCTAGCTTTATGGTCTAAAGCAAACTATATGATTACATAATATGCGATCTTAAATTTTTTCCATTTCATAAGTGGGGAGCTTCTGCATTTACTCCTATAAACTTGAACGGGTTTCTGTACATTTATTTACCTGTTGAAAAGTGAAAACACCTGAAAAGAATTTCATATCGTACGAAATTTGTTTATGAATCTCTTGTCAATAACAATATTAAAAATGATGTTTTCAAGAGTATTAACTACAAAAATTATATTGCGTGTGTGTGCCACTATAATTTTCATGTCCTCATTTTAATATTTATATGAGCAAGTGCATACGCGAATATTCAAACTTTGATATTACTATCATTCTTCATCTATAATACGATGCTTTCTGCGCATATATGCCAAAGTATTTTGCATGATTTCTCATATTTTAGCCTATATATCCTTTATTTAAATATCTATTAAGACACAGCGGTATACCTGTAATTTCAATGGGTGTACACATAAGCAATTAAAAAATTTTCCTGGGGTCAGCGAAGCGGATTTAGTTGAAGAAAATCCAAATAAAAATAAAAAGAAAACCAACCACCTATTATTAATTATAATCCTCGAATTCCCATGCTACTTTGCCGTACAACACCACCACTATGAAAACAAGCTACAACACACCTCATAGAAAGCTTCCAATATCGCCGGCCGGAGCTCCGTCGAGTTCACCGCCAAGTAACAGTCCAACAGCCTCCTCAGCTCCCTCGGCTCTGCCATCCCTTCTGCAGCGATCACCTCGCTCATTGTTGCCCGGAAGTCCTCTCCCGGGTCATGGGAGCTCATGTCGACTGCAACAAGCACCACGCATCTCCGCCTCCGCCCATTGTTCCCGCAGTCGATCATCTGCTGGAGCCTCGCCTGCACCATGGCGTGTGCAAAGCTCGAGTGTGCATGGGAATTGTCAGCGGAGCCGGACGAGGAGACACTGAGCCTGGAGCCCCCTCCTCCGCAGCAAAAGGATCTGCATTTGTTGTGCCGCTGCTGGCTCTTGTTCTTGTGGTTGTTGATTTCCATGAGGAGATGGGCTTTTGGGTGAAGCATATGATTCTGGAAGCTGGTCTGTGTTTTGTTTATGAGTCTTCGCTTGCATGCCTTTAGCTTTAGGTTATAAAAATACTGGCGGTTGTGGGTGATGAGGTTTATAATATTGCTTCCTTTAGGTAAGAAATAAAAAAGGTTGGAAGGTGGTCGGACCAAAGATCCGTCTTGGTGTACGTTGCTGCACTTTTTTTTAATTTAATTTTTTACATTTTGTAAGCGATCCCGATCCGACTCTGGTTGTCAGCAATAGTAGTACTCTTCATTTGGTGATACTGCAGCCTGCAACGAAGAATGTTTGTGTAATTTTATTATCTTTTTAAATCAGACACTCGATCGGCCTAAGTTCCCAATAAGGAAGATGCTCCTGGCCTTGCTTGAAGAAATGAAAGGTATTCTCCAACAATTAGAAGCATGTCTTGTTCGTTAATCTCCTAAAATTATGTAAGTATATACGTCACTGCCACCTGAAACAAACAGGCTTTTGCACACTTTGGTTCTGTATTATAAATATAAGTAGTACAATAGCACATGCTAAGCTTGCATGATTTTTACTGTAGCCAGATCCAAACTTATCCCCCATACATTATTACAATCTACTGGACAATCTTTCTCGTTCATCATTAGCACTTGTGTCTCTGTCTTTTACTTGTCTATCATTTATACAACATCTTGGCTGTAATGAGTTAGACTGTAACTGAGGTAAAGACGATCAAATCATTTGCTTTTGGTGCCCTTTCAAAATTAAACAAAAACTGAAATAAAAATCAAAACCGAAACTCTAAATAAATGCAAAAAGCTAGAGGAATGAGTGCAAGTACCACCAAAGCAAACATTCTCTAACGTTTTGAGCTTTTAGTTGGATTAGTAAGTTGATTGCTTTTTTGGGCGCAATCACATAGTGGAATTCTCCATTGATTTACATCCTTAAGTGCGTGGTGGCCCTTCAATACCTTTGGAGGAAAATGCGGCGGGACATGGCACAAAACAGCTGGCTCAATCAATTGTGTGTCCCGTACTTGTAGAAGCTTTTTCAGGATTACAATTTAAAATTTGTTATTTTCTCCAACTCTCCTAAAATCATGGTTATTAAGTAGAACTGTCATTAAGGACGGGCCACAGATCAGCCAGGGATGGCCAATCGCAGCACAACCCTAGTTTTCCGGGACAAAAACATGGGTTCTCCTAGAGCTTGACTCGCATTGGAGTAGAACCACTGCATAGAGTGGGGCCTATGTCAATTGCCGTTGTCGAGATAGCAAATTTACCTGGCTGTCACTAAAGAAAGCCGGAAAAGTCGGCCATGGCCTCCTTCTTCCCCAAGCTCCCACCTCCATTAATGCCGGTAGAGGCTTGAACGGATGGATTCCCGCCCCTCCTTGCCTTCTTCTCTTCGTCATGGCTCCTGCTCGTCATGTAACAGCACGGCGTGTTTGGAAGCCCACAATCCTAGGCAGAATCATCGTTCCATTTCATGGGACATCCCTACAATCCTCAGCGCGACCAGATGGCTTCGCGCAACATCTCACTTTCTTGATAGCTGATTTTTCACGGTGTAGAGTTGCCATTGAACTGCCATGGTGGGGTTTGAAAAAATAATCTAAAAATACAAATGAAACTTAGAAATGTAATTTTTTTAAATTTAATTATTTTGACAATTATTTAAAATACTTATTTGATATAGCAGAGACATACAAAAAGATTTGTATTTAAATAAATTGAAGTGCATAACTTAAATAGAAAAATATTCTTACTTTATAGACATTTAAAGCAAAAAATAAATTTAAAGCTTAAATAAAAAAATAAGAAGGAAATTTTTTTTTTTCCAGAAGTAGGTTAAAAAAATTTCAGTTGATCAAAAGCCTCCGTATTTTTTATTTCCCAATCAGCCCCTTTGTTTGTCATTATTATGCCAATTAATCCCTTGAAGGGCCACATAGGCAAGTTTTGGGCCTGCCCATCCATCCTACAGTAGTACTAATGGATAACAAGGGTTGATTGCTACTATTGTACCGGTGGGGAAGAAGAAAAAAACCCACGCGCTCCTTCCCCATCCTTCAGCACTGCTTGAGTCCATTAATGGTGTATTGAAGATAACTAGAGTTGAAAAATAGTCCTTCCAACATATATTGATCCTCTAGCTCAAATCCATCTTTCCAATCTCTTCTTTCTCACCTTGAGTTTTCTTCAACGGTCTCCATTGTTACGCTGCTTATAATTGCTGCTATCTTGGGCGTTCATCAGCCCATAGTTTGTGTGGCCATCTGCATAGAGCGTGAGAGTAATCAGTAGCCCTCCTTGACTTTGTCAACTCTTAATGATTAGTTTCATAATCTTCTTCAATGGATAATATCACAACAATAGTTCAATATTGCAAGATGGTCACATGATTAATTTTACTATATTCACAAATTAAGAAGAAGTTTGGGTTGAAATTTTTAACCATTGGAGGCTGAATCTATCATTGGTGATCGTGAAGTATCTTATTTTGGATGAATATTATATCCTGATGATGATTCATAGTAATGTCGGCTTCCACAGAATATTCAATGTCCACTACATCTCTCAAAGAGGAGTGGTCAATCTCACTATTGATATTGGCAATTCAGAAGCATAGCTAGGCAATACAAGTTCAACTATGTATGTCTCCTCCCGAGAAAAGTAATGGGTGAACTGTTGAAGCCTGTTTCCATTTCAATCTTTAGTTTATATTGTGTTTATGCCTACCATTGCAACCTTCTTATCAGTATATGTGAGGAGATTGTGTGCTTGTAATATTGACTTATGTTCATATCATGGACCTTATCTAATTATTTTATTAAGTATTTACTTCAAGCTAGTTTTATTCATAATGGAGGTGAAATGTACATATATTAGTTTTTCTGGTTATATCATTTGAGAAGTGTCTATACGATTCTTGATTGGAATGCACATCTTTGTAAACCACAAGATGCAAGTTAAGTATACAAGATAGTTGACATATATGTTTTCTTTCGTATTTTTAGTAAAATTGAGCGGTATATATACACCATTGTAATTACAATCGGGTTTGATGGATAGTCATCGGAAAATCCATCTTTGATGTGGCATTGTGGATGATATTATTTTAGGCATTGACCAATATTTCAACAATGCAAATCATTTTAGAGATGAACTTGGTAACTATGCTATCAAGTGCAATTTCAATTTTGTTGGTTATAAAAGTTCAAAATGAATTGTTGAATAAATTCGATTTCCATGTGAAATATAAAGAATCATGTCATGATAGAAAAATGGCCAATAATTAGATCCATGGCTTCCTATGACATTTCATTGTGGTAAAGGATATGGTACATGAGACAAACCCTTTAAGTACCATAGAGATTTAGTAGGAGGGTGAAACATTTGTGAGGGTATGGAACCACGATTGACTACCCAGGATAGCTAGAGACCCTAAAAAGTAATTTTGAAATAACAAATCAAACTTAAATTTATTCTATGCACTATCAACCATTGTGGGAACATGGCTTCTGACAAACGTAAACCCTGGTATCCTAATAATTATTAGAAACCTCCTAATTTAAGAAACTTAGCTAATAAAATAGAGATACAAAAAAAAAGGATATGATTTGATTAAGTTAAAGAGGGTTACATGGCTTTAAATGATTTAATTCATGACATAAGATAGAAAGAAAATTTCATGCTTGTCCGCTGGCCCACTTCCACTCATTTGATTGAGTGTGATGAGGTGAATGACCTCTTTGAAACTTGACTTGGATGGATTCTTAGTTTGATCCTTAATGGCTTGACTTTGGAGTATTGTTAATGGCTTTGATCTAATCCTATAGATCTTGAAGTGCACTGGCAGCTTTATGCGTGTTGTTGGTTGACTCTCTTTTGTTTGGATTTGTGCTTGGCATTCAGCTAACTGATTAACTGAGTGCAAGCCTATCTAAATTTTGTTTGCTTTTAAAGATAATTGATGGTTTTTTTATTATTGTCAATTCATCTTTGGATTTGAGATATTGCTGACCGCTTTGTGCATATTATTTGTTAACATCCTTTAAACGCAATATTTGGGTCATTAACTGACCAAGTGCAAGACTATCTTAGTTTAGTTTGAAATAGTTAGTGACTTTGGCTTTATGTTGACAATATTTGATTTAACAATCAGTGATCTTTTTTGCTTTCTTGTTGATTGAGAATCAAACTAGACATAAACCAAAATCAAGGCTAAACTTTGAATTGAATCAAATTAGATTTGAACCAAAACCAAGTCTAGAATTAAATTGAATGGAATTGAATAAGACATTAATTTTAAACAAAATCAAGTACAAATCCAATGAAGTAAGTCACCAGTAAGCACAAATCCATCAATAAAACTTTAAGCCCAATCAACAACAAACAAAAACATCCTTAATTGTTAAATCAAAGATGGTTAGCATAAGCCAAAACCACTAACTATATTCTCAAGTCAAATTGAACTAAGGTAGGCTTATACTCAACCAGCAAGTTAGTCAAATACCACATTTGAAGGATGTTAACTAATAATGAGTAAAAAGTTGTTGACAATATTTCAAATTCAAAGATAAATTGACAATAAGCAAAAGCCATCAATTATCTTTTAAAGTAAACCAAACATAGGTAGTCTTGCACATGGTTGGTTAGTCAACCAACAGCACTGCATTTGAAGGATATTAATCGACAATAAACTTAAAGTTATTAGTCATATTTTAGAACTATAGATAAATTATAACAAACAAAATGCCATCAATTATCTTCAATACCAAAGCGAACCAAGGAAGACTTGTACTCAGTCAGTTAGTCAGACAAATGTCATGTTCAAAGAAAATCAATCGACAATAACCATAAAACCATCAGTAATGCTTCAAACTTAATCCTTAATAAGCTAAAGGTCATTGATTATCAAATCAAGAATGGTTAGTATAAGCCAAGGCCACTAACCATTCTCTCAAATCAATACTAACCCAAGGTAGGCTTATATTCTTCTAGCTAGTCAACCTTAAAATCAAAAGAAGTTAACTAATAAGAAGTAAAAAATTATCGGTAATATTTCAAGTCTTAATGGAGTTAACTGATACAAGCCAAAGTAATTAATAACAATATAAAATCAAGTAAGGTTATCAATATCCTTTAAAGATCAAACCAAGCATCACGTCTAGCCAAACAAGTGCACGAGAGCGAGTAGTGGTGAACATCAAGCCTATCCCAATCTCTTCCTAATTTCATGTTATTTATGTTAAGAATTTAAATACTTTGAATTGTAAAGTGCAGGTATATACTTATTTAAGCCATGTTAAGTCATGTTCTTTCTTTCTTTCTTCTTATCTCTATTTTATTAGCTAGTTTTCTTATGTTAAGAGGTTTTTGATAATTATCAAGGTAATGAAAAATAGGGACTTGTGCTTATTGAAAATCATGTACCCATAATACCTGATAGTGCAGTATAATAAAATCAAATCAATTTATTATTTTGAGGTTACTTCTTTGGATTCTTTAACTATCTCGAGTGGTCAATTGTAGCTCCACAATCATATTTTTTAGTCTAAATAAATCATTGGGGTCCTAACCATCACCCTCGGCCTAAGGAATTCATAAAGGTCCCCACTACCTTTTAGTCTAAAGAAATCCTTCGAGATCCCAACTGTCACTCAAACTGAGGGAATCCTTTGAGGCCCCCAATTGCCATTAGCTTAAGAAAAATTTTTTGGGTCTCGATCGCAACTCAACCTAAACGAATCCTTCAGGGTTTGATGACAACTTAGTCTAAAGGAATCCTTTGAGGCTCCGGCCTCATATCATCCTAAGAAAATGATTCGGAGTCCTGACTGTTGTTCATCCTAAATGAATCCTTCGAGGTCTTGACTGTCATTCAGCCTAAAGAAATCCTTTAGGATCTTGAAACTCTGTCATATTCTAGCTATGTTCCTCGTTGTGCTAACAGTATGCCACTGTATTTTGGCGATGTTCCTCCTTGTTCCATCTATATCCCACCATATTTTGATTGTATCCCACTTGTATCCCACTATGGCCCAATTGTATCCTACCATATTTTGGTAATGTTCCTCCATATCTTGGCTATAATATTCAACTAATCAGTCACATTGAATTAAATTGGACTAAATTAGCTTAATTAAATAGAATATGTGGGACTCAAACAAATCATCAAATTTAGTTGGGCTCAATCAAACTATGAATCAAAATTGAATTAAGTCATAACTTAGCCTAAAATTAAAACCAAATTGGTTTAAGACTAAACACTAATTGGGTCTAATTAGGTCTAACTTGAACTAGAACCAGGTTGAACTTGAACTAGAATCAAGTTGAATTTGAACTAGAACTAGATTAAACCTAAACAAGAACTAGGTAGAACCTGAACAAAAACTAAGTCAACTCTGAACCAGAATAAGGTTGAACTTGAACTTGAACTAGGTCAAACTTTAATGAGAAGCAAGTCAAACTTGAACCAAAACTAGCTCAAACATGAACCAGAGACAAGTTAAACTTGAACTAGAATCAAGTTGAACTTGAACTAGAATAGGGTTAAGTCCTAAACCCAACAAAAGGTCAAATAAGTGTTAAACCCAGACCAAATAAGGCTCCAATTAGGGTTAAATCCAAAATAGAAAAGGGTCCAACATTGGTCGAATTCAAACCCAATAAGGGTCTAACATGGGTCAAAACCAAATCCAATGGAGATCCATTAAGGGATCAAACTCAAACCCAATAAGGGTCTAACATGGGTCAAACAAAAAAATCCAATAAGGGTAAATCCAAACCCCAATAAGGGTCCAACATAGGTCAAGTTCAAACCCATCAATAATCAAATCTATGATTCATTAAAGATCCAATAAGGATCAGACCCTAATCCATTAAGAATCAATTAAGAGTTGGATTTGAATCCAATGAATATCAAATAAAGGGTTGAATCCAAACCTAATAGAAGTCAGACTCGAAT
This sequence comes from Trichopus zeylanicus subsp. travancoricus, assembly GCA_005019695.1. Lineage (NCBI taxonomy): Eukaryota > Viridiplantae > Streptophyta > Magnoliopsida > Dioscoreales > Dioscoreaceae > Trichopus > Trichopus zeylanicus. The sequence goes on from RXID01022272.1 coordinate 1,712,869, forward strand.
CCTAATTAGTCTAAATTAAAGTTCAAGCCTAATCACCAAAGTTGGCTCAGACCAAGTCCAAACCTTAATTGGGCCTAACCTAGTTTAAACCCAAATCCTAATAGGATTGAATCAAGTTCAAACCCAATCCCTAAAATGGGTCCAAATCAGATTCAAGACTCAAATAAGGTCAAACCTATTTCAAACCTAAATCCTGATAGGTTTAAATAAAGTTTGAATCTAATCACTAAAATGGGTTCAATCCATATTAAATTCTAGTTGTATCAGATCCAATTCAAACCCAAATCTTAAGTGGGTTAAACCAAAGTTTGAATCCAACTTCTAAATTGAATCAAGTTCTAGCCTAAACTAGACTTGAACCAAAACTAACTCTGAGTCAAACCGAGTACGAACCAAATCATACTTGAATGAAAACAAAGAATGAAATAAATCAAGTTCAAACCAAAACCATGCTTGAACCAAAACTAATATAAAATAAATCAAGTGCAAGCCAAAAAAATACCTGAACCAAAACCAAGTATGATGTTCAAACCAAAGCAAAGATTGAACCACAATCAAGCCTAAACCTAAACTAAGGGCTTAAATGAGGTTCGAATTAAGTTAATTATAGACAAGGATTGTCAACAGAAGCTAAAGCAACTAACCAACCTTTTCAACCAAATCGAGCTAAGGTTGGCTTGCACATGGTCAACCAACCAACTAAACATTGAACTCAAATTAAAGTCAATAAATAGAAAATTGTTAGTGATACTTAAAACAAAGTGGGTTCAATTAACACAAGCCAAAGTAATCATCAGCACTCTAAAATCAAGAAAGGTTATCAACATCCTTTAAGGATCAAACCAAGCATCCTTCCACCCAAACAAGCTCTGGAGAGTCTATCTTATTGGCCGGATTGGCAACTTTTGAGGGAGAAAAGAAGTTTTCAAATAATAAAATAATTTTTCATTAAAACATAATAATCCAATAACCACTTCAAGCCAAGTCAATGACCAAATCTCAAATTGAATTACTAAGACAATTTAAGCATAAAAAAATAATCAATCTACAATCAAATATAAGATGAATTTCAATTAAAATCAAAACAAGCATATAAGTTAAAAGGAAGGTAGAAAGTGTGTGAATCAATATATGTGGCTCGTGACCAGCCATGCCTACTTTAAGGCCTCTGCTTCAATCTTGACTTAAACTCATCACTAAAGTTGTCATCTTATTAGGGTGTAGCCACTCACTTATAAACTCCACATCGAAGAGTGACTCCCTACCAAACTAATAAGCCACTCCTCATAACCCGAGGAGTGAATACTCTCACCACTCTCCTAAAACCTAGAAGAGCACTCCTCTCCTAACAACCTATGAGAGTTACAATGATAAAAAATTAAAAAGAAAGATAAAGACACTCACAACAAGAGTATCTCAAAGTTAGAGTATAATGACATTTGATGATTTAAAGATTAATGCCTATTTGAGCTCTTGTTGGGGCTATAAGGCTTTGTAAGAGGGATCTTGCTCTAAGAATATGAAAACCTAAATTCTTCACCGAGGCAAAATGTCCCAAGCCTTTATATAATTATTTGAGTAGAGAACTAGCCATTTGAGAATCACCTTTGGCTATTTCTGTCATGTTTAGGCATATGGAGTACAAAGGTTTGTAATATCCCAATGGTCAAAATTAAACTAGCTATTACAAATAATGTCATATATTTGAATGCTTGCTCATTAGGTTTGGATGCCCAAACTTTACAGTTTTGAGCATCTAACAAAGACATAAAACATTCGAACTCCAAAAAGAAGGTCTAAAAGTTACAATTTTTGAATCTTTAAGTGTCCAATTCTAAGGTTCGGGAATTGGAAGATGTTAGTGAAATAAAAGTATTTCCACTAGATTCGGGCATCTGAATCCTAATGTTTAGGCCTCCAAAGTTAACTAAAAAACTATTATTTTACTATAACTTCTATCCTTTACTTCAACATCTTTTCATTATTTATCTTGAATAAAATACTAGTTTAGTGAAGGCATTCCAAGATGAGTTTGAGTGCTAACCTAAGCTCAAATAAAGTAACTATTAAATCCCCAAGTCAACATAAAATAGAAAATCTAAACCTATAATCATGCAGTTGATCTCACAACTTAAGCATACTTTGAGCTTTCATCTTGGTCCTCAAGCTTCATCTTTAAGATATCATCCTTTTTATCTTCAAGTCATCATCTTCAAGCTTTAATCTTGAGACTCAGTTTTTCACGAGCTTGGATAATCATTGATAATGTTGAAACTTAATATAACTTAAAAAACTTGTTAAATCTTAATTTAATCATCATCAAAATCCAAAAGGGCAACAATCTCTTGCATTTTGATGATGATAAACTATGCATTGAGTAAATAAGCATGCTATAAGATATATGCACGTGAGAGTAATTATACATGATTTTTGTAATAAAGTTCAACTAATAATATATTTAACAAGTTTCACAATTATACATATTGTTCTACCCCTTTGACATCATCAAAAATAGAACTCCCCTTAAACAAGTGCATTAAAAAGAACATGGGATAGAGAGAAATAATAACAAGTATACAAATATATTATACTAATATCATGCATCAAGTGATATGAAAATTTTAGAAATGAGTAAGATATTTCATATCAATTAGCATCAAAATAATAGGTTAATAGAATCCAATATAATTTCATTTGAGGCAATAAGAAGCTCTCCCTTAATATATGCATAGATGGGCTAGAAAAATATTTTAAAAATTACATATGTGCTCCCCTATTTATGATATTAATAGAAAGCCAATAAGAATAGAAGAGTTTAAGATTAATCAAAGTAGTTATATAGCCTTCGAAGCATATTGGGATGCCATGCATATGAATCTCCTCTTCATTTTCTACAAATACAAAATGGCTATGTCTCTAAAAGAGAGTAGTAAAAATAAATACACAAGTAGGAAAATAAAAAAAATGTTCAGGAGAGATCAACACAAAAATTTTGAAAACTTGGTTAAGAAATATAAAAAAATCCAAAATATAAAAAAAAAATTAAAGATTGCCAAAAAGATTGATACTTATAGATGTTATTCTAAAAGCAAGAGCACGAGGTTTTAATACCAACTATTGGCTTAGATTGGCAGCCTTTGAGAGAGAAAATAGGTTTCCAAATACTAAAATAATTTTTCATTAAAACTCAATAAATTCGATAAGCACTTCAAGCCAAGTAGATGGCCAAATCTCAAATTAAATTACTAAGATAATTAAAGTATAAGAGAATGATCAATCTACAATCGAATATAAGATGATTTTTAATCAACATCAAAATAAGTGCATAAGATAAAAGGAAGGTAGAAAGAGTGTGAACCGATGTACATGGTTTGATGACCAACCATGTCTACTCCAAAGCCCTTGCCTTAATCTTGAGGATTTAAACTCATCGATAAAGTTGTCACTTTGTTAGGGTAAAGCCATTCCCTTACAAACTCTACACTAGAGTGTTGCTCCTTATCGGAGTCAATTGGTCACTCCTCACAACCCGAGGAGTTAGCACTCTCACCACTCTCCTAAAACCTAGAAGATCAGTTCTCTCCTAGAAACCTAGGAGAGTTACAATGATAAAAATAAAAAGGAAAGATAAAAACACTCACAACGAGAGTCTCTCAAAGTTATTTGAGGATTTGAAGTTTAATACCTATTTGAGCTCTTGTTGGGGCTAGAAGTCTTTTGGAGTGGGATCTTTCTCGAAGAATATAAAAACTTAAGTCCCTCACTGAGAAAAGACATCCCAAGCCTTGAAATAATTATTAGAGTAGAGAACTAGCCATTTGGGAATCACCCCTAGCAGTCTTTACTAAGTTTAGGTATTTGAACTATAAAAGTTTGGGCATCCACAACATTCCAGTGGTCAAAATTGAATTAGCCATTATAAATGATGTCATATGCTTGGATGCCCACTCATCAAGTTTGGTTGCCCAAACTCTACAGTGTTGGACATTTAGCAAAGACATCAGACACCTGAACTCTGAACAAGGAAGGTCTAGAAGTTACAATTTTTGAATCTTTGGACATTCGATCCTAAGATTTGGGCATTCAAAGATGTTAGTAAAACAAAGATATCTTTGATAGATTTGGCCATCCAAATCCTAAGTTTGGGCATCCAAAGTTAATAGAAAAATGACTATTTTACTACAACTTCAATCCCCTAGTTTGGCATCTTCGCATAACTTATCTTGGATTAAATGCTAGGTTAGTGAAGACATTCCAAGATAAGTTTGAGTGCTAACCTAAAGCTCAAATAAATTATCAAATCCTTGACTCAACAAAAAGTAGAGAATCCAAACTTGTAAGCTTGGAGTTGTTCTTGCAACTTGAGCACACTTTGAGCTTTCATCTTGGTTCTCAAGCTTCATCTTCAAGATATCATCCTCTTTATCTTTGAGTTATCATCTTCAAGATTTAATCCTGAGGCTTAGTCTTTCATGAACTTGGATGATCATTGATAATCTTGAATTTTAATATAATTTAAGAAACTTGTTAAATCTTAGTTTGATCATTATTAAAATCCAAAGGGCAACATGTTTACCACATTATACTTAATCAACTGCATAGGACTAGAGCAGTAGCAAGAATGAAGCCTTCCCATTCCCTTTTTCATTTCATGTTATTTTCTTTATTTTATAAATTTGAACATATTGAATTCTAAATTAAGGCTAAACCCTTACTTAAGCCTTGTACTCCAAAGCCATATAATAAATCATGTTTTCTATCTCTTATCTCTATCTTGTATTACCTATGTTTTTCACTTTAGGATATTTCTAATAATTGTTAGGATAATTGATAATAGGGGCTTACATTTGTTGGAAGTTATGAACCCACAATAATTGGAAAAATCCAACCAAACTAAATGTTTCTTGATTTGTTTCTTTAAGATTTCTTCTCAGGATCTTTTAGCCATCTCGGGTTATCAATCGCAACTCCATACATATATGATAAAATGCATGCCATGATTCATTCATTTACTCGTTGATCACATTACTGAGGAAGAGTTGGATTGCATCTAACCTTTGTATCCAACAAGTCTAATCCATCTAGAGTAGCTACTTCATGAAACCCATAGTTCAATATCTTGATATCATTGATAACTTTCTATAGTTGCTCAAAAGTGATCTAGTTGAGCCCTCGTTGTTTTCTTTCTGGGGACTTATGTTGCGATTGGCTTTCACTGGCTGTTCATTGGCACTTGGCTAGGCATCAGCTTCTTCTAGGAGGGTTCCCTCAATTGGGCACCTGAACCTAATGACCGGATATCCAAGCCTATGACATTAGTTGTAATGGCTAGTTAATTTAACCACTGAGATATTTTTGATGCTGAATCTTATGGTCCAAATGTCCAAACACAATAAAGTATAGCCAGTAACAACTAGTTCTCTTCCTAATGGATATTTTTAAGGGCTTGGGCTTGTTCAATAAAAATTTTTTTCACATCCTAGGCAATTCTTTTTTGAGAATATAAGTTTTCATAGCCCACTAGCTTCCAAGTGCTCTAAGCTTCACTTTTCAATTTTCAAATCTTTGAAGACCCTTGTACTCTTTTGAGAGGTCTTATGGTGAGGCTTGAGTATAACTTTTCATCTTTCTCTTCAAGTGTAAACACTCATAGATTGTTAGGAGTGTGAGAGATTCAAGGCTCCATATTAGAGTAGACATTTGCTCAGTTGAAAGTGAAGTTATAAGGAGGTGGCTCCATCTATGAAGTGATGACTCTAATGGAGAGTCCAAGCCCTCAAAATCAAGGCAAGGACCATGGAATAGGTATAATTGGTTGCAAAATCATGTAAAAATTATAGTGCCTTCTTTATTCTTTTCATTTCATTTATAAACATTTGTGATTTGTCTTCTTGCTTGTGGATATGTGATTTTGTACATTAGTTTGTGAAATGATTTTTCAATTGCAAAAGTAGTTATCATTTTCATTCGACCTAATTAAGCACCCCCCTACCTCTTCCTAACATTTAGTATCAGAGCCTGGTGCTCTTATTTTTGGGTTTAACCACCTAGATATTTTTGATCCTTTCTATGGTAAATTTTGATATTTCTCCATCTCTCCAAGAGGGGTAATCTTCTAAAAGGCCTCCTCTTTTTAGTGATACTCATTTTAACTATTGGAAGTCTCATATTAAAATTTTTATCAAGACAATTGATTATGATCTTTGGCATATTATGGAAGAAGGGTATAGTTCAGCTACCAAAATAACTAATGATGTGAGAGTCCCCTAAATATAGAGAGCAATGGAATGATTTAGATAAGAAAAATAATTCTTTAAATGCAAAAGTTATGAACATCTTATATTGTGCTCTTGATCCAAATGAGTTTAACTAAATTAGCATCTATGACATAGCTCATGATATTTGACATTGTCTTGAAGTCACCCATGAGAGAACAAGGCAAGTAAGGGAGTCCAAAGCAAACATATTAGTTAGCCAATATGAACTCTTTAGGATGAAATCAAATAAGTCAATAATAGAGATGTTTACACACTTTATTGACATTACGAACAATTTAAAATCTCTTAGTAAAACATATACTCATGATGAGATGATAAGAAAAATTTTGAGACGTCTTCCTAAGTCTTGGGATCCAATGGTGACTGCATATAAGAAGCCAAGGATCTCAACAAGCTACCATTGGAAGAGCTTTTGAGGTCACTCATTACACATGGGATGACCTTGAAAGATTGGAGCCAAGAGGAAGAGAAAGTCAAAAGGAATAAAACTATAGCACTCAAGGCTAAGGATGCAAGTGAGGAGAATGAAGAAGGTAGAAATGAAGAGATGGTTCTCATCATAAGAAAATTTGAGAAGTTCTTGAAAATGAAGTACATGCCAAGGAGACCAATAAGAAACTTAAAAGGCTACCACCATAGATGAAGACAATGATGTGCCCACTTGCTTCTAATGAAAAATACCCTAGGCATATGAAGGAGAATTTTCCTCTCAACCCCCAATCAAAGAATTTCAAGGGGAAGAAGCAGAAATCTATGGTTACCACATGGGATGAATTGGAGGCCGATAGTGGAGAGGCCTCATTTGATGAAGAAGTGGCAAATCAATGTATCATGACCTATGAGGATGAGATATGTTATTTAACTTTCAAAGAATTAGAATAAGAATTTGAGGATATATATGCTAGACATAAGAAATTGCTTCATAAGTATTCTCCTTTGAAAAACAAACTGCTTTTACTTGAAAATGAGTTTGATGCTTTAAAATCATCTACTAATTCTTGTTATTGCAAGAAAGACTTGAAGCAACTTGAAAAGGAAAGTCATGCTTCAAGATCATCTAGAATATCTTCTAATTATAAGACTAGTATTAATGATCTTCAAAAGGAAAATTTGGATTTGAAAAGGATACTTGAAAATTTCTTCATTAGCAATTCTACTTTAAACATGATTTTGAAAAGTCGAAAGAATGTTTTAATTAAATCTAGACTTGACTTTATTTCCTCTTCTAGATCAAAAGGAACCAAGTCTACATTTGTAAAAGCTTCAAGTTTAAGCTTTTCAAAGCTAAGATGCAATTATTGTTGTCAAACTGAACATGTCTCCTCCAGTTACACAATAAGAGAAATGTTTCTTTGAACCAAATTTGGGTACCTAAGGGGATAATCCCAAAAGTCAAGGAATCCAAACTAGTTTAGGTTCCTAAAGCATCTTCCACCCGAGATGTTTAAGTTAGCTAGAAATGACCCATGAGCTTTAAATTTGCTAAAATCCTATGGTCATTTTCCAGTTAATCTGAAATGGTGGGATTTTCTCTCTATATTAGTTTATTTTAAATTGCATTCTTGATTCATTATTTTGTTGTTTTTCTCTCTAATCTTATGGACCCATTGTTTAAGTAATTTTTGCAACCCAACTCTAACTTCTAGGATAATAAGAATTAGAGTTAAACTTTGAGTCTAATTTGTGATGAGTGGGGCCCAATTTGAAATAGAAAAGAGCTGAAAATTTGGGCCGAAATACTGAACTGAGCCATACCAATTGACTGGCTTTGATAAGTCTAGCATGGCACTATTCATAGTCAATCGATTGGTTCCAAGTCATGATCTACAGAAACAGAAATAAATTTCTTCAAATCCATCAAGAATTGATGAAATTTTCACTCAAAGAGATTAGAATCTCAAAATTTATCAATCAGAGATTCAAATATGAAAATTATGACAAGAAAATATCTCTCAAATCTGAAAATCAAATCAATCAATCATCAAAATTGGGGATTCGGTCATCCCTATAAAAAGAGGGATAGGGCACATGAATTTGACAACAATCATGGTCAATTCTAGGGCAAATTTCTGATGAATTTGAAGGCAATTCTAGGAGAAATTCTATTGGAGATCTTGTCATTAAAGAGAAAGCCAAGAAGGCATCCTCAAAGGAGTAAAAGAAGATGTAAGCATCTATGTCCTATTTGTCCATCTTTTGTTTTACTGCTTCCTCTCCCTTGCAAGGTCCCTATTACCCTATGCTATTGCTGCCCCCTCTTCCTCTTCCAAGCTTGTGGCCACCTATGGCCACACTTCTCTCCAAGTTCCTATCCTCAATATGCTTAGTCGCTTGAGTTGCAATGATTGAACCTAGAAGGATTGGGTGTTTGAACATCACCATGAATGTCCCTTCACCCCATCTAACTGTGGCCACCCATTGTCTCATTCATCGATGCTTCTCTACTAATATCACGACCACCTGAGGTCTCACTTGTCCACAAGTCTCCATCATTAGCCATGGCCACTGGCAGCCTTGAGCATCAACGAGCCTCCATCACCACTACGATCATGTGCTTCGGCAAACCTCCATCAATAATGTAGTCACCCATAGACTATGCATCAATGGACCTCCATAAATACTGTCCTCACCTATGGCCTTGTGCATTAATAGACTTCCACCAATACTGTGGCCACCAATGGCCCTGTGCATCAACTAACCTCCACAAATGCCACCGTTACCTCACTATTGCAGTTACCTATGGCCTTGTGCATTGGCAAGACCTCCATCATCCCCATGACCATCTGCAGTCTCGTATATCAGTGAGCCTTCATCACTATTGCAACCACCCTACAGTCCCCGTCTCTACCATGTGTCTCCCTTACTAGAAAACTCAAGCTCTGAAGCCCACTAATTGAGGAGGACACACTTGAACTTGAACTTGAACAAGAATGAAGAGAACTAAAATAACAAAAACTCACAACTAGTCTAGGGCTAGCTTGCAAACTTACAAATTTGAACTATAAGCTAGCTTGCAGGCTTGGATATTTGATTTTAGGCTAGCCTGTGGGCTTGCAGATTTGGACTATAGGCTAACTTGCAGTCTCATCAAATGTCTATTAGTTAGCCTACGAGCTCATATTCATTTTGGACCATAAACTAGCCTGTGGGCTCCTCAAATGTCTATAAACTAGCTTGCAGGCTTGCTGATTTGGACTATAGGCCATCCTACGAGCTTGCCAAATGTCTATAAGCCAATCTAATGGCTCGCATTCATTCAGTCTATGAGCTAGCCTGTGGGTTCACCAAACATCTATAAGCTAGCTTGCGGGTTACTGATTCAGACTATAAGTCAGCCAGTTGGCTTGCCAAATGTCTGTAAGTCAGTTTGTAGGCTAGCATTCATTTTGGACTATAGGCTAGCTTATGGGCTCACCAAATGTCTATAAGCTAGCCAACAGGTTCACATTGATTTTGGACTATAGTCCAACTTGCGGGTGTATTAAATGTCTATAAGCTAGCTTACAGGCTCATGATTATCTATTTGGACTATAGGCTACCCTGCGGGCTTGCCAAAGTTCTATAAGCTAACTAATAGGCTTGTGATCATCCATTTAGACTTTGGGCCAGCCAGTGAGTTTGCCAAATGTCTATAAGCTAGCATGTAGGCTTACTGTAATATTATCATAATTCTATAAGGACTCTCAAACCAAGACTTATGATTGTAAAATCAATTTAATAACTCAATCATGTTGAACTCAAGCAAATGTGTCCAAAAATAAATAAAGAAGATCAAATCAACTTGAACAAAGCATCAAATAAACTCAAATAGACCAAAACATAATGGACTAAAGCCAACCTAAACAATTGTCTGAATTGGTTATCCAATTCTATTAAGCTAGAAATAACACTTGCTCACATTAGGTCTAGATTCAGTCCAAATTGAGTTGAGTCTTTATCAATCCAAACTTGGGTTATTTGAGAATCATACCAAGTTAACTCAAGATGAAAACAAAGTTTGAATTAGACTCCAATCAAGTCAAACAACATTCAAACTAGATTAAAATAAATTTGAATCAAACCCCATAAGCAATATGTAACATCTCAATTGAATGAAGTTATCGTCCATACCTCATTGGCAAATAAAAATAATTCAAACAAATGAAATTATCGCCGATGTCTTATTGGCTAACAAAAATACTTTAAACCAAACGAAGTTATCACCAATGTCTTATTAGCTAATAGGAAACACTCCAACAAATGATGTTATCATTGATGCCTCATTGACTAATAGAAATACTTCAAACCAAATAAAGTTATTGCCAATGCCTTATTGGCTAATGAAAATACTTCAAACAAATAAAGTTATTGCCAACATCTCATTGGCTAATGGAAACACTTTAAATTAAATAAAGTTATTGCCGATGTCTCATTGGTTAATGAAATTATTTCAAACCAAATGAAGTTATCACTAATGTCTCATTGGCCAATGGAAATACTTCAAATCAAATGAAATTATCACCAACACCTGATCGACTAACAGAAATACTTCAAATAAATGAAGTTATCGCCATTGCCTCATCGGCTAATGGAAAGACTTCAAATAAATAAAGTTATTGCCAATGCCTTACTGGCTAATGAAAATGCTTCAAACTAAAATAAAGTTATTGCTAATGTCTCATTAGTTAACAGAAACACTTCAAACCAAATAAAGTTATCACTGACACCTCATTGACTAATAGAAACACTTCAAACCAATGAAGTCATCACCAATGCCTCATTTGGCTAACAAAAACACATCAAACCCAATGAAGTCATTGCAAATGCTTTATTGGCCTATAAAAAATATTTTATACCAAATGAAGCTATTACTAATGCTACCAAACTAATTGAGACACTTCAACAAAGGAAGTTATCACCAATGCCACCAGGCTAATAGAAACACTTCAACCAGAAGAAGTTATCACCAATCCTCAGGCCAATGAAAACATTTTAGGTTAATCCTGATAAGTTCTCAACAATGACATCTAATAAAGTTATTGCCATCTTAGGGGCATGATTGACTATGGATTTACCTCAATCAATGGTCATCATAGTAGCAGTCGAAGTTCAAATTAAGTTTTGAACTATCTCTGAGGTGGTCCAATTCAAGAGGGCACCTACTATTACACCAACCAATGTCATGGTCATGCAAGATGAGCAGCCAAAAGCAAGGGGAAAAGACTCAACTCAATGTCATTATTCCCAATGTGAAAGGTCAATTTGATGAAGACCTAGAAGCCATGCCTCAACCAGTCTTCTAGATGCTTGCCCAAAGTGAAGCTTAGTCTTTGGTTGTCTTTACCCCACTCCCCATGAGGAGCACCCAAAAGCAAGTTCAAACACATGCATGGATGAAGAAGAATTCATTCTGACTATCACAAGCAAAAGAAAGGCTACTAGAATTTTCTGCCGACTTGGAAAGCCTACCCCTTAAATGAAGGTGGTCATCACCATTCCCACCCCTAGCTATTTTACTCCAATAAGTAATCTAGAGAAATGTCAAACCAAATCACCTCAGGACTATGGCAAAAGGAGGAATTACCAAACAAAACAACAAAAGTGGCCATAAGGTTGAAACCCAACATGAGAACCCCCAAAGTGAGACTACCCACACAATTAGGGTCATTTCTCACCATGATTCTAGGATGGACCACAAGCCTATGCCCCAACTAGCTAAATGCCAAAAGAAGGTTGCATGAGTAAGGCTTACACATGAAGAGATACATTAGGAAAGAGCCCTCATGAACCAATCCTTGCTACCGCATCAAAGAGAAGGTGTGGTGAACTACTCCATGAGTAGACTTTTGATGAGGCAACTTGACTGGTGGAGAAAGTTAGCCTCAATTGAAACAACACCAAACCCAGATCTAAGCCTAAAGATGTGGACCATCATATCCTGACAGAAGCCTTAGTCAAAACTGAAAGTTCTAACTAGGAAATGACCATAGAAGTACTACAAGAAAAGTTGAGACAACTAGGGAAATAGAAAGATGAAGTTTAGAAGATGGTCGTAGAGTTGATGGAAATGATGTTACAAATGAGTCAAAAGCTTAATAAGTTGGAATAATCTTGACAGTCATCTCAAGTTGCAGAGGTGGCACAAGATGCATCTCCTGTAGATGAGATTCACAAAAATGTAGGCCCTTCACTAGCACCTCCTCCACTAGTAAGGAATACCTAATCTCTAATTTTAGAGATTCCTAATAACATGGAACTATTAACATATATACAATAGTAGATACAACAATTGGTGATTGCATAATTGAGATGAGGAAGTGACGTGGATAGGATAAACAATGCTGACAAAACATACCTCGGTCATGATGACCAAGTGCCATATCTAGGAGCTATACAATGCCTAGTTTCAAATAATTTAATGGCATAGGTAACTCTAAACTACATATAGCTCACTTTCTGACTTTATGTGGGTATTCAAGTAATAACCCTTCATTGTTACTCCACTAATTTTTAGCAAATTTAACAAGGTAGGATTTGTGTGGTATGCCAACTACAACTAGAATCCATACAACCTTAGTCTCAAATAAAAGAGGATTTTTGACTCAAGTTTGGAGGAGTCAATAACAAGGTGACTATTGCTTACCTCTTCTCAACACCAAAGTATGACAATGAATCAGTCTTGGACTATATCACACAATGGAGAAATCTTAGTATCAAGTGTAAACAAACCATAAGCTAGTTTGAGTCCATAAATTTGGTCCTCAACAGTATAAGGATGGATTGCATAGCACCCTACTTAAGTGCTTCTTCCATTCACACTTCCAAGACCTTATCATGTAAATTAAGAAGTTGGAAAGAATTGGCCTCCCAGCCTTAGCTAGTTTATAGAATTTCAAAGTAGAGAAAGATAAGGCAAAGAACGGAGAGCCTTTTACAAATATGAGGGTAGCATTCACAACAATTGATTAGAAGAAACCTCCTAAACCCATTATGAATAGAGTTAACCCTCAGCAATTACTAACTCTTAGAGGAGATGGGGAGGTAGAATCATCCAACAATCTCCAATAGAGATTCAGGAAGAAATATTCTTTCAAAAGAGAGGATAGGCAAAATGTTTTTGGATGCTCTGAAATTAGGCCTTCAACTACCAAAATGCAAAAGGCCAAGTGAGGCCAACAAAAAGCATCACCTAAACTAGTATCCTTACAATAGAATCTTGGGTTATACTCTTGAAGATTGCTTTATATTCAAAGACTGGGTTGAAGAATAATACAAAGAGGACAAGTTGACCCTCTCAAAGTTAGCCTTACCTGAAATACCCACAAAACACATCAATCACATCACAGTGTTCGAAACATATGAACCAATTGCCGAGTTTCTTTTCAGGGAATAAGTATAATATACACCCAAACAAGAACACCTAAAGGAGGTATCTCTAAAAGACTGAAAAAGCTAATAAAGAAGATGGCTAGAAACCTTGAAAAACTTGGGATGGTGATACAAAAGGCTTCATCAAAACAATCCTCTCAAAACCTCAAAAAGAAAAAAAATAGAAATAAGAAAAGGAAACTAGTTTAACTAGATGAATACACGGTTAAGAAAATGGCCATCCAAGAATACACTGATGTTATGAAAGAATATGTCCAAGGGGAAAGAGGTCAAGTAACTCTCGAGGAGTTCCTCCTCTTGCTTGGAGGATTTGAGGGAGAGAATGGGAAAGAAAACTTCCAGTGGCAACATGTGCTACCATTTTCATTGTGAAAAGCACACAATAGGGCCAATCATTGGAAACTTTCAATCACTCTAAAGACAATGAAGTCCAAGGCACAAGGTGGGAGGGAACAAATAAATTCATGGAGCATATCATTGATTAGATGAAAGTTCCTATGGGTCTCCCAGAGGCCTATCACCAAGATAACTACATCAAAGAGTGGTTCGCCTACAAATATGATTATGATGTGATTAAATTATAGCTAGAAACTATAAAAGAGTTTACTATAACTAACATGAGATATGTCAAGGGACAAATGCAAGTACTAAATGAATGCATGCAAGATATGGCTAGCCATATGAAAAGCATATCAGGTATGATTGCCATGCTTTGTGAAGAAATTGAGAGGGTGAAAAAGATGATAACAAAAAAGTCAAAGGCATACAAAAGAGCCTACAGGAGTAGTAGAAAATCACCTACCAACCCTCCTCAGGATTATGATGATTATATGCACCACCTACCCTAGAAACAGATCAAGGAGAGTAAACACTCTCAACAACAATCATTTGAATCCATTGCTTCTTGTCGCATGGTGACTCACAAAGTCATGGTAGATGCTGATGAGTAGTCATCTCACTCACCATAAAATAATCTAGCAGCAAATACTCAACTCGTTAGGTTTGGTGAGGTCCTCGTCTTAAAGCTTGCAAAAAAGTGCCTCAACTAGCTTTAGAGGAATTATGCATATAGGACATAGATGATGAACATGACTCTATGTCTGAGTCAAAATAACTCTATGATCACTTTGAGAGGCCCTACAACAATAAGCACCAAAAGAAGAAGTAGGCATTCCAAGAAAGGATTAAACAAGTTAATATTAGAACTCATGCAGCTCTTGCATCAAACCAATCCAAACATCTACGGAAGAAAAGTCCCAAATACAAAGTCTTAAAAAAGGTCATGCCAACTAATGAAATAGAAGGGTTCATCAAAGAGTCTCTGAAGATCTCTCTACAAGAAAGCCCCACGTGCATAACTTTGATGTTGAGTGGGATGATTATTAACCAGTTACATCCTTTAAAGACATCCAAAAAACTACCAATTAGGGGCATGGATCCACTGCCTCCTATCATATGATCAGTCTTGGAAGTAACTCTAAAGATGAGCCTTATTGGTCCTATGATGCTAGAATTTAACTTTGGAATACAAACTAGGTACAACTTTGAGATGAAAAGGTGTTGCCTCCAAGAGAAGCTCCAATACCTAGAGACAAGAACATTTCCAAGGGCAAAATAAAAAAAAAGAAATTCAAATGAACGAGGACATTGAGCCTTCGTAAGCTAAACTTACACTCAAGAAAGTGGAATACAACATAGTGGCCCATCTCAAAAAATATCTAGCTTTGCTAAGCGTGTTTGATGCCCTCATGATATCACAAGAACTCAGGGATACACTGATGCACATCTTGCAAAACCTAGCTAACTATTGACCATAGTTCATTGAAGAGAATATGAAGGAGTCTTGTACACATGACAAACTCCTGTCATCACATGCACAAATGATGACTTGTTGCCAGGAATGATAGAACATAATAGCTATTATAAATCACAAGGAATAGTGATGGGATCAAAATCAATTGCATCTTGATTGACCCAGGCTCCTCAATTAATTTAATGCTTTCCATACTCTAAGAGCTCTAACTTGGTCGTATGTCACCTTTCATCCAAAGTCATAACTATCCAAGGGTTTAACTAGAATATCCAAAAGTCTTTAAGAGGCATCACCATACTTCTGAAGGTAGGTAAATTAATGAATGATGCTAAGTTCTATGTAATTGATCGATGTGTTGTTGAAAGTATTATTAGCAAGGCCATGCTTACATGAAAATTAAAGAGTATCGTCAACCTACATCAATGCCTCAAGTACTTTAAGGGTAGTGAAGAATGCCAAATTGATGGAGATGGACATCCTTTTGATGTTCACAAGGTGCATTATGATGACACAAGATATTAATAGAGATCCCATGATGAAAAAGAGTTGGCTTCCATTAGTCAAATGAAGAAGAAGATTGCTAGCTTGATCTTCATCCCTCCTCATCTAGGAAGTTAAATAGAACCTTCAAATGAACAAATCTCACAATTTCACCTAGGTATCTATAATTCTAATGAAGGTGACAATGAAGGTCAAACAGAAAGTATTCTCCTTGTTACTAAAGTTCCAAAAGGCTTACTTAAGTCATTAGATGAGCCAAGCATCATTGTTGTGGGAAAACTAATAACCTTCTATGTTCCTCCATGACATAAAGGAGAAAAAAAATATTATTTTACAAGGCAATCCGTTATGTCACAAGCATGCATGAAATCTTGAAAACTGAGGAGCTAGAAGTTGATGGTGGCTTCCAACCAATGGTCATACCTAAATATTTTCCGAACTTTCTTCACAAAACAATCAAGAAATTCAGCTATAAAATTTAACAAACAAAGGAAGAAAGTCATTTCTTCAAGAATCTATGGGATCCACCTCAAGGTCATGCTTATATTCCAAAAGACTTTGCTACATTGCCTCCAATATCCATGCATATCTTATGGTCACTATTGAACCTCTTTCTAATAAGGAGGCTAATCGAACATTTTCAATGTCTTGTAACACACAAACTATATGCATGGAGCCAACCATGGTTCTCCATACATTATAAGAAGATGAAGTCCTCAATGGAGCTTCATCAGAGCCAAAGAAAAGGGTGCATGACTCAGCTGAAACAACCTTAAAACCAAAGGAGGAAACTTTGCCAAGCCGCACTCAACATGATGAACTACTTTGTGAAGAAATGATATTCAAGCCACAATAGATGAGCTAATGGAAATTAACCTAGGTCCAAAGGAAGACCCTAGGCCAACCTTTATTAGCACCCAACTCTTAAAGGAAAGCCAAGTCCAACTCAAAGTAACACTTAACAAGTACATTGACTACTTTTCATGGAACTACAAGGAGATGCCTGGACTAGATCCTGAAGTCACAATCCATAGGTTGGCTATCAATCCCAAACTTTCACCTATCAAACAAGCACCTGGGAAGATAAAACTTGACCTAGAGCAAAAGGTGATAGAAAAAATGAAGAAATTGATTAAAGTAGGATTCATTAGGGAAGAAAAATACCCATATTAGGTTGCAAGAATTGTACCACTCAAAAAGAAGAATGGCTAAATTTGCGTTTGTGTGGGCTACAGGAATTTGAATAAGGCATGTCAAAAGATAACTTTCCATTACCAATAATAGAAATCATGATTGATAATATGATCGATTTTAAAATATTCTCCTTCATAGATGGCTTTTTAGGGTATAATCAAATCAGAATAGATTATGATGATAAAAAGCATATAGCATTTTGAACACCAATTGACATTTATTGCTACAAGGTGATACCCTTTGGGCTCAAAAATGTGGGAGCCACTTATCAGAGGGCCTTGCCTCATACACCAACTAGTGGAGTGTTACATGGATGATTTGATGGTCAAATCTAAGTCTAAGGACAATTACATCCAAGACTTAAGAGTGGTTTTTGAATTTCTTAGAAAATATAATTTGAAGATGAACCCTATGAAATGTGTCTTTGGGGTATCATCCGGGAAATACCTTGGCTTCATCATCATACACTAAAGAATTTAAATTGATATGTCTAAGACTAAAGCTATTTTGGACATCCCACCACCTAACAATTTGAGATAGCTGAGGTAATTCCAAGGTCAACTCATATACATAAGAAGATTTATCTCAAACCTCTCCAGAAGCTACAAGTCCTTCTCTAAATTAATGAAAAAGGATGTTCCATTCACTAGGAATCAAGAATGACAATGAGATATTAAAGAAATAAAGTGATATGTCCTAAAGCCACTAGCCTTGGAGGCACCTATACCTGATAGAGTCTTAATCCACTGCGTGGTCATAATGGAATGGTCTTTCAGGGCACTTCTCACCTAGAACAATGAAAAAGATAAAGAAAACACACTCTATTACTTGAGTAGAATGTGAGTGGGGGCAGAGAGAAATTTTTTTTCCATTGAAAAGCACTACTTGGCACTCATATTTGCAGTAAAAAAGCTCGGACATTATTTGCTCTCTCATCAAATAATTTTAATATCAAAGGTTGACCCCATAAAATACTTGATACCCAAGCCTATACTCATTGAAAGACTGGTAAAATAGGCCCTAATCCTCATGAAGTATGATATCAAATTCACCCCACAAAAGGTAGTCAAAGGGCAAGCCCTTGATGAGTTTCTGACAACTCACTCACGTGGAGCTGAAATTAACCACCCAAGATAGCGAAAGACCCCGAGAAGAAATCTCAAAATCAAAAATCAAACTATATGGTAGTTTGGATATGCAATTAAGTGTTGTGGGAACATAACTTCCAATAGGCCCAAATCCCTATTGTTAATTATCCTAATAATTATCAGGAACCTCCTAAAGTAAGAAACCTAACTAATAAAATAGACACACAAAAAGAAGAGAAAGCATAATTAATTAAATTAATTATGGGTTAAGTAAGGGCATACCCTCACTTTACAATTTAAAGAATTTAAATTGATAAATGATATAAAATAAGGGAGGAAATGCAAAGAGCTTGATGTGTACTACCACACCAATCTCGTGTGTTGGACCATGTGGAGTCTGACTCAGATGGGTCTTGACTTGATTCTCGGTGGATGTTGATAAATTGATTTGAAGGCATCATCTAGTGGGACATGAAAGAAGAGGAGAGAGGAAGTAGTGGGAGGGACTTTAAGTGTGGCCAATAGCTTTGAGTATGTTGGCGATTAATTTCATTTGATATTATTATCGATGGCATGTCGGGTTTAGCTCGAAGTATTATTGATAGCCTTGAGTGTTGGTGATTAACTTCTTCTAATGGTGTTATAAATAGCTTATTGGGTTTTTTCACAAAACTTTCATCCCAGGGACCTATTGTAAGAAAAATTTGGCTAAGAACTTATTTGTAAAAATTTATTCAGTCCAAGAAACTAATTATAAACTTTTATATTTTTATTTTAGCCCAGATTTTGGCTGAATTCTGGGGCTGATTTTAGTCTGAATATCCTACCCACTCAGCTCACTTTAACTTAAGCTCAAGTTTCCCAACAATTCAAGTTCACATTGAGCTCAATTGTCAGTAAAACTCGACTGTGATTTAAGTCCTACTGAGATCCACATTTGAACCATAATTCATAGCATTTAAGTCTTAGTTTTGATCATATTTAATCAAATTTGATTATGACAAAAATTACCTCAAACAACCCAGTGTGGGATGACTCCCTATTGAGTTACAAACTCCCTGATGAAGATATCCTCTTCATTGAAGAAGAATAACCTTACTAGAAGTTTTTATTTGATAGGGTATCATCCATCAGACTAGGAATAAGGCTAAAGCTTCTTGGATCAAAGTAGGCATTGGACTCATATTTGTCACTCCGAATGGAGATATTTTACGATATTTCAACTCCCTCTCAAAACCATGTACAAACAATAAAGTTGAATGCAAGGCCTAATTGAAGGATTAAAAATGATCCTCAATATGGGGATACCACGCCTACATATTTTTGGTGATTTATAACTGGTCATCAGTCAAATCAATGGAAAACATGAGGTCCACAAATCTAAGCTATTGAAGTACCAAAAGAAAGCTCGAGAACTCATGGGACAAATCTCACATGTTCAAATAACTAAAGTACATCAGTCCATCAATACAGAAGTGGATTCACTATCTAGGCAATCCAAGGTATTGGTTGATCTTGATCAAGAGGAAATTCTAATCATAGTCCATAGAAGATAAGTGATAAACTCAGTATTTAGTATCAAATAACAAAAGACCGAATCTAAAGTAATAAAGGAAGTAATAGATTGGAGAATACTATTCACTAACTATCTCAAAAAGTGGAGAATTCTCATTAAATATGTCAGCACAGATGCAACGCAAGAAGAGGTTTGTGTGCTTTTTGCTTCTTAATGACACCTTTTATAGGAGATTTTTTGATCAACTATTTCTATGCCGTCTCTCAGATAAAGAAGCTAAAGAAATCATGTATGAAATAGATGTTGATGTTTGTGGGGCTCATCAAATAGGCTTGAAAATGATGATAGAAATCAAGTGTATGAGCTACTATTGGCCTGTAATGGTTACAGATTGCATTGAATATGCAAAAAATGTCACATATGCCAAATTCATGATGAATTCATTCATCAATATCCAAATTTTTTACATCCAATCGTACCTTCATGACCATTTGAAGTGTGGGGTATAGACATAATCAACTCAATTGAGCCATCTTCTTCCATAGGTCACCACTTCATATTAGCAGTAACTAATTATTTCTCTTGATGGGCAAAGACAATCCCACTTAAGGAAGTGAAGGTGGATACTATCATCCATTTCTTTCATTAAAAATCCCATATCAATTTGGTATCCCTTGGAGGATCATTTCTGACAACGGACTATCCTTCAAAAACTTTAAGGTAGGATAATTTGTGCATCATTACAAGATAGATTGGAGATATTCATCAATCTACAAGTCAGGGAAAATAGCCACACTGAGGCATTCAACAAGACCCTCTCCAAAATACTAAAGAAAGTCATTGTTAGAAACAAATGAGACCAAAACCAAAAAAATTTTGAGGCATTGTGGGCTTATCGCACCATATATTGAATTCCTATCCAATCAATACCGTATGTATTGGTGTTTGGGACTCAGGTTGTCCTAAATTGGAGGTACAAATTCCCTCCCTAACATTTGGCTTGTAAGAGAAAATCGCAATGGAAGATAATGTTCATCTTCACCTAGTGAACTAGATTCCTTGGACGAATCAAGGCTTGCAACTTGACAAAACCTGAAGATATACCAAGAGCAAATATCCAAGGCTTATAACAAAATAGGCTGACTCAAATGGGAAAGAGCCAAATATTGGATATTTTCATGTGTTTGGTTGCAAATATTTTACACTTAATATAAAAGATCATTTGTCTAAGTTTGATTCAAAACTTTTGAAGACATCTTTCTAGGCTATTCTACAACTTCCAAGGCACCTAGAGTCTTCAAGGAGTCTTCTATGGTTGTTGAAGAATCTATAAATGTTCTATTTGATGATGCTAACTATCTATTAGAGAAAAAATCAATTGATGATGATGTAGACATCTCCGAGAAATTAAATAAAATGCAACTCAAAGAGAAAGAAGAGGTTGAGTCAAGCAAAGATTTAGAAGAAAAGGATAATGAAGATGAAGGGGAAAAACAAGAAGAATAAAATGGAGATAAAAACTCCCAAAGTCATTGAAATTCAAGAGGAATCAACCAGAGGATCAAATCATTGGTAATGTTGATCAAAGGAAAAAAGTAGACATGCTATTAAATATAATCTTCATCATATTAGTTTTATTTCTCAAGTTGAACCTATGAATCTTGATGAAGCTCAAAAGGGTGCAAGTTGAATTCTTGCTATTCAAGAAGAACTAAAACAATTTGGGTAGAATCAAGTTTGGGTGCTATTTGGGTAGATTTTGTAACCAGATTCTGACTTTGAGTTTGACAAGGATTAGAGTTGTACTTTGAGTCTAATTCATGATGGGCTAGATCCAATTTGAAATAAACATGGGCTGAAACTTTAAACCCAAATACAAAATTGGTTTGCACCAGTCGACCGCTTGGCGAATAGCTCATTCAATTCTAATAAGCGAGAACCAGCCAAAAGCTTTCTACCAATTGATAGGTTCTTAGAACCATGTTTGGTAGCACTCTGTTGGTCAACTAGTTTTTCAATCGCTTATCTAGTTCAAGTTGAGATCATTGTAGCAAAAAATAAATCCTTGTCCAAATTCATTAGCAATCAATAGATTTCTTTTTTCCAGTGAAGGTGATTGTAATCTCAAAATAGAGCAATTAATAATATGAGCATCCAAATTTGAAACCTAATTACAATCCAATATAGCCCTTAAATTCAAATCAATCAATGATTTGATTTTAATATTTTGGTCCTATAAAATACCTACAAAACTAAACAAAAAGGAATTTATAGAAAGAGCATCAGACCAAATCAAGAGGAGATTAGAGAGGATGAACAACTTTGATGAATAAGCCAAAGTTTGAGTGCAAAGAAGGTATCACATAGCTTCCTCTTTGTCTTTCTTTTGTTCTTCCAACCTCCTCCTCTACACTTCCTCTTCTTTCTCTATGATGTTCCCACTATCAAAACCCTATTTGGCCCCACTCCCTTGCTCCATCCCTTCGGCAAGCTCCATCATCACTGTGGCCACCCGTGGCCCCATCTCTATCCATGTCCCTTAGGCTCCATCCACACCCACAATGCCTTCAGCCGCAGTTCACCACCACTCATGATTGTGTTTAGCCAAGATCCAATAGAATCCAGCTCAGATTCAAAGGAGAAGTGTCATCCTATTCCAACGGAAAGCAAAACAGAGAAGAAAGAGAAGATGGCCTAGACCTAAAGAAGATGGAGCACCACCTTGCTCCGGTTGAGAAGAAATCAAAGGGGAAGAAGAAGGAGGAATTAGGCATGAAGAGGAAGAAGAAGGAAAGAAGAGGAAAAGTAGGAAAGAAAAAGAAGAAGAAAAGTTTTAAAAAGAAAAAAATTATTGCTGCCAGCCTATTTGGGAAAGTGAAGAAATAAAGGAGAAAGAAAAGATGGAACTAAAGAGAAGAAAAAAATATAACAAGTTTTGTTAAATATGCATGTTTCCTTCAATTAACCTAGGACCAGTCTACAAGCTCATTCAAAAGTCAACTCTAGCCTATAACTTGTCTGCAAGCTAGCTTGAAAGCTATTCTGACCATGGACTAAACTATGGGCTCGCTTGAAATTAAACTCCGGTCTAGGGCTAGTAGGCAAGCTTGTTCAAAAGCTATTCTAACCAAGGGTCACCCAGTGGGCGCACTTGAGAGTCAACTCCAACCTAGGGTTAGCCGGCAGGCTTGACCAAAAGTCATTTTAACTGAGGGCTAGCTTACAGGGTTGACCAAAATTCAATTCAGCTAAGGGCTAGCTTGTAGGCCCACCTATATGTCTTTTTAGACCAAAGGCTAGCTTACGAGCTTGACTGAAAGTCCAATCAGTTTAGAGCCAACCAAATTCTAACTAAAGGTACAAGCTCTCTTGAAAAGTCTTAATCAACTAAAGATCAACTTGTGGGCTCACCTGAAAGTCAAAACAAATCAGCTCGTTGGCTCATCCAAAGTTATTATGACAACTAGGGGACTCTCATACTAAAATAAAATTGATAAACATAAAATCAATTAAATAACTCAATCACATTGAACTCAAGCCAATTTGGTCAAAGCAAGTAAGCAAAATCAAAATGACTTAAACAAATCACTAAATTGAGCTAAATTGACAAAATAAATGGACTAAAACTGGTCATCAATCTTCTATCGATCATCTGATTCCCCAAAATAGTCAACTGATTCTTGTCTATCAAAAGTCAGTATGCGCTCTGTGTTTGCCCATAGTGGCAACTTAAGAGGGGATGTGAAGTAGGTTTTGTGAGATAAATAGTGATTTTCAATAAAATCAAAATCTAATTTAAATTATCAAAGCAATATCACATAAATTTTGATCAACCATAGGTGCAGTCATGTAAATAAAGTGAGGAATGAGTCCACTATGATTTAATATGGTTCAAAGACCAACTGCTCCTACTCCACAGCCCTTGCCTCTCTCTTCAAAATTTAATCACTCTACTAGTGATGTTGCTTCATTAGGGTAAAGCCATGCCTATACAATTGATCTTACTCCAATTGACAAGATCCACTCCACACTAGAGCCTTTATACACTCACACTCCTAACAACCTTAAGCAATCTTCAAGCCATCTACATATCTTCAATTCACATTCATTGAATCATTATCATTCCTCAATCTTCGTCATGATCATCTTCATGTACATCTTCTTTTCAAGGCTTCTAAATAGTCTTGAATTCTATTTTAACCTAGGCTATGCTTCAAGATACGTTGCTCAAGAAATTATCAAATACATGGTTTGGTCATAATCAAGACTACAAAGGGCAACACTATGCTAGTTGTCTAGTACCCACAAAGGTTGATTGGTTTTGATGAACCAAGAAAGACACCCACTCTTTTGAATAACTGATACTCGAACTAGTTATTTGGTTCTAAGGAACTTGGAATGATACCCTTTTAGCCAATCAATGGGTACATCATCCAATCATTTGTTTCATTCAAAAAACTGATAATCTGGGTTCAAATTCAATACTAATTGGATCAAGCCTTCGTTAGTCCAAATTGAGGTCAATTTGGGTTAAAATTAAGTCAATCTGGGATCAAAAGGAGTTTGAATTGAACCCCATTCAAGTTAAATAAATATTTAAAATAAATTAAAATAAATTTGAATTAAACTCTGATTGATCCAAGCCAAGTTTGAATAGAACTCTGAACTAAGTCAAACCACATTCGAACTAAACAACAACAAGTTTGAATGTAACTCTAAATTGAGTCAAACTACATTCAAATTAAACCACAATAAGTTCACATAGAACTCAAAATTGAGTCAAACCAAATTTGAACGAAACAACAACATGTTCAATAAAGCTCTAAACTGAGTCAAACCACATTTGACCTAAACCATAACAAGTTCAAATATAAATCTGAATTGAGTCAAACCATATTTGAACTAAACTACAACAAGTTTGAATAGAACTCAAAACTGAATCAAATCACATTCAAACTAAATTATGAAAAGTTCAAATAGAACTCTAAATTGAGTTAGACAATCTTTGAACTAAACTACAACAAGTTTGAGTAGACCTCTAAATTGAGTCAAACTGCACTTCACAATAGTCAAACCAAAAAGCCGTTGGTGACAACCGCTTAAAACTAGCCAACCCCTAAAGCCATTGGTGAAGCTTTGTTCAAAGCTAGCTAACCAAAAAAGCCATTAGTGATGATTCCTTCAAAGCTAGACAACTCCAAAAGTCATTAGTGATTCTCCCTTCAAAGCTAGCCAACCCCAAAAGCCATTGGTGACACTCCCTTCAAAACTAGCTAGCCCTAAAAGTCATTGGTGACACTCCCTTCGAAGCTAGCCAATCCTAAAAATAGTTGGGGATGCTCCATTTAAAGTTAGCCAATGCCAACTGCCATTGGAGATGCTCCTTTCAAAGCTAGCCAAGCTTAAAAGCCATTGGGCCACTCCCTTTAAAACTAGCCAACCCCAAAAGTCATTGGCAATGCTCCCTTGAAAGCTAACTAACCCCATAGGCTATTGGTGACACCCCTTTAAAGCTTGCCAACTGTGAAAGCCATTGGTGATGCTCCCTTCAAGGATAGCCAACCCCAAAATCCATTAGTGACACTCTAAACCTAATCAATAATATGCCAAGAGACTATTGATTATCAAATTAAAAAATAATTAGCATAAAGCTAAGGCCACTAATCATTCTTAAGACAAAATATCAAAAGAGGTTAGCTGAGAGCAAGCAAAAATCCATCAGTAATACTTCAAATCCTAATAAGGTCAATTGACACAAACTGGGATAGTCAGTCATACTCTAAAATCAAGTTAGGTTATCAGGATCCACCAAGGATCAAGCCAAGCATCCATTCGAGTCAAACTCCACGTAGTCAAGTGTATGGGAGTAGGGCGACTAGGAACATCAAGCCTTTCCCACTTCCTTTTCTCATTTCTTATTCTTTCATGATTATGATTTTAAATTCATTAAATTGTAAGTGAGGATATGCCCTTACTTAAGTCATGTACCTTTTTCTCATGTCAATCAAATCATGAGTTCTTCTCTTCATGTCTCTATTTTATTAGCTAGATTTCTTACTTTAGGAGATTTTTGACAATTGTCAAGGTAATTAACAATAGGAGTTTGCACCTGTTGGAAGTCCAGTTCTTATAATAGTTGATTGTGCACTCAAACCACCATTAATTGTGATTTATTATTTCGAGATTGCTCCTCAGGGTCTTAGCCATCTTGGGTGATCGATTTCAATCCCACAAATTTTGGCGTACCTAGTTGGACCTAACTTCTTCTCCAATGTAGAAACCTAGCTAATATGATAGAGATGTCAATAAAATAAAATTATAAAAAACTAATCAATTGTGTTCTCTTTTATAGAAGAAAGCATCAAATGATATCAACAAAGAACATCCCTACCCAAACATAAACCATCTCCCTACCCAAACATAAACCATCATATTGGGGAAAGGATCAGTTGTGCATTTACCTTAATCAATGATTTTCATAGGAGTAGCTAAACCTCAAATTGAGTTTGAAACCATCTCTGAGATCATCCAGCTCTAGAGGGCACTAGCTAGTTCGCCAACCAATATTATAGTCACATAAATTGAGTCTTCTTTCACATTCCATCAATGGAAAAGAGATCCAATGTCATCATTCCCAATGAGAAGAGTTAATCTAATGAGGAGCCATAAACTATGCCTAAACTACCAAGGGCATTTATTTTCCAAAGGTTAGGCACAAAGTGAGACTCAGTCTTTGATTGCCTTTGCCTTATTCCCTAGGAAGAGCAGTCAAAAGCAAGTCCAAACACATGCATGGATGAAAAAGAACTCATACTAACTATCTTAAGTAAAGAAAAGGCTACTAGAATTTTCATACTGACATGGGAAGCCTGCCCCTCTAATAAAGACAATTATCACGATTATTTTGTCTTTCTCGGTTTTGATGATGAACAAACTATATTTAATGATCACTTGAGTTATATTTAGCCAAAGGACTTCAAAGCTCTCAAGGGTACATTCAAAAGATTCAAAGAAAAGGGAGCACAATGGTGGATCAGCGAGTATGGCCAGAAGATATCATAGGATGGTGCGAAGTGACTTAAAAGTATCTACAACAACATGAAGATTAATAGATGACATAGACAATGTCAAAGTAACTCGAGAACTAGGCATCAACTAGGTTTATCATCTCTTTTATTTTTAGTCTAGTCAAAAATTTGCCTTAAGACTAATTGTTTAGTGTTCTTTATCGTGTAGAGTTCTATAGGAAGCTCTTAGCAAAGCTTTTATTATTGAACCAGATGTTTGATTCTGAATCAGATGATTGGTTAGGTTAGACTAAAGATTCAAAGATTTAGACCTATATAGAACTGGATGATACGTCCAGCTAGTGGTTTAAGTTTTGGTTTATGAACCAGAATCAAATGCCTAATTTGTAACTAGACATCTAGTTGGGATTCAACTTCTAATTTAGTTATCAAAATCAGATGACTGATTAGGAACTATTTGACCAACTGGGTTGTGGGCCAGTTCTAATAAATTAGAATTGGTCGATCGGTTATTTGAAGCGGCAGTCTGGTTCAATTTTTTTGTGCTAATAAAGGCTATGTTTTGGTTGTTGGAGTGAACTTAGTCGTGGGATCTCACCCCTAATGGTTAGATTTGATGCTAAAGGTATAAATAGAGTGGAAGAAAGGTATAAATAGAGTTGAAGGGGCTTCTCTAAATAGTTTTTTGCAACTTCTAATCTTTGTGAAAAAGTGATTAAAGCCCTTTTAGCTCTTTGGACTTCAAATTGCTCTAAACCTTTCAATCTTAAGAAAATTTTTAGTGCCCTTTCACTCAATCTTGAGAGATCTTTGTGCAAGCTTAATTTGTACAATTTTCTTTCAATTTTCACTTGTAATCCACTCCAAAAGTATTTGGAGAGTTGAGAGACTCAAGTTTTGGATTGGAATTTATCATTCCAGTTGATGCAAGAGGAAGTGTAAGGGGTTGGCTTCATCAACGAAGTCACACTCTAGTGGAGAGTTGAAGTTCTCAGGAGAATGGCAATGGGCTATGGAATAGGAGTAGTTAATCTCTAAACTAACATTGTGATGTACACTTTATTTACTTTATTTACATAATTACAATTGTGATTGATTGAGATTCACTTGATATCATTTTGGTGGATTGAATTGATTTTGATTTAATCAAAAAGTGCCATTATTTCTCAAAAACCTAATTGACCCCCTCCCCCCTCCACTTCTTAGGCAGTTTTTGTGATTTCAATTGCTATTAGAGCTTGGTGCTTTATTTTTGGCTTAACTGCCTATAGTTTTTTGATCCATCTTAATACCAAATTTTAGTTTTTTTCTATCTCTCCAAAAAGGGCAATCCACAACTAGACCTTGTCTTTTTAATTAAAATTTTATTAAGGCTATAGACTATGATCTTTGGCATGTTATGGAAGAAGGGTATACTCTACCCACCAATGAAATTGATGGTGTGAGAGTTCCCATGCCTAGAGTAGAATGGAATGAGTTGAATAAGCAAACCATTCTTTTAATACAAAAGCAATGAACATTCTCTATTATGGTATTGATCCTAATGAGTTTAACTGAATTAGTATATATGAGACAGCCCATGAGATTTGGCATTGCCTTTAGGTAACCCATGAGGGCACAAGGCATATCAAAGAATCTAAAGTGAACATATTAGTTAACCAATACAAAATCTTTACAATGTAATCTAATGAGTCGATAACAAAAATATTTACTCATTTTATGAATATTATCAATACCTTAAAATCCCTTGGAAATGTTTACACTAATGAGGAAATTGTGAGAAAGATTTTAAGGTATCTTCCAAAGTCATGGGATCCCAAGGTGACCATGATTCAAGAGGTGAAGGATCTCAACAAATTATCCTAGTAGGAACTCTTGGGATGATTCATCACTCATGAGATGACCATGAAGGATAGGAGACAAGAGGATGATGAAGACAAGAAGAAGAAAGGGTTAGCTCTCAAGACAATGGAGTCTAGTGATGATGAGGAAGATAATGATGAAGAAATGCCTCATCACTAGAAAATTCAAGAAATTCTTAAAGAAGAGGCACATGACAAAAAGACCTATAAGGAATGAGAAGAGCTACAATAATGAAGATGATGAGGATGTGCCGATGTGTTTCAAATGCAAGAAGCCTAGACACATGAAAGTCAATTGCTCTCTCAACCCTCAATCGAAGAAATTCAAAGGAAAGAAGAAAGGCAATAGTGGCTACATGGGACCACTCAGAGGAAGAGAGTGAAGATGCATCATCTGATAAAGAAATTGTAAACTTGTACCTCATGGCCATTAAGAATGAGAGATGTGATTTAAAATTGGATGAATTTCAAAATCATTTGAAAATTTATATGCTAGACATAAAAGATTACTTCCCATGTATGCTTATTTGAAAAACAAGTTGAATTTGCTTAAGTGATTTTGAATCATTGAAATCTTCTACAAATTCCTGTGATTGCAAAATGGAGGTTGAGCTTCTTCAAAAAGAAAATCTTATTTTAAGATCCTCCAAAATATCTTGCAATTGCAAAAAGAGTCTTGAAAAGCTTTAAAAGGAAAATGCTAATTTAAAAAGACTCTAGAGAATTTCTTCTATGGAAACACTACTTTGAATATGAGTTTCAAAAATCAGGGGAATGTTTTAAGTATATCTAGACTTGGTTTAATATCCTCTTCAAAATCTAAAGGTACCAAGTCTAGTTTTGTAAATACTTCAAATACTACAATTTCAAAATTAAAATGTAACACTTGTTGCCAAAATGAACTTGTCTCCAAAAGTTGCCCAATTAAGAGAAATTTTTCTCCTAAGCAAATTTACTTACCTAAGGGGATGATTTGTAAAGCTAAGGAATCTAACTACTTTGGATTCCTAAAACATCCTTTACTTGAGTATCATAAGTTAGCTAGAAGTGGCCCACAAGTATTAAATTTCCTACATTCTTTTGGCCATTTTCTATCTAATTAAAAGGTAGGATTTACTTTTCTTATCAGTTTATCATTCATTGCATTGTTTAATTTATTATTATAATTATTTACTATCTAATCTTATGGACCCATACTTAGAGTGGGTTCTATCCCAATATTCTTGATTGTTTTTAGCTATGCTTCCACTCCAAAGACCAAAGAGATAAATAGTTTCTAGACAGTGGTTGCTCAAGACACATGATAGAAAATCCATCTATATTTGTAGAGCTAAAAGAGAAGGATGGAGAACACATTACTTTTAGAGATAATGGTAGAGGTTAAATTATAGGCATTGAAAATATTTCTATTAGATCTTTTTTAATTAAAAATATTCTTTCAGTAGAAGGTCTTTTTGGGAAAAAAATTGACCACTCGAAATAGCAAAGGACTCTAAGAAGCAATCTTGAGAAGACAAATCAAATTGTGTGGTGGTTTGAATGTGCAATCAGGTGTTCAGAAATATGACCTCCAATAGGTGCAAGCCCCTACTGTTAGTTACATTGATAATTATTAAGAACCTCCTAAATCAAGAAATCTAATTAATAAAATAGAGACACAGAAAAAGGAGAAAGCATAATTTGATTGATTTTAAAGAAGGGATACATGGCTTAAGTGAGGGCATACTCTCCCTTTACAATTTAATGAAATTGAACACATAAATGACATGAAATAAGAAAGGAAGTGGGAAAGGTTTGATGTTCACAGCTGCCCCACTCCTGTGCACTTGTATGCATAGAGTTTGACTCAAACAGATGCTGATCTTTGGTGGATATTGATAACTTGGCTTAACTTTAGAGTATGATTGACTATCTTGGTTTGTGTCAGTTGACTTCTTTTGAGCATTGATTTGAAAGAATGATTAATAGCTTTATCTCATAGTAATTATTATTGATTTGATAATTGACGACCTCTTAGGCATATTGCCAATTAAAATTATAGCATCACTGATGGCTTCAAGCTTATGATGATTGAGCTTAAAGTTTGACCAATATTTATGCATATCATTAGCTAACTTCTTTTGAATAAGGCATCTGGCTAACTAACCAAACATGTTCAAGCCTACCTTAGTTCAGTTCAATATGATTAGTGATCTTAGCCTATATTGAATATTTATGATTTGATAATCGATGACCTCTTAGGTGTATTGTCGATTTAAATTTAAGATGTTGCTAATGTCTTTTGAGCATTTGTTGGCTTTGCTTAAAATGTGGTTAATAGCTACAAGCGTGTTATTGGTTGACCTTATTCAAACATAGCATCTAGTTGACTGGCTGAGCAAGTTCAAGCCTATATTTAGTTTAGTTTGGTTTGATATTTAGACTTGGTTTGGTTTAAGTTTGATCTAAATCAATTAAATGTTCAAAAATTGATCTTGATTTAAATCTAATGTGATTTGATTCAAGTCAGGCTTGACCTTGTGTTGTACCCTTTTCAATTTCTTAATAGATCCTTAATGGATCTTTGATCCAAACCCTTGATAAGTTCTTATTGGATCTTTAATGGATCTTAGATTTGATCCTTATTGGGTTCCTGATGGATCCTTAATGGATTTTGAATCTAACCCTAATGGGATTCTTGATGGATCCTTAATGGATTTGGATCCAATGCTTGATGGGTTCTTAGTGGATCCTTAATGGATTTTGGATCCAACCCTTGATGGGTTCTTGGTGGATCCTTAATGAATCATGGATCTGACCCTAATTGGGTTCTTAATAGATTCTCAATGGATATTGGGTATGACCATTATTGGGTTCTTAATGGATCCGGGCTCAATCCATTGATGAGTTTGATTTGAATCTTAATGAACTGGGATCAAGTTCAAGTTGATTTAGGCTCAACTTGGTTTTGGTTTAGACTCAGCCTAGTTTTCATTTCAATCTAAGTTTGATCTAATTTTATTAGAGTTTGGGTTGAACTTGATTTAACCCAATTTGGATTTGATGTGAATATGGTCTAACCCAATTAGGGTTTAGTTTAAATTTAGTTTGATCTCAGGTAGACCCAATTTGAACATAGTTGGGGTTGGGTCTGAACTAATTTGGTTTGGATTAACTTAATTTGGATTTGAGTATAGTTCAATATGAGTTTTAATCCATTAGCTTGATTGACTTGTTCCATTTAGTTATTCATTTGGGTCAATATAGTTTTATTTGTTCAATGTTATTGAATCATATTAATTTAATTAATTTAGCTTAATCAATTTAGTTCACGAACCCTCAAGCTATCATGATGAATTTGGGTGAGCCTGTAAGCTGACCTCACGTCAATTTGGACTTTTTGTGAGCTCACAAGCTGACTTTAATTTAGACGTTTAGCGAGCCTACAAGCTAGCCTAAGTATGAATAGATAATCGGTGAGCTCGCAAGCTGACCATAGTCCAAACAGACATTCGACAAGCTCGCAGGTTAGCTATAGTTCGAATAGATGTTTTGCAATCTCACAAGCCATCCTTAGTCCAAATAGATATTTGGCAATCTTGAAAGCTAGCCTGAGTTCAAATAGATGTTCGATGTGCTTGGAGGATGGTTTTAGTCTAAATAGACATTCGACAAGCTCACATGCTGGCCTTAGTCAAAATAGATGTTCAGCTATCTCACAATCTAGCCTTAGTTTGATTAGACATTTAGTGAGCTCGCAATCTAGCCTTATTTTGATTAGACGTTCAGCTAGCCAATGTGTTGGCCTTAGTCCAAATAGATGTTCAACTAGCTTGTAAGCTAGACTTAGTCCGAATAGACATTCAATTAGCTCACAAGCTGACCTTAGTCTGAATAGACATTCAATGAACTCGCAAGATGGACTTACTCCAAATAGACATTTGGTTACACTACAGATTGACCCTAGACCAAAGTTGACTTTTGGGTGAGCCCACGAGCTGGCCCTAGATTGGTGTTGGATGTTTGTCAATGCACAGAGTGGTAGGTGGCCACGATGGTGATAGAGCTTGTTGATGTGCTAAAGAATAGTGGTTGGTCACAGTGTTGATGATGGTCTGTTGATGCACAAAGCCGAGGGTGGCTATAGTGTTGATGAAGTTTAATCAACATGCCAAAGGATTGCTAGTGTCTATGGTGGTGAATTTTCATCAACATGCCAAATTCTCATTTTTTAGCCAAAAGAAAGAGCCCCTTTTTTTCTGGCCAGAATCTTCCTCTTTCTTTTTTTCTTGCCTAAAGCAAAAGCCCTTTTTTTTTTATTTTTGTAAAGGCCTTCTTATTCCTCCTATCCTGATCTCACCCATCTCGACATGGAGCTTGTCTCCATGACTCCCCACCTAAATCCTGGCTAGATTTGGTTGGATCCAACATATCTAACAACGGGAGGCAACAATGGTGGCTGGAGTAGCTACTCAAGGATGTAAGCAACGATGAAGATGGCTAGCTTGGGAGAAGCTAGTCGAAGGTGATAGTGGGAGGCTTTTGGTTGGTTAGTGAGGCACAGGAGCTAACCGAAGAAGGGCAGCTCAGGTCGGAGGCTCCTGCTTTTTGGGTCTGCAGCTTGATCCAGCTGAATCTTGGCAGAGCAGGTCACGAGCAGCAGGTTGCTAGTGTAGTGGAGGCCAAGGGGTGCTTGTTGGAGGTAGAGGCTAGATGAGTTGTGTTGTGGGCAAAAGCCAAGCAGAGCTATGCAGGTAGGGTCTAGTGGGTAGTGAGACTAGAGTTCTAGCGAGGCTCGGGCTTTGGCAAGTAGGCAGCACAAGTACAGGGAAGAGGTTCAGAACAGGCTGATTTTGGGGTAGGCGCCTAGCAGGGCTGGAGGACGCATAGGCCATCCAAGCATCATCAACGAGGGATGCCTAGTTGGAATTCTATTTCTGATTTAGTTATTAGAATCAAATGACAGACTGGGCTATGGGCTAGTTCTCATAAACCAAAACCGATCGACAAATTATCTAAAATGGTCATTTAGTTCAAATTTTCTGTGTGAACAATGATTAGCTTTTGGCCATTGGAGCAAACCTAGTCTAGGATTTCATCCCCAATGGCTAGATTTGACCCCAAAGGAATAAATAGAGTTAAAGGGGTTTCTTTAAATAGTTTTTTTTTTGCAACTTCTAATCTTTGTCGAAAAGTGATTAAATCCCATTTAGCTCTTCAGCCTTTAAATTGCTTCAAAACTTAATTTGTACTATTTCAAATTTCCATTAGTAATCCACTGCAAGGTTGTTTGGCATGATTGAGAGACTCAAGCTTTAGATTGGAGTTTATCTTGCTAGTTGGTGCAAGAGAAATTGTAAGTGGTGTGGCTTTACCAATGAAGTGACAATCTAATAGAGAGTTGAAGTCCTCAAGTGCGAGGCAAAGACCATGGAGTAGGAGTGGTTGGTTTCCGAATCATGTTACATTGAAGTGCACACTTTCTTTACTCTATGAGAACAATTGAGAAAACAAGGGAAGAGAAAGATGAAGCTCAGATGAAGGTTATGGAGTTGATGGAGATGATGATACAAATGAGACAAAAGCTCAACAAGTTGGAGAAATCTCAACAATCATCTCATGCTGCAGAGGTGGCAAAAGATGCACCTCCTATAGATGAAATCTATGAAAATGTAGGCCTTGCACAAGCATCTCCTCTACCAGCAAGGGATAAAAAATCCCCAATCTCAAGCATTCTTAAGTTCATGGAATTGCCAGCATGCATACAACAACAAGGGCAATGAATGGTGGTTGCAAAATTAAGATAAGAAACTAACATCAGTATGATAAATGATGCAGATAAATTATACCCTAGCCATCATGATTGAAAGTCATATCCCAAAGGCTATACAATGCTTAACTTCAAATAATTTAATGGCATCGGTAATCCTGAATAGTATATAATTTATTTTGTGACTATGTGAGGATTCAAGTAATAACCCCTCATTGTTGCTCCACCAATTTTCAGCAAGCTTAACTGGAATAGCATTTGAGTGGTATGCCAGTTTATAATCAAAACCTATATGAATTTGGTCACAACTGAAAGAGGCTTTTTGAATCAAGTTTGGAGGAGTTAGCAACAATGTGGCCATTATAAACTTCATCTCAATACTAAAGTACGACAGTGAATTAGTATTGGACTAATCACATGATGGAGAAATCTTAGCATTAAATGCGAACGATCCATAAGCCAGTCCTCGATGATATAAGGATTGGATGACACCCTACTAAGAACTTCTTCTATCTACACTTTTCAAGACCTCATTGTGCAAGTCAAGAAGTTGGAGAGGATTGGTCCACCAGCCATGGCTAGTTCACAAAATTTCAAACTAGAGAATGATAAAGCAAAGTGTGAGGAGCCCTCTGAAAATGTGAAGGTAGCATTCAAAACAAATGAGTAGAAGAAGCCTACAAACCCCACCATGAATAGAGGTAATCCTCAGAAATTACCAACTTTAGAGGAGATAGGGAAGTAGAATCCTCTTAACAATTTTCTATATAAACTCAGGAAGGAAATACTCTTTTAAAAAAGAGAGGGTAGGCAAAATTTTAAAGGATGCTATGAAATTAAACCTCCAATTGCTAGAATGTAAAAGGCCAAATGAGGCACACAAAAAGGATCATCCAAATTATTGTCCTTACCATAGGGTCTTGGGATATATCATTGAAAATTGCTATGTCTTCAAGGAATAGATAAAAAAGACAATACTGAGAGGGCAAGTTGACTCTCTCAAATTAGCCTTGTTTGAAATACTACGTAAACACATTAATCACATTATTGTGTTTGAGACATATGAACCACTTGCCAGACTCATTTTTAGGGAGAAAAAATGACACACCCAAAAATGAGCACCTTTGGGAGATCTATATCTCTAAAAGGCTAAAAAAAAACTGATAGAGAAGATGGATAAGAGGCCTAAAAAGCCTAGGATAGTGATAAGGAAAGCTTCATCAGAATAAACTCCCCCACCTACTCAAAACATCAAAAAGAAAAAGAATAAAAATAAGAAGAGAAAACTGGTTCTACCGAAGGGGTACATAATTAAGAAATCAACCATCCAAGAATACATCAATGCCCTAGAAGAATATGTCCAAAGAGAAAGAAGTCAAGTAACTCTTCAGGAGTTCCTCCTTGATGGACTCAAAGCTTTGCTTGAACTCTCTGACACTGAGAATGGGAAAGAGGAACTTCCAAAGGCAACTTCTGCTACCATTATTACTATTGGAAGCTTGTAGTCAAGCCCATCACTAGGGTCATCTCATCACTCTAATGATGAGAAAGCTTAGAGCACAAGGTAGGAAGAAGCAAACTATAACTATGATACTATAAAAGATCTAGCTAGAACTAATATCAAATATGCCAGGGAATAAATGCAAATGATGAATGAATGCATCTAGGCTATGGCCACCCATATGGAAAGTATGTCAACTATAACTACCATACTTTGTGAATTGAGAAGATGCAAAAGATGGTAGCTAGAAAGGCAAAGCCACACAAAAGTGCCTACATGAATGGCAGTGAATCACCTACCAATCCTCCTTGAAACCAAGATGATCATCCATGCCATCAACCCAAAAAATAGGTCAAGGAAGACAAACACGATTAGAGATAATTATTGGAGTCTATTGCCTCTTGTCACATGGTGACTCACACAGCTGGGGTTGACACTAATAAGTAGCCATCCTGACACCATCAAGCAATCTAGTAGCAAATGATCAACCCATTACGTTTAGTAAAGTGCCAACCCTAGAACCTATGGAAGGGTGCCCTCTACCAACTTTAGAGGAATTACACATACAAAAAAAATAGATGATGAATATGACTCTATGTCTGAGTCAGAATAACTTTATAATTACTTCAAGAGGCCCTACACTAGTAAGTGCCAAAACTAGAAGTAGGTATTTTGAGAATGAATTAAACAATCTAATGATAGAGTTCATTTAGCTCATGCATTGTGCCAATCAAAACATCTACAAAAGAAATGCCCTAAATGCAACGTTCTGAAGAAGGCCATGCCAGCTATGAAATAGAAGGGTTCATCCAAAAGTCTCTAAAGATCTCTCTACAAGGAAGACCCATATGCCTAACTCCAATGTTGATAGGATGATTATTATCCACTGACATCCACTAAATATATTCAGAAAATTATTTATCGGAGGCAAGGACCCACTACCTTCTATTATATGATTAGTCTTGGTAGTGACTCTGAAAAAGAACTTTGTCAGTCTTAAGATGCGAAAATTCAATTGAGAGATATAAGCCAAAACTCAAAGGTGGAAACCCTCAACACAAGCGTCAATGCCTAGAGACAAGAATATCTCCAAGGACAAGGGAAAAAATGGAAATTCAAATAAATAAGGACATCAAGCCTTCACAAGCTAAACCTGCACCTAAGAAGGTGGAATACAATATAG
Organism: Trichopus zeylanicus subsp. travancoricus; assembly: GCA_005019695.1. Taxonomy (NCBI): domain Eukaryota; kingdom Viridiplantae; phylum Streptophyta; class Magnoliopsida; order Dioscoreales; family Dioscoreaceae; genus Trichopus; species Trichopus zeylanicus. The sequence goes on from RXID01022272.1 coordinate 1,749,950, forward strand.
TATCTCATCTCAGGAAAATCCCTATCATGCTAAGTGTGCTTGATGCCCTGATGATGTCACAAGAAGTTAAGGATATATTGGTGCACATCTTGTAAAACCTAATTGATTATCAAACATACTTCGCTAAAGAAAAAATAAAAGAGTCATTATATGCTAGACAGGCTCCCACCATTTGCTTTCACAAATAAGGGCCTACTTCCAAGAATAATAGGACATAACAAGCCATAATATATCATAAGGAATAGTGATGGGATCAAAGTCAATCACATCCTTGTTGACCTAGGATCCTTGGTTAATTTGATGACTCTCTATATTCTAAGGGCTTTAGCTTTAGATGTAGGCCACCTATTGTCCAAAATTATAACCAACCAAGGGTTTAATTAAAATAGCTAAAGAGTTTTGGGAGCCATAATCCGAAAGTAGATGAATTAATGACTAATTTTAAGTTCTATGTAATCGAAACTGACACATCATGCAAAATATTATTAGGGAGCCCATGGTTACATGAAAACAAAGTGGTGCCATCAACTCTACATCAACGCCTCAAATACTTTGAGGATGGAAAGAACATCAAATTGATGGAGATGTACATCTTTTTGATGTTCGTGAGATACACTATGATCATGCAAAATATGATCGAAGATCACATGTTGATAAAGGATCTACATCCATCAATTCGGTGAAGAAGAAGATTGCTAGCCTGATGTCCTCTCCTCTTCATCTAGGGAGTGACATAGGCTCTTCAGATGAAGAAACCACATAAATCCACTTAGGTGACTATTCTTATAATAAAGATGATAATGAAGGTCAAATAGAAAATACTCTCCCTATTACAAAGTTCTAAAAGGCTTACTTAGGCCATTAGATGAGCTAAGCATCAACATTGTGGAGGAATTAAAAACTTCTATATTCTTTGACAACATAAGGAAGAAAATGAGATATTATTTTACAAGGCAATTCTCTACATCTCAAGTGTGCATGAAATCCTAAAAACTAAGGAGCCAAAAGATGATTGTGACTATCAGCCAGTGGTCATACTTAAATATTTTTTGAACTAGTCTCATCAAAAAATCAAGAAATTTGGTTATAAACTTCAACAAAAATGGAAAAAAGTCATTTCTTCAATGACCTATGGGATCCACCACAAAAGCACACTTATATTCCTAGAAGTAAGAATTCCAAAGGACTAAGATACATTTCCCCAACTATCTATGTATGCCTTATGGCTATTGGACCTCTGTCTGGTAGTGAGACTGATCGAACATCTTTAATGCCTTCTAACACATAAACCATATGCATCGAGCTAGTCATGACTCTCCGAACATCAAAGGAAGGTGAAGTTCCTACCAAAGCTTCATCAAAACCTAAAGATAGGGGGCAAGATGTAGCCAAAATACCTATAAAAAAAAAGAAGAACCTTTGTCGAGTCTCATTCAACATGATGAACCACTTGGTGAAAAGAATGAAGAATGGCCAAGTGCCAGTCAAGAAGAAGAATGGCCAAATCCACAGTTGTGTAGACTACAGGGACTTAAATAAAGTATATCCAAAAGATAATTTTTCATTACCAATATTGTTAATTTTGACAGTCAAAACCAATTCCAAAAATGAACATATTCAAGATCTAAGAGTAATTTTTGACTGCCTTAGAAAATATGATCTAAAGATGAACCCTATGAAATATGCCTTGGGGGTATTGTTAGAAAAATTCCTTGACTTCATTGTCAAACACTGAGGGATTGAAATAGATCCATCTAAGATCAAAGTAATCTTGGATATTCTACCACCCAACAACTTAAAGTAGTTGAGGTTATTCCAAGGTTGGCTTGCATATATAAGGAGATTCATTTTGGACCTCTCCAAAAAAATGCAAAACCTATTCCAAATCGATGAATAAAATGCTCCATTTATTTGGGATCAAGAATACCAATAAGCCTTTGATGAAATTAAGCAATATCACTTAGACATGCTAGTCTTGGTAGCACCCATGGTTGGAAAACTCTTAATCCTCTACATGGCCACAATGGAAGGGTTCCTAGGGTACTAGTCACTTAGAATAATAAATAAGGAAAAAAAACACTCTACTATTTAAGTAGAATGTTATTGGGGGTAGAGAATAACTACTCTCCCCATCAAGAAGCATTGTCTAACACTCACTCTTCAAAAGATGATTAAAAGATAAGCCCTTGCTGATTTTCTCATAGCTCGCCTAATACCAAATGAATCTCCACTTTGAACTCCCCAGTGAAGAAATCTTGTTTATTGAGGAAAGAGAACACTACTAGAAGCTATACTTTGATAGGGTATCATCCATCTGATCAGGAATCAAGCCAAAGTTTTTGCAAATTAAAGTAGACATCAGAATCATATTTGTCACTCCAAATAAGGGCATTTTACAATATTCCTACTCCCTCTCAAAATCATGCACAAATCATAAAGCTGAATATGATGCCCTAATTGCAGGACTAAAAACGGCCCTTAACATGGGGATATCACACCTATATATTTTTGATGACTCATAATTGGTTATCAATCAAGTGGGAGGTGAATATAAAATTCAAAAATTCAAGCTGCTAAAATATCATGAAAATGCTCAAGGACTTATGGAGCAAATCTCACATGTTAAAATAATTAAAGTTCCCCAGTCCATTAATGTGAAAGTTGATTCTTTAGCTAAGTTAGCCGAAACACTAGCTAATCCTGACCAAGAAAAAATTTTAATCACATTCTATTGCAAGAAAGTGATAATCTCAGTTTCAACATCAAGCATGAGAAGACTGAATCTAAAATAATAGAGAAAGCAACAAATTAGAGGATACCATTCACCTACTACCTAAAAAACAGAGAACTCCCAGAGAATAAATTATCCCAAATGCAACTCAAGAAGAGGGTCACATACTTTTTGCTCATCAATGACACCATTTATAGGAGATTATTTGATCAACTACTCCTACACTGCCTCTTAGATGAAGAGGCAAGAGAGGTTATGTACAAAGTACACTCTGTGACATGTGGAGACCATCAATCAGGCCCAAAAATGATGATGAAAATCAAGTGTATGGGCTGCTATTTGCCCATGATGGTGAGAGATTACATCGAATATATGAGAAAATATCACCTATGCTAGTTTCACAGTGACTTTATTCATCAGCACCCAAATTCTTTACATCCAACTCTATCCTCATAGTTATTTGAGGTATGGGGCATGGATATAATCTGCCCAATTGAGTCATCTTTTTCCAAAGGTCATTACTTCATATTAGTAGTGACCAATTATTTTTCTCTATGGGTAGAGACAATCCCACTAAAAGAAGTAAAAGTAGACACTATCATCCATTTCTTTTGGGAAAATACCCTATATTGATTTAGTGTTCCTTGAAGAATCTCTCCTAACAACGGACTATCCTTCAAAAACTTCTAGGTAGGATGATTTACATATTATCATAGGTAGATTGGAGATATTCATCCAAGTACAATACAAAGGTGAATGGCCTCACTAAAGCATATACAAGGGTGAATGGCCTCACTAAAGCATTAAATAAGACCCTCTCCAAAATATTGAAGAAAATCATTGTGAGAGAAAAAAGAGATCGGCACCAAAAACCTTTTGGGGCATTGTGAGCTTATCACACCACATATCTGACACCTACCCAATTAACACCATATGCATTAGTATTTGGGACTGAGGTAGTCCTACCATTGGAGATAAAAATTCCCTCCCTAAGGATGTCTTCGGAAGAGAAAATTACAAAAGAAGGTAATGTTCATCTTCACCTAAATGACCTAGACTCCTTGGATGAAACAAGGTTCTTAATGTAGCAAATTTTTGAAATGTATCGAGCATAAATATCTAGGGCTTATAACAAGATGGCTCAGTTCAGATCCTTTAATAAGAGAGCACAAGATTGTAAATAAAATTTGGCACAAATAAGAATAAAAGGGAATCCTAGATAGAAAGGATAATGATAGTCTTCTAATATATAAAGCCTCTAATGCCTCCTGACAGTCATGGTAACTTAGTAGTCACCAACTCATACTCCTTCATTATCATCTGAGCAAGTAAGTGTTACAATAGCAAAAGGGATTGTGAATAAAATCCTCAAGATAAGAAGGGAAGATGGCCAACCATCACATGATAATGGTGATGGTGGATGGATACCCATGAATGCAACCATTGCTCAATTGAAGCATGACCTAGGAACCACCTCTGCAATATAAGATAGAAAATTTGTGTGTGTGTGTGTGTGTGTGTGTGTGTGTGTGTGTGTGTACATTGCAAAATTTGGCAAATTACATATGTCCCTCATCATTTAAGTTTGAAATATTATTGAAAGGGCCTTCGAATCCTTATCCAGTTCACCTAAAATGAGATAGGTTCTCAACTACAAAATATGAAAGAAAAGAAAACAAATAGATTATGAGAGAAGTGTCAGTACCTATAGAATCTATCATCCCCTAGGCACTCACATCTAATGAATGGCCAGCTAATGTAGGCAACAATGAGGTTGGTCTGACCCCTCCACCCAAGCCCATATTGAAAGATTGGGGTACTAGTGTCAATGAAGGAAGTGTCACCTCTGGCCTTACATTTATGTCAATCAACTAGTACGTAAGAATAAGGAATCAAGGAATTAGATCTTGAGATAGTCTAGGTGATAAAATAGTTGCACCGATCTTGAACCTACACCTCTTATGTATGTCACTGAGTTCTTTGGAATATTAGGAATAGGAGGGCCATGTGTACATCAAAGAAACTCTAGCCCTTGGACACAATCAGGGACCTGCATTGCCTTAAAATGGCCACTATCAATGCGATAAGGGGGAATGGTCCTCTATCGACTAGGTCAAGGGTTAACAAATTTACAAGCCAGGGCCTTCTGTATCTCTTGGATCCTCTACCACTTCAACCCTTTGCTACTACTTGCTTGCTTTTTCCTACTACATGAATCTAGCTCATTTCTAAATAAAAACTCAATATCAATGTGGAAATATCACCCAATACTATTAAAGCATGTTGTGGCATATAGTGAAAGAATCTTGGCTTTCTATTCAATATCAGGAATTGAATACTCTAAATTGTCTTGGAGACAAATAAGATGTAACCAACAACCCCCAACCAACCTAGACATGATGGCAATGAAGGAGCAGACATATTCTTAGGAAAGCCTTAGTCATACCCAAATTGTTGGCATAATCAATGTGGATTATAAGATTCTACAACCAAGTATTCTCCCAAGTAAAGTGAAAGCACCTCGTGGTTCAAAGATATAATACACTCATAAGCTTTTAGAGATAATAGAAGATGAGCTACATCTGCAAGGACAGAAAGAGTATAAGTGTAAGTTTGCCACTTGAAATTTAAGGATACCACACATGCATCCTATCCTCTCTAGAACAATAAGAGGAAATAATTGTATTCATAATCTGTATCATCTCAAGAATAGGGACTGAACATGAGTGACATAGCTTCTTGATTTCATAACTAGCCTCCAATATAGTATATGTCCTTTGGAAGTAGGCATAAATCCAAGCAAAAAAAAGAATGGGAAACCAAATTGAAAAACAACTTGGTCCCATAGGGCTATCCACCATCACTTTGAGATCCACATATATTGAGCCTAGCACTACAGGAGCTAGAGAAACTTTTTATCTATGTGCTATCCTATAGGCCATCACAAATGTCTCTAGCGAATGTATTACTCATAGTGCAGCATAATAAAGTACAAAGCCACAGATAGATAAAAGAAACAAAATAAATTTAGGACCAAAATCTGGAAGGATATTGCCCATATCATGCATAACCTAGTCAAATCTAGTTGGCTCACTCATCAGAGTTCTCTCATTAAAAATTCAATCCAATGATCAATGTACACCCACTTCTGATTATTCAAAAAGGGGAACCATCTAGTCATAAATTTTGAAGAGATCGTACAAAGTGCAATTGAAGCCAAGAATCATGTGGTTGTTAGAAGGAATATATTTATCATAGAAACTCCCAAGGATAGGAATCCCAACTAGCTATCTTATGTCCTACAAAGAAATACCAACTTTGTCATATAGAGTGTGGACTGTGTTTGTAGTATGATTTCACATCTTGATCACATTGCACAAATTTTTTTTCTCATGCATACTATCCCTTGGATTTATGGCTCCCCCTAAAATATTGAGATGTGAAAGTTGAGCTAAAAATTGAGATACCACATAATCAACCCACTTTGAATAATTTAGCAAAATTAGTACTACTCTAGCAAGTAGAAATAATCATTCCTAAGCAGGTGAACAACCATTCAGGATTGAAATCTTAGTGTCTCTAAATACTCATTGTCTAAAGTGCCCAACTAGCACCAACCTAAAGGACTCTTTGACCCCATTAGCACATGGCATCCCCTCTTTGGAAAAGTGAGCAAAGAGATGGCAATTATTAAACCTCACAAGTTTTCGATAATCCTGAGGTTGATATGCAATAACCACTTTAGTATTATCTCCCAAGACAGGAAGGGGGCAAGGTAAAACCAAGTTGTCTACTTTGTTATTTCTGATTCTTTTAGTCAGAGAAAGCTCCATAGTGTTTGTGAGAAAAGAGAAAAAAACAAGTCAAAGAAGAGAAAAGAAACTATTGCAATACAAGAAAAGAAGAAGTAAAGGACCCCACCTATCAAGCACTTGCAAAGGCAATGATGTAAGATCAAATATTCACTATTGCTGCATTTTGAGTCTAATTTGTGATGGATTCGACCCAACTTGAAATAAATATGGGCTGAGAATTTAAGCCCAAATACCAAATCGAGCCTCACCAGTTGACTACTTGGTGAACTAGTCATCTAGTTCTGATAAGTGAGAGCCAAACATAAGCTCTCTATGGGTTGATTGGTTCCTCAATCAGTCAATTGATTTCTCAATCAGTTGTCTGATTTGGGCTGAAATCATTAGAATAAGAAATAAATTCTTGCCCAAACTCATAAGTAATCAACAGATTTATTTTTCTAGTGAAGGGTATTGGAATCTTTGAACATATCAATTAACGATATGAGCATCCAAACTTGAAATCTGATTGTAATCCAATTAAGACTTCAAATTCAAATCAATCAATGATTCAATTTTAATATTAATGGATCTACAAAAGACCTGCAAAACCAAATAAAAAGGAGCTAATAAAGAGAGCATTGGAGGAGATCATGGGAGATCAGAGAGGCCAGAGCACTTTGGATGAATAAGCTAAAATTTGAGCACAAAGAAGGTACGAAAGAGTGTCCTCTTTGTCTTTCTTTTGTTTTTCTAAGCACCTCTTCTATGCTTCCTCTTCCTTCTCTATGAGGGACCCACTATTGGAACCCCATTTGGCCCCACTCCCTCACTCCATCTCTTCCGAAAGTCCCATCATTATTGTGGCTACCCACAGCTCAATCTCCACCCATTGTCCCTCAAACTTCACTCACATCCATATCGCCTCTAGCCATTGTCCACCAGCACTTGTGACTGTGTCTAGCCAAGATCTTAGTGGATCCAGATTGGATTTGAAGGAGAAGTTCCACCCTTCTCCATTGGAGAGCAAAAGAGAGAAGAAAGAGAAGATTGCCTAAACCTGTTGAAGATAGAGCACCCCCTTGCGCCAATCGAGAAGAAAGCTAAGGGGAAGAAGAAGGGGGAATCGAGTAAGAAGAGGAAGAAGAAAGAAAGAAGAGGAAAATTAGGAAAGAAGAAAAGTTTTAAAAGGAAAAAACTATTACTACCATCTGCACGTGGGAAAGTGAAAAAAAAGAGAAGAAAGAAAAAAAAAAGAAGGAAAAAAAGAACAAAAGGAGAAAAGAGAAGAAAAAAATATAAGTTTTCTTACATGTTCTTGTTTCCTTCAACCGACCTTGGACCATCCTACAGGCTCTCTCAAAAGTCAACTCTAGCCAAGTCTAGCCCACGGGCTCATCTAAAAGCTATTTTGACCAAGGGCTAGCCTATAGGCTTGCTCAAAAGTTATTCTAACTAAGGACCAGCTGATAGACTCGCACTCCTTGCACTTGCCTTTCTTCTCTTAGTCCAGATGAGATTTGCCTCTTGGGAACTTTATGCTATCTCTTTCAACTTTTGCACTTAGCTTGAGAGGAGGCCTCTCAACAAGCTTTTGCTAACTCATGATCGGTTGTCTTATAATTTCAGTTTGTATTCCCAAGATTCACTTAGAATTTGAGTATAAAAAAGGGAGACGGAGTCTCCAATGCCACTTTATGTCATCAATAACTTGCCCTTTGCCCCTAGCATTGGTCCTAAGAGGCAATGTGCCTACTAGTTCCTGATGTGATTTTTATAACTCTCTTTTTTGAAAGGGATAATGATGCAATGAAGATGAAAATTTTTATTGGTTGTGTTTATCATTTTTCTATTTTTATGAATGAAGGCAACAATATAAACTAGATAAGGATAACTTCATCATCAGAGGTGAGTGATATTTCGCATCTTCTACCTATAAAGGGTCTTTCTTACCTCATGGAGCTATGGCTCTTTCATTATTGTTAAGCTTCCTAATTTCATTTATTGCTAGCTCTCTTGATCCTCCACCTTTGTCATGTATCTTTTCTGAACATGTGATGTAGAAGATTGGTTATGACTGAAGTATTTGGATGAGAGGATCTTAATATTAGGGGATGTTGGAATGGTTCTGACAAGGAGGCAGGAGGGAACTTAGGTTATTTGTGTATTTTTTTGGGTGTGAACAAGGTGGAAAATTTGGCAAGAGAGCTTGTCAAGGGGATGATTCTTTTGGATTTATACCAAAGGCAATGTATTCAGATTATGGAGTGAATTATTGACTTTAATGATGCTTGGGAGCTCTCCATCCTTGACCATTGGTATTTCTTCCATATCTTACAAAGAAAATATACTTACTGACTTGCTTGATTGCTCCCTCAATGTGATAGAGTGAACATTCTTAGTCGATTTAGGCAACCTTTATTGTTCAAAATAGTTTGTAGGAGTTTGGACTTGATCTCTCTTTTTGCCCCAGAGAACCAAAGAACTGAGATTCTTGTTGTTATGAAAACCTTCAGGCAGTGGATCATGTGTGACATATTCTTTTCTTCAAAATCATTATCTTGGTTGATGTCCTATTTTCAGCATCGTGTTTCATGTATTGTCAAGAAGAGGGGGAATGGATATCAATCGGCATAGACGTCAATTACCATAAGGAACATGAGATTTTTTAGATCGTGGAGTAAGACTCTAGAAATAGGAATTGGCTTCTTTGGAGGTGACTCAAGCTATTTAAAGGTAGCAATTAGTTTCTCTGGACATGGCCTAGGTCTTTCAAGCAAAGGTAGGATTGAAGTTGGAGCCAAGATAGTGGACATCATTTGAGGTACCTCATGAGTAGTTTGGTAGTCTTTATCCTTAGCCATTGGATCTCTAGGGTTTGTTGTGATAGTGCTTTCATGAGAGAACTTTAAACAATAATATCCAATGGAAGACACAACTTTCATATCTTTGAGCCATTGTTGAGTAAGGATCAAGCTATAGTAGGAGGGGATATCAAGGACATGGAAATAGTGAGTGTTCCCATTGTCATAAGCAGCAAGATTCACCCATTGAGTTTCTTCATTGAGTTATCATATGCCATGATATTGATGTCAAATTTAATTAGTGGAGTCTTTGAAATCTTGAGGTGCCTTAATATTTCCAAGGTGTAGATGTTAAGTGCAACCCTAGTGTCTACAAATGTCGGGCTAACTATTGTATCACCAATTCATATTGAGATATAGAGTAGAGCATCTCTAAGTTATTCCTTGGGTAGGTCCTAGTTTGTGAAGGTTATGTTGTGGTTTTGAAGATATTTTTACAAATGGTGGCTAATCATTCAGATAGTATGTTGGTCTTGAGTTTTGTTTCACTAGAAGTCATAAAGAGGATCTCCCTATGCTTAGGTGAATACACAATAAGTTTAAAGATCAAAACTTTTGCAAAACTATTGTCTGACTGGTCTAAGATGTTCTCATCTTTGTCAATTTTAATTGCCCCTTATACAAATTTTGACTCTTGATTGACAATCTGGTTTGTTATTTTACCTTATTCTTTAGCAGGTGAAATTTCTTAGTTAATATGGGTTTCACCTTTTATATAATTTTTTTATAGTGATGAGTTCTTAATGATATACTTTAAGTGGTCATAATCCTTATCCTTTGAACTGTACCCATCATGTGTTTTTATAAATGTGGAAGGTTACTACCTATTCGTTAGGTTTAGACTCTTGTTGAAAAATTTTGACCTCTTTTGTAGGGTCCTTGTGAAGATGGAATTCATCCCAAAGATCCTTAACTACCCAATTATCATGTTTTTGTTGAGGTGGTTTACTTGATTCAAAAGCAACATTCACACTACTAATATTGTTATTAGGGTATTCAAAGAATAGGTCCTAGTGAGGTTGAGACTAAGGAGTATAATAATCAAGGGAAGTATGAGTAGACAAGCATAATAATCAAGGGAAGTATGAGTAGATGGTTTCATGGAGGGTCTTGAGATTGGCTAGGTGGGGGTTGTGCTTCTAGAAGCTGGCAAGGTACTAAATTTCTAAAAAGTTGAGGTAGAGGTTGTGAAGGTTGGTATGACACTGTATTTCTAGATCGTTGAAGTGGAGGTGATAGAGGTTGGTAGGGATGTGGATACCCGAGGCCAAAGTTTAGTGTTGAGATGATTAATCTGAGTATGTCTCCCTCATGGATGAATCCTATAGCTGCCCTTTGTTTTGTCTTCTTCGAGAATTGTTTGTGAGTGTGGGCACCATATTTTCGTAGATATTTCTCTCGGACATGAGCTTTCAAATTCAAAACATCAAATAAATAAATATTAGAAGAAAACAAACATATTTTAATAATAGGAATAGTATTTTCAATAAGTAAACCAATTTATTGTTTTTCCACGAGAGGAATCTAGGATTGCATTGCTTTCTCTCTCCATTAGTTAGTGTCTGTGATAAAAGTTTCTCCATTTTGCATCTTAAGAGATTGTAGCCTCTTATGAGGGAGGATGTCGAACCAACCAATTGTATTGAGACTCAACAACTTTTGCAAGAGATGGATCATTAAAAGTTCATATCCTCTATAGGCCTATGAATCAAAAGAAAGTCTGAAATATGGTGGCTAGGATCTCCATCCCTTCATGGAGAACAAAATTTTAATGCCTTCAAGTAAATAGGAAAGTTGACAATGGGGAGTGGGATAATATTCACTGTCAGAGCAGAAATATTAAGGAGATTCTATGCAAACAACTTAATAAGAGTTTGTGGTATTCAATCCTTGTCACTGCTACCAGTGAAGCTTGCTTACTAGATGAGGTTTTGTATGTGTGAGATTCATAGGGTCACCATAAGGTGGGTTCTGAAAGACTTCTTATTAGTAGCATGTTGGTTCATGATAATGATCTTTGCTAACTTATCAAAGCCCCCACTTTGAACTAATAAGGATTTCAAGTTCAAGAAGACCAAGACTATGCATGTTAGAATTCAAATCAGCCATGGTTGCCAAATATTTTTTCTTACTTTTAGGGCTTATATTGAAGTTATTAGTATCTTGTAAGATGAGTAACACTCTCCTATTTCTATAATTATAATATACTAAGATGTCCCCTATACACTAGGTTCACACATTATCTACTTCAAGAAATATGATACAACTAGTCTATAGGTTGCATTCTCCATGACCATGATGATCTCTCCCACAGTGAGCACCATGCTATATAACTACATACTAAGTCTACATTCACCTCCTAACTAATAATGTTTTGTAGCTGATATTCAATAAGAGAATAACCCCTTATCTCATTAATCAGATTAAATGGGGTCCCCTAGCCCTCTTCAAGGGAATTGAGACAAAACATGCTTCCTTTTGAGTTAGAAATCACAAAAATCCGGCCAAGTATTGTAAGTAAGCTCGCTTTTAGGCCTACAAATCAAGCCAGCCTTTGGGCTCTCTAATCTAGCTTTTTGCCTAGCAAACTAAGTTAGCCTTTGGGCTCACAAATCAAACCAACCTTCGGGCACACAAATTAAGCTAGCCTTTGGGCTCACAAATCAAGTTAGTCTTCGAGCTTACAAACTGTGCCAACCTTTGGCCTAGTAAATCAAGGCGGCCTACAAGCTCACAAACTAAACTAGCCTTCGGGCTCACAAATCACGCCACCCTCTAGGCTAATGAAACAAGCCAACCTTTAGGCTCACAAAATAAGCTAACTTTTAGGTTCACAAATCAAGTCAACCTTTGGTCTCGCTAATCAAGCCAGCCTTCAAGCTCACAAATCAAGCCAACCTTTGGGCTCATGAATCAAGCCAGCCTGCAGGCTCACAAATCAAGTTAGCCTTCAGGGTCACAAACTAAGCTAGCCTTTGACCTAGTGAATCAAGCCAACCTTCTAGCTTATGAATCAATCCAGCCTTTGGACTCACAAACTGAGTCAGTCTTTAGGCAAGCAAATCAAGTCAGTCTTCAGGCTCACAAACTAAGTAAGCCTTTAGGCTTGCTAACTAACCCAACCTTCGAGCTCATAAATATATCAAGCCTTTGGGTTCACCAACTAAACTAGCGTTTAGGCTCATGAATCAATCCTACCATCGGGCTAACAAATCAAGCTAGCCTTCGAGCTCACAAAATAAGCTAGCCTTCAGTCTCACAAATCAAGCTAGCCTTCAAGCTTGTGAATTAAGCTAGCCTTTGGGCTTATCAAATCAGGTCAGCCTTTGAACTTGCCAAACATCCATATATCAGCCTTTAGGCTTATAATTAATCTATAAACCAACCCACAGGCTCACTGTAATATCTTCCTAATAGCTTAAAGGCTCTCATACCAAATTAATTAATATAAATCAATTGAAATAACAGACTTGACCACATTGTATATTGAACTTAAACCCAAACACTAATTGTGTTAAATCAAGTTCAAATCAAACCCTAACTAGGTTAAATCATGTTCAAATTAAACTCTAATCAGATTAAATCAAACATAAATTCAAACTAGAATTAGTTTAAACTTGAACCAAAACCATGTTGAACTGTAATCAACTTGAACTTGAGCCTTGGTTCATTGATGTTCAAACCAGATCCAAATGAGGTCCAACATAAGTCAAACCCAAACTGATTAACAGGTTGAGCTTGGATCCAATAAGAACCCGTTAAAGGTTAGATCCAACATTCATAAAAAATCCATCAAGAACCCATTGAGAGTTGGATCCAAAATCCATTAAAGATCCAATAATAACCTATCAAGGGTTTGGATTTGGAATTTTGTAAAGATCCATTAAGAGACTTATAAGGTAGTTAGATTTTTTATCCTTCCATGAGCCCTACAATCAAGAGGACATGTAGATTTTCTACCCCAATTGCCAACTCATTATATAATGATGAAGAAGGTTGATCATAGTAAGCTTCTGCTCTTGCTCCTTCTTTGACACGTGCTGAAGCATGAGGTTGATGAAGGAAATTGATGCCGAGGAGTGCTTCCTTGGGGACTTCGAGGATGACACCAACCCTTCTATCACTTAGCTCCATGACAAAAAACTTTTTCTAAAGGGAGACAAATCCTGCTCTAATGTAAGCTTGCTCAAACTTGTTTCTCTATTGATATTTTTCCTCTTCTTTTATATCATTGTCTGACTTTTGGTTAGGCTATAGGTCCTACAACATTTCCACTATGTAGGGCATCAATTTTATGAGGCACGGAGGCTAGTGATGGTTGAGAAGAGCAAGACTGAGGAAGAGGTGAACCTACTTTATTCTCAACTCAAATCTCTTTGACTTAGTGTTGAGGAGATGAAGAAGAAGACAAAGGAAGAGAAGAACCTCTTCATGGCTGAGCATGACTCAGCTTTGTCTAGTCTACAAGACTTGAAGACTTAGCACTAGGCCACTTTGGAGAATGCCAAAATTGACATGGTCACCATGTTCCTTTGATGTAGAGAACATGCCAAGGCCTCAAAATTAAATAGAATGGAAGCCATCTTGAAGTACAAGGCCAATGATGAATATCTCTAAGAATGTGGGAAACTCTCCACTGACTCCTTCTCGAAAGGATACTGTGTTTGCCAGGACACGATGAAGTAGACTCACCATGTTCCTGAGTTTGAACCCGATAACCTCTGGATCAAACTCTATGATAACTTGAGGGTTTTTCACCTCAAGTGGAAATATAAGAAACTTATTTAGAGGGAGGTTGAGGTAGCAAAGGTGAGAGAGGCTGAAGCGAGCATCCATAGGTTAGGCAAGCCAGCAAAGTCTTTCGAGCCTCTAAATATTTCTAACTAGTTGTATTTCTTCTTTCTATATAAAAGAATTTTTTGTACTAGTATTAAATTATCTCTTCCTAAATCATCATCTTCCTTGGCTTAGCTTTTAAACTGAATTAATCTGACTAATTCTTTCTCCAAGAATCAACATTAATCAATGTCACTCCAATGCTTCCTTTAACCAATAGTTGCAATGAGTGGCCAAGTTCATTTTTTTGAATTTCCTTTAGTGTTGGTTCGTCCAATGACTTCATATGTTTACTTGCAACCATAAACATTTCTTCTAACTAAATGTCATATGTTTGTATCTTTATAATCAGGCTAACATCCAAAATGTCTAGTGCTTCTCCCTTTCATCACAGCTTTGGGATGCCAAGGGTTGAATGCCTTTTATACCATGATTGAGATTCCATTGGGTGAGGGAGTTTGCTTTTATAAAGGAGTACCTTGGTTGAAAACTGAAGCACCAGGTTGGACCATAAGACCAACTAATCTAGATTTTTGGTGGCATGAGGGCTACTACTTTGGTTGGGTGATTGAAGCATGTGGTTCGACCAAAAGGCTAATAGAGCTAGTTTTTGGTAGCTTAAGAGCTAATACTTCAGTTGGGTGATCAAAGCACCTAGTTTGACTATAAGACCAATAGAGTCAAATTTCTAATAGCTTAAGAGCTAATACTTTAGTTGGGTGACTGAAGCACCTAGTTGGACCATAAGGCTGGCATAGTTAGGTTTTTGGTAGCTTAAGAGCTAAATACTTCGATTGGATGACCGAAGCACCTAGTTGGACCATAAGATTGGTAGAGCCAAGTTTTTGGTAGCTTGGTCTTTCGATCAGCATGGAGTCAAGATCTTATGCCTCATATGGACCAAGGTCTTTTGCATAATATGGAGCTGAGGTTTTATGTTTCGTATGGACAGAGATCTTATTCCTGGCATAGAGTCAACATCATATGTCTCATATGGATCAAAGACCATTGTCTAGCATGGAGCCGAGCTCTTATACCAGTGCATGCTAAGATCTTTTGCTTGACATGTAGTCGAGGTCTTATGCCTCGTATGGACTAAAGTCTTTTGCCTAACATAAAGCTGAGATTTTTGCATGACATAGAGTCAAGGTCTTATGCCTCATATAGATTAAAGTCTTTTGCCTAGCATGGAGCCGAGGCCTTATGCCTTCTTTGGACCAAGGCCTTATGCCTCGCATAAAGCCAAGGTCATATGTCTCATATGGACCAAGGTCTTTCATCGGACATGGAGCTGAAGTCATATACCTCGTATGGACTGAGGTCTTTTGCCTGGCATACAATGGAGGTCTTATGCCTTGTATAGACCAAGGTATTTTGCCTCATATGAAGCCAGGTCTTATGCCTTGTATGGATCGAGGTCATTTGTCTAGCATGGAGCTAAGTTCTTATGCCACATATGGACTGAGGTGTTTTGCCTAGCATATAGCCAAGGCCTTATACCTCATACAAACTGAGGCCTTATGCTTGGCATAGAGCCGAGGTCTTATGCCTTACATAGAACGAGACTGAAATCGACCTTCCTAACGCCGGCGATGCTCGCCGAAGTGTTCGAGGTCGCGGAAGCTCTTTTCAAGAAAGAAAGTAGCAACAAGAAATAAGGAGAAGATATGGAGAAACTCTCGGATTCTTATTGCTATTTCTCAAGTTTCTGCGATTTCTAAGATTTCTAAGATGATCATTTACAATGGAGGCGTGCCCCTTATATAGAGGACACGGTGATGTAAGCGCTCACATCAGCAGGTGGTATGAGCTAAGCGCTTACATCAGCATAATAGTAACCTATACTAGAGTAGGCCTATAGCCTTTACATAAGACTCCAAGGGAAGTCTTGTCCTAGGCGTAGCCTTTATATCCTAAGGCGTAGCCTTTACAGAAGACCCCAAAAGAGATCTTATCCTAAGGCGTAGCCTTTATATCCTAAGGCATAGCCTTTACAGAAGACTCCAAAAGACGTCGCTGTCATAGGCTGGTAGCTCGTCCTTTGGCTAGGCTCGTCCTCTTGCTAGGCTTTGACTTCTTATTTTGTAGCTCTAGCTACTACTGTACTGTACAACAGGATTCTACTTTCCTGTATTAGCTACTATACTTCCCACCACGCTCCGCCTGCTACGGGACAATGGTAGGTATTGCCTGCGTCTGCTTGACGCGCGCTCTCTTGTTCATGAACCATTTGCGAATGTTGGCTTCAGAGATTGGTCCATGTAGTCTTAGCGCCCAAGTCAGGTCCTGTGTTTGCCTCTTTCTAGGAGGCCTGTCACTTTGACGGAAAAGGCTGTTGAGTATCCGCAGTTGCGTTGGTGTCGGTGCCCACCGTCGTTCGGCTGTGGGTTCTGTGTTGCATGCCTTTGGCCATCTGTCTTGCATGGAGCCTGTCGGGTGCTCCCTTGTTTTCTTGATAAGCAGCTTGATTTCAGATTGCTGCTCCTTGTCATAGTCTGCACATGCTATGTCCTTGAGGATTCTGTTGGTGTGGTTGTAGAGCTCTTGTATGATGAATCCCGGGTATTCTGTACGCCTTGGTATTTGCTCACCCTGCGGGATGTAGTGAACCACACAGATGTGCTAGGATATAAAGGCTACGCCTTAGGATAAGATCTCTTTTGGAGTCTTTTGTAAAGGCTACGCCTTAGGATAAGAGGGCTATGCCTAGGACAAGACTTCCCTTGGAGTCTTATGTAAAGGCTATAGGCCTACTCTAGTATAGGTAACTATTATGCTGATGTAAGCGCTTAGCTCATACCACCAGCTGATGTGAGCGCTTACATCATCGTGCCCTCTATACAAGGGGCACGCCTCCATTGTAAATGATCATCGAAAAATAATCCTAGCAATAAGAATCCGAGAGTTTCTCCATATCTTCTCCTTATTTCTTGTTGCTACTTTCTTTCTTGAAAAGAGCTTCCGCGACCTCGAACACTTCGGCGAGCATCGCCGGCGTTAGAGAGGTCGATTTCATGGTATCAGAGCTAGCTAAATATATAGCGGAGTAGAACCCCCAAGAGGTCAAGGTGCCAAGAGTGCGAGGTAAGGGTCGTAATTACCCAAATCCTGATTTACACTACTGTGTTCAGATTTTGTGTTAAGATTTCATAAGTGCTATCTTTTTCCTTTGTGATATTTTGCCGGTTAGAATTAAGCATGGTTTTTACTGACTGGGTGAAGAGCTTTGTGTAAGGAAAAAGGACAGGTCCTAACTTGGCAGTGAAGGCGAGTGGTCGTGAGTAAGCCCAAGGGCACACCTGTATGATCCTGAAGCATTGCTTTAATCTAGTAAGGAATTGCCATGTTTAACCTAATACTGGAATTTATCCTTGGGAAATTGTGGTAACTGTGAACTTTTAGCCCATATGTCTGAAGCATGGGAAAAATCCATTCAGGAGGGGTATGAACGTTCCCGAACCTCTAGCCTTGAGTATCTTGACCTTGCTTTAGTAACAAAAGTTTCCACCAACCAACTAGCTCACAATTTGTCTGTTATTTACGACAAAACCTGTATTGCATCAAGAGTTAGCTTAAAGAATTTAAAACAACTCTTTGAACTGCATCAAGCTTGCACACAAGAGATCTCGAGGCTCGAGATTTCTCTGAAGACTTTAACAACTGCAGTCCAAGACAGCAGGCCCCTTTCAAAACAGGAGGCCCGAGAACTAGTACTTGAGGCATTCAGGCAACAACCCCAGTGAAGAGAACCCGGCGACAGCCTTGAACGGCTGGACAAGCTTCTCCAACAGCACGAGAGGCGCACGCGAAGGCATCAGGAGGCATGAGGCAAACTAAGGGTCTTTCGAGATCCTTACCAGATACTAGCTGAGGAAGTGCAAAAGCTTGAAGGCTGATGGCTTACTACCTGCCTACCCCATGGGAAGACTACTACAATTGGTGTTATCAGGACCAGCAAAGCTACCAACAACATTATGAGAACGAGGCTCCGGAGGAGGAGTACTTCACCAGAGGAGACAATTACCCTCTAACCTCTTCTTATTACAGGCCTTCTTACAACACCAACTATGTAGAGATCCCTTTTAATGCGCAGTATCTACAAGGGCTTCAAGAAGCACAATGCAAAAAGGACCATCACTCCTCTTTATCAACCCAAAGTCTGCACAGCTCCCTCGACCCACTTGAGCAGGAGAAAGCAGTTTGTGTTCTGGGAGAACTAGAAGGAGGGTATCGCCCTCAGGTAACGCTGCCTTACTTCCAAGGAAAATGTTCTCATGCTTGGCAGCATAACGACTTCGTGCAGCCACGAGAAGAAAAGTGCGTGTGCTGCAAGATCCAAACAATGCAGCGGGCAAGGATTCATTGCCCCAAATGCAAGGTTACTGCCTGTAACCTATGTGGACCCTATTACTTTAAAACAGCGGTCCCAGTTACACCAGCTCCACCAGAACCATTCCCTAACCAGAGGCTGATGCAAGAAAGGTGTGAAGGGGAAATTGAACGGCTGGAGAAAGAGGTGGGCTACTACAAAGAAAGAGTCAAGGAATTAGAGCTAGGCGCAAGCCTGCAAAAAGACTCTGAGAAGTTTAAAGAAAAGGAAGCAGAAGCAAGCGAGGAACTGGAGTGCACCAGTATCCTACTACAGAAAAGTGTCTACAAGACAACAGCTGAAGGAGAGGCTCAACCGAAACCTGGACCAAAAATAGTAAAGAATATGCTCTACGACATGAATGTTGAACTTGAAATACCTAACATTCCCAGGTTCCAAGTCAGAGCCATACTAGACACAGGAGCAACAACCTGCTGTATTGATGAAGCCTCAATACCACCCGAAGCACTGGAGAAAAATAGCTTCGTGGTACAATTCAGCGGGATAAACTCAAAGCAATCGGCGGACAAAAAGCTAAAGGGTGGAAGGATGCACATTGGGGATAACAGCTTCAAGATCCCCTACACTTACAGCTTCAAAATGGAGCTAGGTGATGGCATCCAGATGATAATTGGATGCAACTTTATAAAAGCCATGCAAGAAGGAGTTCGGATAGAAGGTAACATTGTAGCCTTCTATAAAAATTTAACTGTTATCAGTACTACTCCTACAGCATCGGTGGCCGCCGCCGTAGAAGAGTTAGAGCTGGAGGAAGAAGAGTATATTGATATCCAGCAATCAGTATACTACAATACAGGGCTCAGCAGGGAGTCTTTCCTCCAAAAGTTTCAACCAGTAATAACAAGGCTAAAGGATATGGAGCCGAGCCGAGCTCTTATACCAGTGCAGGCTAAGATCTTTTGCTTGACATGTAGTCGAGGTCTTATGCCTCGTATGGACTAAAGTCTTTTGCCTAACATAAAGCTGAGATTTTTGCATGACATAGAGTCAAGGTCTTATGCCTCATATAGATTAAAGTCTTTTGCCTAGCATGGAGCTGAGGCTTTATGCCTTCTTTGGACCAAGGCCTTATGCCTCGCATAAAGCCAAGGTCATATGTCTCATATGGACCAAGGTCTTTCATCGGACATGGAGCTGAAGTCATATACCTCGTATGGACTGAGGTCTTTTGCCTGGCATACAATGGAGGTCTTATGCCTTGTATAGACCAAGGTATTTTTCCTCATATGAAGCCAGGTCTTATGCCTTGTATGGATCGAGGTCATTTGTCTAGCATGGAGCTAAGTTCTTATGCCACATATGGACTGAGGTGTTTTGCCTAGCATATAGCCAAGGCCTTATACCTCATACAAACTGAGGCCTTATGCTTGGCATAGAGCCGAGGTCTTATGCCTTACATAGAACGAGACTGAAATCGACCTTCCTAACGCCGGCGATGCTCGCCGAAGTGTTCGAGGTCGCGAAAGCTCTTTTCAAGAAAGAAAGTAGCAACAAGAAATAAGGAGAAGATATGGAGAAACTCTCGGATTCTTATTGCTATTTCTCAAGTTTCTGCGATTTCTAAAATGATCATTTACAATGGAGGCGTGCCCCTTATATAGAGGGCACGGTGATGTAAGCGCTCACATCAGCTGGTGGTATGAGCTAAGCGCTTACATCAGCATAATAGTAACCTATACTAGAGTAGGCCTATAGCCTTTACATAAGACTCCAAGGGAAGTCTTGTCCTAGGCGTAGCCTTTATATCCTAAGGCGTAGCCTTTACAGAAGACTCCAAAAGAGATCTTATCCTAAGGCGTAGCCTTTATATCCTAAGGCATAGCCTTTACAGAAGACTCCAAAAGACGTCGCTGTCATAGGCTGGTAGCTCGTCCTTTGGCTAGGCTCGTCCTCTTGCTAGGCTTTGACTTCTTATTTCGTAGCTCTAGCTACTACGGTACTGTACAACAGGATTCTACTTTCCTGTATTAGCTTCTATACTTCCCCTTTTATCTAACATGGAGCCGAAGTCTTATGACTTATATAGACCAAGGTCTTTTGCTTGGCATGGAGACTGAGGCCTTATGTCTCATATGGACTGAGGCCTTATTCCTCATATGGATTAAGGCTTTATGCCTAGTATGGAGCCAAGGTCTTATGCCTTGAGCTATTATGCCTCGTATAGATCGAGGTCTTTTGCTTAATATGGAGCCAAGGTCTTATGCCTTGTATGGAGCAAGGTCTTATGTCTTGTATAGATCGAGGTCTTCTTTCTGGCATGGAGTTGAAGTCTTAAGCCTCATATGAACTAAGGTCTTCGTGGTTATTTTCTGAGTTGGGACTTGGCAAAACATAGACCATCTAAAAGATAAATAAGACATGATTTATTTTAGAGATAGAACCTTTTGAGGTTGCCAACATAGCATATTCTTGGAAGCATTTTCCCATTGGGGGGCTCAATTTTGAAGGTTCTTGGTCCCACACTCACAAAACCTTGAATGACCCTACCTAGTTTGGAGATAATTTTCCTAAAGTTTGGTCAATGAGTTTGGCTAAGCAAAGTACCCAATCACTTGGTTGTATTTCTCGACTATGAACTTGGGCATTGTTATATTGGGCCACTCATTACTAGTACTCAATAATTCTAGTGTGTGCCTTCTCCCAAACTTCCAAGATGAGGTCCTTCTCAGCTTGGATGTTTTCTTCATTCAATTCAAGATCATGTGTCTTGACTCATGGTGATGTGAGTCCAATCTCAACAAGGATGACCACTTCAATTCCATAAGCTAGCATAAAAGTTGACTCCCCCATAGTTGCCTTAGTGTGGTTCAATAAGACCACAAGACATGTGGTAGCTCTTTAATCTAAGCACCCTTAGCCCTTCTTAGGGTTTGAGTTGTTACCTTTGTTAGTCCATTCGACTAGGATTGTGCCACCAAGGTAAACCTTTGCTCTATATAAAGATTGCTATAGTACTTCTTGAACCTTGAGCTATCAAATTGCTTTTTATTATCTATGACCAGCAAGCATGATAATTCGAACCTGCTGATCACTCTCTGCCAAAGAAACTCTTGGATCTTCTTCTCAAGGATCCTAGAAAGTTTTTCAGCTTTCACCCACTTGGTGAAATAATCAATTGTGACTACTAAGAACTCCTTTGTCTTGAGGCTATTGGAAAAGGACTGAAGGATGTCCATCACTCATTGATCAAAATGCCACATCATTTGTATTTGTTGAAGATGGACCATGAGGCTATGATATACTAAGATATGTCTCTGACATTATTTCCATTTGAAAATAAACTTGAATACCTCAGAGGCCATATTAAGCCAGTAATATCCTTGTTGAAGGAATTAGTGTTCAAGGTAGTGAAGGAGTAGTCCTGTGAGTAACCTTTTGTTCAATACTCAATCTAGTAAGGTGAAGTTCTGGGCTAGCTTCTTGATCCTTTGGGCTTCTTTTGGTTTTTTGGGAAGTTCCCCCTTTTAAGGTAGGGATGATGGGATCCATCCAGTTGGGTGTCAAATCTGCTACATTCATCTTGACATCTTCTAAATAGCTTTCATGCTTAAGGTTCTCCACAAAAATTTATCTCAACATTGAATTTTAAGAAGTCAAAGCTAGCCATGTGAGAATATCCGCCTCAGTGTTACTATTCAGAGGTATGCAGCAAATTTTTGCCTGGTCCATTTTTTCAATAAGCTTCTGTGCCTCAGCTAGGTGCTATGCCATGGTTGGATCTTTTACCTCATTCTCCCTGATAACCTACAAACACACAAGTTGGAAGTCGCTAAATACCTTTATTTTTTTTTTTACTCCTACTATTAGTGCCACAAGCAATCTGAGGAGAAAAGCCTCATACCCTATGGCATTGTTTAAAGCCTCATACCCCAACTGAGCTGAATATTCAGCCACTCTTTCATCTAGACTTTGGAGGACATCTCCAATGCTATAGCCCAACTCACAAGATGAGCCATAAACTTGAACATACCATGGTTCGGATTCTGATATGACCGGGTATAATGTGGTCTCTACCAAAAAATCCACTAGATCTTGGGCTTTAATAATTCTATAAGTCCCAAAAGTTTCCTTGAATTGGCTTAACTTGAAGGACCACTTGAGCAATCTTCTCTAGATTTTTGGCTTTTGTAGTGTTTATTGAAGTGGGGGATTAGTGAGCACTATAATTGGTTATGCTTGAAAGTATAGGCAAAGCTTTCTGATTGACAGCATCATGGTGTATGCTAGTTTTTTCAGTAGCAAGTACCAAGCCTCTGCCTCTATGACTGCATGACTCACATAGTACATGGGGTGCTACCTTTCACCCTGATCACTTATTAAGACTAAGCTAATTGCTTGGTCTAAGGCTATTATGTAGAGGAAGAGTATCTCATTTGGCTCAAATCTTACCAATAGGGAATATTTTACTAGGTACCTCATAAGATCTTCAAAGGCTTGATCACACTCCTTTGTATATTCAAATCTCAAATTCTGCTTAAGAGCTTTAAAGAAAGGCAAGCACTTCTCACTTGACCTCGATAAGAAGCAATTAAGTGCCACCAACCAACTTATGATTCTCTACATTTCTTTGATAGAGTTTGGGGACTTCATTTCCATGACTACAATCTTTTCAAGGTTAGCCCCGATCCCTCATTATGAGAAGAGATAGTCAAGGAACTTTCCTGAGCCTACTCGAAAGGCACACTTCTCTAGGTTTAACTTCATCCTTAACTTTTGAAGTGTGTTCAAAGTTTTTTCCAAATCTTTCAAGTGCCCTCCAACATGATGATTCTTTACCAACATGTCATCAACATATACCTCCACATTCCTTTTGAGCTAAGGCTCAAAAGCTTTATTCACCATCCTTTGGTATGTCGTGTCTACATTCTTTGAACCAAAAAGCATCATAATGTAATAGAAAGGCCTTGATCGGTGATGAAGGTAGTTTTCTAATCTTTGGGATGGATCCAAATATGATTGTAGCCCAAGAATGCATCCAAGAAGCTCAGCAATTTGTGGCTCAAGGCAAATTCCATAAGTTGATCTATTTTTGATAGAGGATAACTGTCCTTCAGGCAAACTTTGTTCATGTCGATGGAGTCAATACACATTCTCCTCTTGCTAGTGGAATTCTTCACCATCCCCATATTTGCTAGCCACTGGGGTTAATGAACCTCTCTAATGAATCCTCCATTGGGAAGTTTGTTTACCTCTTTGGCGATGGCTCTTTTATGCTTGGGGGCAAAGTGCCACTGTTTCTATTTCACTCATTTATAATTTTCTACTGCTACAAGCCCATGCTGTGAAACTGAACGGTCTATACCTAGGAGAACTTTAGCAAACCATGCAAAAACATCTTGACTCTTCACAAGAATTCCCTTAGTTTGATGCATAGAGGCTCTATGAGGTTCATCGAGCTTGAATATCCTCCCCAAGCTCTCATCGATGACTAGGTTGACAAGCTGCTCCATTGGTTCAATGTGCACCTTCTTTGTCTTGGTGGTAAACTCATTGACTTCTGCCACTATCAGACCTTTGCCCTTATGGTGGGAGTTGTTCTACCAATAAGTTGCCTTGCAATTCTTAATAAGACTTTGGTCACCCTATGCTTCACCTGTGCCATATTTAGTTGAAAATCTCATAACTAAATGAAAAATTGAGATTATTATTTGGAGCTGATTGGGCTCTAGGAAACTAACTGAGTGTGTCCGAACCACCAAAAACTTTGATTTAATTATGGTGATTTTGAAGTTCTCTCCAACTATGAGAAGTAGATCCATCATATGAATTAGAGTCACTGAGTCTCCCATGAATTTGGTGAGTGTGCCAATATATAGCTCCAGTTTCTACTTAGTCTTTATTTGATCATAAACTTGAGCGAACAAAATATTCACTGAGCTTCCTGTATCTACCATAGTATGTTGTGTAGTGTAGTTATACCAGATTCTTAAGATCACTAGGGCATCATTGTGTGACATCAAAATTTTCTCTAAGTCCTTCATTGAAAAGACTATATTTTAGTGCTTTGGGCTCATGGTGTTGTCTCTTCATGTCCTTCAGCTCCTCATGCCCCCCAGTGATGGTTCGGTGTTTACAAGTTGGCACTAAGTCTTTACTTTGAGTTGGTGGGCTTGTCAAACTCATATTGAGATTGCTTTTCACTAGTGGGTTATGCAACTTAGGGGTGGGATTCCTTCGAGGAGAGACCGGTGGAGGAGTTTCCTATGCACAAACTTTATCAGCTCATTTACCTCAATGAACAAACTATCTAAGGTGTTCCTCTTTGATGAGTCTATCGATTTCATCTTTGTGGTGACTACACTCTTTAGTCCCATGACCATACTCCTAATAGAAATGACAATACCTTGATTTGTTAAGATTCTACAAAGTGGTGTGAATTGGTAAGGGACTAAGTAGGAAGTCTCAGTATTCAATTTGAGCAAGGACTTCAGATCTTGAGTTGTTTATTGGTGTATAAGCCTGAAACTCTGGTTGACACACCCTTTGTTCAGCTCTCTACTTCTTTAGCTTGGGTAGTTTGACCTCACAAGGTTCTTTCTTCAACCTGATACTACCCTCGGATTCCCTTTTTAGCCAAAATTATCTCTTCGGCATTAATGTGCACTCTAACAAGCTGGATGAATTCTGTCAAGCTTTTAGGAAGTCAGTGAGCCATCTAATAGACAACTCGTGCTTGCCAAATTTCATTGATTGTAGTATTAAGGATGATGGAACTATCCATCTAGGTAACCTCCTTGTTAAACTGAGCCAAATATTCCCTAAGGCTTTCCCCCTCGTTTTGCTTTAGTATCAATAGTGTAGAGGGGTCTTTTCACTAAGGTAATAGTGAGACAAACTATTCTATGAATGTATCCACTAAGTTGTTGAAGTAGGTGATGGAGTACCTCAGGAGTCTAGTATACCAGGCTTAGGCTGGGCTTTGCAATGTCATAGAAAATGCCTTACACATGGTAAATTCTCACGCTCCTTATAAAATCATGGTATTCTTAAATGTACTAATGTGATCCACCAAGTCCTTTAAACTATCATACACCTCATAAGGAGGTTGTCAAAACTCAGGTTGAATAGAAGAGTATGCTATCTCAAGAATTAAAAGAGTTTCATACTTCATCTGGTTTGGATGGCCTAGCTCTCTAGATCTTTTTTGAGTTTCATATGCCATAGATTCCCTCTAGATACCTTGTGCATCTCTAGCTAAGGCTCAACTGGCATGCGATAGTATATGGTTCACCAACCCAATCATAGCTAGGATCACGCTCATCATAATCCCTTGAGGCTTGATACGAAAGTGAGATTATCACCGATGGGTTATGATAGTTTGGATGCTGATGTTCACTGGGGTGTACCTGGCTCATGGTGTGTTGCTATGGCTCACATGATTGGTCCAGTGTAGCACGTTGGATTGGGGCATGATCATGAGGTTCAGCTTGCAGCTGAACACAATGAGTTTGAAGACTCTGCATCACTTGAGACTAATTTTGTAGCTACTAAGCTTGTAGATTTTGCATTCCTACACTTGAACCTCCAACAATTGCATTATTTTCTAGACTACGGTGGCCAAGATTTGAAAATCCTACCTACTCACCAAGTTGGAGGGGCATGGAGTACCTTGTGAATTGTCTATAAGGGAGCTCCCTAAGATTGTTGTTGTGGTAGAGCTACCAAATTGGCTTGCTGAGTTGGCCTACTTGGCCCATTGGATGAATTATAAGATTCCACTAGCATTGGAGCCGTCTACCCCCTAGGTGCATTTTCTTATGATGAGGGTCATGCTACTCTAGGAGGCATGTTCAAAATCTCATCAAAAACCTCTTATATTAGCTAGGAAGAGAGGCAAAGTAAATCTCAATGAAAGCACCAATTTATTGATGGAACCCGACTCATCACGAGTTTAGGCTCGAGAGGCTCCTTGAGGTTGATTTGGTAGGTTGCTCTCCTGCTAATCTACAATAGAAATAAATCATGAAGAAAATTATCAGGAACTCTCTAGTGACAGCCACTCTAATGCTCAAGTTAGTCACATAGGATATAGTGAAGAAGAGAATCAAGCATTAGTCCCTATCGCTTCGAAGACTAGGCTATTTATAGAGTGTGGAGCGTATCAAAATCTCATGATCTTGGTATTGCAATCCTGTTAGACTTCCCATAGCAGACAACCATGAATTCTGAATCATTCGGGATTTACTTTCAAAAATAATTAAGGATCATATCCCATGATTATTCAGTCCTTGCTATGCACCAACAAAAGCATCCAAGCTCAGTCACAACTTGGTGCAACTTCCACATAGTGTAGCTAACCCATGCAAGGGTTTGACATTAGCCGAGGACATCGAGCTTCTCACAGCTTGGTGTCAAGGCAAATTTTTACCTCAAATGCATCAGTTTATGACCTGGTCTTGGGTTCCATACTTATTGAACTTTTTAATTAGGAGAATTCACTTTGGCTACCTACTTTGGAGCCTGACCTTTAGTCATCTTGGCTAGCAACTCTAGTTTTGATTCACAGCTCTCTGGTTTTTGAAGTTGATCATTGTGGTTCGGTGTATCATCAAGTGTGATGCTCTTTTTCTAATTGTTGCCATCATCATCATCATCAAACCTTCCCATAATGGTCATATCATGTGTCTATAATGATCCCATAAGCTCCTCCATGAATAGAGTTGTAAAGTCTTTGATGTCTTGGATCGCAATCACTTTTGGCTCCCAAGATCTAAGGAGACAATAGAATACCTTTCTCACCATTTTATTGATAGTGTAGATTTGATCGAGATATTTTAAATTGTTAACAAAAGTTGTAAACTATGTAAACATAAAAAAAAGCTCATTTGAAAGCATTTTAAATAACTCATATTGATAACCCAAAATAGTCAATTTTGATTCTTTAACTTGGGTGGTTGTCTCGTGAGTTACTAAAAGAGTTCTCTAAATTTCATGAGTGGTGTTGCATCAAATAATTTGAGAGAATTCACTACAAGAGAGAAAATAATGAAAAATATTAACTGCTTGGGTATTTGCTGATTGTAATAGTTTTTTCCTATTATCCAAATTATTAGTGGGCTTGACTATATTAACCCCATCAACTACTTTGGTGGGTAGGGAGTATTTATGTGCTACTATATCTCAATACCTACAATATATATGAAAGATTTAATATGACTTGACAGAACTTTTATTGTAGGTTTAGTTGCAAAATCTCACTATTTTACATCTCGTAAACTAACTTGGACAAATATAAAATAGGCTGATAATGGTATTTTCAAGTTAATAGAAGTGTCAAATAGATAACTCCAAAAGTTCGTATTCAAATCCTCAACTCTACAAATAAAAATGAAAAAGTAAAGCTGGTTTTTGTCGATTTACTTGAGGAGACTTGAAGCCATCATTATTGTTGCATATCACATTTGTTGACATACCATCATGCTTCCATCAATATGTCCACCACTAACTTGAAGCATATAAATGGACTTTTATTCTATTTTAATTCTTGGCTATGTTGTAAACAATTATCACTAGGAAAACATAATAAATGTGGTTTATCAAAATCACAAAGGGAATAGAGTTTAAGGGGTAGGTAGATTATCTCTGTAAAGGAGGCTCTAAAGGCCCCAATGGCAAAGCGGAACATGATTGCTAAGGTGCTATAGAGGAAGACCTCCCTCCAAAAAGTGAGGAAGAGGGTTTTATAAGGGTAGGACTCCCTTTTGAGGGAGAAGGAGCTAGAGTTAAAGAGCCAAATTATCCTCATGGAAGGAAGGGTGGTGTAGTTGGAGCAATGGTTGTTGCACTAGCTAGGGATGCAGAGCAACTAGCAGAGAAGGTTGGCAAGCAAGAGGAGATGTTGGCATGTTTGGATGCCCAAACAAGAACCTAGCCAAGGAAGACCAACTTATCAGCATCTTGTATGCCCATGTTCTGGCTGATGAGCTTGATGCCAAAGCAACCCATGCTGTTGAGCTACGCCTTCATGAGAAGCACTAGGAGTCAGTTGAGTTCAAAATTGAACTTAAGGAGGCCACAATTCTTGGTATTTCTAGAGTCTTTCTCCTTGCCACTACCTCTGCACTAAGGTTGCTCTATAGCTAGGGCTCAATCGATCTAAGTTTGACTTGATTTGGCTGACCAAGATTGATTAGGGGTATGACCTCTTACTTGCCTAGCATATTGTGTAGGAGGATGGGTTTGGCTCTGAAATTTTTGGTCTTGTCAAGTCAAACACTTCACTTAGGGGAGCACTCAAGCCAACTTTCTAGTAGAAGAAGAGGGAAGTTTTCACTACTTGTAAAGTATCGATGCACACAAGGGTGCCATGACCACTCCAAATAGTCTTCTTCCCTTGTTCCTTTTTATGGATGTGCCCCTACTCTGTTCTTCATATTTTCTTTATTTCGTTTGTTATCTCCCTCTATGTTTTGTAAAGCCCTGCTACATTATAGTGTGTATATTGATGTACCATATTAAATGAATGAAACCTTTTTGCTTGCAACCCTTGTTTGTAATTGTGTCCAAATATTCTTGACTATCCCTCTTTTGGGTCCATTAGATTACTAAGTTTCTAAGCCATGTTTTTGGGTGAGGTGGAATTGCATTGCACAATTGTGCAAATTGGCTTTGGAGCCTATCTTTAGTTTTTTGGTCATTGTCTTAGCCATTAGGCCATGCTATGGGAATGGCATCAGAGAAATAGCATGGCTGTGCAATTTAGGAGTCCACAACAGCATAGGAGGAGTTAGGCCGCATGGGAACCATCCTTTAGTGGCACAAGAACCAAGTGTGGCATGGTAGCATGCTTGATGGCATTGAAGCTAGTCTTTGTGGCATGGAAGCCAAGTGCGGTATGATATTCGGCTTAGGTGGCATGGTAGCTAGATTATTTTTTGTGGAAGCATGGTACAACTTGGTATCTAGCTTAGATGGCATTATAGCTAGGTGTTGTGTGGTAGCAAACTTTATTGATGTAATGTTCAAGTATGACATGGTAGTGGACTTTGTTGAAGAGGGGATCCTGCAAGACAAATATTTGGAGACAAGAAAAGCATTTTATTGGAAGAACATTTTTAGGTTGTCTGGATACCAACTTCTAGGTAGGGTTATGCCATATGGGAGTTGCAACTGGTACAATGCTGGATTTGTGACCCTAGTTACCTTGTAGTGACCTTCCCAATTCAAAATCAACTTTTGGCAAACTTGTGGCCTCCATCCTAC
This sequence comes from Trichopus zeylanicus subsp. travancoricus, assembly GCA_005019695.1. Lineage (NCBI taxonomy): Eukaryota > Viridiplantae > Streptophyta > Magnoliopsida > Dioscoreales > Dioscoreaceae > Trichopus > Trichopus zeylanicus. The sequence continues at coordinate 1,779,764 of RXID01022272.1, forward strand.
ACAAGACCCAGTCTCCTACTTGAAACTAGCACCATCAAACTTTTCTTCTCTCATAGCTATCTACCCTTTGTTGATAGGAAGCCATGTGAAGATGTGTTATGTCCCTTTGTTTTGGCAACTGGTCTAGGCCATCGTTTAGGATTTCTTCTTTTTGCTATACATTGTAGTGTTTTACCTAGGTGATAGGTGCACCAATCTCCAATGAGATGACTGCTTCGGCATTGAATGAAAATATAAAGGGGGTCTATCCAATTGGTGTGTGATGAGTCATGTGGTATGCCCGAAAAACATTTTATAGGTGTTCTTCTCACAAGCTGCTAAGCTCTTCAAGCCTCTTCTTGATATCGTGCAACAAAATTTGATTGGTTACCTCAGCTAGGCTATCAAATTAGGAATAAACCACTAAGGTAAACTTCTATTAAATCTTGAAGTCATCACAGAAGACTCAGAATCTAGCACTATCAAACTGCTTATCGTTGTTCATGACAAGTGAGTGTGGAAAGCCATATAGGCAAATGATGTTGTGCTAGAAGGAGTCTTTCATTCATTGCTTGGTGATGGTGGACAAAAACTTTGCTTCCACCCATTTGATGAACTAATTAAAGGCAACCATAAGGAACTTCCTTTGCCCCTGGGCTAGGGGAATGACACCTAGGTTATCTATGCTCCACTGATTGAGTGGCCAAGAGTTGAGATGCTATTTGAGGACCATAGTTGGATTGTTCAAAATTAGGGTGTATAGTTGGCACTATTCACATTATAGAACTACGTCTCAAACTTCAACATACATGGTTGAGTAGTAGTACCCCTATCTTAGGAGCTTGTGAGCTAGTGCATGCTTTGTGCATGACATTCCTACATGCCTTTGTGTAGCTCTTGCATGGCATACTTTGCATTAGTGGGGCCGAAACAGTAGTGCAGTTGTAGGTTTATTGATCATTTGCATGGTGTTCACTATTTGAGGTGATTTTTACATAAAATTAAATTTGATCAAAATATAATCAGAATTAAACCTTAAATATCACTGAATTATGACTCAAATGAAAAATCTCACTTGCACTTAAATTATGGTCAAATTTGACCAAAAATTTATATTTAATTTGGACTTGAATTATTCAAATTCAGGCTTAAAATGAATTTAACCCAAGTGAGTTGAGTGGGCCAGATATCTATACTAAAAAAATTGGCTTAGAATTTGTCAAAAAAATTTGGGCCAAAATGAAAAAAATAAAATTTTACAAATAGGCCCTTTAACTTAGATAAGCTTTCCCAAATGAGTCCTTGGTTAGGATTTTTTATAAATAGGTCTCAGGGATGAAAATTTTTATGAAAAAGTTCTTGAAACTTTTCAAATTATATATTGATCCTCACAAAAAAAATAGGATTTATAAATAAATCTCTCAAAATTTCATATTCATAAATAATCCTCTTGAAAATTTTTATTTATGAATAAGATTAAATTTTATTAAATAAAATCTTACAAAAAAGACCCAAAAAGTTTTAAAATATTACAAATAAATTCTTTTTAAAAGATGCCCCTAAAATTTATAAATTTATAAATTTTTTAAAAACAATTTTACAAATACCCCATATAAATTTGTTATAGCACTTGAATACAATTTTCAAATATATCTCATCCTAATCCTCATCTCCCGCCGAAGATTTAATAACAAAAGTTTAAACATACCCATATCCAACAAATTACATCCATCCATGCAAGTTAAAAAAAAAAAAAATCCTTATCATAAGGATCAATTCCTCTCGAGGATATAAAATCCAATCCACTATGATCTACAAACAAGGGAGGGTTAGTAAAAATTGAGGAGCATACTTGAGAAAGAAAGCAGATAGAGGAAATAGTACACGGAGAGAAAAAAAATCAGATCGAAGTCGATACTTAAATTAAAAAAAAAAAGACGACAAGCAAGTAAGTTCATACTTCACCTTTTTTTTCTTCTGCATGTGTATCCTACTGCTTTGCTTTCCCCAAGTCTTGTGAGGTGCCTGTACCTATTGATATGGCTATGCTTTGTTGCCTGACCTACGGCCACACTTGCTGGACCTCTACCGTCTACCGATGGCCATTCGCAGCACGTTAGCTCTCGTTGCCTCCCTCTGAATGTGCAACTCCACCCCTATCCTTCTCAACATCTTCTCCACCTTGCATGGCTCCTTCGGGATGGCTTATAATGCGATCACCGCCACTAGTATCCTCACAGGCTAGAATAACCTAACACATGGTGGGGGGTGTGCCAACACCGGCCTGGCTTTCTCTTCCTGATAACTTTATGCCCTAGGCGAGTCTGACCTCCCCTATGCTGTCTATCTATCTATGGAGAGTGGCAACATCTCCACCCTTGGCTGCGAGGACTTCAATGGCAAGTTGTTCATGGGAATGACTGCCCACCCTAAAGGACCCCTCACTAGCTTGTCTCCTTGCCATGTGCCTTCCCCAGCCTATAGGCTATCTTCATTGCGAACTTGGTGTCCCTCCTATGTAGCTACCCTGCGCTACTCACTCAGCCAAATCTGGCCAAGAACTGCCTCGCTGCCAAGGCCCACCTTGACCTCACTTTGCGTCGTGTGGATTGCCTTCGCCACGGACTGGCCAGGCTCCCATGTGGCACCACTTCAGTCATGCCTACAAGCTGCCTCTTGTGCCTTACTAGACCTACTCTCGTGGTTGCCTACCTAAGCTCCATCCTTCGCTGGCCTACTCCTACGCTCTCCTCGCGGGCTCCACCTTTCGGGCACCTAGTTCTCACATTCGACTATGGTGAGATTTGGCCAATATCCAGCCACCTGGAGGAGAGCGATGAAAGAAGTAAAGAAAGAAGAAAGAAGTAAAGAAATAATAATAATAATAATGTTTCTTCTAGACTAAAAAGATAAAAAAAAAAGAGAGATCTGACCAATAGTAAAAAGATAGAGAAAAAATGTATTGCTTAAAAAAAATGTTGCTTCAATTTTTTTGTAGGCCAACCAACTTAGAGCCAGTCCACGTACTAACTTGAAACTCAATTCTAACTTAAGATTAACATGTGAGTTTACCCGAAGTTTTATTTCTCACTCAAGGTTAGCCTATGGGTTGGTTTGAAAGTTAATTAATTTTGGATCAGCTCATGAACTCGCTCAAAAGTCAATTTCTGACTCAAGCCTGGCATGCAAGATAACTTAAAAGTCATTCAAACTTAAGGCTAGCCCATAAACTCATCCAAAAGCTAATTTTGACTCAAGGTTAGTCACCTAAAAGTCAATTTCTGACTTAAAGTCAGATTGTATGCTCACCTAATGTCAATAGATTTGGGATTAGTTAATAGGCTCACCCAAAAATTAATTCAGACTAAAGACTACTTTATAGACTAATTTGAAAGTCAAATCAATGTAAGGTCAGTCAGTGAGCTCACCCAAAATCATTCTGATGAATTGACAACCAGAAGGCTTTAATCAAATCAATTAACATAAATTAATTAAAATAATTAACTTAATCAGATTGAAGTTATACATATTTGATTTACTACCACATGGATCTAAATTGATCAAATAAATAAAGTGAAACCTAAATTGAACTGGACTTGAATCAAAATTGAGTTAATCAAAGCCAAATCAAATCAACCTGACTCAAATTGGATCAAACCCAAACTAAATCTGATCCTGATTAGGTTAATTTAAATCAAATCAGCTTAGACCCAACCTAATTGGGTTTAAATTGGGTCAACCTAAGTTAAATTAGTTTAGACCCAATCCCGAGTGGGTCAACATAAATCAAATTAGTTCAGGCATAACCCCAAATGGGTCAACCTAAATCAAATTTATTTAGACCCATCTCCAATTAGGTTTGAAATGAGTAAACCTAAATCAAATCAATTTAGGCCTAATTCTAATCAGATTCAAATCTGCCTAACTTGAATCAAATTAGTTTAAAACCAAACTTAATCAGGTCCAAATCAAGTCAACCCAAATTCAAACTGAAATGCAATTAGGTCAAACCAAGTTTGACTTGGACTCTAATTGGATCGAAATAAGCTCAAACAAAACCCTAATTAGGTCAAACTAATTTCAAATTGAACCCTGATTAGGTCAACCTAAGTTCAAACTAAACCCTAATTGGATTGAACCAAGATTGAATGGAACCCCAATTGGGTTAAACCAAGTTCGAATCAAAATCCTATTTTGGTTGAACAAAGTTTGAACCAAAATACTAATTTGGTTAAACAAAGTTCGAACTAAACTCAAAATCAAGTTGAACCTGAACCAAAAGTTGGGCCAAATTTGAACTAAAATCAGGTCAAACCTCAACCAAAATTAGCTCTAGCCTAAGCCAAAACTAGGTCAAACCTAAAGCAAAACCAAGTCAAACTTGGACCAGAGCCAAGTCAAACTTGAACCAGCATCATGTCAAAACTAAACTTGAACCATAAGGGTTTGAGCCCAAAGTAGCATGATTTGAGCCTAAACTCACTACAAGTCTAGCATGGTTTGAACTCAAACTCAACAAAGGCCCAACATGGGTCTAACACAAACCTATTGATGGGTTGAACCTAGATCCAATAAGAATCCAATCAGGGTTGAATATAAGATCTATTAAAGATCCAATAAAAATTCATTAAGAGTTGGATCTAAGATACAATAAGGATACAAAGTTCATTAAGGATTTGATAAAAACCCAATTAGGACTAGATCTAAGATCCATTAGGGATTCAATAAGAACTCAATCAGAATTGTATCCAAGATTTATTATAGATCCAATAAGAACCCAATCATGGTTGGATCCAAGATCCATTAAAAATCCATTAATAACCCAATCAAGGTTAAATCAGACCATTAAGTATCTAATAAGAACACAATCAGCATCAGATCCAAGATCCACTAGGTCTCGTTTAGTTTGGGATCAGGATCGAAATCAACATTTTTCAAAATTATTTTTTTTTACAAAATTAATATTACTTATTTTGCATCACTATTAAATTAAATTATTATAAAAATTAAATAGTTTTTCAAACCTTAAATTATTGTAGGGTTAATTTTGATAAAAAGATATTAATTTATAAAAGTGGATTGCTAATGTTGATCTTGATTCGGGTCCTGATCCTGAACCAAATGGTACCCTAGGATAAAAAAAAACCTATTAAGCATTAGGTATAAGATCCATTAAGAATCCAATAAAAATCCATTAAGAGTTGGGTCGAAGATCCATTAACAATCCAATAAAAATCTAGTAGGGTTGGATCCAAAATCTATTAGGGACCAAGTATGATCCTCCATGAAAATTCAACACAAGGTCAAACCTAACTCGAACTTAATCAAATCAGATTGAATCAAACTAGAGTTCCAAATATCAAATTCAATCTGATCAGAGTTGATTAAAATCAAGTTTTGAATATTAAATTGAATGAAATCAGACTTGAACCAAGATCAAGTTTTGAACACTAAATTGAATTAAATCAAACTTAAACTAAGATCAAGTTTGAACTTCAAACTAAACCAAATTAAACTTGAATTCAAACTAAGTCTGGGTCGAGTCAAATTCAAATTACTTAGGCTTAGTCGGCAACATGCTTAAAACTATCAAGAAGACCTCTAAACCTAATCAATGCCAGCTAAGAAAGGTAGTTGGTTATCAAATTGAGGATAATTAGGTTTGAACTAAAATAGGTTTGAACTCACTAAGTTAGTTAGCCAAATATCATGTTCGAAGCAAGTTAATCGACAATAAACATAAAGCCATTAGCCATACTTCAAGTTTAATCAAGACAAGCTTAATACTATCAGTGACTTCAAATATATTTGACAACAAACTAAGAGGAAATCAATTATCAAATTAGAAATGGTTAACATAAGCTAAGGCCACTTCAAAGATCAAAAGAAGTTAACTAACAAAAACTAAGAAGTTGTCAGTGATACTTCAGATCTAAATAGGGTCAGCTGACACAAACCAAAGTAGTCAGCCATACTATCAAATTTTGTGAAGTTATTAAACATTTGTTAAGGATCAAACTAAGGCTCTCCTGAGTTAAATTGCACTTGATCAAGTATACGAGAGCTGAGCAATGCCAAGCATCAAGTCTTCTCCCACTTCCTTTCTTTTTAAGAATATAAATTTAAATTTATTAAGTTATAAAGTGAGATTATGTCCTTGTTTAAGCCATGCATCTCTTTTCTTAAATTAATTGAATCATGATTTTTATTTGTGTCTCTACTTTATTAGCTAGATTTCTTAGTTTAAGAGATTCTTGATAGTTATCAAAGTAGTTAATAGTAGGAGTTTGTACCTATTAAAGGTTATGTTCATGCAACTCCTAATTGTGCACTCAAACTACAATCAATTTTTATTTGTTATTTTGAAATTGCTTCTCATGTTCCTTTGCTATCTCGGGTAGTCAATTTTGGCTCCACAATCACCTTCCAACAAATAAAATTGGGTGCCTGCTTTTGGATGAGGTGCTATTACTTTGGATAAAAATGTAGTGTCCTAACCTTATAGATGGTGATGAAAGTGTCATCTAGTTAGGCTCTCATATGATGTAGCAAGTGACCTACTTGCACAATTGAGTAGCTTGAGTGGCTCTATGTGTTCTCTCCCTACTCATGCAGTGGAGGAGAAGTGAGGGAGGGCATCGACTTTGGAGTTTCTTCCCATGGAACATGTGAGAATTTTACTTCTTTGAGGTGCAAGGCTAGCTCCTTGACAATTTTTAGGTATTTAGCAAGGAGGGGATCTCTAGCTTTGTACTTTCCAAATGCTTATCTAACAATGAGTTTAGAGTTGTTGTTAACTTGTTGGCACTAAACTCCTACTACCTACACTAATTGGTGATCAAGCACCATGGCTTTATATTATGCTATGTTATTGGAGGCTGGGAAGTCCAATCTAATAGAGTAGTTTTCTACCTCCTTATCTAGTGATAAGAAACTATTCTAGCTCCACTCCCTTTCTTGTAGTTGACTAATCTATGTCAAGGTGCCACACCTCTTCACTAGACAAATTGCAAGCACAAGAATTATTCCTTTGCTGATAAAGTTAGTGAGGGTTTGGGCCATAATTGACATGTGGGGCTAATCGGTGAAGACTTTGATGCTGTTAGCATGGAAGTTGGGGTAGAGCTTGTAGAAGGAGATTACCACTTTGCAAGCTAGCTTCTCCACCAAAGGGTACCTGGAATCTCCTCCATGAAGTACATGTCTTATGTAATAAAAAAGATTTTATTTTCCCCCTTGGTTGCTTACCAAAATAGAGGTCAGTGCAGACAAAACCTACTGATATGTATAGGCATAGGGTTTTTCCAAATACAAGCTTCACACAAAGGGGGCACAGTGAGATGCTCCTTCAACTAGGAGAAAGCTTGGCTTGCCTTCTTGTCCAAGGTGAAGTCTATCTTCATTTGCATAGCCCAAAAAATGGGAAGCATTGCTCCTTCAACTAGGAGAAAGCTTGGCTTGCCTTCCTTATGAGGCTCTAGATTGCCTTTAGAATTGTGGGGGCTTCATGTCTATGATGGCCTTAATCTTGTATGGATTTGCCTCTGTGCCACTCTTGGAGACCATGAAGCTTGTGAATTTCCTTGAAGCAACTCCAAAGACACACTCCTCATGATTTAGCTTGATGTTATGCCTCCTGAAAGTGTTGAAGGTGCCCCACAAGTCCTGGACTTGTCCTCCTACAAGAATGCTCTTAACAAGCATGTTGTTGGCATATATCATCATGTCTTGGCCTAGTTGCGGTTGGAAAGCTTAGTCCACTATCCTTTGGTATATCACACTTGCATTTCTTAGACCAAAGGGTATTGTTGTGCAGCAAGACATCCCCAGGTGGGTTATGCACAACATCTTCTTTCCAACCTCCCCACACATTTTGATCGGATAATATCCTGAAAAGGCATCCAAGAAGCTAAAAAGATGATATCCTACTATGGAGATCATGAGATGATCAATTTTGAGTAGAGGATAGCTATCTTTGAGGCATGCTTATTTCAGGTTAGTGAAAATGATGCATACCAGCCATTATTCAGCTTCTTAACAAGCACTACATTGGCAAGCTAGTCTAGATAGCTAATTTCGCTGATGAACCCAACCCCCATAAGCTTTTGCACACCTTCAACTATTGTCTTTTGTCTTTCAAAGCCATTGGCCTTTGATTTTTCCATATTGTTTTTGCATCAAGTAGCACGTTCAATTTGTGTTTTCCTACTTGCCAATCTATGCCCTACATGTCTTCTACTAACCAAGCGAAGACATCTTGGTTCTTCTTCAAAAAGTAGGTTAGCTCCTTCACGTACTTGGGGAGTGTTTTATTGATCTTAACCATTTTTCTTCCTTTGTGATCTACATGGACCATCAACAATTGCTCAACCATTGTTAGTCTCTCTCATTGTTGCTCTAGGACCATTGGTGTCTCTCAACCTCTCCTATTTCGTATCCCTCAACTTGCCGGTGCCCCCTTGCCCAAGATGCATGGGAGGAGACTAACTTTGAGGATCTAGTGGATTTTTGTTGGACTACAAGGGGCATAGTCTATGGGCCTCTGGTTTCTAGTGGGTGAAGACCTGAAGGAGTTCATTGTTGCAACCCTTTATAGCCCAACAATAGGATGAGAGGATTAAGGAGGAGTAGAGGTTGGGCTGATGCAGAGTGCTATGACTGTATGGTCTACACTAGCACTTGCATCTAAGTGGCCAAGTTGTTGAACTCCTCAAGTATCACTGACACCCTTATCAAAAGAGTTGTAGCTTGTTGGATCACTGCCTATGCCAACCCTACACTTTCTCGGCATGGATCCAAAAGACTTTGAGCTAGCTAAGGTTGTGCTTGAACCTCTGGCTCTTGGATGTTAGAGTGCAAGGCTTTGTGCTACCCTTAAAATGTAGAGCACATGATAGTCACAATTGTTGCTTCATCACCACATTCATATTGAGATGTCCTTTAGCCTCTAGTCATTAAGCAAAATTGCATAGTAAAAACAAAAAGGAAAGAAAGCAACACTTCATCTAGAACTAATTGATGTTGTTGGTGGAGCCTGGTTCATCCACTGATTTTGGTTCGAGAGGTTCTTTGAGATCAATTTTGTAGGCCACTCTCCCATTAATCTACAATAAAATAAAAACTAAAGAGGACCACTAGGAACTCTCCAATGATGGCTACTCCAACTCTCAAATCAGTGGCATGCATGTAGAGTATAGTGGAGAGAAGAAAAAAGTATTAGTTCTTACCTCTTTGAAGGTGATGGTACATATAGTGTGGAGTGTGTCCAAATCCTGTGATTTGGATATTGTAATTTCACCAGATTACTCATAACAGATAGCTATGGATCTCAAATTTCTTGGGATCCCCTTTTGAATAAGAGTGCATAATGATTCAAACTCTGCCTTGCTCACACCAAGGTATCCAAACTTAATAATAACTCAGTGTAATCTCTTTACAAATCCCTCAGTTGAGGACACCAAGTGTCTTATACTTTAGTGTTACAAAAGTCTGGCTACTCATAGCCTGTGTGTTGAGCACTCTCCACAACTCAATCTTAAGGCAATTTTTCACCTCGAACCGATTAATTCACAAGTTGTCTATAGTTCAGTTCTTATTAACCCTCTAACTCAATCAGTTTACTTTGGTGTATCATCAATGCCCCCATGCCAGGACTCCAAGCTTTCAAAACTTAGTGTTTAGGGTTACCATCAAGAGGCAATTGTTCTCTTGCAATGCCCAGCGAATCTTCAAGAATCAAGCTATCACCTCTATGAAATGTGAGCCATCACCTTGGTTTAGAAAGCAAGCCATCATTCCATCAAATCATGAGTAATTACTAGGGCTTTGCCCTCTCTTGAGGCAATGGTTTAATACTATCCACTCATTTATCGAAGTGGCATTTTGCTTGTCTCTTAATTTCTCTTTCCAAGGCTGCTTCCAACTAGATGGAGGATACATGTGTCCAGGATCCAAGTAGGGGTTTTAAGATTTTTGCCCTTCAGATTTTAATGGCTTAAGTCAAGGCATGAGTAGGTGATCTGATGATGGAAGAAAACTTATATAGGGATCCTCTGTCTCTTTCCCCCTATTCAAGGGAACTTTTTAGCCCTTGCTTTTTCAATGTTGACAAATCTATTTTCAAATGGTATACCTTTTTGCCCTTCTACCTCTAGAAAGAAATCTCCTGCTTTGAACGAAGGAGTGGTTCCTTTTATAGAAAAAATTTTACTCCTTCCAAGATATCAAGTCTAGTGCTACCACCTGCAAGAAAGTCCTATATGCCTTATGCTAGCTGGTCTAGTGCTTTGTCAACTTCCAGGGGTGAAGGCCTATCTAGGTCTAGTGCTGCCCCAACATGGAGAGAGAGGCCCAAGGGCCTAGCAACCATCCTGTCCTTGGCTTCAAGTGAGTTTTCGCTCTTGTTATTTATCTCATTCTTGATAATTTTAATACAAGTTCCTCATTTTGACCTGGTTTAGCCATGGGATGTGACTTTGTATGGACTACTCATATCTTATTCAAGAATGAGAGTTTGAAATAGCAAAGGGGTGTTCCTCAATTGTCTCTAGCTCTGCTTGCTAAGAAGCTCTCTGAATTGAAGACCCCTATTTGTTGGGGAGTCACAAGAGTGTCAAATCAAATCCATATAGTGAGCCGAACACCAAACCATCCCAAAAACTCAAGCTCATAGGATATGGGTCTTTTTCACTATATCTATTGGACTCTATCTATCCAATATTCGATGTGGGACTAATTCATCACACCTGACATTATAACAATCTCCCTCTTCAGGTGTGATTTGACCACATCAATTTAACACTCTTAATCAAGAACTCTTTTATTTGACCACTTCCACCGTGTGACTCATATCCTCGCACATGCCTCTAGTGCCCGCGCCCTTGCGTCGGCTTTTGGTGCCCACACTTGTAGGCTTGCCATCCTAGCGCCAGCGCATGCGCTCTCTCTCCGGCCTCAAGCCGGCCTCGCGCCCACGTCCTCTCACCGGTCTTTGCCATGAGACTAACATGTGACTCAATTTAGTCATATCATCGCAGTAATTTTTGGTCTTAAGAGTTTGCACAATTTTGAACCTGAAGCTCTGATACCACGTGTTGGGGAGTCTCAAGAGTGTTAAACCAAATCCATATAGTGAGCCAGACACTAAATCATCCCAAAAGTTCAAGCTCTTGGGATATGGGTCTTTTTCACTATATCTATTGGACTCTATCTATCCAATATCCGATGTGGAACTAATTCATCACATGTGACATTATAACACCTATCCGCTACTAGCTAGTATCTCCAATCTAGCACAGGAGAAAGAGGGAGGAGGAGGAAGAGAGCCATGACCTAGTGAGGGGAGAGAAAGGAAGAGGCATATGATACCTTATTCTCCTTTACTGCCTTCCCAACCTAGGGTCACTAGGGATGGCATCCAGTTTCCCATTTGTCACATGACAAAGAAGGTTGATCATGGCAACGGTGCCACTTCTACTCCTTCTATTTCTCCTACACACACCAAAGCACAAGGGCAATCTCCTTCAGAGCACCAAGTGACTTTAGAGGAGATTAAGGCCAAGGAGTACTTCCTTGGGCATTTTAGGGAAGATGCCAATCCATATTTGGCTTGACCTATTGCTAATTGACTATTTCTAGAGAGAGTCAAACCTTGTACCATCATGAGTTTACTCATGTTTGCCTTTGTATAGACAATTTTTCTCTTTTACTTGTATTAGAGTTTGACATTTAGTTTAGTTGCAGGCCCTACAATCCTTCTAGTACATTGGGCATAAATTTTATGAGGCCCGAGAGCTGAGCACAGCCGAGAAGAGCAAGTCTGAGGAGGGGTGATCCATCTTTATTCTCAACTTGAGTCTCTTTGACTTAGCATGGAAAAGTCACGGAAGAAGATAGAGGAGGAGAATAACCTCCTTATAGTCGAGCAAGATTTGGCTTTGTCCAGTCTACAAGACTAGGAGATTCAGCATTGAACTGCCTAGGTAGCACCAAAATAGAAACATTTGCCACGTTTTGCCGGAGTAAAGAACACACTGATGCATTGAAGCTAACCCGGATGAGAGCTATTTTGAAGTATAAGGGTAGTAACAAATACCTCTGGGAACATGGAAAACTCACCATTGTATCCTACAAAGAAGGTTACCTTATCTATCGAGACACGATGAAGCACTCACCATGACTTTGAGTTCAAGCCTGATGATCTCCAAGTTGAACTCTATGAGACTTGAGGGTTTAATTGGGAGTATGAGGGCCTTATCCAAAGGGAGGTCACAGAACCATAGGAAAGAGAGGCCAAAGAGGATATCTTGGGGCCAGTTGAGTCAATAGAGCCTTTCAAGTCTCAACCTATCTTTGACTAGTTGTACTCATTTTTATTTTTGAAAAATTTTTTGTACTAGTCTCAACTTAAAACTCAATACAACTTTATCTTTTTCTGAACCTTTGTTCTCATTGGCTTGGATCTTTTTAACCTAAGTCCTTCGACCACCTCTCTCATAGAGCTAACCTCAATTAGGCCCACTTTAATGTTTCCTTAGGCCAATAGTTTTGGCAAGTAATCTGACTTATTATTCTAAGACAAGGCTAATATTTAAGATGTTAAAGACTCACCCCTTTGGCTACACTCTAGAACTTCAAGGGGATCGGGCACTTTTATCTCATGATTATGATTTTCTAAGGGTGAAGGAGTTACTTTTTGTTTCGACTAAGTACTAGAGCACATGGCTGAACTAGGACTTTGACTAGCTTAAGAGCTAATACCTCAGTCAAGTAACAAAAGCACCTTGTTGGACCATAAGACTAGCAAAGTTAGATTTTTTGAGTGATGCCTTGATGGGGTAACCAAAGTACCTGGTTGGACTATGAGATCAATAAAGTTCGGTTTTTTTGAGTAATACCTTGGTGGAGTCATCGAAGCACCAGGTTGGACCGTGGGGCCAGGAGAGCCAGGTTTTCTAAATAATAACTCTGTGGGGTCACCGAAGCTCCTAGTTGAATTATAGGGCCAGTAGAGCAAGATTTCTTGAGTAATACCATGGTGGAATCACTAAAGTACCTAGCTAGACCTTGAGCCAATAGAGCCAAATTTTTTGAGTAATACCTCGGTAGGGTTACTGAAGCACCTGTTACGCAATAGGGTTATTTGAGGTAATTTTTACCACAACCAAAATTGATTAAAACTTGATTAAAATTGAGACTTATATGCCACTAAATTATGGCTTAAGTGTGGGTCTCAATAGACTTAAATCACATCCAAGTTTGACCAAAAATTGAGCTCAGTTTGAACTTGAATTCTTAAGAAATTCAGGCTTAAACCAAAATAGGCTGAGTAGGATAGATACTTGGACCCAAAATTAGGCCAAAAGTTCATCTAAAATCTAGACTAAAATGATGAAACATAAGAATTTTAAAATTAAATCCCCAGACTGAATAAATCTTTGTAAATGAATTCTTAGTTAGATTTTTCTTACAAATAGGTTCCTGGAATAAGAATTCTATGGAAATTTTAATAAAATCCTAAAATTATAAATCAATCCCACAAAATTTATGGCTTGTAAATAAACCCCTCAAAGAATTGATCATTATAATTTGATCCTTATAAAATATAGGACTTATGAATAACCCCTCCAAAATTGCTTATTTGCAAATAAACTCCCGAAATTTTAACTTTTCGTAAATAGGTCTCTAAAAAAATTATTTTGGCAAATAAGTTCAAATTTTATTTCAAAACGACCTTAGAAGTTTCAAAAATTTATACACAAGTCCTTTTATAAAAGGACCTTTGAAAATCATAAAATTATAATTAGTCCAATTTTTGATAAATTGTAAATAGCCCCCTCTATAAATTCAATGTCCGAGATGAGTATAATTTTTAAATCATTGTTATCTATAGTAAATAAATACTCATCTAATCAGATCCATATCCATCCATAACCAATTTAAATAATAAATTATTATCCACAGCCAATTTCAAAGCAACAACACATCATCTATATCTTTGATTTAATATTTTGAATGAAGATTAATCCAATCTCATCATCAATATAAAATCTAGTAGAGCCCTATAGAAAAAGAGGAGGAACCAAAAAAAAAGGAAGAGTTAGATCGAGAGGTTGAGAATAGAACTTGAACCTAAAAAGAAGAAAAGATAGAAGAATAAGTTCTTAGCTTTTATTTTCTCCTCATCCTTTTCCCCTTTGCTCTCCTCTGTATGGTTTTCAATAGGTTTCACTGCTCATCCCTACAATCACCCCCACTGTTGCCCCCTACCACATAAAGATGTCACAAGAACTTCCTACAGTGATGCCTAGTGTCGAAATTGGCTCAAGTGAGACATGTGTTTCCTTGCCTGGGCCTATCGCATCCACAACTTGCTCCCTATCCAAGCCCTTCCTTCATTTTCTCTCAAGCACTCATGTGGCTTGAACCACTAAAAGCATGCTTGCATGTCGATTTCGCACCCTATTCTGCACCCTACACCATCAATAGTTGTAGCCTCCTTGCCCTCACCACACCAACCAGCTCTACGATGCTCTCTAGCTTTGTCATGCACTAAGCCTCACCACACCCTGCACCAGCAAAAAAAAATAAAAAAAAGAGAAAATTCGGCCAAAAAAGAGGGAGAAGTTGAGATGGAACAAGAATAATAAAAATAGAAAAATTTAAGGAAGTGCAAAAAGGAGGCATCAGAGGAGAATCAAAGAAGATTCAGAGGGAGGAGGAATTGGTTCACCCTATACTCATAGCCACCCGTGGCCTCGCTCATCTCCACTGCATTCACACCTGCATGACCATTATCTTCATGCCCACGGCCACCCAAAGCTCCCCTACGCATTGGGAAACCTCCACCACTGACCTAGGGCCAGTCTTTGGGCTCACCCAAAAGTCAACTCTTGTCTAGGGCTAGACTACAGGGTAGCTCGAAACTAATTTGGACTAAGGCTAGCTTGTAAGCTTGTCAAATGTTTATTCAAACTAAAACCAGCTTGCAAACTTGCTAAATATCTATTCATATCAGGTCAGCCCATGGGCTCACCGAATGTCTATTCAAATTAAGGCTAGCTTGTGAGCTCACTGAAAGTCTATTCAAACTAAGGCCAGCCCATGGTCTCATTGAACATCTACTTGGACTAAGGCTAGGTTGCGAGCTTACCGAGCATCTATTATCAAGTTTTCTCATCATCAAGCAATTTAAAGATCAAGTGATCAGCTACAAACTCAAAGAATATTAGTCATCAAGCCACAAGAGTTCAGGCCATCACAAATTTTTGGTTGGAATGATTTATGACAGGGGGTGAAGGGCTATGCTACATCACTAAATTCATTTTTTTTCCTTCTATTTTCTCTTTATTTTCTTTTATTTTTGCATCTAGGTTAGAATTATATTCTAGAATCCATCATCATTACTATTATATAGTTTCATTCCTTAGGGAATGTAAATGGGGTTAGAGAGAGATATTTAGGCTCTCCCTCACCGAGGTGGTGAGTAAGCTTTCACAAATTTCTCTTAGTTTACTTTTTTTTGTTATTTATTTGATACGACATTCAAAAAACTCATGAAATTTTTCTCTTTTCATCATAAATATACATGAAGGCAAGCTACAAGCTGCTAGTGTGGGTATATTCTATGCCTAGTGAGGAGACTCCCATGAAAACTCTAATAGATCAAATGCATCTCCTAGGTTGGGTGGGGAATCCTTGACAACACACCAACCCAAAAGTTTCAAGGATACGTACAAAATAGTGACCTTGGTTAGACATCCTTATGGAAGATAAGTCTACGTGTTTACTTTTTTTTGGCAGGTTTCAATTCTGCTTTGGATTTTTTGATTGTCCTATTAAGTACTCAATGATTATCTTATTTTTCTTATTTTATTTTCTATTTTCAAATTGTTGGTAAGAAAACTAGGTTCACTCCACTTTTAGTCCACTATAAGTTTGGTGAGGTAATCTATTTTTGAATACTAGGTCATTTGGAAATGGTATGCATCACCTAGAGTTTACTATACTTATTTGGACCTCTCTGTAATTCCCACCTCAAAAGTGAGTGAGTCTATGTCTCAATTTCCCTTAAAGAGGCTAAGGGATTGCACATCACTATGTTGGATCAAATGGTTAAGGGGTTACTCTTTATTGAGAATGTCTCTTTTATCCTAGTATCAATTTAGGGACCATTATGGTCATTAGGGATGCTACCTATGGGCTTGTTGTACTATTCATGAAGTAGATAATGTGCAAAACCTAGCATATAGAGGACATATCAACATATTACAACTTTATAAATAGGAGAATGCCACTTATCTTGCACAACACTAATAACCACAATGTAAGCCTTAAAATTTATGAAACTTGTTTGACAACCAGGTCTATGAAGATATTGGTGTGCCCAATTTGCATCTTCCTGAACTGTGAAAAGTGGGTTTTGATAAACTAACTAAAATCATTACCATGAACCAATAGAACACTGCTAGGAGATCTTCTAGAATCTCTCCTAATGAGGTTGTGTGAATCTCATGCATATATAAACCTCATATAGTAGGCAACCTTTGTTGGTAGAGGTGATGGAGGACCAAATATCATAGATTCTCAACAAATTGCTTGCACATAAGTTTTTGCATATTGTTGCCCTAATAGCACATGATATCTACCTCTTGATTGTCAATTTTTCTATGGATTTTGGTGGTGCTAAAATTCCATCTCTATGAGGGGACAAGAATCCAAATCATTATGTTATAGGTTTTCCTTTTGATGTGTAGTCTTATAGGGACAAGGAACCTTTAATGGTCCACCTCTTTTAGAATTGATTGAGCTTGAACACACCCAACTAGTTCATTGGCCTTCCTCAAGCAAAGTTGCAATATCTCAAAGCCATCTTTACAACATTCAAACAACATTATGCTCACCATATAGACCATACCCTAGACATAATCAAGATAACATTAGAAAAAATGTGATGTGGGGAAACTTTCATTGAATACATGAATTGGTGGAGGGAGAAAGCCATGCAATCTCAATTTCCCCTCATAGGAAAACTAAAAATCAGCTTATTAATTGAGAACACTCTTCCAAATCTTAAAGTAGGATCATTATCTTGTTATATTTATTCATTTGATATCTTGTGTCAGAAGCCACATGTATGGATCTATGAGAATACGGTGCCCATATTGACAAAAGATTCTCCAAAAGAATTGGACAAGGAATAACTAGAGGGTCATTCATGGAGACAAGGCTCAAATCAACAAAATTTCAGCACTAAACCTTGGCCTCAGGTATTCGCAATAGTATCCACACCCTCTTCCAGCCCAAACTCAAAGAAATATCATACCTCCCCAACCTCTCATGAATACAGTGCCTCTTCATCTTTCTTCAGCACCTTAAGAGCCTCTCAGCCCACATCCACCACCTAGCCAACCTTAGGACCCTCCACCCAATAACTATGCACCACATGGTCCCCCATGCCAATAAGACTACCTTCCTCTACCTGAAACAATCCCCAACATCTTTGCTACTCTTTTTGCAAACAACGTCATACGATTGCTAGAACATAAACCCATACCTCAAGGTGTTGATTTTTCTCATTGTTTTCCTTTCCATAAAACTCCAGGATATACTCTTGAACAATGTTTAATTTTAAAAGGTGTAATCTATCATCTCAATGATGGAAATGCTCCATATTGGAATTTTGTTAGATCATATGTGAATGAAAATGGGGTGAGAAACATGATGATAGCAAGTAATTGACTTCCTATGTATGCTAACAACAATATCAACCTAAACTTTCTTGGTGGAATTGCCAAAACATGGGAAGAATAGGAAAGACAATTTCACTATATTTTTGCCTAGCAATTAGACCTATTATAGGAATTTTTTTTTTATTGGGATGACAATTCTGAAAAGATAGATTTCCCATTTTTTTTCTTTCACCTCAAGAGAAATACAATTAGGAGGGGATAATTTGAATCCCTCAGGTTCATCAATATGATCAATATCTATTGAAGGAGCAGTAAGAATCTAGGTAGATTCAATATAGTGTCTTTTTCACTCCGCATGGATCGAGATCAAATAAACCTTCATTCTTTTTCTATCGAAGAAATATCCATGTAGAAAGTATTTTTGAAAATCCTTGGGAAGGATTTCTTTTTTACAAGGATAAATCAAAGAGGAATAAAACATTTAAATAAGATCCCAAAGTTGAGGAATAGATAGGAACTTTCTATACCTATAACAATACATATGATGGCTAAACTTCAAAAGATAAGAACTTTGCCCTTTAAAATATATAAATGAAAATTCATTGCTTTACCAAAAGTATATTAAAGGAGGAAGGGAATAAAATAAGCAAGTTGTTCCAATTAGAAGTCAAGGAAAAGTAACTAATATGATAATTCCCATAACTAACCACGAACCTAATATTATTGAGGGGGAAATTGAAATAGCAAAGGATTATAATATATTAGAATAATTGGCAAAAACTCCCACTAAAATTTTATTCCTAAAACTTATAATCAATTCTCTTAAACATCATGAACTCTTGTTCAAATTACTAAAAGAAATAAAGCTCAAGAGTGACATACCACTTGAAAAACTACTCACCATTTGCAAGAACATCTTCCAAAATCCTATCATAACTTTCACCGACCAAGAGTTATCCAATGAAGAGTTCAGGGATGAACAACTTCACATATATGTCCAAGTGGGGAATGTTCCGATCTATGCAATGTTGGTAGAGCTTTGCTGAACATTTGCATGCTATCCCCTTTGAAGATAATGAATGTACTAGAAGAACATATGCAAAAATTTGACATTTCCATCCTTGTTTATGACAACTCAAAGAGAAAATGTCATGGGAGAGTCCACTTATGTATTACATATGGGCCAATGACTATTCAAATAGAGTTCTATGTTATTGACATTTCTTCTTATTACAATTTGATCCTTGGAAGGTGATGGCTTAGACATATGGGAGTAATCTCTTCGACCCATCATCAATGCTCAAAGTTCCCTTATGATGGCTTCATTATCAAAATTTGCAAGGATCCTATAGCATGAGATAAGGATTGTCAAACTATTCACAAATTTTCTACAATCATCAAGGTCATCAAATCACCTACCCGAGCCACATTACAAATTCACTCAATCTCCTAGGCTAAACCAAAATCACCAAGTAAAGATTCTCACCATTTTTTTCTAAAACCTTTGTACTTCTCACATACAGCCATTCCTATCCTTCCATCACCTCCTGCTTCATAAATAAGCAATCTTATTCCATAGACCCAAGACTTTGTTCCTTGATTTCCAATCCACCTCATCTCAATAAGCCTTGGGACATGATGTTCAAGATTGGTTGCCAACTTGTTAGGGCTTGGGAAAGAAGAACCAAGGAGAAACCAAACCACTTTGATAAGGGATCCCCAAAGGAAAGGAAGGACTCAACTTTTCATGGAAGGGATTTAGAAGGGAAGATAGACAATTATGCTCATTTAGTGGTATGGACCAACACCGCCTAAAACATATTCTCTCAAATCCCATTTCACCATTGGACAATTTGACCCCACCAACACTACACACATTAATCCATAAGAGGAACCTTTGCTTGCTGTTGATGAGGAAGAAGATCTCTAGAGCATCATAAGCGGGGCTGATAAACTCTTCTTAAATGAAGAAGATGAATTGTTGCCTTGCCTAGAGCTAGAAGGCCTTCCATAAAAATGCAAGGGGACCCAATCCATCTTTAGAGGTGGATTCACCTTATAATTTTACCTTTATTTACTTCTTTTTTATTATATTAATGTAATATGCTAGAAGTAGGGAGTTTTCATCTAGGCATTGCAGATTATGCATTGTTCCTCAAAGGTTTGGAGCAGAAGGAGGGTGTTGTTTGTTTGATTTGGCTTATAAAGGTGGGCACACTCTACAACAATGACATTTTAGGGGAGGAGCACTGCATGATGGGAGGCAAAGGGTTGTGCATTGTCCATGAATTTTCTTTTCTTTCCCTCTTCTATTTTATTTTATTTTCTTTTTTCCACTTTGCATGTAGGTTAGATCCATAGCCTAGAATTTATTATTATTACTATGATATACTTTTGTCCCTTAGGAAACCTAAAGGAGGTTAGGTAGAGACCTTTGGGCTCTCCCCACAAAGGTAAGCTTCCACCAATTTTCTTATTTTATTTCCTTCATTGTTTTGTTTGACACTACACTCCAAAAGTTCACAAAATTTCTGTCTTTTCATCATTGGTAAAGTCAAAGGTAAGGCATGAGCTACTAGGGTGAGTATATCATGCACCTAGTGAGAAGACTTCCACAAATACTCTCAAAGATATCATGTACCTTGGAGTCTAGGTGCAAAATTCTCAACATCACCCAACACAAAAATTTTAAAAAAGCCTATTGAATGGTGATCACAGTGTGCCTTGCAAGGTCCTTTATGTCTAAGTACTAGGTCTGTCATTGCACCTCACTAGATCTGATCAAAGGGTTAAGAGGTTAGTCTCTATTGAGAACATCTCCTTTAGCCCCACATTAGTTCAGAGATCAACATGGTCACAAGGGATGAAACCTGAGGGTTGATAATACCATCATTCCTAAAGTAGATAAGTTGTGAAATTCAGTGCACAAGGGATATCCTAGCCTACCATATTTTTAGAAGTAAGATAGCGCCACTCATCTTGCAAAATACTAATAAGCTCAACATTAAGCCTAAAATTGATGAAACTTACTTGAAAACCATGGCTGAGGAGAATACTAATATGGACAATTTGGATCATCCAAAACTTTTGAATATTATCAATCAAAAGTGGGGTCTTGATGAAGTAGTTGAATTTGTTATTGTTAACTAATATACCATCAGTGGGAATTTTTCTAGAACCTCACCTTTTGATGGCCTCATGATTCTCATACATATAAGAACCCTGCATGGTAGACAATCTTGGTTGGTAATAGTGATTAAGGATCGGGTATCACAGATAGTCACAAAATTGCTTGAATTTTTTGCATGTCACTGCACCAATAATGACTAATTTCCAACTCCCCATTGTAAACTTCTCTATGGGCTTTAAGGTGTCAATATTTTTTTTCTATGACCAGATGTTAGATCCTGATCATTATATTGCAAGTTTTCCTTTCGATGCATAGGCTTACAAGGACAGAAAATATTTAATGATCCACCTCTTCTAGAAGTTGCTAAGTGTAAATGCATATTCACTTGGTTCATTGGTCTTCCTCAAGAAAGTTATGGTCTCTCAAAGCCATCTTTGCAGCATTCAAACAATATTATGCTCATAAGATAACTCATTGGCCAAACATCATCAAAGTGAATAAAAAAAGATGTGAAGTGGGGGATCTTTTATTGAATATTCCAATTAATGGAGGAAGAAAGTCATGCAATCTCAGCTTTCCCTCAGAAAAATAGCAAATCAGTTTATTAATTGAAAACATTCTCCCTAATCTTAGAGAAGATTTATTGCCTTCTAACATTTATTCATTTGATATCTTGTATCAAAAGGCACACACATGAGAGAAGTTTAAACGAGAGTATGGTGTTGATGTTGTTAAAAGACTCTCCAAAAGAAAAGGACAAGGGGTAGCTAAAGTGGCCATTCATGACAAAGCTCAGATTAATTAAGTCTTAGCATAAAAGCCTAGTCTTGGCTATTCATAGCAACAACCACACCCCTCCAGCATAATAGCTCATAAATATGGCACCACCACAACCTCTTAGAAATGTAGCACCTCTTTAGCTTCCTTCGGCACCTTACCAAAAAATGCACAAAAATGGCTATAACAAAATTTCTATCTCTGTACCCATGGCTTCCACCTAGTTGACCTTAGAACCCTCCATGAAACTATGAGGCCATGCCTCCACCCAATAATTATTCACCATGTGGTCTTCCTTCCAATATCCAAACTTGTCATGGACCATAATGACAAGACTACCCATTCTATCCAAACTTGTCCCTAACATCTTTCCTTCCCACAATGAAAATGACCTAATACAGCTCCCAAAACCCAAACCCATACCTCCCAGTGTCAATTTTCCCAATTATTATCCTTTCCACAAAACTCTAGGCCATACTCTTGAGCAATGTTTTACTTTAAAACATGTAATCTATGATCTTAATGATAAAAATACTATAGATTCAAATTTGGTTAAATCACACATGAATTGGAATGAGGCAAGCAACATGATGATAGTAAGTAATCCACTTCCTACATACTCACACAATAATATCAATTTTGTAGAAGGCTTTCTTGAAAGAAATAAATCATCCTTGAAAAAACATGATAATTGGGTAGTTGAATGTCCATGGGAATGATTTCTTCATCACAAGAATTCACCAGAAAAGGATAAAACACTTAAACAAGATCCAAAAATCAAAAGGATGAATAGGATCCTTCTACACTTATAACAATACATACAATGACTATATTTTAGAAGATGAGGATTATAGCACATTAAAATATATTAATAAGAACTCACTTTACCAATGCTATATAAAAGAAGGAAGAGATAAAGACAAACAATTGCTCTATTTGGACATTAAGGGAAAATGAGCAATAGGTTAATTCCCATATCCAACCAAGAACTTAACATTATTAAAGGGTAACCTAAATAAAAGAGGAGTATGATATATTAAAATAATTCATGAAAACTCATGATAAAATCTCATTCCTAAAATTTATAAATTTATCCATAAATGGCCTATAACCATGGAGGCCATCAAAAAACCTACCCAAAGAACATCCCAGATCCTCTTAGTCACTCGATTTATACCTAAACCATCCACTAGGGAATTTCATCCTTACTTCTAGATATTCTTACACATAACTATTCTCGTCCCACTACCACCTCCAGCTCCAAAAAGAAGCCATCTTATCCATAAACCCAAGGTTCCTTTTCTTGATTTCCAATCCACCTCACCTCAATAAGTCTTTGAAAATGATGTTCATGATCGATTACCAACCTGGTCAAGGCTTGGGAAAGAAAAACAAAGGGGATATTGAACCACTTCAAGAAGGGATCCCTAGTAGAAAAGAAAGACTTCGCTTTTCATCATAAGGATGCAAAAAGAAAGATAGACCATTATACTCATTCAATGGCATGGATTAACATTCATCCAAAACTTGGACTCTTAAGCCTCATTTCACCACTAGATGATTAGCAACCACAAATATTTCTTGCATTGATCCAAAAGACTGACCATCACTAGCTACTAACCAAGAAGATGACCACTAGAGCATCAGAAGTGGGGATGATAAATCATTTTTGAACAAAGAAGATGACTTGTTACTTTACTCAGAGCAAGGAGAACTCCCATAAGGATGAGAGGGGCATTTAGTATGCCTTCAGAGGTGGACATAACTTATAATTTAGGTTTCTTCCCTTATTTATTTTTAGATTTTTGTAATAAGCTACAAGTAGGAAGGTGGAAGGTTTCCTAGGGGTGCTCCAAATTATGTATTAAATGTGTTTAGGATAGATCAACTGCTCCTTTGGGGTTTGAAGCAGAAGGAGGGTGTCATTTGTCTTCATGAATCCTAC
Organism: Trichopus zeylanicus subsp. travancoricus; assembly: GCA_005019695.1. NCBI lineage: Eukaryota > Viridiplantae > Streptophyta > Magnoliopsida > Dioscoreales > Dioscoreaceae > Trichopus > Trichopus zeylanicus. The sequence goes on from RXID01022272.1 coordinate 1,803,285, forward strand.
TCAAACCCTAGTAAGTGGTGCTCCTTGGGAGTCTATCAATTTGAAGATGAAGAAGACGAAAGGCAAGAGCTCAATAGTTCCACCAATGCATACATAAAGGATTGACTCACTAACTTTGTTGAAGCATTATAGAAGCTCAATCTAGGATCAGTGAAGGACCCCAAAATGACTTTAGTAAGTTTAAATCAATCTAAAGATCCAAAAGATCAAATCATCTTAACCATCGAGGAGTATAAGGAATTATCCACATAGACATACAAGGAGATGTCGAGACTAGAAATAGAATTTATTATCCACATAGACATACAAGGAGATGTCGAGAATAGAAATAGAATCAATGGAATACAAAATTACCCTAGAAGACTACAAAGTCAAAGAACAGAAGATAAGGAGATTACACCCTAACATTACACTAAAGATAAGAGAGGAAGTTGACAAAGTTCATTAAGCCAAATTCATAAAGGTCAAACTTTATCCAAAATAGGTGGCAAACATCATTCCTATTATAAGGTTGTTTGGTTGGTAAGAAGTAGAGAAAAATATAGAAATGTCACTTTTCCCTACTTCCAATTCACTTCTAAAAGTAGTTGAAAGTAATTTGTTTCCTATGTTAAGTTGGATGAAAGTGTAAAATAGAAGTGAATTTACTTCTAATTTTTATTATTTGGATGGATAAAAGTGAAATTAGGAAGTGTGGATCGGATCACCACTTGCAACTATGTCGATCTTACCTTTGTTTTGTAAGATTTTTTTGGTAAAAATATTGCTTCCTTTTTGTAGTAATTTTTACTAGTATTTTTACTAAAAAGAGTTTTTCAAATTAAAATATTTGGTAATATTATTTTTAAAATTATTAACATTTTTAAGATTTAATATTTTTTAAAGATTTTACAAATACCTTGAAATAAATACATGTATTTATGCACAAATAAATAGCAAATTGCATTTATACAAAGTTTGAAAAGACACAAGACCAAAGTCTAACATATATAAACTTAATATAATATATATAAAGTTTAATATGAGCAAGTATATATTAGATATTGGATCTGAGATTGTCAAATGATCTAGACTGAGCATTTTCATCATAGATAAGAAAATGATCAAACTACCTACATTGCAGAGGAGGCTTTCTTGCCATGAACATGTGAGCTTTATGCTCATCTTCTTGGCCATAACCATGAGTTGTACCCATATTTTCACATTGTGAAAAACTTTTATAAGAAACAAAAATTCTAAAAAAGAATTAATGAAAATTTTATCAAATTTAACATGCTTTACATATTGATTTTTTATGAAGAGAATGAATCTAAGTGACTTGTGTCTCACCCCACACATCCTAGGTCCTGAGTAAAACATTAAAGAATAGAATCCTTCTTTGAAACATTTCATCAAACATAAAAGTGACATGAAATATAATCCATCATGGCAATAACCATATCATGTGAAACATGATCCAACTTGCTGTACAAATTAAGCATTAGCCACCAATCAAACATGATCCATCATGACAAAACTCAATCTTTTCTATAAGCAATGACAAAACACTATATAATAATACATTGAAGAACAAATTTTTGAGTTCTCATTGTGTTCATCAACACTAAATTAATTTTCTTCGCAAAACATGAATTCACGAAAGAAATTATTTCAAAAAAATGAATTGAAGAAGATGGAATTATGTCCAACTGATGTGTAGGAATCTAGATCATGATGGGGTCAGAGGTGAAGGCTGATTTGGTGGACATGGTGCTGGGCCAATAAGAGTGGAGGTACATGCAAGGAGGTGATATGTGGGGTGAGAAGATCATGATAGATTAGAAGTGAGAGAAAGTGTCATTATATATTCTAACCTCAAATCTCACTTCGGGCCAATTTATCTAGCAGTGAATTTTAGTTAATTTTTACTTTTATTCTGGAAGTGGGTAGAAGTGGCTTCTCACTTGCCAGAGTGACTTCTAGATAACCAAACATCAGAAGTGGGTAGAAGTGGATTCACTTCCAATCCCTTCTCCCCACTTTCTCACAACCAAATAGCCCCTAAGAAGAAGGATCATTAGATAATGGTGTGCATTGATTTCAAAATTTGGAGCAAAGCTTGTTCAAAAGATGACTTTTTGTTACCTCACATTGATACTCTTATAGACATAACATATGGGCATGATATATTGTCCTTTATGGATGGATACTCAGGGTACAATTGGATATGTCTTGTTCATGAAGATGAAGAAAAGAGGTCCTTCATGACTCCAATGGGATGTGGTCATGTTGCTTGGATTAAAGAATGTTGGAGCTACATATCAACATGATTTATATATAGATCACATCCTAGTCAAGTCCAAAACTCACATGGGACACATTTCTACCCTAAGATGAGTCCTTCACTAAGCACGAGAACATCAATTGAGAATAAATCGAAAGAATTGCGTGTTTGGAGTTTTTTTAGGCAAGTTATTAGGCTTCCTGGTAACAAATCGGGGGATAGAGGTACATCTAATGAAAGCAAGAGCCATCATAGAAATTCCACCTCCCAAAAACATATAAGAATTCCATGTATTAATCAGAATATTGCAATTCATCTAATGATTCATCTCTCAACACTAAAAAAATAGTGACTCCCATTTTACAAGCTACCCAAAGGAGAAGTCCAATTTGAGTGGACCCAAAATGCCAAAGAGTATTTGATCGACTCAAAAAGTACCTCCTCAAACCATTTGTCTTAGTGGTGCCAATCCTAGAACAACCCTTGATCCTATACAACACTATTATGAAGGAGTTAGTAGGGATCATGCTCACATAAGAAGACAAAAGCAAGACAAAAAGAGCCATCTAATACCTTAGTTGAACTGTGCATGAATATAAGAGGAAACATTTGAGAATGGATACTTGCCTAGCAGTGATATGGGCCAACTAGAAATTAAGATATTACTTCATGACCCACAAAATCCTTGTTTGAGTTTATATGGAGTTGAGTGCAACTTTGAATTCATCGCTCAAAAAGTAGTCAAGGGGCAAGTTGTAGCTGATTGAGTAGTTGATTTCCCTATATCGGATGGAAACTCAACTTGAACCATTAGCAATCACTTCGTGAACCTCTCCACTAGCCTCCATCCATAATTGAGAACCCTAGAAAATTTGTGAGGACCACCTATTAGTAGAAACAAGATTATTTGGTGTGTCAAGTGGAATATGAGGATGAAAATCAAAGCTAACAAGATAGTTGACTCACATAATAGGGCATAACTATGGAGAAACATATCAGGGGAATATTCTAAATAATAATAGGGTGTCTACAAGTCACAAGAACATTATCCACCATAGGGTAAGTGAACCATGCAATCTAAAAAGTGGTGAATTTTGTGCTAAGGCAAAACATTCAAGAACAAAGGTGTAAATAGTCTAAAAATTCAAACTTTATAAACTATAAGGCTTTCAAAGATGCCTAGGCCAAGATGTCTATCACATCGAATGGCCATAGAAACAAATCTCTCTCAACTCCAAAAAATGCCATGGGAAATGGATGGCCGATGCTCCAACAATGGGATAGGTGAGTAAATTGGAAATCTCTAAAATATTCATAACTACAAATAGGAAGATCTATCAGCACAAACATGCATACAAAAGATGAAAAAAAGAGAAAAGGAGGAGCACCTATTGTAGGGGATGGAAACCTGATAGATTCGGTGAACCTTCACAAATCATTGATATGTGTTGATGGAGGTAGCTTAGTACAGCAAAATCCTAGAAAAAAGAGCAATAGATTCAAGATCCATTAGTAGGGGATGGTACCATGAACCTACACTGGCACTAGCATTGACAAAGAGTACCCTTCCAGTAATGTACAACAAAATAGCAAATAACTAGTGATCAGCCTCTAGACCAGGACAATCTACAATCACTAAGCCTTATAACTGACTATCACAAGGAGAGGAATGAGAAGGCCCATAATAATCATGAAGACATTGTAAGGGAACATGTGTATAACTCTGAATGACCCTCAAACCAAAACTATTAGCAAAAATAAGGAAAAATAGTAATGCCTTTAGGTTTTGATTGAAACACACAACTAGATACCCAGTAATAGGCAATCTAATCAAGTATATCACATCTCAAGTGTAATAGCCATCTTCCCCCAAAATAGAATTAAGGTACACTTGGAAGGATCAAATTTCTTAGCCAAGTTGACCGTCAAACTAGGAAGAAGCTCTGTGGAACCCATGCATAAGAATTGGCCAGAGCCTAATTCAATTATCCCTGTTTACTGAAAACATGGAAGAGCATTGAACCATTTGACTGTATATGACCAACAAGATTGCAATTGAGCCTACACCGCACAATGGAAAAGGGAAAGAAAGAGGGATGAATTTTAGCACAGTAAACAAAATTACACCTGGTTTGTGGTGCAAAAAAATAGTTAGGCCATTCCCCTAGCCTATAACAGGCATTTTATATAAGGTTTCTTGTGCAAAAACTAAAAAAAAAACATTGCACTTGCTGGCTGGTCTATCCCTAGAAAAATACAATATTTAGCTGATGCATTTCCCCAAATTATGTGAGAATGCTAGCATATTATGGAGCCAAAATTGACCACTTGGGATAGCTAGAGATGCAGAGATACAATCTCAAAACAACAAATGAAAATTAACGGTGCATATGAATGCACAATCAGGAATTGAGGGAACATGGCTTTCAACAAGCACAAGTCCTTGTTGTCTAGCAATTGTTAAGAATTTTTGAAAGTGAGAAACCTAGCTAATAAAATAGAGACACAAAGAAAATAAATCATAATTCAATTAATTTAAGAAAAGAGATACATGGCTTAAGGAAGGATATACCCTCACTTTATAATTTAAAGAATTTAAATTTATGATCTCAAAGAGTATGAAATGAGAAGAAAGTGAGAATAGGCTTGATACTTGCCATTGCCCTACTCTTATGCACTTGATTGAGTAGAACTTGACTAAGATTGGTGCTTGGTTTGATCCTTAGAGAATGCTCATAACTTTGCTAGATTTTAGGGTGTGGCCAACTGCTTTAGCTTATGTCAGTTGACTTGACTAAGATCTGAAGTATCATTAATGGATTTCTGCTTGCTACCAGTTGACTTCTTTTGATATTTGACTTGAGAGAATGATTAGTGGACCTATATTATACTAATCATTTTTAATTTGATGATTGACAGCCTCATGACTTATTGTCGATTAAGTTTGAAGTGCCACAAATGGCTTTTGGTGTGTTGGCTAAGCTTGAAAGTGTGGCCGATGACATTATGCATGTTGTTAGTTGACTTCTTTTGAACATACATGTTTCTTGACTTACTAAGCAAGTTTAAGTCTGCCTTGGTTTGATTTGATTTTAAAGAAATGCCTAGCAGCTGAGCTTATGCTAATAATCCTTTATTTGATAACCAACAACCTTTTTTGGCTTGTGTCAATTAGATTTTGAGGTGTTGTCGATGGCTTTGAGCTTGTTGTTGACTAATGCTAATTGATTTGAAATTGACTCAACCCCAACTCAATTTTGGATCAATTCTAATTTGATTCAATTCGATATTCAAAACTTGATTTTGTTTCAAGTCTAACTTAATTTAATTTGATGTTCAGAACTTGATCTAGATCAAATCTAGTTTGATTCAATTCAAGTCAGGTTTGACTCGATGTTAGAACTTATCAAGTTCTTAATGGATCTTGGAACCAACTATGATCAGGTTCTTATTGGATCCTTAATGGATCTTTGTTCCAACACTTAATGAGTTCTTATTGGATTCCTAATGAATTTTAGATCTGGTCCTTATGGGGTTCTCATTGAATCCTTAATAGATCTTGGATTCAACCCTTGTTGTGGTCCTATTGGTTCATTAATGGATCATGGATCTAAACCTGATTGGATTCTTATTAGATCTTGGATTTAACCCTGATTGGGTTTTTATTAGATCCTTAATGGATCTTGGATACAACCATGATTGGGTTCTTATTGGATCCTTCATAGATCCTAGATCGACCTCCATTGGGTTCTTATTGGATCATTAATGGATCTTGAATCTGACCCTTACTAGGTTCTGATTGGATCCTAAATGAATCTTAGATCCAACCATTGATAGGTTCTTATTGTATCCTTAATGGATATTCAAGCCAACCCTTAATATGTTATTATTAGATTCTTAATGAATTTTGGATCCAATAGTTAATGTGCTCATATTGGATCCAAGTTCAACTCGTTAATGGGTTTGGATTCAACCCATGTTGGACCCTTATTGGGTTCAGGTTCGAACCTTAGTAGACTTGGGTTCAAGTTAAAGTGTACACTGGTTTAGGTTCAACTTGGTTCTAATTTTGGTTTAACTTAATTTTGGTTTAGGTTCAATGTAGTTCTGGTTAAGTTTAACCAAGTTCTAGTTTTGGTTCAAGTTCAACCTAGTTTTGGTTTGAATTTAAGTTTAGTTTGACTTGATTAGGGTTTGGGTCAAATTTGGTTCGACCTAATTAGGGTTCAGTTCAAACTTAGTTTAACGCAGTTAAGATTCAGTTTGAACTTAATTCCACCCAATTAGGGTTCGGTCCAAACTTGGTTTACTGCGCATAAGGTTGGTTCGAACTTGATTCGATCTAATTAGGATTTGGTTCAAACTTTGTTTAACCCAATTAAGATTGGTTCAAACTTAATTTCACCCAATTAGGGTAAGGTTCAAACTTGGTTTAACTCAATTAGGGTTTGGTTTGAACTTGGTTTTACCCAATTAGACTTTTGTTCGAACTTAGATTGACCCGATAAGGGTTCAGTTCAAACTTAGTTTGATCTAATTAAGATTTGGTTCAATCTTAGTTTGACCCAATTAGGGTTCAATTCAAATTTTGTTCAACTGAATTAGGGTTTGGTTTGAATTTGGTTTGACCTGATTAGGGTTCAATTTGAATTTGGCTTGATTTCAAGTTAACCAAAATTGAACTAAATTGGGGTTATGTCTGAACTAACTTGATTCAAGTTGACCCAGTTTGAACTTGATTGTGATTAGGTCTAAACCAATTTGATTTGGGTTGACGTGATTTGAACCTTATTAGTGTTGGGTTCATACTTGACTTAACCCAATTATGATTTAATTCAGACTTGATTTAACCTAATTAAAAGTTTGGTTTGAATTTGGTTTTATTTTAGGTTAACTCGATTGGGATTAGATCTAAACCAATTTGATTTGGATTGACTCAATCAGGGCAGGATTGGGTTTTGGCCAAATTTAATTTGGTTGATCCGATTTGAACCAAATTGGGGTCAGGTCTAAACTGATTTGACTAAATTAAAATTTATATTTAGGTTTAGTTTAATTTGAGTTTTAATCCATTTATTTTATCAATTTAGGTCCATTTAGTAGTTTGTGTGAGTCAAATTTATTTAATTTAATCAATCAACCATTTAATTAATTTATGTTAACCAATTTGATTAATTTATTAAAGAACCCTAGGGTGGTCAGGATAACTTTGGGTGAGTTTACTGGTTGAACCTGAGTTGATTTGACTTTTAGGAAAGCCCACAAGCTAGTCTTTAGTCAATTTGACTTTTAGATGAGTCCATAAGCTAGCTTTTAGTTTATTAGACTTTTAGGTGAGCCCATAGGATGGTCTTGAGTTAGAAATTAATTTTTGTGTAAGCCTACAGGCTGGTGTTGAATCATAAATTAGTTTTCAAGCTTGCCCACATGTTGGTCCTAGACTAATTGGATTTCAAACAAGTCTATGGGCTAGCCTTTAGTCAGAATTTGATTTTTGAATGAGCTAGCGGGCTAACCTTGAGTCAGAATTTGGTTTTCGGGTGAGCCCGTAGGTTAGCCTAAGACTAATTGATTTACGGATGTTTTAGCCTAGATTGGCAACCTTTGAGGGGATAAAAAGGGCTTTCACATAATAATAAAAGTTTTCATTAGATCAAAGCCCAATATAATTCACCAAGAATCGTACTCACAAAACTCATGTAAATCACAAATAAAATTAAATATAAAGCAAGTTAAGGAAAGAATAACACAGTGATTTACGTGGTTCGGGGACCAACCACTCTTATTCTATGGCCTTTGCCTCACTCTTAAGGACTTGAATAACTCTACTAATGATGTCAATTCTTGAGGCAAAGCCAGGTCTTTACATCTACTTGCAATTTGCAAGTGTTGCTTCCTTTGGGTGAAGTCATGTCCCATCGCTTTTTTAGGGTGAAGCCACATCTGTACAAATACTTTTGCTCCAACCGAGCAATATCTACTCCACACCAGAGATTTTGTACTCACACTCCTAATAACCTATGAGAGTTTACAAGTGGAAAAGGGTAAAAATAATATAATTAAAGCTCACTACAAGCCCTAGATTAGGCAAGGGAAATGAATATTTGATATAAAATTATGAGTTTAGAGCATTCATAATCTAATAGACTTGGAGGGCTTTGATCTCTTCTCTAAAATTGATATAAAGTTGTGAAAACTCCTTAAGAGAAGCTGAACCATGCCTATTTATATCTTAAGGGTCGAAACTAGCCATTGGGGGTGAAATCTAGCAACTTGCTTCACTCTAATGGTTAAAAAACTAGCCATTAGTCACACAAAAAACTTGAACTGGTTGTCCACTTTGGGTGAGCTAGAACTTACAACCACTTAGTCAGTCATCTAATCACTCAATTGACCATCTAGTTTTGGCTGAAGAACTATGTTAAGAGCTTTCTAATGCAACAAACACTTTAAATAAATAATCTCAAAGCCAAATCTTTGACTGGACTAAAATAAATGAAAATATAAGCATAGTCGATGTTGAACTTGATCGTTTAAGCTTTCTTCAACTTATCTATAATTCTTCAAGTTTTGTCCATTGATCTTTCATCATGCCTCATTTTCAAGTCTATCTTTAAGTACATCTACATGAGGCGTTCGAATGGCCTTGATTTTTATTGTAAACTTGGCTTGGCTATTTACTACACATGCTTAAGATATGATCAAATACAAGGTTTATTCATCATCAAAACTATAAAAGGCAACACGCTGAGCCTATTGGCTAGCCCTAAGTCAAAATTGAATTTCAAGCAAGGATGCAGGTTGGCCCTTAGTCTGTTGGCTTCGGCACACAAATTGAGACCAAACTTTCTTCTTTTTTTGAGCAACACATATTTGCATATTTTTCTCTTTCTTTGATAGCTAGCTGGATAGAGTTGGAGAGGCTGACTAGTAATAATTGATGGCAAGGAGGGAGTGGGGCCAAGCATGGGAGTGGGGAAGAGGAGAAGCTCATATGGTGTACAAGCTAGGCCGAAAGTGAGGCATGAGATGAGACAGCACCTTCAGCATGGCTTGTGGGGAGTGCGAGTTGGGCCAATGGTGGGCTGGGATAGTGGCTTGGGTAGGGCTCATTGGGAGTATGAGCTGGTGGTTCAAAGGTGAGCTGGGATGGTGGCTCAAGCAAGGGTCATAGGGAGCACAAGCCAACAATTCAGGTCGGTGAGAAGGAGCTTTGGCAGTGTGGATATGGTTCTGGTGAGGAGGTTGGTGATAGTGTGGAAGAGGAGGTGGCCTCTAGGCTATCAGCATCAGGCAGGTGGAGGAGGTGCTCAAGGATCCCTTAAGAATAGAGCAACCAAAGAAACAAAAGTGAGGAAGTGGAAGAATACAGAAGACAAAGCTAAGTGTACTAACCCTTCTCCATGTTTGAGTTTCAACTTGTTTGGATCCTTGTCTTTTTTCTTGATTTCTTCTTAAAATCTCTTGTTATGATCCTCCTTTCTTTTTATCTTAACAAGGTTTATATAGGAGTGGGAGAGATTGAGTTGGATCAAATCTTAGCCTTTTTTTGTTTGATTTTTTGAATTATGGATATGGTTGTGGATTTGGTTTTGAGATTAGATAAGACAATTCGCTATAGATGAGAAGATTCAAAAATTGTACTCACATTGAATTTACAAGGGGTTATTTGCAAATTTTGCAAAAAAATTTAGACCAAATTATAATTTTATAAATTTCAAGAACCTTTGTGTAAAAGGGACTTATTTATAATGTTTTGAAACTTTCAAGGTCCTTTTTGAATGAAATTTAAATTTATTTATAAATAAAAATTTTTGAGGGACTTATTTATGAAAATTAGAAATTCTAGGAGTTTATTTGTAAATATTGAATTCTTGAAAGATTTATTTACAAATCTTAAATTTTATAGAGATCAAATTGTAATTATCAACCTTTAGTAAGGTTTATCTACAAACACTAAATTTTGCAGAGATTGATTTACAATTCTAGGATCTTTTATGGATGTTTCTGCAAGCATTTCCATTCTAGGGATTTGTTCGTACAAAATATCCAATCAAAGACCTTTTGTAACATTTTGTTCAATCTAGTACCAATTTATAAAATTCTTATATTTTTCAATTCAGCCTAGATTTTGGATCAATTTTTTGCTCAATTTTGGTCTTAAAATCTAGCCCACTTGGCCCATTTAGGCTGAGTTTAACTTGAGCCCTAAATTTGTAATAATTAAACTTAATTTTTGATCAAATTTAACCAAAATTTAAGTCAATTTGAAATCCATATTTGAACCATAATTTAGTGATATACAAATCTCTATTCTAAATAAATTTTGATTTGATTCAATTTTAGCCAAGTTAACCCAAACAAAGTGCCCCCTTTACATCCTCTCCTCGAGTTCTGAGAGTTGACTATGAGAGTTTAAGTTTCCACATGAATGTGAACTTGGTTTTTCACATAAAAGTGGACTTTATTTGTCATGTGAGAGTGGACATAATTTGCCATGTGAAAGTGGACTTGATCGTCATGTGAATACAGGTTGAGTCACCATGCAAAATGGACTTTAATTTGTCATAGGGGATTTTGTGTCCATATTTTACCTTGAAAATATAGAGTTCATGTTTGATCAAACATTCTTTTAAGAAAGATGGACATTCCATCATAGATAAAATATAGACAATTTTAATTTTTTTTTATTGTTGCTGCCAGAGGCTTATGCATAATACCTCTTCCTTGTGCCTAGGCCTAGGGCTTTTCCATAAGCTCATACTTTTCTATTATACCACTTATTTATTTAAAGGCAATGAAAGAAAAATCTTTGTGGCTAAGCAGACTTAGGCGGGAGTTAGGCTTGACTGAAAATTTCTTTAACATTCACATATATAGGGTAGTAAGCATCATCAAGAGCAACACTCATATACTACCCTTTTGTTCACCCTTGCCTTAGCTAGATAGTTTTCATCCTTTAAAGAAAGGGAGCTAGGTTGATCGATAAAAGACAGAGAGTGAGGAGATAGATCATGATTAGATTTCACTCCATTTCATGGGGGTTAGAGTTTGATAGAAGGACTACTTCAATTCTAAAGGTAGAAGCCACGGACCACAAAAAAGGGAGAAGCAGCAATCAAGGGTAGAAAGGGCTAGGAAAAGAGAAGAGTCAGATTATGAGAGGTATTAGGAATTGAGTGTTGAACAGTAGTATAGGCCTTTTTCCCTTGTCATTAATCAAATGGTAGGATACCCATTCAAACCTCCTTTTGACGATATGAAGGCCTTTCTAATTAGGCTCAAATTTGCCTTTCTTACTTTGATTTGAGATTATGCATCTCCCCAACATCAAGACCATTCACCTTTTAGGAAAGATCTGACCTCAGCCATCTTATTATAGGACCTAGACATTTGTGCTTAGTACATTTCTAGGTTTTGCTGAGCTGCGAGATTTATTTCATCCAAGGAGTAGCTCATCTAGGTGAAAAACAAACATTATCCTCATTTGTAATGTTCACTTGCAAAACAATCCTTAAAGAGAGAACTTGTACCTCCAATAGCAAGATTGCCTTAGTCTTAAACACCAATGCATATGGTGTTGATATGTGGTGTGATAAGCCCATAATGCCTCAAATAGTTTTAGCTGCCAACCTCTTTTGTTTTTGGTAATGACTTTCTTTAGTATTTTGGATTGTGACCTCAAGACCTAATCCTCCTTGTAGCTCCATGCAAAGTAGTCAATATATTCCTTGAGCACTGCTTGGTGTTGGGCTGGCTTTCCTCTTAGAGTTGTGTGTGGATAAAGGTTGATCTAGGGTCTTTCTCTGAACCTAGTTTGATTTCTAAAAATTCATTAATTGTGGTTTGCCTCCCATCCTCAAGTTCTAGTAGAGCTTCTCTTGGTTTGAGGATTATCTCTTTGTCAAGTGGTTCATCATATTGAAAAAGATTTGGCAAATGTTCCTCTTTTGGTTCCAAAAGCATTTTGACTATATCATGCCCCCTAACCTCAGATCCTGATGAAGCTTTACAAAGGATTTCACCTTCTTATGGTGTTTGGAGAACTAGGGGTAGCTCGATACATAGGATTTGTATGTCAGAAGGCACTGAGGATGTTTGATCATTCTCATTATTAGATAGAGGTCCAATGGTGACCATAAGGTATGTATTAATACTTAGAGTGATATAGCCCAGTCCTTTGGAATTCTTATTTCTTTTTCAGTAATGTAAACACATCCTTGAGGTAGATCCCATAGATTCTTAAAGAAATGATTTTCTTCCTTGGTGTGTTAAAGTATGTAGCCAGCTTTCTTGATTATCTAGCAAAACTTGTTTGAAAACGATTTAGGCATGGCCACTAGTTGATAGTCACTATCATCTTTTAGATTCTCAGTTTTCAAGTTTTCATGCATGCTTGGGATATAGGAAATTGCCCTCTAAAATAATATTCCCTTTTCTCTTTTATGTTGTGAAAAAATATAGAAGGTTGTTAATTCCTCCACAACATTGGTGTCTACCTCATCTAATAGCTTAAGTAAGCATTCTATGACTTTTGTAATAAGGAGAGTACTCTTTATTTGATCTCCATTATCCTTTTTATTAGAAGAATAGCCACTTGGGTAAAATTATGGAGTTTCTTCATCTGAAGAGTTTGTATCACTCGAGTATCGGTATAGGATCTTTGATAATATTTGCATCATTGTAATGTACCTCATGAACATCAAAAGAATGTACATTTCCATCAATTTGACATTCTTCACTATTCTCGAAGTACTTGAGGCATTGATGTAGGGTTAATGGTACTGCTTTATTTTTATGTAATGATGGCCTACCTAATAGTACTTTATATGATGCATCAGTGTCGATCACATAGAACTTAGTGTTAGTCATTAATTTGTCTATCTTCATAGGTATGGTTATGGTTCCAAGAGCTCTTTGGCTATTTTGATTAAACCCTTCGACTTGCCTTGGAGGCAAAACCTTATCGCTTCTAAATTGTACTTGAATTGCATTCCTTGGTTGAATTCTAGCATCCTTAGAACAACAAGGCTCTTCTACAGAGTCACTACCAAGGTTGATCATGTGATAGGAGGCAATGGATTCTTGCCCCTAATTGATGGTTTTTTGGATGTCTTTGGAGGATATAATCGGTTAATAATCTCCAATTCAATATCTGAACTAAGAACATAGGGCTTCCTTGTAGAGAGGTCTTCAGAAACTCTTTGGATGAACTCTTCTATTTTATTTGCTAGCATTACCTTCTCTAGGACTTTGTATTTAGGGCATTTCTTTCATGGATGTTTAGATTGACTTAATGCAATAGTTGAATGAGCTCCAACATTAGCTTGTTCAATCCTTTCTGAAAATGCCTACTTTTCTTTTGGAGCTTACTAGTGTAGGGCCTCTCAAAATAGTCATAAAATTATTCTGACTTAGGTATAAAGTCATATTCATTATCTATATCCTATATATATAATTCATCTTAGTAGCGGGCACCCTTCCACAAGCTCTAGGACTAGAAGTTCACCAAAACTAATGGGTAGATCATTTTCCAATAGGTCATTTGATGGCGATTGGGATGGCTGATTACTAGTGTCTATTACATATATGTGAGTCAGCATGCAACAAGAAGAAATGGACCTAGCTAATTATCTTTAAGAGTATTTATCTTCCTTAAACTGCTTCTAGGGTAGACATCATAGATGGTCATCCTCATCTCGAGAAGAATTTATAAGTGATTTCCTACATTCGTGTGGGGTCTTTTGTGTGCCTTTGCCTTTTCTGCTACCATCCTTTCTATCTTCTTAATTTCTTCACAAAGTATGCCAATTGCACTTGACATTCTCTCCATGTGGACAGCTATAGCCTACATTCATTCATTCCTTACTTGTATTTATGCCCTAACATACTTCATATTAGTTATGGCTAGATCTTTTACAGTATCTGACTGTAGTTTAATCATGTCATAACCACATTTGATGGTGAACCACTCTCTAACATAGTCCTTTTGGTAATAGTCTACTGGGAGACTCATGGGAATCTCCATTTCAATAGTGATTTGCTTGATGAATTCATTTTCTTCTTCCCGACTTGTGCTCTGAACTTTATCATCATTAGAGTGATGGGAAGATCTTGGTGATAGACTTGATTATGAGCTTCTAATAATGGCATCACATGTTGCCACTGGAAGTTTCTCTTTCCCATTCTCAGTGTCAGAGCCTTCAAGCAAAGCTCTAAGTTCATTAGGAACAAATTCCTCGAAAGTCACTTTATTTCTTTCTCCTTAGACATATTCTTCCAGGGCATTGATGTATTTTTGGATGGCTAACTTCTTAATCATATGTCCCTCTAGTTGAACTAGTTTTCTTTTTTTATTTTTTTTTCTTTTTCTTTTGATGTTTTGAGTAGGTAGGGAAGCTTGTTCTAATGAAGCTTTCTTTATCACCATCCCAGGGTTTTTAGGGTTCTTATCCATCTTCTTTATAAGTTTCTTTAGCCTTTTAGATATATAGAACTCCCACAGGTGCTCTTGTTTGAGTGTACGCTATTCTTCTTCCCCAAAAAGGAGTCCTATGTGTCTCAAACATAGTGATGTGATTGGTATAATCGATGGGTGTTTTGAATAAGGCCGACTTTGAGAGAGTCAATTTACCATCTTGCTACTGCTTTTCAATCCAATCCTTGAATACATTGTAGTTTTCAATGGTATAAGCCAAGACTCTATAGTAAGGATAGTAGTTAAGATGATCCTTTTTGTTGGTTCTATTTGGCCTTTTGCATTATGGTAGTTGGAGGCCTAATTTTAGAGTATCATTGAAGATTTTACTTACTTTATCTCTTTTAAAAGAGTACTTCTTCCTAAACCTCTATTGGAAATTATTTGATGGTTGTACTTCTCCATCTCCCATGGGAGTTGGTAATTTCTAAGAATTACCTCCATTCAAGGTGGGGTTTGTAGGCTTCTTTTGTTCATTTATAGTGAATACTACCCTTACATTTTTAGAGGGCTTGCCTTATCTTTTTCTATTTCAAATTTTGTAAATTGGCTAAGGCTTGTGGGAGAATCCTCTCTAACTTCTTAATCTATACAATGAGGTCTTAGAAAGTGTGGATAAAAAATGTACCTAGATAAGGTGCCATCCAATTCTTCCTTATATTACCAAGAACTAGATTTACAACCATGAAGTAGCTTATAGATAGTTCACACCTAATGTTGAGTTTTCTCTATCATGTGATGTAATCTAAGACCAATTTATTATTGCACTTTGGGTTTGAGATGAGGTCTATAATGGTAAACTTTTCATCTAACTCCCACAAATCTAATTAGGAAGGCCTTTTCATTTATGACCAAGTTTGTCTATGGGGGGTCGAGATTGACTACCTAGGATAGCGAAGATCCTGAGGAATAACTTTAAAATAACAAATAAAAGTTGCTGAAACACGACTTTCAATAGGTGCAAGATTCTATTGTTAATTATCCTGATAATCATCGGGAACATCCTAAAGAGAGAAATCTAGCTCATAAAATAGAGACATGAAAGAAAAGAAAAAAACATAATTTAATTAATTTTAAAGAAAAAGGATACATGGCTTAAGTAAAGGCATACCCTCACTTAACATTTTAATGGATTTGAATATATAAATGACATAAAATAAGAAAGGGAATGGGAAGAGCTCAATATTTGCTGTTACCCCACTCCCGTGTGTTGGATCATATGGAGTTTGACTTAGAGAAGCCTTGACTTGATTCTTGGTGGATGTTGATGGTTTGATTTAATGGTGTCATCTGGTGGAACATGAAAGGTGATGAGAGGAGTTTAAAGTGTTTCCAATAACTTTGAGCTTCGATGATAACTTCATTGAATGGCATTGTTAGTGGCTTATTGGGATTAGCCTAAAGTATTTCCAATAACTTTGAGCTTTGGTGATAACTTTGTGATTTGAAGTATTTTGGTTAGCCGATAAGGTGTTGGTGATAACTTTGTAATTTGAAGTATATTCATTAGCTGCATTAGTGATAACATTATGATTTGAAGTGTCTCCATTAGTCGATAAGGTGTTAGCTATAACTTCTTGGTTTAAAATTTTTTCATAGCCAGTAAGACATAGGCAATAACTTCATTTGAAGTATTTTCATAGCCAATAAGGCATAAGAAATAACTTCTTAGTTTGCTTTGAAGTGTTTCCAAAGCCAATAAGTCATAGGTGATAACTTCGTTATTTGAAGTGTTTCCGTAGCCAATAGGTATAGGCGATAATTTCAAGGTTTGAAGTGTTTCCATTTGCCAATAAGGTGTAGGTGATAACTTTATGGTTGAAGTGTTTCTCAAGTATGGGCAATAACTTCATTTGAACAAGGTGTTATGGCTAACTGACTATGCAGGTTCAAGCATACCTTGGTTTGATTTGATTGTTTGAAGTGCTTTTGTAGCCAATAAGTCATAGGTGATGACTTTGTTGTTTGAAATATTTCCATAACCAATAAGACATAGGTGATAACTTTATTTAAATAAGACATTGTAGTTGACTGATTAAGAGAGTTCAAGCCTATCTTAGTTTGATTTGATTATTTAAAGAGTTTCCGTAGCCATAAGGCATAGGAGACAACTTCATTGTTTGAAGTATTTTCATAGCCAATAAGACATAGGTAATAACTTCATTTGAACAAGGCATTATAGCTAACTAACTAAGTAAGTTCAAGTCTACCTTAGTTTGATTTGATTGTTTGAAGTGTTTTCATAACAAATAAGGTGTAGGTGATAAATTAATTGTTTGAAGTATTTCTATAGTTGATAAAGCATAGGCGATAACTTTGTTTGAACAAGGCATTGTGGCTGACTGACTAAGTGAGTTCAAGTTTACCTTAGTTTGTTTGATTGTTTGAAGTATTTTTATAGCTAATAAGTCATAGGCAATAACTTTTTTATTTGACGTGTTTTAATAGCCGATAAGGTATAGGTGATAACTTTGTTTGAACAAGATATTCTAGTTGACTGACTAAGCGAATCAAAGCTACCTTAGTTCAATTTGATTGTTTGAAGTATTTCCATAACCAATAAAGTGTAAATGACAAATTCATTATTTGAAGTGTTTCCATAGCTACTAAGGCATAGGAGACAATTTTATTGTTTGAAGTATTCCCATAGCCAATAAGGCGTAGGCGATAATTTCATTGTGTGAAGTATTTCCATAGCTAATAAGGCATAGGTGATAACTTTATTTGAACAAGGCATTATTGTTGACTGACTAAGAGAGTTCAAGCATACCTTAATTTGATTTAATTATTTGAAATATTTTCATAACTAATAAGGCATAGGCGATAACTTTGAGATTTGAAGTATTTTCATTGCGAATAAGGCTTAAGCAATAACTTTATTTGAATAATGCATCATAGCTAACTAATTAAGTAAGTTTAAACCTAACTTACTTTGATTTGATTATTTGAATTGTTTCCATAGACAATAATAAGGCATAGGCAATAACTTTGTTGTTTGAAATATTTCTATAATCGATAAGATGTAGCCATTAACTTTGTTTGAACAAGACATTGTAACTAATTGATTAAGCAAGTTCAAGTCTTAGTTTGATTTAATTGTTTAAAGTGTTTTCATAAAGAATAAGGCATAGGTGACAACTTCATTATTTAAGTTGTTTCCATAACCGATAAGGCATAGGCAATAACTTCTTTTAAACAAGGCATTGTAGTTGACTAAGTAAGCATGTTCAAGCCAACCTTGGTTTGATTTGATTATTTAAAGTATTTTTATAGCCAATAAGGTGTAGATAATAACTTTATTGTTTGAAGTATTTCCATAGCCGATAAGACATAAGTAATAACTTCGTTTGCATAAGGTATTGTAATTTACTAACTAAGTGAGTTTAAGCCTACCCCAGTTCAATTTCATTGTTTAAAGTTCAGGCTTGATTTTGGTTCAAATCTAATTTGATTAAATTTAATGTTCAAAATTTGATTAAATTGTGATTCACTAACCCCTTCCTAAGGGATAATGATATATCTAGGTTTTTTTCCCATAATCTTTGGTAATTAAGGTTCACACTGATGCTTTATAGCATATCTAGGAGAATCATATGAAATATCCATTCCCAAAATCACTATTGGCATTGATAACGAATATTCAATCAACAATAAATTCAATTCACCAAGCTTAGCATTGATTTTTAGAAGAATATTTATCAAATAATGATCATTGGCTCTAATAGGAGCAATATTGATTGCGATTCGAGTCTAATTTGATTCAATTCAATATTCCAAACTCAATTTTGGCTCAAGTCTAATTCATTCAATTTAGATTGAGTTTGATCTTGTGTTAGACTCTTATCAGGTCTAGGTTTGAATTTTGGTTCAAATTCAAGTAGATTTAGATTTAACTTGGTTTTAGTTCTGGATCAATATAGTTCTTGTTTGACTTTAGGTTCAATTTGTCCTGTTTGACTTTTAGTTTTGAATTTGATTTCAAATTGACTCAATTTTGTTGTCTTTTCTAATTTTGATGATGAGCAAATAATATTTAATAATTTACTTGAGTTGTGTTTAGCTAAAATACTTAAAGATCTCAAGGAAATATTTAAAAGCTTCAAGAAAAAGGAGAATCATAATGGTCGATTAGTGAGTGGCTTGATCAAATATAGAGATGGCTTGGAGGTGAAAAAACCACTTAAAGACTCATGAGTGTGACTAGAGGGCTTGGAATTAAAGAAACCACTTTAAGACTCATGAGTGACCAAAACAAGGCCAAGGCAACTCAAGAAATTGACATCGACTAGATCTAATTTTTTCTTTATTTTGAGTCATGTCAAAATAAAGAAAAAATTAGATATAGTCGACATGTCAAAAGCTTATTTGAGATAAATTATTTAGTGTTCAAAGTCGCATAAGAGTTCTGTAGGAAGCTCTTAATAGAGCTTTCCTAACTAAATCAGATGTCCGGTTCTAAACCAGATGTCCAGTTGAGTCAGGCTGAAAATTAAATTTTCAGCTTAAGGTAGAACCGGACATTTAATAGAGAATCAGATGTCACTTCCGATACAAAATTGGACATCTCGCTCACTTTTTGTGTCCAACAAAATTGGAAGTTCAAAATAGAACCAGACTTCTAGTAGGTCTTTGAAGCAGACTCTATGAATTAGAACTGGATGTCTAGTTCTCTAAAATGAACATCTGGTATGTGTTTTCTATTTGACTAAAGACTAGTTTTTTGACAATTAGAGTAAATTAAGCCATGGGATCTCACCCTAATGACAAGATTTGACCCAAAACATACAAATAGAGTTGAAAAGGCTTCCATTAACAATTTTTACACCTTTTAATCTTTGTTAAAATAGATCAAAGCCTTTTTTAACTCATTAGCCATTTTTGAGCTCTAAACCTTCTAATCTCAAGCTAGCTTTCATTGTCCTTTCCTTTAGTCTTGAGAGAACTTTTTTATGAGCTTAAGATTATTTAAATTCTTATGAATTTTTCACTTATAATCCACTCCAAGGTTGTTTAGAGTGGTTGAGATTTACTAACTCTGGTTTGAAGTAATCTTGCCAATTGAGTAAGAAGATTGTATAGGGTTGGTTTCACCGACTAAGCAGCACTCTTAGTGGAAGAGTTAAAGTCCTTAAGACCAAGGCAAGGGCTATGGATTAGGAGTGATTGGTCAGAATGTCAAGCCACACCACATACCCCTAGCAACACCATAAATATGGTTGAGGCCCAAGGCACCTACAACAAATAATTGCAAGTCTTTATTGTTATATCATCTTTCAAGAAGCCAGACTTTGAAAGTATTGTCATGTCATCAAGCTAGTGCATCCACTATGTCAACCCAGCAAAGCATTGTCCCAGCATGAAGAAGTTTTAACTCTCCCTTGTCATAGCATGGCATTCTAACTACTACCACAAACAATGGGAAGTTGATAGGGCCAATGATGGGGGATGTTCTAGTAGCTCAACCCCCTAATGTGGGTCAAGCCAAGCTAGGTCAAAGTCAAGTTTTTGCCCAATTTAGAATGGTGCACTACCTAAGTTAGAAACCTACCACATTCTCATGTTAGCACTCCAACAATGTGGCATCTTGACCATGTTGACACCACTAGATTAGTAAGCCCTTAAAGCCTTGTGACAAATCACCAACTTAGCAAGCCTTAAAAGGTTCCCGAGACATCCCACATTATTAGTAGACAATGTCATAGTTGCATTAATGCAAGATTAGGCAAACTAGCTACACTTGATGCCACAATATTAATCATGAGGTCACAAGAGCATGTGTGATGCCTCTAGAGTGTCAACACAACCAACAATAAATGTTGACCATGACAACAATAAGCCACTATTGCATTCAAATAGCTTCTCCCTAAAAACATGGTAGCTTCTTCGCTAAGCATCCTCATCCTTAGGAATAAAAGTCCAAAGCTAACCCTTAGTAAGGGGTTTCTTTTAAGCAAGTGTTCAGTACACTTAGAATTTTGCATATTATTGCATGCTCATACATCTTCTTCCTCCACCAACCCTAACCTACTCAAGCACCTTCTTTAGAACCACAACACAGTTCCTTATTGTCTAGTTTCTAGCATAAGCCATAGGCATTCTAAGCCCTTACCAGCTCAAGCACCCAAGCTCTAGCCAGCCCAAGTACCTCTGCACTTGCATATGATTGTATTCAGAGACTTTTCTAACTTGAATGTTGTAGGAGGGTCTTCGTTGGAGGCACCCCTCTGGTTTACAATTATTTTGCAAGACAAAAGGGAAAGATTGAGTCACCATGACACATAGCCTAATCCAGTTTTAGCAACCTCTAGAGCAACTTCATTGCCCTCAAGTTCCAAAATAGCACCTAATGTGAATCGAAACACTCATCTAGGATATGCACTCCACTAATCCCCACAATGAGCCAAGCAATGTATAGCATAGTTGCATAAAATAGTACCTTCCATATGCTCTAGTAACCTAGGTTCATCACAACCTAATTTTATTTCATAAATGGGTCATTACTAAAGCCAACAAAATGAACCACATTCTCAATATGCAAAAATAGTCATAGAATCTCAAATCAAACCCATATTTCTTGAGATATAATTTACTATCTCTGTTATCAGTATTGATAAATTCAAAAATAAACTCATGCAAGCATGCATTCATCTAGAGACAACAACACGGATAATCCACCATACAAAGCATAGAGAACACATTGTATAAACCATCTCTATGTGAGATAGGAGCATCAAAGGGCATAGTCAATCCCCAGTTGATCATTAGGAGCATCAAAGAATACAAGCATCCCTAAATCATGCATAAAACACCACCCAACCATAATTCTATCATAAATAGCACAAATAGAGCATCTCAGCCTATTAACATGGATAAATGCTTGATGAAGCCCTTTAATCATGGATCAAGGCTCAAGTGAAAAGTTGCAAAGCCACAGAGAGAAGCTCATAGATAGGGAGACAAGTAGAGCAATTCGAGCTTCAATCATCGACAAGGGCACACTATGCACAAGGGCGAGCATGAGAACAACATTCTAGATTTCAACAATTGGTGAAGGCACACCACATACAAGGGAGAAGAGTGGTAAGGGCACTCTGAGCTTCAATTGATAGCGAGGGCACACCATGCACAAAAGAGAAGAGCAATGAGTGAGATCAAGAGATAATCAAAAGTGGAGAAGCAAATTGAGAGACCTTAGTGTAGGAGATCAAGGGAGAAGGAAGTATGAATTTCCTTGAGCAAATCGGGGCCCAAAACATGCACCTTCTAGCTATCAAATTAGCAACTTCAACTGCTTTTTTAGTCAAAAGTTGCCACAACTTTAAACTATAGAATAATTGGAGAGTTCCCCCAGTTCCCCTAATTAGCCAACCAAACATATAAACTCAAGAGACTAGGTCCAATTCCCTAAGTTTCCTTATTTTCTTGAGTTCAATGTGGAACCAAACTCTACCTTGTTGTGGTGAAAATTATCCTCCTCTTTCAGAGTCCCTTCTACATGGAACAACTCCTATGTCTAGACCAAATATTATTAAGAGGAACTATGCTTTTGAACAAAGTGTTGATTGATATTTATTTATTTGAAATGTGACATAAATATTTTCAATTGTTTGCTCAATAAGTCTGGTGCTTTTGGATACTATAATTGGCGAAATTGGAGAATTTTCGAAAGTCTCTAATTCCGTGGAATTGAAGGAATTGAAGAAATTCTTCAAGTTTGGTGTTTGGAAGTGAAATTTGCTGGATTTAGAAAATTATAAACTATTTTATGAAATAAAGTATATTTAAATTTTAATTGAGAATAATATTTTTAATTAAACACACAAATTAATTTCAAGATATTAAAATTATTTTCACATGAATCAATGCCACAAGAACCTTAAGACTAGTAGGTTCTACCAAATTTCAGTGGCATTGGTGGAATCAAATCCACTTAGAGAGGAACTGAAAAAGAAACTAGAATTCCTAAAAACTACCAATTTCAAGAATTTAAATTTTCAACCACTAAAATTGATGGAATTAGGGTTTCAATTACACCAATTCCCTAACTCACCCCAATTTTTGGGTGCTATCCAAATCCTATGGCACAATTTGGTTTGAAACGATCTTAGATAGTTGGTCTAAATTTTTATCCAACTAGTGAAAGACTTATAATTTTTTTTCTTTCAAAATTGTTCTTATAATTTCTCTTCCAAAACTGCCCTTAAATTGATGAAAAGGAAAGATATTAAGGGTAATTTCATATTTTTATTTTTTATTTAAAAACAAAACCCTAGTCTGGCTAAGTTTAGATTGTTTGGTTGTTTGTTAGCCTAGACATGAGATTATCCTATTCATAATTCTAAATCAAATGCTACCTATATGTATGTTTTTCTTAAATGACTAAAAAGTCACTTTCCCAATACTAGTAATATATTGTGTGTTGA
The DNA here is from genome assembly GCA_005019695.1 of Trichopus zeylanicus subsp. travancoricus. Classification (NCBI taxonomy): domain Eukaryota; kingdom Viridiplantae; phylum Streptophyta; class Magnoliopsida; order Dioscoreales; family Dioscoreaceae; genus Trichopus; species Trichopus zeylanicus. The sequence goes on from RXID01022272.1 coordinate 1,826,449, forward strand.
TTCACACCAATAAAAAATGTAGAAGGTCAATCAAAGACATTGTTAATAAGTTGTGTTGAAACAAACAATATCCCAAAAGTTCATATAATATAGTTTTAATTTTATACTAGTCTAAAATATATTATTTAGCTAGTAATCATCATTCAAATAAGAGGCATAATAATATTTTTTATCTTGCTAGATATTTTGCCTTTTATATTAAATAGTGATGCCTATATCACTTGCAAATTTATCATTTACCTTTTTTACATAAAATATTCCACAAATCTGATTGTAAAACTAACAAGTTTGGGGTATCTTTCCATTTATGTCTTGTTAGATTTGCATTTTGTCAATTTTTGTTCTAAGGCACTCAATTTGGTAGCTAGCTTTTTTTGTTTAGAGTGGATAGGTTGAATTGCTAACATGACCACCCAGGGATAGATGATAATTCATCCCACTCTTTGTAATGGTTGCAAAAAGATAGCTATATTTTTCTCCAGAAACAAGAATTAGCTCAAATTCTTTCACTTTTATCTCATTGAAGAAATTTCTATGAAGATGTAAAGGTAATATTTAGTTTTGGATTAGAAAATGGAATCCGATTAACAATCAAATAGTTCAAATTTAACCATACTAAGGATTTGGATTTTTCAAATAAAAAATAAAATTATAAGGTTGCCCTTTTCTCTTTTCATCAAGAACAGTCAAACTTATTTCAATAGTTATTATTGGTTGAGAGTAGTTTGCTTTCCTGCTCACAAAATCCTTGCTCACTACTATCATACGTGTCTCTCATCATTTTCTACTTTCCACTCAAATTAATATGTTTTATTTTAGTTCAAAATTGTCTTCTTTATTTACTATATTTGTATACTTATTTGTAATTTATTTTCTCTAATTTATTATTAGATTAAATTATTTGTAAAAGATAATTAGTTGCGCCAGATAAAACCATTATAAGGATAATTTTGGAAGAAAATAATTACAAATCTTCCACTCAAGCTAGCAACCAAATATCAAAAAATAATTAGACTATTATTTTCGCTAATCAGAATAAAATTTAGTCTATCTAAAATCATTTCAAACCAAATGGTTCCAAAAGGTTTTTCTTTTGTCCTACCTACCTCCATCTCCTCCTTGAACTATAGGTTGTCAACTATGATAACCACGACATTGACTTTGTTTGGCGTGCTTTCATTTTTTCTCTCAACTTTCAATTATTGAAATTAAGGACCTTTCTATCAGCTTTGTCTTCAAAACTTGTATTTTCATTGCATGCTCCAACCTCCGCAATGTTGAGCATGTCCTTTTTTATTTAATTATATGATAAAGGGGTTGGTTTTCTTTTTTTAATTTTTAATTTCCACCAATTTTCATCCCATGTAGGTTATATGGCAATTTTATCCAAGTGGAAGATCCCAATTGATTCGTTAATGTTATTTCTATGAGTATATTTCAGTCCAAAAATAGACCAATGGCTTAAAGGCTAAAAAGGAAAAGAAAGATTTTAAACACCTTGAAGCAAAATAAACAAGCATTGAACTACACGATAGAAATGAGTTTTGAACTTGCACCCCATTAAATTATCCCCAAACTGCAATATTGACCCATATCAAAAATTGGAACTACCTAAGAAAACCACCTGGGATCTGTTAAGGTACGAGCAAGGTTGATATCTCCAAGTATCGCAAATTTTACCTAGGATATGGTCATGATATAAAGAACTGCAAGGATTGGAAGATAGAAATCAAAAGGTTAATTTATGATGTGCACCTCACTCACTTTGTCCTAAGAGAAGAGAGTATACAATGCAAAGATGATGAAGACCAATCAAAACTTGACAACTTGGATAGTGAGAAGACTAAAGAAGGTGCAGCCCAAATCATGAAGAGTTATGTGGTGATTATATGGGAGGGGCTATGGCTAAACAATGGAAATTCATATGTTTCTAAATGTTGAACTCACACTGAAGGGCGGGAGAATGCCAAGCACTAGAAAGAAGAATGTGAGCTAGAAGGTGTGGCAATGAATACCATAACCCCAATGCAAATTGCAAAGCAACATAATGAGGCTCTAGTCATCATCGCCATATTAGATAAATATTTGACCCAAAGAGTGATGATAGACACTGAAGCACCTATTTTACTTTTTCTAGTTTTGTTAATAAGAAAACCATATTTCATGTCTATTTGAATTGTGTTTATTTTTAGCTAGAGTACATTAAAGCTTTCAAGGGTACATTCAAAAGTTTCAAAGAAAAGAAAGGACGATGGTGGATTAATGAACGTGACATGAAAATATCTAAGGTTGGCTTGAAGGAGGCTTAAAGGTGTTTACAATAACTTCAAGATTTGAGGACGACATAGATATAGCCAAAGTGACTCAACAACTCAATATCAACTAGGTTTAGATTTTTTTTTATTTTAGTTGAATCGAAGATTTGATTTTTAGATTATTATTTTAGGCATTGATTGTGTTAGGTTTTATAGAAAACTCTTAATAGAGTTTTTTTGATGGAACCAGATGTCCACTTGGTTTAACGGGCAATTAGTTGTGTCAAATAGAAGATTCATACTTCTAACCCTGTTAGTATTTGTGAGATGGCTCATGAGATATAGCATTGTCTTGACGTTACCCATGAAAGTACAAGATAAATAAGAGAATCTAAAATGAACATATTGGTTAACTAATATGAACTATTTAAGATAAAACCTAATGAGTCTATCACCGAGATATTCACTTATTTCATCAACATTATTAATATGCTTAAATTTCTTGGTAAAACTTATACTAATGAGAAGATGGTGAGAAAGATATTGAGATATTTGCCTAGATCTTGGGATTCAAAGGTGATGGTAATTCAAGAGGCTAAGGACCGAAATACTCTACCTTTAGAGGAGCCCCTAGGATCTTTCATCAGACATAAGATTATGATGAAGGATCGAATTTAAGAGGATAATAAAGATACAAAAAAAGAGAAGAATAGCTTTCAAGGCTAAGGAATTAAGTGAAAAGGAAGAGGAAGATAATGATGAAATATATGCTAAGGAAGAAGTATATGCTAAGCAAGTCTAAGAACGATGCAAGGAGCAACCCTATTATGGAGGAAAAAGATATATTGACATGTTTCAAGTGCAAGAAGTCAAAAAATATGAAGGTCAATTACCCTCTCATCACTCAAATGAAGAAAATCAAGGCAAAAAAAGGCAATGGTGGCAATGTGTGACAACTCAGAGGAGAAGAGTAAAGATGCCTCATCCAACGAAGAAATTGTGAATTTATGCCTTATGACAAATTAGTATGAGGTATGTGATTTGTCCTTTGAGGAGTTACAAGAAGCTTTTGAAGATTTATTTTTAAGGCATGAAAAATTAGGTCTCAAGCATGATTCATTGAAAAAGAAATTGTCTTTATTTGAGAATGATTTTGATACTTTAAAGTCTTCTAAAAGTTCTTGTAATTGCAAAAAATACATTGAAGCATTTTCATTAGAATATGATACTTTAAAAACTTCTAAGAGTACCTATGGATGCAAAAATGAACTAGACATGCTTAAAAATAAGAATAATCATTTTAAAAAGGCTTTGCAAAATTTTTTTCATGGAACATTACCTTGAACATGATTCTTAAAAGCTAAAGGAATATTGTAAATAAATTTAGACTAGGCTTTATATCATCTTATAAGTTCAAAAGTACTAAAAGTACTTTTGTAAAGTTTTTAAATGCTATTCATTCTCATTTAACTTGTAACTATTTTTGTAGAAAGGGACATGCCTCCACTAGTTATCCAATTAAGAGATTCTTTTTTTAAACAAATTTGGGTATCTAATGGGATAATCCTAAAAGCCAAGGAATCCAAACTCATTTGAGTTTATAAAACCTCTCTAGCAAGAGTAGCTTGTGGGTAGCAAGGAGTGTCCCATGAGCTTTTACTAGCTATATATTTATGGTCATTCTCTAGCTAATATGGTAGAGGTAAGTAGTTATATTTATTATATCTTATATATTTTACATTTTTTTACTGTTATGTCTTATTATATGTTTTGTTTTTCCTAACTTTGAGGACCCATAATTGAGAATGGGTACCATCGCAATTTTCAATGTGGTAGTTATGCCTTCACTCTAGGAAAATAAATAAAAAATAAATCCTTGATAGTGGATACTTAAGACATATAATAGAGAATTTATCAATGTTCAAAGAGTTTGTAAGCAAAGAAGGCAAATTCATCACTTTTGGAGATGATAGTGAAGGTAAAATCATTGATAAAAATGATATTTCTATTGGTTTCTATATAATTAAAAGTGTACTTTTAATTGAGAAACTTAAGCATAATTTATTATTTGTTAGTGAATTATGTGATAAAAAATTTTATATTTTATTTAAATTTAATCATTTCATAGTTAGATATAACGATAGCAACAATATTATTTTTGTGGGTCATCAAGATGGAAATGTCTATACTATTGATCAAGATGACTTGAATGTTGAAAAGGTTTTTGTAGCTCATGAAAACCATGAATGACTATGGTATAGAAGGTTTGGATACACATGCATAGATACAATTACCAAAATCAACAAAAAGGAGTTAGTGAGAGGACTACTCAAAGGTAAGTTTATTAAGGATCAAATATATGACGAGTGCCAAATGGAAAAGCAAGTGAAGTTCTCATATAAACCTATGAAAGTGGTGTCAACTACAAGACCGTCATAACTTCTTCACTTAGACTTGTTTAGACCAGTTGGGACTACAAGTTCAAAAGGTAAACACTATACATTTGTAATTTTTGATGATCTTTTTAGATATACAATGGTTCTATTGTTTGCTAATAAAAGTGATGTTTTTGATATTTTTGTTAGTTTCATAAGGTGTATTCAAAATAAAAAGGCTATTTGATTTCAAAATTTCATAGTGATCATGGTGGTGAATTTAAAAGTTATCCATTTGAAAAATTTCACATTGAAAATGGTATTGGATATAGCTTTTCGGCTCCTTGTACTCTATAACAAAATGGGGTTATTGAGAGAAAAAATGAGTCTCTTCAAGAGATAGTAAGAGTTATGCTTAACGAATACTCTCTACCCAAGTATTTTTAGATAGAGGCTATTAACATGGCTTGCTATATCTTTAATAGAGTTTCTATTCTTCCAATTCTTAACAAAACCACATTTGAGTTGTGGAATAAAAAAAAGCCAAATATTGCATACTTTTATATTTGTGGATGCAAGTGCTTTATTTTGAATACAATTATTTATCAAAATTTGATTTTAAAACCTTTTATTTCTTGGTTATTCATCTACTTATAAAGCTTTCAGAGTCATTTACAAGTCATCCATACTTTTTGAAGCATCAATTAATGTTAAATTTGATGAATTTAATCCATGTTTATAGAAGAAGTTTATTAATGATGATGTAGAGATCTTCAAGAGAATGGATGATTTGCAAATATCAAAGAAAAAAATGTGAAATAAGTAAAAAATCTAAAGAGAAAAATGTTGATGATGGAGATGATGAGCAAAAGAAACAAGAGCATGACAAGGAGTTACCAAAAGAGTGAAAATTCAAGAACAATCATCCAATGGATCAAATCATAGGTGATGTTGATCGAGGGATAAAATCTCATCATGTTATTAGATATAACCTTCATCATATTACATTTCTTTCTTATATTAACCCCAAGAACTTTGAGAAATCTCAAAAAGATGAAAGTTAGATTTTTACTATGCAAGAAGAACTAAATTAATTTGAGCAGAATTAAGTTTGGGAGCTTGTTTCTAGACTAAATAACTACCCAATAATTGATACTACATAAGTTTATAGGAACAAGCTAGATGAACATGGTGTCATGGTTAGAAACAAGACTAGCTTAGTAGCCAAGGGTTTCAACCAAATTGAGGATATTGATTTTGATAAAACTTTTGTACCCATGGCTCATTTGGAATCAATTTGTATTTGACTAGTTTTTGTATATTTTAGAGATTTCAAACTATTACAAATGGATATCAAAAGTTCTTTCCTAAATGATTATTTATCTGAAGAAGTTTATGTTGAGCAACCTCCCAAATTTGAAGATTTAAAATTTTCAAACTATGCTTTAAAATTGAAAAGGTACTGTATGATCTTAAACAAGTTCCAAGAGCTTAGTATGAGAGACTAAGTTTCCTCTTGATTTCAAATGATTTACAAGGGATTGTAGACACTATATTATTTCTTTTGAGAATGCATAATGATTTGTTAGTAATGCAAATTTATGTTGATGACATTATTTTGGTGCTACTAATGTAAAAATTTGTAAGATATTTGCAAATACCATGGAAGAAAAGTTTGAAATGAGCATAATGGGTGCGCGCTTAACTTCTTTCTTGGACTATAAGTCAAGCAACGCAAAGATGGGTTTTTCATAAGCCAAGGCAAGTATGTGCAAGAATTGCTTAAGAAGTTCAATATGGATCAAGCTAAAGCTATTGGAACTCCCATGAGCCCTTTCACCAAGGTAAATAAAGATGGAAATAGTGAAAAGTAGACTATATCTAACCACAAGTAGACTATATATCATATTTAGTGTGTGTATGTGTACTAGATTCTAAGCATCACTTAGGAAATTACACTTAGTGGCCGTAAAATATATACTTAAATATTTTAAGAGCACACTAGATTTAGGTTTGTAGTATCTAAGAGATAATTATTTTGATTTAGTTGATTTTTACAATGCTAATTATACGAGGTTTTGTATGGATAGAAAGATCACTATTAGCAATTGCCAATATTTTAACAATGCTCTTGTTTTATGGAACTCCAAGAAATAAAATATCATGGCTATTTCTACCACCAAGACCGAATATATAGCCTTCGGATGTTATTGGTGCTCAAGTGTTATAGATGTGGCAAACAATCTAAAATTTTGGATGTAATTTTATGGGGATTTTGATTTTTGTGATAGCACTAATGCTATCAATCTTTCAAAAAATTTGATTTTGCAATCCAATTTTAAGCATATTGACATTCGACATTATTTCTTAAGTGATCATATTTTGAAAAAAAGATATTTTGTTAGATTTTATTAAAACTGATTATCAACTTACTAATATTTTCATAAAATCTTTGGACGAATCTCGATTTATTTTTCATAGAGAAAAATTGAGAAATTTGTTGATTGATTGATTTCAACTTTTAATTCAGAACTTTACTGGAGTTTGTTGTTTTGTCTAAAATAGTCACCAAGTCAATTTATTAGTCAATTGGTTAGACAAGAGGAATTGAAGACCACCGCAGGAAATGGTAGTCCACTTATGGAAATGGTCATCCGATTACCATGTACTGGACATCCAGTTAACTAAATAGTCAACTAATTTCCTAAGCATCTGTGGACCAAAAGTTTCTGTTGGTCAACTAATTGTCTATAATAGTCAATCGATTCACAGAAATCTAGCATGATTTTATCTTAAAAACCTACCAGCCATCTATTTTCCCCAATCCCTTTCATGGACTGTGGCTCAAGGTGATCTCCCAAGACTCACAAGTAGTGAATTCAAGTGATCCAAGGCCATCTTGTATGAATTTTCCCTTCCCCTCTTCATTTTCTTTAATTTCTAGTCCTAATTCCCTTTTCTTTCTCTTCTAATGGCCCCAAGATTCAAGAGCATAGCATCCAAGAAGAAGAAAGGCAAAGGATCATCCTCCTCCTCTGGTAATATGTTTGTCCTCTTGAATTTTTATCTCTTGAAAACTTTAATCATTTCAAGGATCAATTCTCTTGTTCTAGAATTGTTGTTCCTAGGAAAGTAAATTTTGATGATCTTCACTCTTTGAGCCATAAATCACTTTTTGATACTCAAGGGTCGACATCTCTTTTACTTGAGCATGAAACTTATCATGATACTTACTATGGAGACAAACATATGCCTATTAACTTTATAGTCCTTAGCTCTATTCATGGTATTCTTGTAGATGAGAAAAGATTGATTTTAACTTAAAAATGGTTTGACCTACATAGACTAATTAGTTGTTGAAGCTGTATTTGTGGAAAATTGGGTTGAAGTCATAAAGAAGTTACAATCAAACCTCCTTCCTCCTAGGGCATATGTTATCTACCAAATTTTGACCTAAACTCTCTTTTTGAAGGGTTGGCATTATAATGAAGTCTCCTTTATGGAATTATACCTGATCCATATTATTATGATGCATAGAGTGTGCTACCCTTATATTTGTAGGAGTCATTACCAAAGTCCTTCATAACTTTGGGGCTCCTATTCCTCTCCATGATCTCTTATTGTATGATGTGTATACCTCCTTTGATACCTTCTTTTGGTACACCCTTTATTGAATAGGCTTTACTAATTGAGATGGTACTTGGATATGTGTCAAAGCCCCAAAGTAGGGAGATGCTCAGGGAGAGGAGGCAAAGATCAATGCCATGGAGAGAAGCAATGGCATTGGATATGATTTTGATGGTGACAAGACCCCACATGCCACATCTTCAAGTTCACATATAGACTTTTCTAAGAGACTAGCTCATGTGGAGGATTTTGCAAAGAGTGCGACCTAGAAGCTGACCTACCTCTAGACTTCCATGGATGGGTTTTGGTCCTCTATGGATAAGGTGGCAGGGATACTTCACACCCTACCAGATCAGTCTACACCTAGGCCGAGCCCATAAATTCTCTATCTTATATTTATATTTTTAATGGCTCTTCAAACTTTCTACTTTATGTTATGGATTATGGCTTTGGTCTGTGTTTAGATATTGTTTCAATTATGATTTTTGATATTGTGGATCTTTGAACCTTGATTGGTTTTATTTATTCATATTTTTGTGATTTTATTCTCTTAGATACACACATCTTAGGTGATTACACATGCATCATCTCAAGAGAAGCTCATTGTGATTATATATGTGATATTGACTCATTGTAATATTGTATATAGATTGTGGTTCATTGTGATATTGTATATACATTATTGTTATATATGTTTTATGTTTTGGTGTCCCATGTGATATAATATACAGATTGTGTTTATTGATTTTACAAGGGAGACTTCGACTTTTTTTTTTTTTGTCATATCCTATATTTAATAGGCTTCTCACTACCCTTTTTGTTGATATTAAAAAGGGATAAATATTAATGGAGTTATGTGTTTAGATACCTTCATGCTATATACCCATATACAAGTTGTATACATGTTCCCATATACATGCTCCTATATGCGTGATGCACTTTAAATCTTCAATTTTTTTAGGGTTTGTCATCATCAAAAAAGAGGAGATTATTGTCCTTCCTAGTTTTGATAATAAATAAATTATATTTAATGTCTATTTAAATTATATTATATTTTAGCCAAAGTATATTAAAGCTCTCAAAAGTACATTCGAAGTCTTTAAAGAAAAGAAAACACAATGATCGATTGGTGACTGTGACTTGAAGATATCGAACATTATGTTGAAAGAGACTTGAAAGTGTCTATACAACTTGAAAATTCAAGGATGATACGAATATAGCCAATGCAACTCAACAACTTGACATCGATTAGGTTCAGACTTTCTTTTATTTTAATTGAGTAGAAGACTTGATTTTTGAGATAATTTATTATAGGGCATTGGTTGTGTTAAGATTTGTAAAAAAAACTATTAAAATTTTTTTCCTGATAGAATTAGATGTCCACTTGATTGAATGGATAACTGATTGTGTCAGATAGAAGATTTATATTTTGACCCTAAGCAAACCAAATGATTGATTGAGGAATCAGACGATCAGCGGAAACTTTTTTGCCAATTCTGGCACACTAGAATTGGACAATTAATTAAGGAATTAGATAATCGACAAAACTATTCTACAAGTTCTGATAGACCAAAATTAGTAGATTGGTTCAGATTTTTTGCCTGCCTAATATCTAGTTTTTTGACTATTGGAGCAAAATTAGTTGTGAAATTTCACCTCTAACAGTTAGTTTTAAACCGTGGACTATAAATTGGTTATAATGGGCTTCTCTAAATAATATTTTACAACTTCTAATTTATGCTTAAGAAGAAATCAAAGCCCTCTAAGCCTTCTAACCCTTGAGTACTCTAAGCTTCAAATTTCAAATGAAATCTTCATTGCCCTTGAGTTAAAGCTTGAGAGACTTTGTAATGAGACTCAATTGTAAATCCTTTGTCTTCTTCTATTTGTAGTCCACTCCAAGGGTGTTTAGAATGAATGAGAAATAAAAAATACTAGTGTGGAGTGAATCTTGCCGATTAGAGCAAGATCATTTGTACAAGGTTGGCTTTTCCAATATAGGGTCATTCTAGTGAAGAGTTCAAATCCTCAAGAGAGATGAATAGACTATGGAGTAGGAGCAGTTGATCTCTGAATCGCATAAATCGCAATGCATTTTTTCTTTCTCTATACTTTATTGCAAACTACACTAGATAGGGATAAGGGGGATCTCCTCCTGCCCAATGCCTTTATAGGAAAGAACATGATAGTTTAAAAATTATGCCAAATGATAATATTAAAATCTCACCAAGAAGTGAGGAAACAAATAAAACATAATTCAGGGAGATGCCATGCGGATTAAGTCACAATGATGATCCATTGCCAAGCCATTAATGTAAAGAATTTGAATAATAGACATCTTGAGATTCATTTGCCTTATCTTGGGATAAGGATTTAATAGACATGTAGGAGATCTCTCACTTCGAAAGTTAAAAAGGAGACACGTGACGCTACTCCAATGCCTCTTGGAATTCAAAGAGATGTGAGTGGTAATGATTATCTCATATCCCGTGTGGCGCAATCAAACGAGGTAGCTCGGCGTGAAGACTTGTGGGGCAGTGATGTGTTAGCAATAGTCCAATATATTGAACTAGGTCCAAATGAACCAAGTTCCTTTAGCCAAAAGCCAAGACACTCATATGATCAATACTTCGAGATATAGCCCAACTGTGTAGCCCATAAGCCACTTTTTAGATGGTTACAAATTATAATGGTAATAAAGCTCTACTCCTCAGCATGCTTCACTCCTTCATGCTATCTAGTAGAGCTTATCCTCTCCACATAACAATTCGATAGTACAAATTTGTGAAAGCATTGAATAATAGGATGAGGTGACTTTTTAGAAGGTGGTCTCCACCCTCGAGAGCAACTTAATGCTCTATCTCTTGTGCCTTCGCCCACTAAATAACAAAAAATGTTACACAGTAATATGAAGAGTTAGTCAGAATTTGAGAAATACTTTGATCAAATCTCTTTGAGTAATTATGATATGATTATTCTAATTAAAGAGTACATTCAAGATCCTTTATATAAAAAAATATAAAAAAATTCTCATTTCTCGCAACTCTAAATTAATCTCTCTCTAAATATTTAATTATTTTTTTTTAAAAAAATAATTACTTGTTTGAGTGTTTTCTTACCAAATTCTCTGAACAAATAATAATGTGATTTTTATGCATGTTGTAGCTTGGCTGAAAAAAATTGTAATTGAACTCATTTTAGTTGGAACCAAAGGGTGGCAACACATTATTTGTATAAATTATGTCAAAGTTTTTAGATTTGCCACTGAAAACAAAATAATTATATCCATTCCTGGGGTTAGAGGAAAAAGTTACGTCCCCTTCCCGATAGTCCGAGCAATTCCTCCCCCTTTCCGCCCAGTTTTCTAATCGCTGATTTAGATAAAACCAAAAATTAAATAAAGAAATGAAAAATAAAACGGATGGAAAACCTCACCCTCTTCCTCTTTCCTTCTAACGCCTCGGAATAGCTCTTCGTCTCGATTCCCTATCGATCTCCGGCGACGACAATGATGGCGGAGGACGAGGCGGTGGTTGCGACGGCGACGAGGTCGCGGTCGGTGACGGAGACGGTGAACGGGTCGCACAAGTTCGTGATAAAGGGATACTCGCTGGCCAAGGGGATGGGTATCGGGAAGCACATCGCGAGCGAGGCGTTCACGGTGGGGGGATACCAGTGGGCGATCTACTTCTACCCCGACGGGAAAAACCCGGAGGACAACTCCACCTACGTCTCCGTCTTCATCGCGCTCGCCAGCGAGGGCAGCGACGTTCGCGCGCTCTTCGAGCTCACGCTCCTCGACCAGAGCGGTAACGGCAAGCACAAGGTCCACAGCCACTTCGACCGCTCGCTCGAAAGCGGTCCTTACACCCTCAAGTACCGCGGCAGCATGTGGTATTGTTGCATAATCCCTAGAAGATCTGATTCTTGATTCTTTTCTTCCTCTTCTTCTTCTTCTGCTATTGTGTTCTTCGGTGTCATTGCTTGGCTTGATTCTTTCTTGCGAGAATTGCATATCCATTTCCTTTGAAACGAAAATTTCATCCTTATCATGAAGGGATTGATAATCGTTTAATAATTGACGTAATTGATAAGGCATTTGAGAAGGGAGCTATTTACAGATGTGTGTTTTAGATGAAACAGTTGAGGAGGGTGTTTTGTTGGAGGTTTGTTTACTTTTAGGGCTTTGTTACCTTTTGACATTTTCATGGTTATCATGAAGGAATTGGGTAATAATTGCTCTGGTAATTGAAAATTGACTTAATTGATGAAGGGTTCGCATATGGAAATGCACAGAGATGTGTGCTTTTGATGAGGGGATTGATTGAAGAGGGTGTTATTTTGAAATTATTTTTTTTGTCTGGAAACCTAATTGACATTAAATGAACACTCTACTATGCCAGCGAAATTTTGTTACACTGATAAACTCTATATCAATGTTGTTTGTCTCAATTCATTCTTGCTAGGATTATGCATTGCCTTTGAAATTTTTGTCATTATCTTGAAGGGATTGTATAGTCACTACTATAGGAGTTGAATGGACTTCATTGATAAGGCATTTGTAGAGGCGACTGTGTAGAGATGTGTTTTGAACGAGGGGGTTGATTGAGGAATAAAATTAAAATTATATGGTGATTTTCATATTGTAAACCCAATTGATGCCATTATCATAAGGCTTGGATAATTATTGGAAGAATCATGTAGGGAGTTTCATATGGACTCTATAACTTGAAATAGATTTGATTGACAAAGCATTTCTATGGGGACTTGTGTTCATTCTTGCTAGGATTGCATGTTATGTTTGAAAATCTCATCCTTAATATGAAGCAATTGGATGGTCATTTCTATGTAATTTGAAAATGGAGTTAGTTTATAAGGCATAATAAAGAAGCATGTAGGGATGTGTCTTTTGGATGAAGGCATTGATTGAAGAGTTTTTTATGGTAAAGTTATTGGGTAGTTTTTATTTTTATTTTTATTTTTTTGATATCAAATGAGCAACTCTACCACTCTAGTGTGATGTGCTGACAGTGGATTAGAAGTCATGGTATCAGACAATCTACTTGATTATGTTTAAGGATCAGACCTTGAAAACTTGTAGACATTGCTGGAATTTTATGGATAATATTTGTCTGGTGATGTTCATTCGCAATGAATAATTCTGTGTCTGCTTTAATTGATTTCTTTACTTAAATTGTGGCATGTTTGTGATTCTAAATCAGAATATGAACAATGAATTATGTATTTCCAAATAGGAGATTAGAGATATATTTTGCATATCATCAGTAGTAACTAAAACATCTATTTGACATTTAGCTGAACCTGTTTATATTTCTGTTTAATTCCTTCTCCATTTTTTGCTCAGAAACTATGAAGATTCACCATTTGGAACAAATAAAACTGGAACAAAATCAATAGCATGGGAGGCTTTTATTGTTATTAGATAAATGCTTTTCAAGCTCTTGTGTAACAATCTCTATATTTTTCTATTTCTGGTAAATACATGTGTCTCAGTAGCAGGTACAATAGAAACTTAGAATGTTTTTGCATCAATCCACTTAGGTCTTTAGGATGGGCAATTTGATATAAGCACAACATTTTTGCATCGGATAGCTGGTTTAAAAGCTTTGGGCTCTTTTATGGGATAAATCCATCTCATGAAGTTAGTTTCATACTTGAATCAAGTTGCTATGTTAGACTGCTATCAAAAGTTGGGTTTTGGGTCTCACACATGATACTGTGAACTAATGTCGAAGTTCAATATGGTTTCCTTTATCAATGACTGAAAGCTGTAATTTTTCATGGGCATATCACATGAAAAACGAAGTATAACTAGTAAGTTGCTTCAGAATCAAATGGCTTGTGGTGTTGTAGGGTTAATGTGATCATCATATAGCATGGTGCTCCTGCTCAGAAGTTCAATTAGCAGTTTGAAATGTGGTTACCAGGATAACATTGGGCTGAAATAATAAAGGTCAAATTTTTTGCTAATCATTGATTATCTTGTGTAAAACATCTTGCTTAGATCGGAGAAATCAGATATATATTAGGAAATTATACAGTATTTTAGTGGTCTGAACCTTTAGGGTGAGGTTGTAGAGGAAAACAATGTGATGACATTGTTGGTTTCAAATACTTCAAGGAGTTTGTTGTTTAAGCAGAGAAAGTGGACTACTGCAGTTTCTTGTTTATGTTAAATCTGGTCTGTGAGAATTGTTATATCTTGAAGTGCTTCGAACCTTCAAGCACTTATTTTCTATATTCAAGTGATTTTCATATTATGATGGATGTCTATGGTTATCTATGCTGTTCGAGGTATATCTCTGGTTTGGAATTTTGGTTAGGTTTTCGTTGATCATAACTTGGTGAAAAATTTTCTTAAATATAAATAAAAATTTCCAGTAAAACTTAGTAATAATGCTATTGATCTTAACTATGACATCTCAAATAACCAAAGAAAAAACTGCTGATGCTTAGTTTGCTAATTGTGTAAAGGGGAAACAAAGTTTCAAAGGCAGTTGCCTAACCAACATGGTTAGTCAGCAGGACCACATTAGGGAATCTTTTACCTGCATGTTAAATCAAGAGTCCTATTTGCAGCAGAACATATATGCATTTGGAGTTTCCCAACTCATATAAACTATATTGCCTGGGTGTTAAAGAAAGCATCTTGCAAATGCAAGTACTTTTTCTATTTGTGTCTTTGTCAACCCTTAGAACTTTGTATCGCTTTGCAATTTACAATCCCTAGTTTCTAACTTGATTGTAGGTTGACTTACTTTCATAGTGCTATAAACATTTTCTATAAGCATTTTAAATCAGCATTATTATAAGATTAGTGGTAGTCCTGTGATAATTTCCTCCTACTTTCATCTATGTCGTGCATTGGCTCTTAGTTGCCAAGGGGTTGTGCATTTGGGGAATAAATTTGAGCGCAAGCGTTTGCCCCAGGATTTACTCTTGAAGTAATCTTCTCCCCTGATTCCAGAGTCAGTCCACCAAACCTAGGAAGTAAATATCATCTCATAGGACATTTATAGTTATTCCTGGGACTACAATATGCATAACATGTAAAGAAACATTATGTTACTCCACTTTACTCCAGAAGTTAGCAAACACATGCGTGAATAAGTGTCAGTTTTCTCCATCTCATCTGTCTTTGTTCCACTAGTTTGGAAACTAGTAATCTATCAATGGTTAAATATATTTATCTTAGCATAATGTGCCATTTACTAAAAAGGATATTTGATCATGAATGCCTTGTTATTATCCCTTTTTGAGTTTTCTTGTATGCTTTTTTGTTTGGTGACATAGTTTTTCTTTGTACAAAAATTCTTGAAACTGTGTAATAGTTAAAGAAACCTTAATCTAACACCTACACGTGCTAGAAACCTGTTTTATATATTAGTGGGACATGTATTAGCAATTCTGGCCAATCTCATGATGCAATATAATTTTCATACTCTAGAATTTGACAAGCTCAGCTTCCCAGTGCATCTGATACGAAAGATTTTATAAGCACACCATGTAGTTTGTATGTGTTAAAGGCCTTAATTATTTTGTGGGCATGGTATTTAGCATTATTTTGTAATTATTTTTTAGGCATCTTTCTTGGTTGGTTCTGCATCTTGCTCTGATATTTTAATATATCCATTTCTGTGTTTTACGGTTTGGATTTATTCTGTGGACCTTGGTGCTTTTCAATTTGTACTGATATTTATCCATTTTATTCACTTCTCCTCCAGGGGGTATAAACGCTTTTTTAGACGAGTTGCACTGGAGACTTCTGACTTCCTCAAGGATGATTGCTTGAAAATCAATTGCACTGTCGGCGTGGTTGTTTCAGTGATTGATTCTCCAAGACTGCATTCAATTAAGGTTCCGGACTCTGATATTGGGATGCATTTTGGCTCACTTCTGGAGTCACAGGAAGGTTCAGATGTTGTTTTTGATGTGGCTGGAACTAAACTCCATGCTCATAAGTTAGTATTGGCTGCTCGATCTCCTGTGTTTAGAACTGACTTTTATGATGGTTTTGGTGAAGATAAAAATGAGATTTTGGTTACAGATATGGAACCTGATGTTTTCAAAGTAAGAATATTCATCCAATTATTTTTTTTCCTTTACATGAAGAAAAGCATGATATCTTGATTTCCTTTTTTGCTTAATTTGTTTTACTTCTATCTCCAGGCGATGCTGCACTTTATATACTGTGATACTGTTACAGAAGATGAAGCTCTGGCTGCATCAAGTTCCACATCATCTGTATCTGACACATTTGCTGCAAAATTATTAGCTGCTGCAGATAGCTATGGTTTAGAAAGACTCCGGTTATTGTGTGAATCTTATATGTGCAAAGATTTGACTGTGCATTCTGTTGCCCGTACTCTTGCATTTGCTGAAAGACATCATGCAATGGAGCTCAAGTCTGTGTGCCTTAAATTTGCTGCTGAAAACCTTGGAGGTACTTTTGTTTTAATTTATAACTCATCTGCTATTTCTTTTCCTGTGAGCGTTTGAGCATAGGTTTAATATTTGTGGAACTAATAGTTGCTTTCTTTTATAGGCTGAGTCATTCTAGCTAGATATATCTTCCACTTTGAGCTTCTACGCTATCCTACAATTTTCTGAATACACTGAAATCTAGTATCCATTTAGAAGCATGATGCCGTTGTATTTGGAATTTAGTAGGCTGAAATGTTGAGTGTTGTAGGTTTCCTCGGAATTTTTTTTATTGAATAATGTTGAGAATTCACCATCCGGCCTATAAGACATACGAGATGTTCAGCAATGGTTGCGGGAGTCTTCTCATTAAACACAAGACATATTCGTTCTAGTAGCATAGAATTTACTTTCACGTGTATCTATGATGAAGAAGAGAAATTTTTTTTAAGTTTTGGGAGTATAGTATCGAATAAAATTAAAAGTTTATCCACTGCCTCGGCAGGGGGGCTCCAAAGATCTCTTTCTAACTATCTCTAGGTTTTTTCGATGATGAAATTATATGTTAATAATGATAGATTCTATTATATGAATATAACCTAAATGCAAAATAAAAGCAAAAAAGGAAAAAAGGAAAAAGAAAGAAAGAGCTTGGATGTTGTGCAATTCCTTCACAACTTATCTCCGAGAATACTGTTGTCTTAGACCGTTCTCACCTCCCTAAATTTAATTAGAACTATTGATTTGTGCTCTTGAAAGTTTATGATCACTTTAAATGTGAGCTTGTCTCAATAATTTGTTTATGGGAAAAGTTGATAGTTTTTAAGGAACATTGCTATTTATATAGGTGTAGTACAGGTTTTGGATTTTCTGAAAAGTTATGAGACTAAATTTTTAGGTTAACCTGCAATGAAGATTTAATAGAAAATTTGGAGTCATGAATTATTGATATTAGGTTGGCAGAATTTTGGGTTCGGTTAAAGTGTTCCGAAATTTTTGTGGACTATTGAATGGGATGTAGGTTGATAGAAATGAATGATCAAGATCAATTCGTGGTGGATGCTAGACAGACAAGAAATTTTTTTATAAATTTAGATTAAGAAAAGATGAGCTCACTAAAAGTTTTATACCTCAGTTAGCTGACATGTAAATTGTGTCATATACCGATTACGTCAGAAACTTGGCGTATAAATTAAATTATATGCCTATGAATAAATTTATATGCTTGGAGTTTTGGGTATAAAATGCATGTTCTTTTCCTCCTTTTTGCTTTTATATTTTATTTATTTTCTAGTGTGGTTTGGCCAAGTTTTAGGGGGAGAAGAGGCTAGGATTTTCAGCTTTAAAACAATTGTTTTTCAAGAAATGTTCTAACTCAAATTAGTAGATATTTTAACAAATATTTTTAATCCAAATTGCCAAAATATTTAGCTTAGAGTAAAAGAGAAATTCAATTTAGAGCAGCAAATAAGTTTAATTAAAAATGTGATGAAAATTTGGCTTATAATATAAGGTAAATCATTTGAAAATTTAAAAGATTTATCGGTCTAAATAATTAGCATAAACAACAAAAAGGATCAGCTCGAGGTGATGATGAAGGTTAATGAAATGTCGAAAAGATGAATATTTACAAACATATGGTTCAATTGGTTTTCCTTTAATTTAATATAATTTGATTTGTCTTAAATGTAAAATACTTGACTTGAGAGCGTGATAGATTGATTGATTGTTAAACTTGGCAAAGCCTCCGCTATTAACAAATAATTTTACTCAATTATCCACATAAGTTTATTCCTTTATCGTACTTTTTGGTTTATCGAATCTTCTTTTGTTTTGTTGGGAATTGTTGCACAAATAGGTTTGTGATTATTTGTGATATTCGATTTTTAATCATTTTTATCGATAAAGGTTGCCTGGTAGACAGAATTTTTATATATGCGAGATTTAGAGGGCACCCATAAAATAAGGTTTTAGAAGATTTTTCACAAATGTTCTGTTGGTTTACGGCAACAACTCTAGCTAAATTAAAATCCCATTTTTTACCAATAAGATTTATAAATTCAAAAAGATCCAAATTATACATTAGTATTCTCATCAGTCGTATTTGACAAATAAATTATCAATTTTAGGGTTTATATTGAAGCTATTAGTATTTTATAAAATGAGTAATACTCCTATTTCAAGATTGTAAAAGGCTAGAATGTTCCTTATATATTGGACTTCACACGTTATTTATTTTAACAAAAATGATACAACCAACTTGTGGGTCGCATCCTTTGTGATCATGATAGTCCATAAACTAATACAGATTTAAAGGAGATGTTTGAAAAAAGTAATTCCTTAATCCCTTGATAAGATTTAACGATTTGCAATCCCTTGATTTTTTTAAGAAAAATTGAGATGTAGCTTGTTTATTTTTGAGGTCAAAGTTAGCAAGATTTAACCAAAGACTTATTTAACCCTAAATCATATCTTATGTTTATTATATTGCATCCTGATAGTCTCGATACTTGAAAATAGAAGACCTTTAAAACTTGTACTTGACCGAAAGTACCTTGAATCTAATTTTTTTTACCAATAGTTTAGGAAAAAAAAGAAAAATAGGAGTAGATAATTATTGAGCATTTCATGGAACAACCAAAACCCAAAATGAAATTAAAAACCTTAAAAAAAATTAAACACGAAAACTTACCTTGTATGAGGATGCCCTACTATGGTTGTTATTCTATAGGTTTTCTTAGAATTTTTATGTTGAATGATATTAAGATTTCGCCAAAAGATTTTCGGGGGTGGTTGTGGGAAGCTTTTTATTAGGCATAAAATGTATTCGCCATAGTGATTTAGTATTTATCTTTGTATGTACTTACGATGAAGAAGAGAATTTTTATGAGTTATTGGAATGCAATATTAAATAAAATAATAATAATAATAAAAAAATAAAAAAATTAGTGAAAATTTACCCGCCATCTCGGTGAGGAATAGGTCAAAGAGCTTTCTCTAACTTTTTTTTAGGTTTTCTAAATATTGAAAATTTATATTAATAATAATGATGAATTCTAAGGTATAGATGTGATCTAAAAAAAGAGGTTGGACGTCGCATAACCCTTTGTCCCTCGTCGTGAAGTACTCCTCTCTGAGAATGTGGTTGTCGTAGAGTGTTTTTACCGCTTTATGCCTAATCAGAATTATAGATATATACTCTTGAGAGTTTATGGTTATTCCAAATGCAAGTTTGTCCTAATGATTCGTTGATGGTCTTCGGGAGGGGAACGAAGCTATCCGTATAGGTGTAGTATAGAACTTGAATTTTTTTGTACAGTCCATGTGAGACTAAAATTTCAGCTTAGAGCAACAAATAAATTCATGTCAAAATATGATGATAATTAGTTTAAACAACAAGATGGATTAGCTCAAAGTTGCAATAAAAATTGATGAAAAGAGAAAACAATGAATATCTACAAACATATGGTTCAATTTGCTCTCCCCTTTATTTTAATATATTTTGATTTGCCTTAACTATAAAATGCTTGGCTCGAGAGCGTGAAAAGTTGATTAATAGTTAAGAGTTGACAAACCGCCTCCTATTAACAAATAATTTGGCATAATTGTCCACACAACTTTGTCTACTTATCCCATTTTTTTGGTTCATCTACCTTGTTGGAATCTTCTTCTATTGTTGGTTTTTGTTGCACACTCATGTAGCCATTTTGATTCGTTTTTTGCCAGCAACCATGTTTTCTGTCAAGAATGCTGAAGTTCCTTGTTGTAGGTTTCGTGTGATTCTTTCTTAGGACTATCTTTTTTAGATTCCATGAAATTGTGGCTAGAATGTGGTGATTATTTTGGCCAAATGATACTTGTCACTTTCACAGCCACCTCTAATATTTATCTTAACCTGTAATTTATTGAGTTTATTTGGATTTTGTTCTTGACCGGTTCGATTGTTAAAATCTGATAGAGCTAGTGTATTTGGCTCATTGGTCTTTTCCCTTGGAATAATAATTTTTTCTGGTAGAACAATGCTGCCTTTTCTTGTAACCAGTGCAGTTTTTCCCTGGACTCAGGATCTCGAGAATTTTTACTTGCATCTTGGATACCATGTTTAGATGGTAGTGACCATCCCTAGTAAACATTGAAGCCCTATCCAGGTCTGTATAGATTGCATCCACTTGTCACAAATTGTGTTTTATACACCTTATAGATTTTTAAACCATATGTAATAGTGTTCTAAAATTCAAATCTTGACTTCAATATATCTCAAAGTAACAGCCACAAGATAATTTCAGGACAAATTGAAATTGTCTTGGCTAGGGACACATTTACTGAGGCCCAATTTGATCCATGAGAGGATATAGCTAGGGAGCTCTCTGATAGACTGCATTGGCTTTGACACACAATTCTCCTAAAACAGGGAACAGAAACTGGCTTGTTAAAGCATCTGATCTTAAAAGCATGCTACATGTCTCCATCCAATATGGAAGGACATGAGCCTTTCCTGTGCTAGAACTTAATGCATTGTGTGGTTATTATTTATCCATAATGTTTCAGGTCTATATTGGACCTGCTTGGTTAAGGGCACATCTGAAGCTTGAATTAAAATTGGGAAATCATATATGGTTGATGTTTTAATCTAGGAATATCTCAGGCAAAGAATGGATGGACAATTATTGTGTTATATGCTGTGTCTAGTGCGATAACTAATGGTTTTCACAAGATATTAGTGGCATGCTTATGGGGATTGTGTACCCTTGAGAACCTTTTTCCCCCTTTTTTGGATGCCCATTCAAGAGTCTAGATTATGAACAGCATTAAGTCTCATGGAGAAATCTAGAAAAATGTTAGTTTCATTTGGTTCATTAATACTGCTTAGGGTAATTATGTTCGATGCTTGTAAGTGTCTGCCAAAAATACAGCAAACTACCGACATGAATGCAACTGGTTTGATGAAGCTGCAATCGTTGTGGTTTTTGTCTTCCTATATACTGAGTGGGAGGATTACTTGACAGCAAAACTTTGTGTGGGTTGTTACATCATGGTTCTTATTATTTGGTTCTTATCTTTGCAGCTGTAATGGAGTCAGATGGATTCAAGTTTCTGAAAGAGAATTGCCCAGCTCTTCAATCAGAGCTTCTAAAGATTATTGCTGGTTGTGAGGAGGAATGCAGCAGCGGTGGGAAGAGCCGGAGTGTGTGGGGCCAGCTATCGGATGGTGGTGATTCAAATGGTCGGAGGGTTAGGCCACGGACTTGAGAGCCCGGAGACTTAGTGACTGTGTTTGTACATGAATGTGGCAATGTGTCAATGACAATAGGAAATGCGATAACCTGTTCTGTTGTTCTCTGGATGTAGATTTATCAAGTATCAATTGACCTCAACTTTGAACAGCTAAATTGCTATTGTCTTCTTCAGAAAGTAACAAGTCAATAGTATCTGAACCCTACCATGTGACCAGGATGTTTTCTTTTGGTACTTGATAAACAAAAAATGATGCTACTTGTTTGAACTTACTGTTTAGTGTTATGCGTTAAGACTGTACCGATGCTAGGATATGCTCAAGTTGTTGCTGGCTGCATCTGATTGATTGACTCAATGTATCTGACTTCCAGGCATTCTTGTTCTTTCCAACTTTTAGTTAGTGAAAATTCCGAAGATTGTGGGGGTGTTGCAAGCAGGGAAACATTTGGGATATAATTTTGTCATTTTGTTCGGTGAACCAAGAAAGCATAAGAAAATAATGGAATGTTGAATGGCGCCTATTGTATCTATTTGGTTTCAATTTTGAGTCTTCGAGTTCTTCCAATTCTCTCCAGTCGATTGATGAAGAGGGGAGAATATTTTGATACTCAAATTAAAATCTCACTCTATTGTATTATGTTGTTCTAGATGGAGCTAAGAGCTTAGAAAGAAAATAGAGTTTGAAATTTTACTTGAGAAGGAAGGAGAGAACCCTTTTAATCCTTTGGTGCTTGTTATATAGGCCATTTTGGATAATTTGACTCAACTTTTTTGGGTAACTTTATCATGGTTGGTGTATGAGTTAGCCAAAAATATTTTGGAGATTTTACCTGGTGTTTCGTACCGTAATCGCAACTTGACGAATTTTGTTATATAGAGAGAGGTGAAGCATGAGGTGGAGCGAGAGTTGGTGGCATGATGAGTGGCTATAGGTGATAGGAGTTTGTCTCCTAGGGTGCCACAGAGGTTATTGCTCATGGGGATAGAGGGATTGTGCGAAGGGCTCACAGCATGTCGTGGGTGTTGTTATCTTATCTTAGCCGAGTTGTGCAGCCCAATGACATTGGGTCATGCCCATTTACTAAGTCAGGGGACCTAGCTTTTGATGCCTATGCTCTTGAGCTTGATTTCCGATGGTGAAGCTATAGAACATGGCTTCGGATGTCCGACTTGTGAGACTTGACTTCTAATATCTGAATTGTAGAGCTTGAATTTGAATGACTGAGCTATAGAGCTTAGCTTTGGATGTCTGAACTATGAGACTTGACTTTTGATATCTGAACTATGGAGCTTGACTTTGAATGACTGAGCTATAGAGCTTGGCTTTGGATGTTTGAGTTGTGGGACTTGACCCTCCATAACTTTATTAAGTTTGGGGCAATGGAGAGTTCGACGACTTCAGTTTCGGCTAGATCTACTTTTCGGTTTGCCATAGGATTCAGTTTCAGCTCAATATTGCCTTTTGACACATCATAGCTCCCCAAGCCCTTTATTTGGTTTCTTGTTGCTCGAATGTAAGGACTTATATTTTGAAGATTGTTTTGCATAGGTACCTTCCTTAGGTGCACATTGCACTCGAAAATTGGAAGTGGTGGATCTTTTATGGTTTCTCAATTAATAACTTGGCGATCATCATTGCGCCTTAACTCTTGGGAAATTTCCTTGAACACCATTCTCTCCTGTTGGTTTCACAAGATGCAACCTTTTGCTAGTGGACGATTTTTGTCTTTCATATCGTCTATTTGTGGCTATCTAAGGAGCAATCCAGAAGCACTTTACACTAGCTCCTTGCGATATTGCCTTTCTTCTTTATCTTGCTGTGGCTATTTCTTCTCTTTTGATGATGTTTTTTAGTAGATTTCTTGTTGTAGTTGGGCCCTCTTTTGATAATATGCATACTTACATGATTTTATGTAGGAGAATAAGATTTCACTTCTTTGTATGGGAGGAATCTTCCCTCATTAAAGTCATCAGAGTCAGAAGTCTCACTTTCATAGGAGTTGCCTGATGTAGCCCTAGTTCCCTCTACACCAACTTCTAGGGGAAGGTAGGTGTCTAGTTCATCTCGTGTTTTAAATCATGATGTCAGACTAATGCTTTTCCTATTTCATCACAGCTTGGTAATGTTATTTGGGACAAAGTTGGATACCTTCTGAACTTTTGTGAGGAGGTCTCTTGAGTGAAGTTGACTCACAATAACATGCTGAACGAGATCGAGCGCTCCTACCATGAGGTGGCAGAGTTTCAGCAGATGCTTATTGCCTTTTGCAATCAGCTTACTAGGAGCAAGGAATGGGAGATCTATTTTTGGGATTATGTTTAGAATGAGCAGTGGAGGGCTTGTCGAGCTGATGTGGCTCAATCCATTATTGAGCTACATGCGGCTTAGGTTTGGGAGTGGTTCCACTCGAATGATGAGTTTTGAGCCTTGCTAGAGCAGGCTTGGGAAAGTGGGATCGCTGAAGGGTGGTAGCTCTAGGTCGAAGCTAGGTCCACCTTGTTCCTAGATGTGCTTACCTATTGTAGGTCAAGGTGATTAATGGCCTGCACAATTGGTCATTTAATTAGTGGTGGCTCTTTACCGGGAGGTGGACAAAGGGAAGGCCTACTACTGGCTGGAGTCTTGCCTCTTCATTACCTAGTCAATGGGGTTTCTCTGAGACCCTTTCCCTTGCGTTGCGACTGCTTCTAACTCTGCCTCCACCTAGCTCTGCCTTCATACCTCCAAGCTTCAATACTTGGAGCTACTATGTGTGCAAGAGCTTGCGAGCTATTGAAGATTGAGCTTCGAGAAATGACAATCTATAGTGCTCAAGGGCTTGCCAATGTCCTTCTTTGTTTTATTTTGGGGGCTTGTCTTCTTTTCCTATACTCATCTTTCAATGAATGAATATATTAACTTCTATTTACCTTATTGTCTTCACTTTTGTTGAATTTATATCAATGATTTTCTTCTCCTACTTGATGCACATTGCGCACCTCTTTTCCTTTGGGCTTCATGCCTTGACAAATGCGAGGTGTTAGTGGCGCCTATCCTTGGGGGCAATGCGAAATCATTGCCTTACTGCCACTTCCCTTTTTGGCTTGTCATTTATTATACTCCATTCAGATGATGCCACATGCTACCTACATTAACTACCATAGTAGGGACGCATGCCTTTGACACTAATTGTTAGGCAGGATAGGCTTAAAATCTTGGTTGCCAATTATTAGCTACCACAGCAAAGGTGCATGACTTTGGTACCAATCACAAGGATAGCCAAGCTTGATCCTAGCCATTGATTTCTCTTTATAAATGGAGGAGTTCGTGAAGAGGCATCTCTTCTACTCTATTCTATGTTGTGGTCAGAATTCGATCGATTTCAACTTGCTGCGTCTACCTCCTTCTCTTATCGTTTTCATCAACAACTTGTTGCTTCCGCCCTTAGAATGTTAAGAAAGTCTTTCTTCTTGACTTTTTGTTTCAATTCTGATGTTTTTATGAAGATTTCATCTTTGCTTTTTTGGGGCTTTTTACATCTTTTCGACTATTTTGCAATGCATTCTTCTTTCTATTTTTCTTCTTATCTCATTTAGAATTGAACTTGGTTTTCCTTGGGATTTGACGAGAGGGATCACTCCATTCCTTTGGCCTAGGTGTGGAGTTAGGGTTCACAGAGCAATCATGATGAACAATCTTCTAACACAACATGAAAGTTCAAACTTCCCTGGGTATGGCCCCTTGTGCGCCACCCTCCCTCTTGTGTTTGTATTTGGCTGACTTAGTGAATGAGGTCTGGGAAGCCAGTTGGACACCTTGTCTTCAAGTATGATTTTTCACAGAATCTTGAGTTAGCTATCTTTCTCGAGGATCTGAGCATGGTTGCGGCACCTCAAGACTTCCCTTTCTATTACAACATTTTTTTGGCCCAATTTAAGGTTGGACTCATGTGCCCCTTCTCTTTGCTCCTTAGGGATCTTCTCTAAGATTACAAGATGCTTTTGGAGTTGATAACACCCAACATGAAAGCGGTGATATCGACATTCTGGGTGTTCTCTGTAGTGTCTAGGGTGGCTCCCCTGATGAACATTTTTAAGGCAAAGGGTTATGTCGAATGAGGGACCATGAATAAAATTGATGTGTGTCCCCTCACAAGGGTCAATGGTTGTTCTTTGATAACCCTGCTTCGATCCATGGTTGGAATGAATACTACATTAGGATCTTCTACTCTAACAACTTAGGATTACCTCTTAGGAATGTGACAAGGGCCCTAAACTCTATGGGCATGAGGCCAATATCTTGCAGCAATGGATAAGGTTAGCAATAGTGAAAGGGAGAAACACTCATCTTGGAGCTTAGAGGAGTACTTGTGCATGTATGGGCTCAGTGTAGCTCAGGGCTCAATGGGTGAGACACTCCTGAGCTATTAACTTTGTATATTTGCTAACACTGTGTGTTCTTTCTATAGAAGAAAATGAAGTACAACACCTTACCCATGCCCTGGGGAATAAATTACCCCAATTGGCCACTCCCAAGTGTGTGACAAGAAAAGGGAGCTTTGGTCACACCCTGGCTGCCAAGAAGATGTGGCCTTTAGCTCTAGACTAGGATGAGGATGCCACTCGACACTCTCCTTCCCATCTAGAGAAAAGCAAGGACAAGCGGTGTATTGCTGCCCTTGCCTTAATTGCTGTCAGCTAGAGTGAACCTCACATAGTTGTCTGAGTTTTGAAACTTGCTTTAGATTCTGCTCTACCTAGCTCATCTTCTTTCACAATTGTGTAAAGGAATGCCTCTTCTACTTGGGTATCATCCTCTTCTAGGGCTCAAATGATTAGCCTAAAAGATATGTGTTTATTGTGTGCCCTCCATGAGCTATTTTAAGCTTCAGACTAGTGAGTTTATAGCCTTAGAAATGAACAACAGTCTGTTGAGGGTCAGGCAATCATTATGCTTATTTCTTCTTTTCCTCTTTCTTTCTTTTAATGTCTTTGTTAGGTTGCTACAATTTGCCATTGTTACTAAGGAAACTCTTATGTGGTTGGGGGCTGCCATGAGTATGTGAGGAAATCCCATGTTGTAAATGACTTTGGGAACTAGAATGTGTCCAAGCTCAAAGAGGAGCTTGCAAAGATCAAGGACTAGCTTGATGCGACAAAGAAAGAGGCCTCCAATGTGAAATAGAAGCCAAGAAAGCTGAGAAGAAGGTTGAGCTCTTGATACTCAAGTTGCGGCTTCTAAGGTGAAGATCAAAGAGTTGAGGAGGCCTGTGACTAGGCTATGGCCAAAATTGATGCTACTCAGAAGGAGGTAATGGAGGAGTTCAAGGGGCTAGTGAGGATTAGGATGAACTGGCTCACCGGAGTGCCGACATGCTCTATGACGACTATCTATACTGTAGGTATAACATCCTTGATGGTTGAGAAGGCCTAACTTCAACCTCTTTAGGGACTTATTTCTATGGTCAATGGACCTTGATTGCTAGAGGCGTGTCACTGCCTCTACCACTCTAATGTCTATGGCCTTCCTCAGTCCCCCTTCAAACCTCTCAGCCTTGAGGTGAGCCTTCTAGGTATGAGGTGCCACCATTACCTGAGGCTAAAGGGGTTGGTCCATTGATGACTCTAGCTTAGCCTAGTGATGATGCCTGAACCATTAGAGGGCTTGCACACTAGGCAAATTTTGTACTCTCTACTTCTAAACTTTTAGTATAATGAGAGTTTCTTCCTTTTATCAATTTCAACGAAAGCTTCTATTTCCTTCCATATGATTATTTTGTCTTGAATGTAAATGGAAAAATGAAGGCTTTAACTGTACCTTTTCTTATTTGGGATGGCACATTGGGTCTTTTTTTGTAGGACTTCATCTTGGAGTGGTGCTCATGTCTAGGCTATGTTATGGGGGATCATTCCTACCAAATTTGAGGATTGCAGCTTGTCATCGAAGGAAATTAGTTGCCTTTAGCCTTCATCTTTAGTTAGGTGAAAGAACTTTTAACCTTTCCTTGGTCAAATGCAAACTGACCATCAAAGATCAAGTGTGAGAACTTGTAACCATTCCTCGATTAAGTACAAACTTGCAATCAGGACTTTAGTCAAATGTGGGACTTGAAATTGGCCTTCAGAGGTTAAGTACGAGAACTTATAATCATTACTCAGTCAAGTGCAAACTTGTAACCGAGACCTCAATCAAGTGCGGGACTTGGAATTGACCTTCAAAGGTCAACTATAAGAACTTGTAACCCTTTCTTAGTTAAGTACGCAACTTGTAATCGATCAAGTGTTGGACTTGGAACTAGCTTTTAGAGGTCAAGTGTGAGAATTTGTAACCATCTCTCAATCAAATGCGAGACTTGGAACTGGCCTTTAGAGGTCAAGTGCAAGAACTTGTAACCCTTCCTCAATCAAGTTCAAGACTTGTAACTAGGACTTTGATCAAGTGTGGAACTTCAAACCGGCTTTTAGAGGTCAAGTGTGAGAACTTGTAACCCTTCCTCCATCAAGTGCAGAACTTGTAATTGGTATTTCGGTCAAGTGCGGGACTTGGAACTAGTCTTCAAAGGTCAAGTGTGAAGCTCGTAAATATTACTTAGCCAAGTGCAAAAACCTGTAATTGGGCTTCAGGGGTTGCACTTTCTGGTGATGACAAAAAGGGTGACCATATTTTATTAATTAAAATTCTATAAATTACTTACATACTATGTTTGGGGTAGTGTTTTGCCATCTAAATATTCAAGATTGTAATTTCCTAATCAACATCGCCAAGCAACATGGTATGGTCCTTCCTAGTTTGGGGCTAGCTTTCTAGTAGCTTGATTTGTGATGTTAGTTCTTTTGAGCACCAAATTGCCCTGTGTGAAAGATTGCCTTAGCATTCCTCTCACTTGAGAATGGGCTATCTGTTATTAGTAAGAGGTGATTTATTGACAAGCTCGGTCCTTCACTTTGAGGAGATGGTCCTTTTCAATTCTCATGTTCTCTTCATTTGCTTTGGGGTCATAGCCTTGTACTCTCAGGGAAGGTAGGCTGATTTTGATAGAAATTACAACTTTGACTCCATAAGTTAGTTTAAACAGTGTCTCTCCAGTTGCTATCCTTAGAGTTGTTCTATAGGCTTAGAGTATATTAGGCAGCTCATCGACCCATCCCCCTTTGGCTTCTATGATGTGCTTCTTTAGTTTGTAGAAGATGGTTCGGTTAGTTACCTTTGCTAATCCATTTGCCTACACATGAGTAACTTGCGGGATCAAAATTGGTAGCTTGGGATAGTGGAGGCCCTAAAGAGCAATATTGATACATAAATCAAAGTGTGTTAATTTTTAGTGCACTATCAAGTGTTGTGAGAACATTGATTTTTAATATGCGCAAGCCCATGTTATTAATTACCCTGACAATTATAAGGAACCTCCTAAAGTGAGAAACGTAAAGTGAGATAGAAGTAAAACATCATGAGTTTGAAATATTTTCATAGCCAATGTGGCATAAGCAATAACTTCATGAGTTTGAAGTATTTCTATAACCTATAAGGTGTAAGTGATAACTTTATGAGTTTGAAGTACTGCTATAGCCAATAAGGTATAAGTGATAATTTCATGAGTTTAAAGTGTTTTTATAGCCAATACAGCATAGGTGATAACTTTATGAGTTTGAAGTATTTTCATACCCGATGAGATATCAGTGATAAATTCATGAGTTTAAAGTGTTTCTATAGCTAATGGGGCATAAGTGATCATTTCAAGAGTTTGAAGTGTTTTTAACTACTACTTATAGAGTTGGGTAAAGCCTTGGAGTGCTACTAGAGGCTTTTGTAGGGGGGCTCAATTTGACCTCTTTTAATTCTATTCAAACTAATTTTGGTTTGGGCTTGGGTTTGATTTGATCCCGCTCGGTTTTAATTCAACATTCAAATTTGAGTATGATTTTATCCAATTTGATGCTCACATCTTGATTGAATTGTGATTTACTAACTCCTCCCTGAAAGATAATGATATATTCCTATTTGAATCAATTTTGACCAAAAATCAAATTCAATTAAAATTAAGTAGAACGTGGAGTTGAATGCCACTGAATTATGATTTGAATGCGGATCTCAATTGGGTTTGAATCACGATCAAATTTGACCGAATATTAAGTTCAATTTAGATTGGAATCATTAAAAAAATTCAAACTCAAACTGAAGTGAACTGAGTGGACCAGATATTTGGACCAAAATCAGACCTCAAATTCATAAAATATCTAGGCCACAATGAAAATACAAAAAAATTTTATAAATAGATCCCTCGACCAAATATATATTACAAATGGGGACTTGATTGGACTTTTCTTATGAATAAGCCTTTGGGATGAAAATTCTAAAAGTCGTTGAAAGTTCTGAAATTTCAAATCAATCCTCACAAAATCTAAGGTTTTGCAAATAAACCCCTCAAAATTTTATATTCGTAAATAAACCCCTAAAATTTCTAAAATAGACTTCAAAGCTAATAAGTCTAAATTTTATCCAAAAGGACATTAAAACTTTCAAAATTTGGTTAATATATATTTTGCAAAAAGGTCAGTAAAATTTATGAAATTATATTTTTATCCAAATTTTTGGAAAATTTTCAAATAACTCCCCTAAAAATTCAATATCTAGAAATAATGTAAATTTTAGATTTCTTTGTCAGGAAAACAAATCACAATTAATGGACTGCATGCCAATCACAAAATATGATAATCCAATCCAAATACAATCACAATCCAGTATGTTTTCAAAATAAAACCAATAAACAAATATGAAGATTTCATCACAATCACACCACATTTCAAAATCAACCAATCAAATATTTGATCCCAAATCTTCTTGAGGCCTATAAATTGATGGAGGGCTTGCAAGCAACAAAAAAAGACAAAGAGAATGGGGAGAGAATCAGGAAGCTATATCGAAGAGAGGAATAGTAGTTTGGTGAGTAATTCAAGATTTGGGAAAACTCAGAGATCAAGAGATATGAGAAGAGGATCACCAAAACAACAAAATGTGAGAATTCTTATCTCTAACTTATTTTCTTCACTCCCCTCTATTTCTCTTCTATGGTTTTCTATTCCTTTTCTTTTAGCAAGGTCCTCATCTTTTGCATGACATTCTCGATGCCTTATTCGACTAACGCTTGCCGGAATTCATGTCACCTCATAGACCCCTTTGCTTGCACCTCAGAGCCAACCATTGGCTTGCGAGCTACCTCCACCCTGAATCAACTACCATCCTGTGTGACATTACTTCAACCATGCTAGCAAGCCACCTTTGCCCTGAATCACATGTTTCTCTTGTGTAGCCACTAATCTAACCTCACTAATCATTGCTCAACACACTCCCACCATGGATCAACTACTATTGGCCTCCCTCCATGGCCATCCCCTTGGAGAAGGAAGGGGCTAGATCAAGCCATATCTGGTTGGATCTGGTTAGGAGAAGAGGGAGGCAAGGTCCAAGCTTCCCCCAATGCTACCATTACCAGAGAAAGAGACCAAACTTGGCCAGGTTTGGCCAGATTAGCTGACAAGGGATGGGAGAGGAGCTTGAAGATGGAGGACTAGGTGAAAATAAAAAAAAATTGGGAGGAAGAAGAAGAGCAAGACACAATAGAAAGAAAGAGAGAAATAAAAAGAAAAAAAAATAAAAAAGGTTGTTGGCAAAAAAAGGAAGAAGCTCTCTTGTCTCAATTTTTGCATCATCACCACGTTGACCATCTGTGTCTTTGACGCATTAATGAAACTTCACCAACACCATGGCCACCCATGGTTCTTTGCATGTCAATGAGCTCCATCACCACCATGGTCACTTATGGTTTTATGCATAAGTGGAACTCCACTAATACTGCAGCCACCTGCGGTCTCTTACACATTGACGGACCACCATCACCACTAACCAAGGGCCAACCAATGAGCTTGTCTAAAAGTTAAATCTTAGACTAAGGCCAGCTTGCAAGCTTGCCAAACATCTATTCAGAGTAAGGCTAACTTGCAAACTCATTGAATGTCTACTTGGACTAAGGTTAGTCCACAAGCCCACCAATCATCAGTTTAGACTAAGGAAAGCTAGTCAGCTCATTGGACATCTATTTAGACTAAGACAAATTTGCGAGTTCACCAAGTGTCTATTTGGAGTAAAGACTAGTTTGCAAGCTCACCAAACATCTATTCAGATTAAGGTTAACTTGTGAGCTTGCCAAATATCTATTTAGACTAAAGACTAACTTGTGAGCTCGCCAAATATTTATTCTAACTAAAGCTAGTTTGCGAGTTTACCAAATGTCTATTTGGATTAAGGCTAGCCATGGGCTCATCAAACATCCATTTGGATTAAGACCAGCTTGCGAGCTCGCTTAACATCTACTTAGACTATGGCTAGCTTGCGAGCTCTCCAAATGTCTAGTTGGACTAAGGCTAACTTGCGAGATCACTAAATGTCTAATTAGACTAAGGCCTGCTTGTGAGCTTCTAAATGTCTATTTAGATTAAGGCCAACTTGTGAGCTTATTGAATGTCTAATCAAACAAAGGCCAGCTTGCGAGTACACTGAACGTCTATTGGGACTAAGGCCAGCTTGCGAGCTTATTGAACTTCTAATTGAACTAAGGCTAACTTGTGCACTCGCCAAAGGTCTATTCGAATTAAGGCTAGCTTGTGAGCCCATCGGACATCTACTCAAATTAAGGTTAGCCCACAGGCTTGCCAATTGCTTGCTTAGACTAAGGTTATCATGCAAACTCACTAAATATCTAAATCAAGACTAGCTCACGAGCTCACCAAAAACCAAAATTGACTTAAGGTCAGCCCACAAGCTTGCCCAAAGTGATAACAACCCAAGGGCTCTCGAACCAAATAATTAACACAAATCAATTACATCAGGGGGACTCAATCACATTGAACCTAAGAAAACTTAGCAAGAACAACTAAAGAGAACTAGATTGATTCAAATGGACCACTGAGTGGACATAAGTTGATCAAATAGATGGACTAAAACTTAAATTAAACTAGACCTAAAACATAAACTGAGTTAATCTAAATCAAATCATCTCAAAACCAACCCTAATTAAGATCAAAGTAGGTTAGCTCAAAATCAAGTCAAGTTTAAATCAAACCATATTTAGGTCGAACTAAGCTCGAATCAAACCTAATTAGGATTAGCTCAAGTTGAAAGTTAATCAGGTTAAATCAAACCCATTGTCAAACCAAAGTCAAACTGAGCCTAAACTGACTCTAAGTTGAACCTAAAATAACTTGAACTTGAATCAAAATCCATTAAGATGCAAACTGAAATTGATAAAAGCCCAATACAAGGTTGAACTCAATCTGAATTGAATGAATGAGACTCGAGTCAAAATTGAGTTCTAAACATTAAACTAAATCAAATTAGACTGAAAATGAAATCAATGTTGCTCCCACCAGAGTCAATGATCAGTATTTAACAAATATTCTTCTGAAAATCAATGCCAAGCTTGAAGAACTGAATTCAAATGGAACATTTACTATCAATAGAAATAGTGATTTTGGGGTGGATGTTTTGCATAGTCCCCCTTTGGTCATGCTATGAAGCATCAGTGTGAACCCGATCACTGAAGGTTCTAGGAAGAGAAAATAAGAACATATCAGTATCTTCAAGGAGTTAGTGAATTACAATTCAGTTAAGTTTCAAATATTGAATTGAATCAAATTAGACTCAAATTAAAATTGAGTTTTGAATGTTAAACCCAACTCAAATCAGACCCAAATTAATTTGGATGGAACTGGACAGGGTCAAACTAAGTCCTACTATGTGTGCTAAGCCTTCAACAACACTCCAAGGCTGTGAACAATGGGTGATGTTACCATCCTAACCCAAACCAAAGCTAGTTCGAAAACAACTTGACTTGGTAAAACTAAGTCCCATTGGATGTGCTATAAGAGCCTTTGGTAGCACTCCAAGTTTCACTCAACTTCACAAGTAGTGGGTAATGCCACTTCAAAATCAAAGGAGTTAATCACTAATATGCTTAAAGCTTTTGGCCACACTTTAAAGTGACACCCAACCACATAAGAACATGGTGATGCTACCAAATCAAAGAAGTTAAATACCAATATGCTCAAAGCATTGGCCACACTTCTAAGCTAGTGAACCTCAGAAATACTTAACAATGTGCCTCTCAAGCTAGTCAACCCCTAGAAGTAGTTGATGATGCACCCCTCAAGCTAGCCAACCTCAGAAGTAGTCGATGATATGCCCCTAAGCTAGCCAACCCCTAGAAGTAGTTGATGACACACCCCTCAAGCTAGTCAACCTCAAAAGTAATTGATGATGCACACTTTGAGCTAGTCAACTTCAAAAGCAGTTGATGATGCATCCTTCGAGCTAGCCAATCCTAAAAATAGTTGATGACACACCCTTCAAGCTACTTAATCCCATAAATAGTTGATGATGCACCCCTTAAGCTAGTGAATCCCAAAAGTAGTTGATGGCATACCCTTCAAGCTAGTCAACCCCAGAAGTCGTTGATGATGCACTTTTTAAGCTAGTCAATCCTAGAAGCTGTTGATGACGTATCTCTCAAGCTAATCAATCCCAAAAGCCATTAATGGCACACCTTTTTAAGCTAAGCAAATACATGCTCAAAGGTCACTGGTGGTACTCCAAATTTAATCGACAACATGCCTAAAAGGCCCTTGATTATCAAATTAGAAAACTTAAAATAAAGCTAAGGTTGCTAATCATTCTCTTGAATCAAATATCAAAATAAGTCAATTGACAACAAGTGGAAAGCCATTAATACCACTTCAAACTCTAATAGGGTTAATTGATATAAGCCAAGGTAATTAGTCTCACTTGTCAGCATGTTATCAACATTTGCCAAAGCCCAAGTCAAGACCCACCCGAGTTGGATGTCACATGGCACAACATATGGGAACAGGGTAGCAGCACACATCAAAGCACCTTTCTCACTCCTTTCTTTTCTTTTCTTTCATTATACTTATGTTTTCCATAATTCCATGCTAAAATTCAATGCAAAATGAGGGTATGCCCTTACTTAAGCCATGTACTATCTCTCTCAAATTAATCAAATTGTTCTTTCTTTTTTTTTTTTGTGTCTCTATTTTATTAGTTAGGTTTCTTAGTTTAGGAGGTTCTTGATAATTGTTAGGGTAATTAACAATAGAAACTTGTACCTATTGGAAGCCAATGTTCCTATAACACCTGATAGTACACTTCAAATTAAAATACATCTTGATTTATGCATCGAGGTGATCCTCAAGGTTTCCACTATCCAACCACCAAAATTGATCTCACAAATTCTGGCGCGCCCAGTGGGACTTAGTTTGACCCTGTCTAGTTTCAACTGAACTAATCTAGTTTGGGCTCAAGTTAGATTCAACATTCAAAACTCGATTTCAATTTGAGTTTGATTTGATTTAATTCGACATCAAAAACTTGACTGAATTGCAATTTACTAACTCTTTTATGAAAGATAATGATATATTCTAGTTTTCTCTTCCTAGAACCTTCGATGATTGAGTTTGCATTGATGCTTTATAGCATAACCAAAGGGGGACCTTGTGAAACATCCACCCAAAAATCACTATTTGTATTGATGGTGAATATTCCATTTGAATTCAGTTCATCAAACCCAGTATTGATTATAGAAGAACATTTGTCAAATACTAATCATTGATTCTAGTGAGAGCAATATTGATTTCATTCGGAGTCTAATTTGATTTAATTCAATATTCAAAACTCAATTTTGGCTCAAATCTAATTCATTTGATTCGGTTTGAGTTTGACCTTATGTGGAGCTTTTATTAGGTTCAGGTTTGCATCTTAACAAACTTTGATTCAAGTTTATTATTTTAGGTTTAGCTTGATTTTAGTTTAGGCTTGGTATGACTTTGGTTTTGATTTGACTCCTTAACTTTTAGTTTGATTTAACTCCAATTAGAGTTTGATTCAAGCTTAGTTTAACCTAAATAGGGTTTTGTTTGAACTTAACTTGATTTTAAACTGACCCACTTTGAACCCAATTAGGTTAGGTCTAAGTTGATTTGATTTGGATTAACTCAATTTGGGAATTAGGTCTAGTTTAATTTGAGTTTTTGTCCATCTATTTGATCAATTTAGGTCTATCCAGTGGTCCATTTGAGTTAATCTAGTTTTATTTATTTGTTCTTACTGAGTTTGCTTGGGTTCAATGTGTTTAAGTCCCCCAGACGTAATCGATTTATGTTAATCGGTTGGTTTAAGAGCTCTCAGGCTATCATGATAACTTTGGACAAGCTTGTGGATTGACCTTGACTCAATTTGGGTTTTTCGTGAGCTCTTGAGCTGGTCTTGATTCAAATATTCATCGAGTCTGCAGGCTAATTTAGTTTGAATAGATGATTAGTAAGCTTGTGGGTTGGCCTTAATCCAGATAGATATTCAGTGAGCTCATATATTGGCTTTAGTTTGAATAGACCTTTGGCAAGCTCGCAAGCTAGGCTTAGTTTGAATATATGTTCAATGAGTTTGTAAGCTAGTCTTAATCCAATAAAATGTTTAGAGAGCTCGCAAACTGGCCTTAGTCCAAATATATATTCAGTGAGTTTATGAGTTGGTCTTAGTCCAAATAGACATTTAGTGAGTAGAAACTAGCATGCAAGCTGGCGTTAGTCCAAATAGATCTTCGGCGAGCTTACAAGCTAGACTTTATCTGAATAGACATTCGGTGAGCTCGTAAGCTAGTCTTTAGTCTGAATAGATGTTTGGCGAGCTCACAAATTGGTCTTAGTTTAAATAAACATTTAATGAGCTTGCAATGGCATACTCACTTTACAATGAGTTCCAACATAGAATAATGGAAAAGCATGAGAATAATGAAATGAGTAAGAAAGGGGCTTTGATGTGCACTAGTACCCCACTCCCATGTGCTAGACTATGTGATGCCCGACTTAGATAGGTTTTGCCTTAGTCCTCGGAAAATATTGATGGTGTAGTTTAGTGGGACATGGAAGGAGATGAGAGAAGTTTGAAGTGTTTTCATTAGCCAAAAAGGCATAGGTGATAATTTCATGAGTTTAAAGTATTTTTATTGGCCAATGAAGTGTTAATAACAACTTCATCTAGTTTGAAGTATTTCCATTAGGCAGTAAGGCATTGGTGATAAATTTATTCAATTTGAAGGTTTCTGTTAGTTAATAAGGCATTGCTTATAACTTTTTAGTTTAACATAATTTCATTAGCTGATGAAGCCTTGGTGATAACTTCATTTGATTTGAAGTATGTTTATTAGCTGATAAGATATTGGTGATAACTTTATCTAGTTTGAAGTATTTCTATTAGCCAATAAGGCATTAATGATATATTTGATTCGAAGTGTTTCTATTAGCCAATAAGGTATTAGTGATAATTTTATTTGATTCAAAGTGTTTCCATTAGCCAATGAGGCATTAGTCTTCTTGGTTTGAAGTGTTTCTATTAGCCAATAAGACATTGGTGATAACTTCATTTGATTTGAAGTGTTTCCATTAGCCAATAAGGTGTTGGTGATAACTTCATTTGATTTAAAGTATTTTCATTAGCGTATAAGGTGTTGGTGATAACTTTATTTGCTTTAAAATGTTTCTATTAGCCAATGAGACATTGGTGATAAGCTCATTTGATTTGAAGTATTTACATTAGTCAATAAGGCATTGTTGATAACTTCATTTGATCTGAAGTGTTTCTATAATTGATGAGGCATTGGTGATAACTTCATTTGATTTGAAGTATTTTCCATAGCCCATGAGGTGTAGGTGTTGACTTCATTGATTTTGAAGTATTTTCTATAGTCCATTGGCATAGGTATTAATTTTTGGATTTGAGGTATTCTGTAGTCCATGGGGCATGAGCATTAACCTCTTTGAGTTTGAAGTATTTCATAACTTATTGGGTTGTAGGTGTTAATTTCTTTGATTTGGTAGCATTAACAATGACTTATAGATTTGGGCATAGCTTTGAAGTGTGGCCGACAGTTTTGAGCATGTTGGTGATTAACTTCTTTGATTTAGTTGCATCACCACTTGTATAGTTGGATATATCTTTGAAAAGTGTGTCTTAATGACTCCTAGGGTTGACTAGCTTGAAAAGTGTCTCATCAACAGTTTCTGGGGTTGACTTGCTTAAAAGGTGCATCATCAACTACTTCTAGAGTTGACTAGCTTGAGGAGTGTGTCATCAACTACTTCTGGGATTGACTAGCTCAAAGGGTGTGTCATTAACTACTTTTGGAGTTAACTAGCTTGAGGGGTGCATCATCAACTACTTTTGGGGTTGACTAGCTTGAGGGGTGCATTATCAACTACTTTTGGGGTTGACTAGCTTGAGGTGTGCATAATCAATTATTTATCGGGTTCACTAGATCAAAGGGTGCATTATGAATTGCTTCTAGGGTTGACTAGCTTAAAGAGGTGCGTCATCAACTACTTCAGAGGTTGATTAGCTCAAAGGGTACACCATCAATTACTTTTCTGATTGACTAGCTTGAGGGGCACATCATCAATTGAATCTGAGATTGACTAGGTTAAAGGGTGCATCATCAACTGCTTCTGGAGTTGACTTGCTCGAAGGGTGCATTATCAACTATTTTTAGGGTTGACTAGCATGAGAAGCGCATCATTAACTACTTCCAAAGTGTGGCTAATGGCTTTGAGCATGTTGGTGCTTAACTTTTTTGATTTGGTAGCATCACCAATTGCTTATGGTGGGTGTAGCTTTGAAGTGCTGCCAATAATTTTGAGCATGTTTGCGATTAACTTTTTTGATTTGGTAGCATCACCAACTATCAACCTTTGAAGTGTGGCCGACAACTTTGAGAGTGTTGGCAATTAACTTCTTTGATTTTGAAGTGGCTTTACCCATTACTTGTGGAGTTGAGTAAAATCTTAGAGTGCTGATAGAGGCTCTTGTAGCACACCCAATGGGACTTAATTTGACCCAATCTAGTTCTATTTGGACTAGCTCTATTTTGGATTAGGATGGCAATATCACCCATTATTTATAGCCTTGGAGTGTTGGCAAAGGCTTAACATATCCAGTAAGACTCAATTTGACCCTATCCAATTCCATCCGAACTAATCTAGATCAGGTTTGAGTTAAGTTCACCAATCAGAACTTGATTTCAATTTGAATTTGATCTAATTCAATTCGATGATCAAAACTTGATTGAATTATAATTCACTAACTTCTTGAAAGATAATGATATGCTCTAGTTTTCTCTTCTCAGAATCTTTGGTAATTGGGTTTGTACTAATGCTTTACAACATGACCAAAAGGGGACCATATGAAACATCCACCCCAAAATCACTAGTTGTATTGATGATGAATGTTCCATTTGAATTTATTTTACCAAGCTTGGCATTAATTTTTAGAAGAACATTTATCAAATACTAATCATTGACTCTGGCGAGAGCAATATTGATTTTGTTCTGAGTTTAATTTGATTTTGTTCAATGTTCAGAACTCAATTTTGGCTTGAGTCTCATTTATTCAATTCAGATTGAGTTTGGGCTTGTGTTGGACTTCATGTTTCGGTTTGCATCTTAATGGACTTTGATTCAAGTTCGAGATGTTTTAGGTTCAGCTTGGTTTCAATTTAGGCTCAGTTTGACTTTGGTTTGACATTAGGTTTGATTTGATCCAATTAACTTTCAATTTCTGTTAATTCTAGTTAGGGTTTAATTTGAGCTTAGTTCAACCTAAATAAGGTTTGATTTCAACTTGACTTGATTTTTAGCTGACCCACTTTGAACTAGATTAAGGTTGGATCTGAGCTGATTTGGTTTGGATTAACTGAATTTTTATTTTAGGTATAGTTTGATTTGAGTTTTAGTTCATCTATTTGATTAATTTAGGTCTATTCATGGTCCATTTGAGTCAATTTAATTATGTTGATTTGTTTTTGCTTAGTTTGTTCGGTTCAATGTGATTGAGTCCCCCTGATATAAGCGATTTGTGTTAATTGATTGGCTCAAGAGCCCTTGAGCTATCACGATAACTTTGGCATGCCGACAAGCTATCTTTGAATCAATTTGGATTTTAGGCATTTAGTGAGCCCACGGGTTGACCTTGAGTCAATTTGGGCAAGGCCATGGGCCTTGATTTAGACATTTTGCGAGCTTGTAGGTTGGCCTTAGTTTGACTAGATGATCAGTGAGCCTGTAGACTAGCCTTAGTCTAAATAGATGTTTGGCAAGATATCCAAATAGACATTTGGCAAGCTTGCAAGTTGGTCTTATGCCAAATAAACGTTTGGCCAACTCACAAGTTGGCCTTAGTCCAAGTTGTTATTCAATGAGCTTGCATGTTGGCATTTGTTCGAATAGATATTTGATAAGCCCATGAGTTGACCTTAGTCCAAATAGATATTTAGTAAGCTCACAAGCTAGCCTTAATCCAATTAGATGTTCGGTGAGCTTGCAAGCTAGATTTAGTGCGAATAAACGTTTGACGAGCTCGTAAGCTGGCCTTAGTCTAAGTAGATGTTCAGTGAGCTTGCAAGTTGGTAATGAAGTTTGTCAGCCATGCAAAGGACCATAGGAGGCTATGGTGTTGGTAAAATTTAGCTGAGATGCTAAAGATCATAGGTGACCACGGTGATAATGGCACGAAAATTGAAGCAAGAGAACCCATCTTTTTTTTTTTAACAACTTTTGTTTGTTTGTTTTCTTTTTTTTTCTTCTTTCTCCCAATCAGCTCCTTCTTCCTCTTGAAACCTACAACTCTTTTCCTTAACCAGGTTATGAGGGCCTGGTCTTCTTCTTATCCAACTCTAGCCTTGGCTAGTGGCAAGGTGGCTGCAGAGACTTCCAAAGGCTACAATGCTGACGTGGGAGCAGGGGGGGATCAATGATTTAGGCTGGCCATAGTGGAATGCAAGCAAAGTGGAGATAGGCTTCAAGGAGGCAAAGAGGAGATGGCAGTAGTTGGGTGTGTATAGGGATGAGGTGGCAGTGGTCCTTGCAGGGAGTTGGGAGTGGCGGCTAGCGAAGTGTGGTGGCCAAAGCCCGAGAGCAAATAGCTTCGGAGGGCATTAGTCTTGGAAATGACCATTTAGGTAGGGTTGATGCCAACATTGGCTAGGGCTGTGGTGGAATGGCTTAGGCATGGCCAGAGCTGTCTCTCAGGTTAGGTGAAGTCACAGGTACAGTGAGGCTAGGTTTTCAGCAATGGGCTAGGTTGAGATCTCAGGCATGGCTTGGGACACAGCTGGCTGGAGGTAGTCCAAAGCAGTGGTAAAGCTTGAGGTTGAAGGAGGGTTGGTGGACTATAGACTAGGATGGGGTGAAGGGATGGCAAAAACATATAGGCTAGTTGTGCAAGTGTGAGTTGCTTAGGTAAGTCTTTGCTGATGTAGGGCTTTAGCACAGACTCAAAGAGCACATTGTGGGGAGGAGGTGCTTGGGTTTTCCTCGAAGACAAGATAAAGCAAACAAAATAGAGGAAGGGGAAGATGAAAGAGGAAATGAAGTTGAGTATACTGACCCCCTTTCGATAATCCTCTTTCTCCTAATCCTCTCTGATCTGCTCCTTCTCCATATTTTGACTTGTCTTGTTCTCCATCTCTATGTTTGGCCAAACCAAACCCAAAGCAATGGTTCAAGAGTACATTGACTGCTTTGCATGAGTTACAAGGAGATGCTTGGACTAGATCCTAAAGTTACAGTCCACAAGTTAGCCATCAATCCTGAGCTTCCACCTGTTAAACAAGCATGCAAGAAGATGAAACTTGACCTAAAGCAAAAGGTGATAGAAGAATTGGAGAAGCTCATTGGAAAGCATTGTGTCAGTCGAGAAAAAAAAAAGGCCAAATCGACATCTGTTTGGATTACAGGGACTTGAATAAAGTATATCCAAAACATGACTTGCCATTGCCAATAATGGAAATCATCATTGACAACATGGCTAACTTCAAAATATTCTCATCCATGGATGGCTTTTTCGGTACAAGCAAATTTGGATGCATCCTAATGATCAGAAGTATATGGCCTTTCGAACACCAATTAGCATCTACTGCTACAAGGTGATGCCCTTTAGGTTCAAAAATGTGGATGCCACTTATCAAAGGGCCATAACCCAAATTTGTGATAACCTCATATACTAATTAGCAAAATGTTATGGATGACTTGATGGTCAAGACCAAGTCCAAAGACATGTACATTCAAGATCTAAGAGTGATCGATTGCCTTAGGAAATATAACTTAAAGATGAATTGTGTCAAATACACCTTTGGAGTATCATCAGGGAAGTTCCTTGGATTCATTGTTAGACACCAAGGGATTGAAATAGATCCATCCAAGATCAAAGCCATCTTGGATATGCCATCACCTAGCAACTTAAAGCACCGAGGTCATTCCAAGGCCGACTCACAAGGAGATTTATTTCAAACCTCTCTGGAAGATGTAAGCCTTTCTTCGGATTGATGAAGATGGATACCATATTTCATTGGAATCAAGAATACCAATGAGCCTTTGAAGAGATTAAGTAGTATCTTTTAAAGCTGCTAGTCCTGGTAGCACCTCT
This sequence comes from Trichopus zeylanicus subsp. travancoricus, assembly GCA_005019695.1. Classification (NCBI taxonomy): domain Eukaryota; kingdom Viridiplantae; phylum Streptophyta; class Magnoliopsida; order Dioscoreales; family Dioscoreaceae; genus Trichopus; species Trichopus zeylanicus. Next base: position 1,868,901 of record RXID01022272.1, read on the forward strand.
ACTTGATCAACCCCTGATTCTCTATATAGTCACAATAGAAGGGTCTCTGGGAGCACTTCTTACCTAGAATAATGAAGAGGGAAAAAAATTTCACTCTACTATCTAAGTAGAATGCCAGTAGGGGCAGAAAGCAACTACTCTCCTATTGAAAAACATTGTTTGGTACTCATATTTGTGGTCAAGAAGCTGAGATATTATTTACTTTCTCATCAAGTTATTTTAATATTGAAGATTGATCTATAAAGTACTTGATGACTATGTTTGTACTCATTGAAAGACTAGGAAAGTGGGCTTTAATCCTAATAAAATATCATATCAAGTTCTCTCCAAAAGGTGATGAAAGGACAAGCTCTCACCAATTTTCTCACAGCTCATCCAATGTCGAACAATTCTCCATTAGGTTGTGAATTCTCTGATGAAGAGATCTTTTTGGTCGAAGAAAGGGAACCCTACTGGGGGCTATATTTTGATAAAGCATTATCCATTAGACTAGCGATTAGACCAAAGCTTCCACAAATCAAAGTAAGTATTGGACTCATTTATGTCATTCTGAATGGACGCATTTTATAATATTTCTATTCCCTCTCAAAATCATGCACAAATAATGAAACTGAATATGAGTCCCTAATTGCAAAACTAGAAATGGCATTCAATCTGGGGATATCGTGTGTACATATTTTTGGTAATTCTAAATTGGTCATCAATCAGATCCTAGGTGAATATAAAGTCCATAAAGTTGAGCTTTTGAAATACTCTGAAGAGGTTCAAGAGCTCATGGGGCAAATCCTACATGTTCAAATAACTAAGGTTCCCTGATCCATCATTATGGAAGCTGATTCTTTAGCTAAGTTAGCTAAGGCATTGGCCGATTCTAACCAAGAAGAGATTCTAATAACAGCCCATAGCAGAAAAATGACAAGCTTGGTCTTCAACATCAAATACAAAAAGATTGAATCTAAACTAATAGAAGAGGTTGTAGATTGGAGAATACTGTTCACTAATTGCCTCAAAGGAAAGAAACTTTCAGAAGATAAATCAGCATGGACACAACCCAGAAAAAGAGTCAGATACTTTTTGCTTATCAGTAACACTCATTATAGAAGGTCCTTCAATCAATTACTTCTATACTATTTCTCAGACAAACAAGCTAAAAAGGTCATGTATAAGATACATTCTGGGGTCTATGAGGCTCATCAATCAGGCCTAAAATGATAATAAAGATCAAGGGTATGGGCTACTATTGATCCATGATGGTAAGGGACTTCATTGAATACACAAGAAAATGTCATATATGCCAAATTCATAGGGATGTCATACATCAACATCCAAATCCTTTATATCCAACAACATCCTTATGGTCATTTGAAGTATGGGGAATAGATATCATCAACCTAATTGAACCATCTTCTTCCAAAGGTCACTTCTTCATAGTAGCGACAACCGATAATTTCTCTGGGTAGGCTAAGGTAATCCCATTGAAAAAGATAAAACTGGATACTGTTATTTGTTTCTTTTGAGAAAATTTTTTGAATTGATTCAGCGTATCTCGAAAGATCATTTCTGCTTCTTTTTTTGAAAAAATATTTTGAATTGATTCGGCGTACCTCGAAGGATCATTTCTGCTGCTTCTTTTGAGAAAATATTTTAAATTGATTCGGCGTACCTCGAAGGATCATTTCTAACAATAAACCATCCTTTAGAAGCTTTAAGATAGGATGTTTTGCATATCATCATAAGATAGATTGAAGATATTCATCCATCTATAATAAAGGGGTAAATGGCCTCACTGAGACATTCAACAAGACCCTTTCTAAGATATTGAAGGAAATCTTCATCCAAAACAAGCGAGATTGGCACCAAAAAGCTTTCTGAGGTGTGTGGGCTTATCCCCCCACATAATAGACCCCTACCCAATCAACATCATTTACATTGGTTTTTAGGACTAAAGTAGTCCTATTGTTGAAAGAATAAATTCCCTCTTTGAGGATTGCCTTGCAAGAAGAAATCACAAAAGAAGATAATGTTTATCTTCACCTCGACAAGCTAGGCTTCTTGGACGAGGTAAGGCTTGCAGCTCAACAAAGCCTAAAAATATATCAAGTATAGGTATCCAGGGCCTACAACAAGATGGCATGACTCAGATCCTTTTAGAGGGGAGAAATAATCTTAATCTTGATAGCACCCATAATCCCCAAAATAAGAAAGGCAAATTTGAGCCTAATTAGGAAGGCCCTTGTATTATTGAAAGGATATTTAAAAGAGAATCCTACCAATTAATTGATAACAAAAGAGAAAGGCTTATACCACCAATCAACGTTTGATTCCTCAAAAGGTACTATGTCTAAGCCTTTGGGGGCAACAATAATAATAAAAAGTATCTATATTTTGTTTATGACAGATATTTGACTCCCTCAAAAGTAAATGTTCGTTCAAACATGTACTTTATATTTCTCGAGACAAAACATGGACATAAAATCCCACCCAACTGTATGATAGTCAGGCCCATGGCTCTATAAAAATCTACTCATTATGGTAGCTCAAGTCCATTTCTTGTGGCAAATAAAGGCCACTCATCATGGTAAATCAAGTATATTCCTTGTGGCAAATTAAGGTCACTCACTGTGGCAAGTCAAATTCATTCATTATGGCAAACCAAGTCACTCTTTTGGCAATTCAAGCCCATTTTATGTGGTAAATCAAACTTCTTCATTATGCCAAATTAGGTCTACTTATTGTGACAAATCAAGTCCACTACTTATGATAAATTAAGTCCACTCCTTATAGTGATTCAAGTCTACTCCTTGTAGAAACTCAATTCCACTCATTGTGGTAGGTCAAGTCTACTCATTGTGGTAAATCAAAACCACTCATTGGAACAAATCAAGATCACTCATTATGGCAAATCAAGTCTATTTCTTGTAGTAAATCAAGTCTACTTATTGTGGCAACTCAAATTCACTCCTCATGACAACTAAAGTCAACTCCTTATAACACACCAAGTCCACTCCTTGTGATAATTCAAGTCTACTCTCATATAGCAAAATGAGTCCATTACCTCATAACAACTTAAATCCCACTTCCACATGGCAAATAAATTTCACTCTCATGTGGCAATTTAAATCCACTTCCACATAGTAAATTCAAATCTATTTTTGCACGGCGATTAAGCTTGTATCGACATGGCGGATCAAATCCGTTCTTACATGGCACATTCAATCAACTCTCAGGATGTTGATGCAAAAAGCAAACACCTAAGAAATCTGTTCATATCCACTCTCCTCACTGAGAAAATTCATGAGTGGATGTGAAGGAGACATTTGTTTGAGTCAATTCAAGCCAAAAATCGAATTTAATCAAGATTTAGTTAAAATATGGAATTGAATGTTATTGAATTATAATTCAAATGTGGGTCTCAATTGAATTTGGATCGCAGTCAAATTTGATCAAGAATTGAGTTCAATTTGGACTTAAATTGTTAGTAAATTCGAGTTCAAACTAAATTGAGCTGAGTGAGCCAAATATTTGAATCAAAATTGAATCTAAAATTCATCAAATATTTAGATTAAAATTAAAAAATATAAAATTTTTGTAAATAAACCCCTGACCAAATATATTCAAATGGGTACCTGATTAGGCTTCTCTTACGAATAAGTCTGTAGAATGAAATTATTATGAAAAAAATGCTTGAAAGTTCTAATATTTTAAATCAATTCTCACAAAATCTAGTATTTGCGAATAAACTCCTCAAAATTTTACACTCACAAATAAACATTTTAAATTTCTAATTTTCATAAATAAATACTTTTATAATTTTTATTTGTAAACAAGTACAAAGTTTATTCAAAAAGAACATTGAAAATTTTAAAATTTTATAAATAAGTTCTTTTTATAAAAAGACTCTTGGAATTTATAAAATTATATTTTGATCTAAATTTTTCAAAAAATTTACAAATAACTCCCTAAAAAATTCAGTATCTAGAAATAGTATAAATCTTAAATCTCTTCATTAGCAAAATAAATCTTAATTAATGGATTATGGGTCAATTGCAAAACATGAAAATATAATTTCAGTTAAATATTATAATCACACCAAAGTAAGCCAATCAAATTTGATTTCAAATCTTCTTCAAATCTTATTCAAATCTATAAATTGAATGAAAACCTGTAAAAAGAACATAGAGATGGAGAACAAGAAATGTCAGAATACAAATAAGGATCAGATTGGAGAGGGATTAGTAGAAAGAGTATCGTTGAAAGGGGGGTCATTATACTTAGCTTCATTTTCTCTTCTTCGCCTTCTTCTCTTCTGTTTGCTTTATCTTGTCTTTGAGGAAAGCCCAAACACCTACTCCCTGCATTGTGCTATTCTAGTCCATGCTGAAGCCTTGCATCGGCAGAGACTTACTTGAATTGCAACCTTCCGGCCTCTCCTTGGCTTTGCCGGCCTTGCGCCTGCATGGCCACTCGTGCATTCTACTATCCTCACCCATCCTGGTTTGTAGCCCACCAACCCTCCTTCAACCGTAGGCTTTATCGCCACTCTGCACCACCTCTGGCCAGTTGTACCCTGAGCCATGCCCGAGATCTCGACCCAACCTATCACCGAAACCCTAGCCTCACTGCACCCATGACTTCGACTGGCCTAAGTGATCATTTTGGCTATGCCTAAGCTGCTCCGCCATAGCCCAAGCCTGTGCTGGTGTCAACTCTACCTGAATGGCCATTTCCAAGCCCGACACCTTCCAAAGCTGTCCGCGCTTGGGCTCTGGCTACCGTACTTCACCAGCTGCCACTCTGAGCTCCCCTTATGGTTTGCTGTAGCCTCAGCCCTACAGATGCTAAGCTGCCGCCATCTCATCTGTGCCCTAGCATCCTTGAAGCCTTTCTCTACTCTGCCTACATTCCACCATGGTTGTTGCGTAAACCACTGACCCCTTGCTCCTACGCTGACGCTGTAGACACCTTGCCACTGGCCGAGGCCAGATCTGCCAAGATTTGGCTGGATTCGGCTGGCAAGAAGACCGGGCCCCCATGGCTTAGTTAAGGAAGAGAGCGTACATTTGAGGAGGAAGAATGAGCCAGTTGGGATAAAGAAAACACAAAAAAAAACAAAATTTGTTGAAAAAAAAGGGGGACGAGTTCTCTCACCTCAATTTTTACATCAAGATTATTATGGTCACAAATAGTCTTCGTCCGTGAAATTTCATCAATATTGTGATTATCTATAGTCTTTTACATAGCAAATAAATTTCATCACTATTATAGTCACCTACAGCTTTACACATTAACGGATCTCCACCATCACAACGACTACCCATGACTTTGTGTATTAAGCCAATCTTCGGATTCATATTCAATCAGCTTTTAGGCTCGTATTTAAGAAAGTCTTCAATCTCACATCTAATTAATCTTTAGACTCATACTCAAGCCAACCTTCAGACTTACTTCTACCTAGTCTTTAGGCTCACATCAAATAGCCTTCAGGTTCACACTCAAGCCAATCTTTAGACTTGTTTTCAACTAACCTTTAGGCTCACTTCTAGCCAATGTTTGTGCTTACACTTAAGGCAACCTTCGGGCTTACTTTTATCTAGCCTTCGAGCTCACTTCTAGCCAATCTTTGTGCTCACACTCAAGCTAGCCTATGGGCTCATGTCCAAGCCAGCATATGTGAGCCCTTCGGGTTGATGTCCTAGCTAACCTTTGGGCTTATATTCAAAATAGCCTTTGAACTTGCATTTAATCTAGCTTTTAGGTTTGCACTTCAACCAACCTTCGGGCTCAGTTCCAGTCAATTTATGGGCTCATACTCAAGCTAGTCTTCGAGCTTGCTTCTATCCAACTTTCAGATCGCACTAAAGCTAGCCTTCGGGCTTGCATCCAAGTCAGTTTTTGGACTTGCATCCAAGCTAGCATTTGGGTTCACGTTCAATCTAACCTTTAGGCATGCATCCAAGCTAGTTTTTGGGCTTACATCTATTAGCCTTCGGGCTTGTACCCAAACTAGACTCAATGCTTGCATTCAAGCTAGCCTTTACGCTCACATCCAAGATAACCTTCAAGCTTGCATCCAGCCATTCTTTGAGCATGCACTCAAGTTAGCCTTCGAGCGTACATCCAAATGAGCCTTTTCACTTACATCCAAACTAGCCTTCAGACTTACACTTAATCAATCTTTGGACTCACACTCAAATTAACTTTCAAGCTCACACTTAGTCAGCCTTCAAGCTTTTGGGTTCGTACTCAACTAGCCTTTGGGCTCGTATTCAAGTCAGCTCTCAAGCTTGCGCTTAGCCAACCTTCAAGCTTATTTCTAGCCAGCCTTTGGGCTTACCTCCAAGCTAGCTTTTGACCTTACGTCCAAGCTAACATTTGAGCTCGCACTTAGCCAATATTTAGGCTTGCATCTTATCCAGCCTTCGGACTCACACTCAGCTAGTCTTCAGGCTTGCACTCAGCCAACCTTCAAGCTCACACTTAAGCTAGCCTTTAGACTAGCATCCAAGCTAGTTATCGGGTTCCCACCTCTAAGTCAGCTCTTGGGCTTGTTCCGTTGAGCTAGCCTCGGGCTTACATATTTAAAACTAGCTTATAGACTTATCTAAAGTTATCATGATAGCTCAAGGATTCTCAAGTCAAATTAATTAGCATAAAGTGACTCCATCATACTAAACTTAGCAAGAACAAATGAGAAAAACTAAAATTGACTCAAATGGACAACTAAATGGACATAAGTTAATCAAATAGATAGACTAAAACTCAAATTGAGTAGGACTAAAAATTCAAATTTAGTTAATCCAAACCAAATTAGCATAGACACAACTCTATTTAGGTTCAAGTCAGGTCAGTTCAAATTCAAGTCAAATTCAGATCAAACCATATTTGGGTCCAATCAAACCCTAAATGGGTTAAATCAAATTCAAACTGAAAGCTAAGCAGGTCAAATAGAATACAGAGTCAAACTAGAATCAAGTTGTGCCTAAAATAAAATCAAGTTGAACTTAAATCGACTTGAACTTGAATCTAAGTTTATTAAGACGCAAACCCAAACTTGATAAGCATCCAATACAAAGTTGAACTCAATCTGAATAAAATGAATTAGAGTCAAGCCAAAATTAAGTTCTGCACATTGAATTGAATCAAATTAGACTCAGGTCAAAATTCGTGTTGTCCGAACTAGAGTCAATGATTAGTATTTAACAAATATTCTTCTAAAAATCAATGCCAAGTTTAGTAAATTAAAATTACTATTGTAAGTTCAACATTCACCATAATATCAACAATGATTTTTGGGAATGGATGTTTCACATGATTGTCATGATAATCTGATGACCCTCCATGTTTACAGTAGATGATTCATGGTAGTGGGCTTTGATTTCATGCTATAAAGCATTAATGTGAGCCCAATCACTAAAGGTTTTAGGAAGAGAAAATCAAAACATCCTATCATCTTCTAGGAAGGAGTTAGCAAATCATAATTCAATCATGTTTTGAATATTAAATTGAATCAAATCAGACTTGAATTGAAATCAAATTCTGAATGTTGAACCTAACTCGAACCTGACCCATATTAGTTTGGATGGAATTGGATAGGATGAAACTAAGTCCCACCTGGTGTGTTAAATCTTCAGCAACACTCCAAGGCAATAAAAAATGGGTTTTATTGCCATCTTGACCCACACCAAAGTTAGTTCAAATAGAACTAAATTAGGACAAATTGAGCCCTACTGAGTATGCTACAAAAGCTTTCGACAGTACTCCAAGGCTAAACTAAACTCTACATATAATGAGTAATACCACTACCAAATCAAAGAAGTTAACCACCAACATGCACAAAGTTATCAGCCACACTTCAAATCTATGCCCAACTCCATAAGTCATTATTGACATTATCAAACCAAAGAAGTTAATTACCGACATGCTTAAAGTTGTTAGCTACAATTCAAAGTTATCCCAATCTCATAAGCCATTGGTGATGCTATTAAACTAAAGACATTAATTGCCAATACGTTCAAAATTGTTGCCCACACTTTAGAGCTATACCCAACCCCATAAGCTATTGGTAACATTACCAAATTAAAGAAGTTAAACACTAATACTCTCAAAGTCATTGGACACACTTTGAAACTAGTCAACCCCAGAATCAATTGATGATGTGCCCCTCAAGTTAGTCAGCCCCAAAAATAATTCATGATGCACCCTTTGTATTAGTCAGTTTGATGATGCACCCATCAAGCTAATAAATCCCAAAATAGTTGATGATGTGCCCTAAAAGCTAGTCATTAATGATGTATCTTTTAAGCTAAGCCAATACATGCTCAAAAGTCATTAGTGATGCTCCAAATCTAATTGATAATATGCCTAAAAGGTCCTCAATTATTATATTAGAAATTATTAGAATAAAACTAAGGCTGCTAATTATTCTCTTGTGTCAAATATTCAAAAAAGTCAATTGACAATAAGCAGAAAGTCATCAGCAATACTTTAAATTCTAACAAGGTTAACTGATATAAGCTAAGGTAGTTAGTCTCATCTGTCAGCATGTTATTTACATTCACCAAAGATCAAGTTAAGATCCATTCAAGTTGAATGTCACATGGTTCAACAGGTGGGGATGGGGCAGCAGCACCCATCAAAGCCCCCTTTTTCACTCCTTATCTTTTCTTTTCTTTCATTATTTTTATATTTTTCATAATTCCATGTTGAAACTCATTGTAAAGTAAGGATATATTCTCCTTTAAGCCATGTTCCATCTCTCTTAAATCAATCAAATAATGCTTTCTTCTTTTCTTTTGTGTCTCTATTTGATTAGCTAGGTTTCTTGTTTCAGGAGTTTTTTAATAATTGTCAGGATAATTAATAATAGAAAATTATGTTTGTTAGAAGTTGATATTTCCATAACACCTGATAGTGCATTTTAAATTAAACACTCTAATTTATACATCAAGATCACTCCTCGAGATCTTTGCTACTCTCAGAATATTGAAATCTATCCCACAAATTTTGGAATGCCTAGTGGGTGTGGAATAAGACTGCCCTAAGAACTTAGTATCTAGAAATAGTACACATTTTGGATCTCTTCATTTGGAAAAGAAATCCCAATTGAAGGATTACATACCAATTAGAAAAATTGGAAATGCAAGCTAATAACAAATCACAATCCAATGATTTTCAAAGGTCAGATCACTCAAAAATTTAATTTTGATTCTCTTTGAGACCTATAAATTAATGAAGACCCTGCATAGGAAAAAGAGAGAGACAGATAAATGAGAGGAGATTATTAGAGAAGAAACTACGTACAAAGGAATACAAAGAAGGTAGAGGAAGCTGAGCTAGCGGAATTCTTAACTTTCTTCTCTTCCATTGCTACATTTTCTTTTGTGGCTTGAAAGGTTTTCTTCGAACTTGTTTTGCCCTTCCCCCTTCCTTGATCGAGTCACCTACTACCTTGATCCTACCGGCCTTGTCCATGGCCCTCCATGGTTGGCCCTCAACCCTATGTGTTGGCTTCCTTTGCCTACTCGAGCGCCATTGGCTTCATCCCTTGATTGGCTTAGCCACCATTGCTCAGCCCACACTTCACTGTAGGTCCATACCGAACCAGCCATTCTCTCTCCTTGTCATTACTAGGTCTGCCTCTTACTTCAAGTTTTGCTAACCAAACCCTACTGGCCTCACCTCTCCATTAGTACCTGTAAGTTCCATCTCTTGGCCTTGTGCTGGCATTGTAGCCCCATGCCTTCCTCATCATTGGCCTACCTTGAGCCTCTCCTTTGGCCTTTTCCCACTAGCCCTTTGATTCCTCCTCAAGCTCTGATCGTCGACATCCACTAGTTCCATCCCTCACACCTCTGGATGGGATCCCATTAGATCTTGGCCGGCCAAGACTGGCTGCACCTTAGTCTCATTGACTCATGCCATCCACCCACCTGGCTTTGCCCCTCACTATTGATCCCTACCACCTATCCTGCCATAAAGGGGAAGGAGGTGGAAGGTCTAGGCCCTTCCACCTTATCATCTGTTGTGAGAGAAGATCGGTTCTGGCCATACCCAGCTAGATCCAGTTGGGATAAAGCCTGGGCCACCATAGTCTGGTAGAGCTCAAGAGCATAGGCTTGAAGGAGAGGAAGCAAGGTATGGGAGCAAGGAAAGAAAGAAGGAGAAGAAAAAATTAAAAAATAAACAAAAGGGAAAAGTTGTTGGCTAGTAGAAAAAAGGTATTATCTTGATTTTCGTGCCATCACCACCACAGTCACTGTGGCCTTCGACACATTAACAAAACTTTATGCATTAGTGAAACTCCACTAACACCATGGTCACTTGCAGTCTTCTATACATTGTCAAACCACCATCACCACCAACCTAAGGCCAAGCTATGGGTTCACCCAAAAGTCAAATCTCAGACTAAGACTAGATTGCAAGCTTGCCAAATGTCTACTTTGACTAAGGCCAATTTGCAAGCTTATCAAATGTCTATTCGTCTATGGCCAACTTGTGAGCTCACCGATCATTTATTTGGACTAAAGTCATCTTGATAGCTCACCGAATGTCTATTCATATTAAGGCCATCTTGTGAGTTTACCGAACATCTAGTGGGACTAAGGTAAGCTTATGAGCTCCCCGAATATCTATTTAGACTAAGTCTAGCTTGCAAACTCACCAAACATCTAATTGGACTAAGGAAAGCTTTCGAGCTCACCAAACGTCTATTCAGACTAAGGTTAGCTTGTGAGCTCACTGAATGTATACTTGGACTAAGGCTAGCTTGCATGCTCATTGAATGTCCATTCAAATTAAGGTCAACTTGCAAGCTCACTGAACATCTATTCGAATTAAGGCTAGCTTGCAAGCTCGCCAAATGTCTATTCAAATTAAGATTGACTTACGAGCTTGCCAAACATCTACTTGGATTAAGACTAGCTTGTAAGCTCGCCAAATATCTTTTTGGACTAAGCTTAACTTGCGAGCTCACTAAATATCTATTTATACTAAGGCAAATTTGTGAGCTGGCCAAACACCGATTCGAACTAAGGTCAGCCCATGGGCTTACTGATCATCTATTTGGCCAAGGTCAAAGCTTACTAAACATCAAAATTAAGGCCAACTCACAAGCTCACTAGAAATTCAAATTGACTCAAGGTCAGCCCATGGGCTTGGCCAAAGTTATCATGATAGCTTGAGGTCTCTTGAACTAATTGACTAACATAAATTGATTATATCAAGGACACTCAATCACATTAAACCCAAGCAAACTCAGCAAGAATAAATGAATATAACTAAATTGACTCAAATGGACCACCAAATAGACCTAAATTGATCAAATAGATAGACTAAAAATCAAATTAAACTAGACCTAAAATGCAAATTGAGTTAATCCAAACCACATCAACTCAGACCCAACCCTAGCTCTGTTTAAAGTGGGTTAGTTCAAAATCAGGTCAAGTTCAAATTAAACCCTATTTGGGTTAAACTAAGCCTGAATCAAGCCCTAATTAGGATTAAATCAAACGAAAAGTTAATCGGGTCAACTCAAATCCAATGTCAAACTGAGCTTAAACTAAAACCAAGTTGAACCTAAAACAACTTGAACTTGAATCAATTGGTAAGATGCAAACCCAAACTCGATAAAAGTCCAACACAAAGTTTGAACTCAATCCAAATCGAATGAATTAGACTTAAGCTATAATTAAGTTTTGAACATTAAACTAAATCAAATAAGACTTGGAATGAAATTAATATTGCTCCTACTAGAGTCAATGATTAGTATTTGACAAATGCTCTTCTAAAAATCAATGCCAAGCTTGATGAACTGAATTTAAATGGAACATTCACCATCAATACAAACAGTGATTTTGGGGTTGATGTTTCACATAATCCCCCTTCGGTCATATTGTAAAGCATTAGTGTGGACCCAATTATCAAAGGTTCTAGGAAGAAAAAAACCAAAACATATTATTATCTTTTAAGGAGTTAGTGAATCACAATTCAGTCAAGTTTTGACCATCAAATTGAATTAAATCATACTTAAATTAAAATTGAGTTTTGAATGTTGAACATAATTGGAGCCCAACCCATATTAGTTCAGATGGAATTGTATAGTGTCAAATTGACTCCCACTAGATGTGTTAAGCCTTTGGTGATGCTCAAACCAGAGCTAGTCCAAATAAAACTAGACTAGGTTAAGTTGAGTCCCACTAGGCATGCAGAATTTGTAGGAGTGATTTTGTTGGTTTGGGAGTAGCATAGACTCTAAGGAGCGATTTCAATAGACAAATCAAAGTGTGTTTTAATTTGATGTGCACTAGCATGTATTTTGAGAACATTGACTTCCAATAGGATATTTAAGATGATTTTTACTACAATCAAATTTAATTAAAATATGATCAAAATTGAAACTTGTATGCTACTAAATTATGGCTTAAGTGTGGGTTTCAATTGAATCTAAAACACCGTCAAATTTAATAGAAAATTGAGTTTAATTCAGACTTGAATTCTTAAGAACTTCGAGTCAAACTAAAGTGGCTGAGTAGACCGGATATGAGGACCAAAATTGGGATAAAAATAAAAAAATCATCTAAAATCTATGTTAAAATAAAAAATATAAGTATTTTTATAAAAAGATTCTTGAATCAAATAGATTTCTAAAATAAGGTCTCTCATCGAATTTTTCTTACAAATTGGTCCATAGGATAAAAATCCAATAAAATCTTAAAATTATAAATTAGTCCCACAAAATTTATAATTTATGAATAAAGTCATCAAAATTTTATATTTACAAATAAACCCCTAGAATTTTAACTTTTCACAAATAAATCCCTGAAAATTTTTATTTATGAAAAGTTCAAATCTTATTCAAAAAGGACCCTGAAAGTTTTAAAATTTCATATATGAGTTTTTTTTGCAAAAATTCCCTAAAATTTATAAATTTATAATTTAATCAATATCTAAGATAAGTATAATTTTTTAAAATTATTATTTTTTGTGAATTGAAAGAAAAGAATTAGCAACATAATATTCTGAAGATGAGGGAGCTTAGGAATAAGAAGCAAAAGAGGGTGATCTCTTTCCTTATTTTTTCTATTTTTTTTCTCTCCCTCCTCCTTGCTTTGCTCTTGTCTCTATTCTCGCGGGTTCTTTTTTATTATCATAGCTTCGGTCTTCCATATTTGTCCTCTTGAACTATGTCGGTTTGCAATCTAGGCTACATCAAATTGCACTTGTAGAACCTTCGGCTCATACCTCACCATAAGCCATCATCATACTCACTGTGATCTGGCTCTGTACTACCATTGCTACCTTCGTTAGACCTACCTTGTGGCTTCTCTTCATCAAACAAGCCTCGATAACCCACCATGCACCCTTTGCCTATGGTGTAGCCCATCTGGCATCTGCCGCTGATGAGTTTTGCCTAACCTCTGATAGTGCAGCAGCTCATTTGGCCTCTGCCTCCATAACTTGCCTACTTCCCTTGCCAGCTGCTTAGCCTCAAACTTGTCTCCTCCATTGGTATTATGCCCATATGGTCTTCTCTACCTCTCCACACTAGTGCTCACCTGTGAAGAGGATCTCGTGCCAATTATGCCTTATGCATGGCTCCTTTGCACACCCTGAGCCCTTGTCTTGTCACTCAAAGCTCCCCTCTACTGTTCATTGCCAATCAAGGCCAAATGTGGCTGAATCCGGCTGGATCCGACAATCAAGTTGAGGTACAAGGGATAGTGAAAGTTGAGAAGAAGGGGAAAGGAGGCATGAGAGGTAGGTGAAAAAAAAAAGAAAAAAAGAAAAAAGAAAAAATATTCTAGCTAAAAAAAGGAAAAAAAATTGGCCATTTAAAAAAAGAGAGAAAGAGAGAAGTTGAGATGGTAAAAAAAAACAAAAAATGAAAAAATTAAGGAAGTGCAAAAGGAGGCATCAATGGAGAATCAGAGAAGGTATAGAGGGAGAAGGAACTAGTCTGCCTCATGCTCATAGCACCCATGACCTCACTCGCCTCCGTCATGTCCTTACCTTCATGATTGCCATCTTCATTCTCACGGCCACCTGCAACCACCCTTGTGCATCGACAGTTCCTATCACCATCATAGCCACTCATGGCCTTGCATGTTTATAGAATATTGGACAATGCTAGCCTTTAGGCCCACCAAAACCAGGCCAGCCTTTAGGCTAGCCAAAATTATGCTAGTCTTCGGATCCACCAAAATTAGGTCAGCCTTTAGCATTGCCGAAACCATGCTAGTATTCTTACTTGCTAAACTAAGGCAAACCTTCTGGCCTACTAAAATTATAAGCTAGCCTTTAGGCCCATCAAAACTATAGGCAAGCCTTTAGGCTGGCCACAACCATAGGTCAGCTTGCAGGATCACCAAAATTAAGCCAGCCTATGGGCTTGCTAACTTTAGACTAGCTTGCGGACCTATCAAAATCAAGCAACTTTTAAGCCCACTAACTCTAAGTTAGCTTTTGGGCCCACCAATTATAGACTAGCTTCGAGCCTCTCAAAACTAGGCTAGCCTTCAGGCTAGCTGATTCTAGGCGTTTGGACCTGCGAATTATACGCCAACCTTTGGACCTACTAGAATCAAGCTACCCTTTGGCCCACCAAAATCAAGATAGTCTTTGGGCCTGTCAAAACCAAACCAGTCTTCAAACTTACCAAAAGCAAGCCAACTTTCAAACTTCCTAATTATAGGCCAACCTTCGGGTCTACCGAAATTATAGGTAACCTTCAAGCCTACTGTAATCATAGGCCAACTATTGGACCCACTGAAAATAGGCTAGCCTTCGAGCACACTAACTCTAGGCCAGCCTTTAGGCCCATCAAAATCAGATCAACCAACTCCCGTCCAGCCATCAGGCCTGCTAAAATCAAGCTAGTCAACTCCCAACTAGCCTTTAGACCCGTCAAAATTAGGCTAGCCTTTAGGCACACTAACACTATGCCAACCTTTAGGTTCGCTAATTATAGGCTAGTTTTTGATCCACTAAAATCAAGCCAATCTTCAGGCTGTAAAAAGCAGGCCAACCTTCAAGCTTGCCAAAATCAGGCTAGCTTTTGGGCCGGCCAACTCCAGCCAGTTTTTGGGCTGGCCAAAATCAGGCTAGTCTAGGGCCCACCGAAACTAGGCCAGTCTTTGGACTACCAAAACTAGGTCAGTGTTTGGGTCTACCAAAACAAGGCCAACCTTTGGGCCCACCAATTATAGGCTAGTCCCACTAAAATTATAGGTCAGCCTTTGGTCTAATCGCAATCATCAACCAACTCTTCGAGCCCACCAACTTTAGGCCCACCTTTGGGCTCACCAAAATCATGCTTGCCTTCTAGTCCATAGACTCTAGGAAAGTCTTTGGGCCTATTAAAACTATAGATCAGCCTTCGAGCCTATCGCAACCATAGACCCACCTTCGGATCCGTTGAAACCAGGCCAACCTTCAGACCTACCGAAACTAGACAAGCCTTTGAGCATACTAAAATTATAGGCTAGCCTTCGGGCCCATCAAAATTAATGGATAGCCTTTAGGTCCACTTTATAGGCCAACTTTCAGGCAAGAAAAAACTAGGCCAGCCTTCGAGCTTGCCTATTATAGGCCACCCTTTGAGCCCATCAAAAATATATGCTAGCCTTTATGCCCACTGCAACTATAGGCCAACCTTTGAGCTTGCCCAAATCAGGCTATCCTTCAGGTCCACCAATATTAGGCTAAGCTGCAATTCTCCAACTCTAGGCTAGCCTTGGGCTCGCACTTCAAGCCAGTCTTTGGACTCACATTTCAAGCCTATTTTTGGACTCACACTTCTAAGCCAACCCTCAAGCTTACGCTTCTCAAGATAGTCTTTGGACTCACTCATCTAAGGGCTTGGCACAAGCTCATCCAAAGTTATTATGACTACTCGAGGACTCTCAAATCAAACTTAACTCAATGAATACAACTAAATTGACTTAAATGGACCACCAAATGGACCTAAATTAATCAAATAGATGGACTAAAACTCAAATTGAATTGGATTAAAAATCTAAATTTTGTTATTACAAACCAAGTCAACTCAATTCTAACCCTAAACATGTTCAAATCAAGATTTAGATCAAATCCTATTTGGGTCAAATTATGTTCGAATCAAATCCTAATTGGCTTAAATCAAGTTCAAACTGAAAGTTAATCATATCAAATCAAATTTAAAGTCCAACTAGAACTAGGCTGATCTTGAACTAAAACCAAGTTAAACCTAAATCAGCTTGAACTTGAACCAAAGTCTATTAAGATATAAATCGAACCCAATAAGAGTCAAACACAATGTCGAGCTTGACCCGAACTAAATTAAATCATACTCAAATTGAACTTGAGTTTTGAACATTGGATTGAATCAAATGAACTTAATTAAGTCCAAATTCAAATCAATATCAAATTTTGAACATTGAATGGAATCAAGTTTTGAATATTGAACTGAATTAGATTAGACTTAAACCAAACCAAGTCTTAATTTTAGATCAAATTGAACTAAAGTAGGCTTAAACTCGCTTAGTCAGTCCATCACAATGCCTTACTCAAACAAAGTCAATGGACAACATGCTTGAAATTGTTGGCCATAGTTCAAAGCTAAACCAACCCAAAAGCATTGGCAACCTCCAAATTTAATCAGCAATATGCCTAAAAGACCATTGATGATCAAATCAAAACAAATTAAGGTAGGCTTGAACTGGCTTACTAATTAGCCACAATGCTTTGTTCAAATGAAGTTATCACCTTTGCCTTATTGGCTATAGAAATACTTCAAACTAAATGAAGTTATTACAAATGCCTTATTGGCTAATAAAAAGGCTTTAAACCAAATGAAATTATCTCCAATGCCACCAAGCAAATAAAAATATTTTAAACTAAATGAAGTTATCACCAATGCCTTATTAACTAAGGAAAATACTTCAAATCATGAAGTTAATTACCAATGCTCAGAGCTCTTGGCAACAACACTTCAAACTAAAATTGAAACACCGTCGGTGACACTATCAAAGGAAGTTAATTGCCAATATACTCAAAGCTATCAGCTATACTTTGAGACTCTCAAACTCCTCTCATCACCTTCCATGTCCTATTGGACAATATCATTAAACCAAATCATCAACATACACTAATGATCAAGTCAAGACCCATTTGAGTCAAATTCTACTTGGTCTAGCAAGCAAGAGTCAGGTGGCATCAAACATCGAGTTGTTCCCATTCCTATTCTTGTTTCATATTCAAAATAATGTGAGAGTATGCCCTTACTTAAGCCATGTACGTTTTTTTCGTATCAATTAAATTAAGCTTTCTTATTTTCTTTTGTGTCTCTATTTTATTAGCTAGGTTTCTCATTTTTAGGAAGTTCCTAATAGTTGTTGGGGTAATTAACAATAGGTGTTTGTACTTATTGGAAGCCATTTTCCCACAACACTTGATTACACATTCAAACCACCATACTTTTGATTCGTTATTTTGAGGTTACTCCCTAGGTTCTTCACTATTCCAGGTGATCAGTTTTGATCCCATAAATTTTGGCATTCCTGTTAGGACTTAACTTCTCCTCCAAATAGAGAAATCTAGTTGAAATGGGCATGTATTAGAAGAAGAAAAGTTGAAAGCTGATGATTGATTAAGACAAAGGGAAATGTCATCATCAAGTGGCTCTCCTGCCCCAATCTGCACCATCATCCTCAGTGAAAGGTTTACGACACACTTTGTTAACCAACGATCACTATGGGGGTTAAGTTGAGGCACATTTTATTAACAAACAATCACCATAGGGTCAACTGGAGTCTACATATGCATGGATCAAACCCCTCACCTTCCACCTAGTCGGCAATGACCAAGTCCACTTATGGTGCTCCCATCTAGGGAGAAAGGGCCAAACCCATTTAAAGGAACTAAGTCCAAATGCCATTATGCCAAACCTTGATGACAAAATAATCATGGGGGCAATTGGAGTTCATGTCAATGATCAGGCTATATCCAACTCCATCCAATTCATGCAGTTGCTTTTGCTTTCACTAATAGCATCATTGCTCCTAGCATTGCTAATACTACCATTACTCTAGTCACTGCTCCACATATCCAATACAAATCAGCCCCTTGTCTCCCACCCTGTGGGTAAAGATCAAGTCAACCACGGGGGCAAAAGATCAAGTCCATCCAAGGGTCAAAAGATCAAGTTCACCCAAGGAGTAAATGATCAAGTTAACCATGGGACAAAAGTCAAACTCTACCAAGGGGCAAAGACCAAGTTTGCCCCTAATAGCAAAAGTCAAATTTTATTGTGCTAAACCTCAATGATGATACAGAGGCTTCATTGGCATAAACTAGAGCATCAATTTGTCAAAGGGTAAGCAATAGACCAAAGTCAATTTTTAACTACCTACAACTTAGCTATGGAAGGATCAACAGGGTGTTTGATCGACTTCAGGATCAATAGGGTGTTTGATCTACATGTTCAGCCTTCTTTAGCTAAGAAAAGGGCAATGTCATCTTCTAACGCTATACTAATTAATGGACGAGTAACTAAATTTGAAAAGAAGGATACTCATGCCAAGTCAGTAATATGGAAGAGTTAGTTGGTTGCATGATCTTCGAAACCACAAAAAAAAATTATCTAGCCTATGACAAAATGTTTAGTTAAATCAAACTGACTAGTCAAGTATGCATTCCATACTTCTTGAGGTAAAACATAACAAAAAAAATTGAAAAAGAACATAAAACAAAAATTTAATAGCCAAGTGAATTACCTTATATTTTCGAATAAGGTCTTTGAAAGTGAAAGGATAATGTTCTAAGACAAGAATGGTTGATGATGAAATATGGTAGAGTTAAAATTCAAGCACCTCCTCCACCCACCAACACCCTAAGTTAACCTCAGAAATGCAACTTTGGAAATATAGCAACAAATTTGCAAGTATCTAAAACCCTATTAGAGAAGCTACTTCAAAGACAAAAGTACTATGATTAAGAGATAAACTCTTTGGAATCTCCTCCTAGAGGCAAAAGATCATCCCCTTTAAAAAAAGAAAAAAAGAAACAAAACAAAGTCACAAATGGATAAATCTCATATGGAAAATCAAGCCAAGAGAGGCGAATTCAAAGAGTAAGAACCAATTGACATATATGAGCCTATAAAACTTGGATCCTCAAAATAGTAATAAGATTGCTAGAAAAAATAAAAAAGAGAAAAAAATTTTGAAAGCCGGAGAAAATTGGATTGCATGCCGAAATTAGGAGGATTAACATAGCCTCATCTTGGCATATTATCAACCAAAAAAGACCACCCAAAGCGTAAGTACTAGTTAGTATTTGTGGGTGTGTAAACCTTAAAAATGGAGGTTAAGAGATATTTGAGATCAAAGCTAAAGTCAAAAAAGCAACTAACCAATAGAAGTATTGTGAAAGTAATGACGTTGCAAAAAAGCATGTTCCTGAAGAAAATATTGTACTAGGAAAAAGATATAAGGGGACATTGATTGGTGACCTACTATCTTTTGAGACTAAAATTATCCTCAAACTTCAACAAACCTAACCAAGTAGGAGGACTTAATTGAAGATGAAAAGATACATCACTTGTCAACCAAAACATTTTTGAAATAATAAATCTATAGAATTTTTTCTTTCAAAAAATATAAGTACAAACACATATGCGTTGCATGATTCTCTTCTTCCAGCATCACAATAAAAGTAAAAGAGAGAGAAGTGTCAATTTCTATAGATATCATAAGAATGTTTTCATCCTCACTATTCTCAAAAGTATTATCGGTTATTGCTGTCGTCATATTGAAAACCTCTATCTTCACAATCTTTGGATAATGACACCTAATGTGGTCATACTTTTTACGTAAATAATATTATACCTTTGCTTTTGATTTTGATTTGGATCATTGCTTGCTTTCTCCATGTTCTCTTGATCTTTCTCTTCCATGGGCCATTAATCTGTCACCAATCTCCATATTGATATTAAAGTTTTTTCTTTTCTCATTAGAAATGAGACTAGATGTCACTTCCTCCATCTTAAGAGTTTTTTCACCATAAAGAATTATGATCATAATATAATCATACAAAATAAGAACTTTACCATGATACCAATTATGTGATTTGCAGCCGAAGATTCACGCAGGAGTGATCGATTTACTATCAATAGGTATTATAAGAGTTTATAAGAAATCTTTCATTCTTTTTACTTCTCTGATTACAACTTATAATATTATTAATAAGTATTCAAAGTTAGATATAAATCCAAATCTAATTTTAGATTTTTTGTTTAATTCAAACTCCAATCTGAATTTGAGATATACAAACTCAATAAACTACAACACAACTATGCATTATGCATAATATCTAATTATCAACAAATATTATGAAGAGAATAAGCCAAAATAACTTACAAGTTGGGAATGAGATTATATGCTACATTCAAGATACGTTTGATTAAGACTTATTTTACATTTTAATATAACGATCAAGATTTGTTGTCTTTATAGATGGTGACTCATAGAGGTGTCAAACGGGCCAGCATGGCCCATTTGATCGAGTCGTCGTAACTGTTTTGGGTTGTGCTTGGCATTACCTAAAATAGTAATAAGTCATGTCTATTATTGTTAAGTTTCTTGATTTTTATTTAAGGGATTGCAGTTCAAATCTTGGTAAAGAAGATTTTAAAAAAAAATAAAAAAATTTGTAAATACCTAAAAAATCTTTAAAAATAAATTTAAAAAATGAAAAGTAATATTCATAAAAACTAACAAATAGTTGCAAATAAAAAAATTTTGAAAAAATTTAAAAATTAAAAAAAATTATATTTAAATTGATTTATTATGATGCTTACCAATATTTGAGATATCTTGGTAATGAAGATTTTTTAAAAAAAATTTGCAAATACCTAAAAAAATCTAAAAAAAGAAACTTAAAATTAATGTTCATAAAAATTTAAAAAATTGAAAAAAATGTACATATTTAAATTGATTTATAAATACTATGTTTACCTATATTTGAGATGTGAAAAACCTATATTATCGTTTAAAACCTTTAAAAAACAAATTACTGAGATGAGGGGTTGCACTTGGCGACCCCATTTTGATGCTCAAATCAGTAAGATAATTAATAAAAATAGAAAAATAAGTTAGAATATAATAATACGCACCTATATATTTTTAACTTACTATTATAATTTTTCAAAAATCGCGCTCAACTTTTAGGATTAGTATATTTTTTTCTTCAACTTTTGAAATCTCCTCATCAGTTGAACTTTCACCAAATCCTTGGATTCTTTTCTCAATATCGTATCAACCTTTCATGTAGATGTATACTTCTAAAGCTTTAGATACTAATTGGATTCTCTTATTGTTTAATACACTTTTTCCTACGATGAAACAAGATTCTGATACAACTATAGATATTGAAATAGTTAATAAATCATGGGGCATAATGGAATGCACTAGATATCTACTTGCATATTCTTTCCATCATGATAATATATCAAATTTTTTGGCATCTTCATCAATCAAAAAGTTAATACTTTGGCTTTCATATAAAGTTACTTCATTATATGAGAAAGAAGTCAAAATTGAATTTTATTTTGTGTCCACAAAATAGAAAATATGTAAGATTTTGATTTAAATGGTCTATGACACATTCTAATGGAGCAAAATAAGATGAGCTACCATATTGTGTTTGATAAATATTATATATATTATATAATAATTTCTTAACATATTATTTATATCCTGCTATATCTATAAAAAATACATATTATTATAATACTCATCAACTAATATTTCAAAGCCTGAAAGATTAACTCGTGGATCTAATATCATAGCCAGAGAAAATACAAGATTGATAGTTTCAAAATATTTTCCAAATTTCACTTTCATTGGAGGAGCAACTTCTGTAAATACAAAAAGTGATCTATATTTTTTGAAAATGGAAGAAATAAGTATAAGCTTATTAAATACTAAATAAGTTGTAGGATACTAACTACCTCAAAGAATTGTAGTTGTAACATAAAAATATTTTAATAATGATATAAATAATTTACATACCATCCAAGTTGTATCAGTCAATATACAACCACTCAAATGTTGTGCACCAAAAAGAGTTAGTACCTCTTTATAATTATAATAAAATTTTAACAACTTATAAGTAGTACTCCACCTATTTTGAGTGTCAAGAGAAAATGTTTTATGTGCTTTTGAAATAACCTACATAAAATTTTAAAATCTTGAGCATGATTAGAAGTATATCTAATATGTTTGCATAAATTTTTAAATATATATTTTCAAGTTTAAGTCTATCTTGACCAACTAAATTAAATATATGATATGTGTAACGAATATGGAATAATCTACCATCCAATAAAATAGATAATTGACATTTAAGTAAATAAACAATAATATTATTATTACTAACATTATCTAAAATAATATTAAATATTTTATTCTGAATATTATACTAAAAAATAGTTTGAACAATAGCATTATCAATGTTAGTTGCATTATAAGGATATTCTAAAAATTTGAAATTAATAATACGTTCATATTACATCCATGAACCATTAATGTAATAAGCAGTAATACAAATATAAGAAAAACCATAATCAACACTCCAGCAATCAGATGTGAGAGTAATTCTCTGATTATAACTTGCAAAAAAAGAAATTATTTCATTTTTTTTTTGTAGCAAAGAGTGTCGCTGCATTGTTCCTAATAGCATTTCTAGATATTATTTGAAATAGCTGATTTAATTCTTTGAATAACTTTCTATTTTAAAATTATCTACAAAAGAAAATGATTATTTATCCCGAATAATATATTTAACTAAATTTTTTCTTACTTTTTCTTTCAAAATTTATGAATATTAAGTGAACTGAAAGAAGAAACATGTATAAAAAAAATATATTTGAGTTAAGTCATGCTCCTTTTTTAAATGAGATTGAATGTGCCTTCAAAGATGCTTGGTTCCATACGCACTTGTAACATCTAATTGATTTCTGTATTTTTCACAAATAACTTTTTCCTTTACCTTCAACCACTATTATATCATAGTATGTCTACATATTAGTAGTCCATTTTTTTTTTCAGAATTTTAGTCATTTTGTCTTGAAAAAGGTCGATTGACATTGATCTCAACTTTTGGTTGAGAATTCTAAAATTGAGATTCATCCTCAAAGAAAATTGAGAATTATAAGAGGAGCTTGCTATTTTCAAGAAAATTATGAGAAACTAAATAGATTTGATTTCAAGTATGTCAACTTAAAAAGCCGAAGATCCGAAGAGTCGAAGAATTGAAAGCTACACTGTCAAAATTTACAGTCTAAATTGGAGATTAAAAATTCGAAAGTTAAGAGAGTTTAAAAGAAGAAATAATATTATGAGTTGTGTGAAGAAATGGGTGGTATGAGGGGTATTTACAGAAATTTTGAGTGAAAATTCCATGGGAAGCGTATTTTTGTAAAATCATGAAAAACTACTTTTAATTACTTTATAATTTTTTATTATTTTTAAAATATTATTTTATTATGTATGTATTTTTAAAAAATATATTTAATTGTAATGGCTCCCTACTTTTGCACGGAGCCGTTGCAAGCTTTTGATTGGACAATGGCCAAAAGGACAGTGGCTAACCCCGCAGGGCCATAGCCCGCCACTGGCCCCACCTTCCCCCCATTCATCCCCTTTTTTAGTTCTTTATAGTTTGAGTTGTACATCCACACCTTCTCTCTAGAGGCTCCAAACACAAACATGTCCTCCGCCCAATCCAATCTATTCTCTTCCCTGTTACTTCAATAAAAAATAGCTACATTTCTTATTATTTCTCTATCCTGTGCAAACCCTTGCTGGTACCCCATTGTCTTTTGCTCCTTTCCTACTTTGCATAATCAACTATTTATTTTAAGTAACATACAAAATAACAATTATTCTTGAGACAAGTTTAATGGTAGAGATGGAATAAAGGCCGATATTGTTCTGACTCTTGGACAACGGTGTATATCGGGTCCTCCATTATCGTAATATACTTTTCCATCAATATTTCATGATTTTTAATTTTTTTAAACACAACTCACTTGTCGAATCGTGTTGGTATACGTGCTATGTCATGTTCAATTCAATTGTACCATGAGTTACTAGTGACAGGCACAATTCGAATATAATAAATTTTAAATTATATCAAATATGACCGATTTGCAGGGTAAAGTTCTGTTTTGACACCCATGGTGACTCGACTTGAGATGTGGGGGTCCGTTTGGTTGGAGGTCAAGATCAAGGTTAAAGTCAAAAGAAGAGGTTACTGATTTGGTTACTGATTTGACTAGCGGGTGATTTAAATTTTTTCTGGACAAATTTACCCTCAGCTTTCCCTTTAAATTGGTAGCCGCCGCCGACTCCGTCTTCTCCAACGAGATCTGGCGCGTCGGTGAGCTTGTAGGGCAGCTCAGGAGGTAAGCTCGGGTGGCGAGCTCGCCGGCCGAGACGAGGGCATTTTAATTATTTTTTATTTATAATTAAATTAAATAAAATAATATTAAT
The DNA here is from genome assembly GCA_005019695.1 of Trichopus zeylanicus subsp. travancoricus. Taxonomy (NCBI): domain Eukaryota; kingdom Viridiplantae; phylum Streptophyta; class Magnoliopsida; order Dioscoreales; family Dioscoreaceae; genus Trichopus; species Trichopus zeylanicus. Next base: position 1,893,431 of record RXID01022272.1, read on the forward strand.
GTGAGCCCATAACAAGCCCAGGATATAACACTTCATCTGCGGCATCGGTTCTGCCTCAACGGGATGATGGTCGCCGTCGGGATCTAGCCGCTACTAGAGTTCCTGGCCGTCGACAGTGATGAAGTCCGGGAAGGAGGAGGCATCGCCGGCGCTGAAGGTAAGGCCCCTCATGGCTCTTGTTCTGGGAGCGATTGCAGCTTGGATTGGGATTTGGATTTGGATTGACACAGATTGAGAGTCTTTTTTGATTTCTTTCTTTCCTTATTTTCGTTTTCTGCTCAAATTTAGGGAAGAAGGAGCAGAAGGGAAAGAGCTTTAAGAATTTGCAAGCAAAAAGGTCCAAGATGAAGGTGTGGATTTGATTCCGATCATATTTCATCTGTGAATTCTTGAATTTGTTGCAGTCCTGATGATGCTTCTCCACGCTTACATTTAAGTTGGTTTGCAGTAATTTGTTGGGGAATTATTAGTCTAGTAGATGATCGGTTTAAGCGAAGATGAAAATCCTGAAATGTGGGTTTTGGTTTCTGCTTTTGATAGAGCTTTCGAAGTTGCTTTTGGGGAATGTATTGGTTTATGGTGACTGTTGGTACTCTTAAAGACTTTTAACTTCTTCGTATATTAGTGCATGTTAACTCAAAAACTAGATTTTAACTCTAAGCTATAACCGTAATGCCTGGGGCAACCTTTAGCCACGTTTGCATTTGCTTGGACTGGTTTTCTTCAACCTTGCGCCACTTCTCCGATTGAAGAAAATGATTTACTCTCCCATATTTGTGCCTTCAGACAAATCACTTGATGTACGAGGGAAATCATTTGTTCTGCAGTTCATGATCCTGATGTTGAGCCAAACCTAATAGTTGTAACTCTTCTGATTGTTGGGTAACATTTATTGTAACCCATTTATTTATCAGTTGTCCATATGAATATGGTGCTTGTGATTGACTAAATAGATTTTTCCTATGTGCATCTCATGTCTTAGATTATATATACAAGTTGCTAACTTATTTTTTCTATGTCTAATTCAAGATGGAGAATTCATCTTATGTGGTGAGTATTTTTTGATTCTGCTATTGTGGCTGTTGTGGTAAGTGCTGCAATTTGTTGGTGCAAAAGTGGGAAGTATGAGCATTTTGGCTCATGTGGCTTCATAATTTCGGACATATTGGGGTGTCAACCCTAGGGTTTTTGGTTTTTCTCATTCTTTTTGTTGTCAAACGAGTATTGTATCTAAACTTACTCTGGTGTTTGATTAAGTGTATCCTATTGTGTTCAATAAACTTACTGTTGTGTGCTATTTTCACTATTTTTTGCCTTGTACCTTGGTGGAAAATAATTTGTTATCATGATAATTGTGATAAAAAAAAAATACAAAGGATATTTGTCTACATATCCTAAAAAATGTTCAAATTACGCCTGTCATAAATGGGAGAATCTTTATTTTAGAATCAATGCTTTTAAAAGATATTGGTAAAAAATGGTTTAGATGAACACTAATGAAAATTAAATAAATTGAATTTATAGAGATATAAGAGCAATTACTTTTTTTGAAAGGCATACATATAATTTGAGTATTTTCTAGTGTTATCTATGCAAAACTCTAAATAAAAATTGTGTCACTCTTTAAAGTTTAGAGTTGACATTTCAATTTTAATGCAAATGCGAATATAATCATAGATGTGCCTAAATTGATTAATCTAAATCCTAAATTGTAAAATCTTATAACCTTAATAAATAAGTATAATTGGCATTGTGGAGCTATTATCTAGGTTTAACGAAAGCATGGACAATACTCTAGTGTTGTTGGCACTTGATAAAGTACAAAAAGTGCTTGCAATTTTTGTTATCAATGCGTTACAAAGCACAGATAATATTTGTGACATCATTTTTACTAGCTTTTCATGAAATGCCACAAAAACATCAATAATACTATTGTCGATATTTTTTGGAATATTGTTGGTGTTGGCCTCTATTGGCAACAATTGAATGGGGGAAGAAATGGATTTGAAATAACAAATAATGATTTTAAAGAAATCAAAACCCAAATAGAATTCACCAAGATAGATACATACAAATTTCAATCAAATTACAAGCGCAATAATGTAAATAAAGAAAAGAATGAATGCACTTTGATTTTAATGTAGTTCGGCGAGCTCTTGAAAACTTCAATCGCTCAATTAGTGATGTCGCTTCTTGAAATAAAACCAAGTTTACATTTACTTATAATCCTCAAATGTCACATCCTTTGGGTGAAATCACTTCAGTTGTTTCATTAAGGTGAGGCCACGCCCCTACAAATGGTCTTATTCCAACCAGTAAGACCTACTCCACATCGGAGATTTTGAATTCTCATACTCCTAATGTTATGTTTACAAGTAAAAAAATATAAAAGATGATACAATTTAAGCTTACTATAAAATCACTCAATAAGGAGGATGTGGGTTAGAGGACTTAATATGAAATTGATAGTTTAGAGTATTCTTGGGTTAGTCAGCATGGGGCTTTGATCTCTTCTTTATAAAAGTGTGAAGTTGTTAAAACTTATTTAGAAAAATCCAACCATACTTATTTATACTTTATGGGTTGAAACTATACATTGGGGATGAAATCTCATAATTAACTTCCCTTCATTGGTCAAAAAATGGAGGGTTAGTCACGTAAAAACCACGAATCTGATGACCACTTCGAATGAACCAGAGCTGGCAAAATTCTGTTAGCCTATCGTCTAATTTCAAACTGGTCATCTAGTTTTGATAAAAATAATAACCTTACTCCCACCTGAATTTTCGATTCATGAACCGGTCATTTGGTTCTACATAGGTTCAAAAGATTTGAATCTTCTGTTTGACACAACTGGTTATCCGTTAGGACTCTAAAAAGTTAATCTAAAATATAAATCCTTGACTCAACTAAACAAATAATAATCTAAACCTAGCTGATGTCAGATTTTTTAGTTGTTTTAGTTATGTCTGTGTCATCCTCGAATCTTGAAGTTGTTTTACACACTCTCAAGCCACTTCCAAGCCAACTTTTGATTTTTTTTTTTTCAAATTATGTTTACCAATCCACCATCATGCTTCCTTCTATTTAAAGCTTTCAAACATCCCCTTGAGAGTTTTAAGTACTTTGGCTAAATACAACTTAAATAGACATTAAATATGATTTGCTCATCATCAAAACTAGAAAGGGTGATAATCTCTCCCTTTTTCAATAATGATAAATGCTCACAAAAATAGAATAAATAATTTGGCTGATTAAGGAGAATTAGCAATTTAACACATGTATCAACTATAACAATATATATGAAAATCTAGAGTATATACCATGAAAATATTACTATAGCAAAAGATAATATGCTTTCCTTTACTCTAACATTTCTCCTCAATTAGTTTTAAACCAGTCATTCGATTTTGGTAAAAACTATATCCTATACTCCTATTTAGAATGATTCTAACAACGTCATATTTTTCTCCTTTTTTTTATCATCAACTAGCCTCAAAATAATAGTTTATGAAAATACATTTGAGGTAATAAAAGATCCCCTTGAAATATTCATAGATGGGTTTTTAAAAAAAATTCAAAGATTACATATATGCTCCCCTTATTAAAATAATTTCACTATATTGTCAAAAAATTTCAAAAAGATCGATACTAAAAAATGTTAATAAAAAATTGTGACTACGATGTTTTGATACCATTGGTGTGTGTGTGGGGGTGGGGTGAGTTGGGGGGGGGGGGGGGGGGGGGGGGGTGGGAGGGGGGTATGTTTGGGAAACCCTCACCTATGTCATATTTAGTAGGAAACCCTAGAACTAAATGAAAAGTTGAAATTACCGCTTGGGGTTGATTAAGCACCAATCATCTCGAGGTCACAATATAGACGGAATGTATCCAAACTACTATGAACTTTGATTTGAGGGTGGTATTCCTAGGTCTTCCCAACAATGAGGAGTAAGTTGATTATGTCAAGTGCAATAACTGAGTCACTAGTGAATCCAATAAGCATTCCAATGTACGGCTCCAACTTTTCTTAGTCTTCATTTGGTAATAGGCCCAAGTGAACAAATGTTTGCTGAGCTTCCCATATCTATCATGATGTACTGAGTGATGTAGCTATTTAGGATTATCGAGATTACTAGTGTGTTATTGTGGAGTGCAAAAATTCCTTCTAGGTCCTTGGTGAGAAGACTATGACCCTGTAGTTAGGGTCACAATGGTATCCTTTTTTCATCTCCTCCCTCAAGCCCTCCTGCCCCCAAGCGCGGGTTCAGCATTTGCTAGTTAAATCTAAAGTGTCACTTTGAGTTAGTAGGCATGTTTGGATCATGTTGAGATTACCTTTGACTGGAGGGTTTTGCATCTTGGGAGTACAGTCCCTTTGGTGTAGTATTGACAACTCTCCCACATGTGAGCTTCTTCAATTTTTTCACCTCAGTGGACAAACTACTCAAGGTGGTCTTCTTTGATGAGTTTTTTAATTTCATCCTTGAGCTACCTATATTCTTCTATATCATGACCATAATTATAATGAAAATGATAGCACCTTGATTTATCAAGGTTTTTTTTTGGTAGTGAGAATGGGTTGGGGCCTTCATAAGAAGTCTCAGTGCTTGATATGTGCTAGGACTACAAATCTTGAGTTGTTCAACAGGGTATAAGCTTGATATTTAGGCCTTCACTCCCTTTGCTCAGTTTTTTGCCTCTTTAGCTTGGGGAGTTTGTTCTCTTGAGACCTCTCTTCGTGCCACCACCACCTTCAAATTTCTTTTCAGCTTGGATCACTTCTTCAGCATGTATGTGCTCATGGGCTAGTTGAATGAACTCCACTAGATTGTGTGGGTGCTGGAAGGCTATCTCATAGGCCATCTTAGTTTTTTTGATTTCATTGATTATGGCGATGAGGACAATGAAACTATCTAGCTTGGTAACTCTTAGCTGGGCTTTATTAAATTAGGCTAGATAATTCCTTAAGATTTCTCCTTCCTTCTGCTTCAATGTGAGGAGCATGGAGGGTTCTTTTCTTTATGAGACCAATGAGATGAATTATTCTATGAACCTATCTATCAGGTCATCAAAATAAGTTATTATAGATATAGAGAATCTAGAGTACCATGCTCTGGCTAAGCCTTGTAGCATCATTGGGAATGCTTTACATATGGTAGAGTCCCATGCCCCTTGTAAAATCATAGTGTTCTTAAGGTATTGACATGATCGACTGGGTCATTCGAGCTATCATACACCTTGCAGTTAGATTGGCGAAACTTTGGCTGCATTAGTGAATACCCTATTTTGGGGACTAAAGGAGTATCATACCTTAGTTGGTGAGGGTGATTCAATGCCAATGACCTTTTGTGAATTGGATATAATATAGTCTCCCTCGAGAACTCTAAGACTATGGCATCTGGGACCCAGTTGACATGAGTTTGATAGTTGGGTTTGTCAGCTAGATCAATGGTTAGGTCTTGTTCATCATAATCCCTTGAAGCTTAGTATCAAAGTAAAATTGTCATAGAGGAATTGTGAGGACTTCGCTGGTGGTGTCTTGCATGGAAGATGAGGAGCGGCTATGACTCATGGTGTTGGGTCAATGTCGTGCCTTAGGAAGGTGATAGAGCCTTAACTAGACCTTATTGTTGGGTGTTATGACCACATAAGATACCACATTCTGATGCCCACCCTTTGAAAGGATAGTATACGTTAGAATCTAGTGGAAGATGTAAGAATGAGGTGGAAGTAGATTAGTAATAATTTTAATCATGGCTGCTTTAAAGTTTCCCTCAAAGATAGTCATGAATGGCCTCAAGATAAGAAATGGGTAAATTCACCTTTTTCCAATATTGGGCAATGAACTACCTATCACCATTAGTAAGAATATCACTACAATAAAATCAAGTTATCCTGGCACTAATATAGCACCGCAAATACTAGAGTGTTAGCAACACTACTTTTTAGCACTGCCAATACTCAAGTATCTAACACATTAGTGATGCCAAAATTCTAACTCAAAACGATGGCCTGATTGAGCTGTCTGCATGCTTTTGGAAATCTGAAGCCTGTAGCTTGTGCCGCTGCTAGAAACCTTGGTTGCCTTCAACTGCACCAAAAACCTGCACCACCGTTGTCATCAGCTACCCATAGCCTCTAGACCCTATTGAGGAGGAGGCCGGATGTCGCAGATCATCAATGACGTTGAGGAGGGCTCATGGGAGTGTGCCCTTCAGAGCGAGTAGAGGAAGAACAAACGCATGTCGCCGTCGTCGTTGCCGGTGAAGAACAAACACGCTTGAGGTGGATTTTGCTGTTAATTTCTTGCTATCAGTTTTGAATTAGTGATTATATCAACAAATTCATGGATTAATTATTAGTTCTTCCTCTCTCCAATGTTGATCTTCAGCTTGTCTTTTCCTTTTAGCCTGCTCTGTAGAAGCCTCTAAAGCCCCTTTCTTTTCTCTTCAAGCATGAAATCTTCAAATGCAGGCTCATCCATTCCGCCTTTAACAAGTACAAAAAAACTTTTGCATCATTGTTCTCATACACATTTCTCCCATTGAAGAAAACAAAATCAATCTTATATGCCTCTTTTGGAACAGAAAGCTGAGAAGACCACCAATCCCCTTCAAGATTAGTTTTCTGTAGCCTTTCAGCAAATGGTTTCCATTTCCAACCATTAAATGCTCCCTTTATAAGAACATCAATTTCATTCATCAAAGGGGATAGGCTTTGGTTGAGAAATACTTCAATGTTTTGGTCTAGTTTCACCATTTGAGGAACATTGAATACTTTATTGTCACTCAAAAGATATTCCTTGACAAGGTCATCTAGAATCTTTCTATGATCTTGGGCATCCACAGATTCATCAATTTTTGTCTTTGGTACATCTCTTGTAGCATCTTCATTGACCATATGCTCTTCCAACTGACTTATCTGTTCATCATTATTAGAAGCATTTCACACATTTCCCCCACGGTGTATGACTGAATGGTATTGGCATCCATGATGTAACATGATGAAAAAGCTGAAATTGAACACTCTTGATCATGTGATGTTTATGTTATGTGATTGAATCACAATTTTTGTAATATATGAGGATGGTATGTGATTCAATCAAATGATCCATAGATGTGTTAAGATAAGTATGTGTTGTCATTCTATCTTTTCATTTTTATTTGGTAATGTTAACCTTTTAATGTTGATATAATATTCATTGTGCAAGCATGAAATGTTGATCTTCTTAAAATAGGAAAATTATGTTCTTGAAGTGACTATCATGCAATTTACAACAAAGATTATGTAAATATAATATTTTTCATCTGAAAATACACATTATTTTCTTTTCAGATATTTCTTGGTTATTCTTGATGTTTCCTCATGAAGCATGTTCACGTGTTCTTGATGTTTCATATATTCAAGTGAACACAATAGAGTTGCTGAAAGATCTACTTACACTACTAGGAAGAATTAGATGAACATCTAGAGTTGATGCTCCAATCTTTTTTTTTTGAACAAAAGAGGTCATTACCATTGAAGAAGTTAGAAGGCATTTGATTTTTCATGGATCTGCTTTTCATGGAAATGAGAGTGAATTTCTCTTGGTAGAATTGACATTGCAAAGAAACTATTTATCGTTGTTGATTACTTGTTCATAGCCATGGTTAGCTTCTGTACTACATTATTAGCCACTAAGAAGGAAAGAGTTTCCTAGTGTTAAAGATTTGAGAAGTGAAAAAAACAAAATTAGGTTGAAAAGGGAGGGAGAGGGACTAGAGAGAGTAGAACTATAGACTTGTCTTGGTGGGTTATATGTAGTTGCCACATATAGTATCATATGCATCAAACATGGCATAATTTAGTTTCTACTTATTCAAACTCTTAGGTAACATTTTCTAGCTTACTCTATAATCGATTCAAATTTTAATTACAAAAATTGACTTTCCCAATGGAGTTGTTAAGTTGATTGTATTCATCTGATATGTATAATCAGATATTAGTCTTACAGTCAAAGCTTTTGAAGTAGTTAGCTGAAAATCTTTAATTTTGGATGTCTACCTTATTATATCTATGAAGGAATAAGGTGTTGGAGGCAGGGAAGTATGCAAAATGGAGCTGTAGATGGATTTCATTGACCATATGTTCTTCCAACCAACTTATCCGTTTATCATTTTTGTTGTATTTCATTATGAATTAGATGATTTTCCACCAGAGCAAGGTTAGATTTAGTATTGTTCTTTTGCATTTTTGTTTAACAATAGATACAAAACTCCAAGAGTATGTCACCACAGCTCTTATCACTAATTGAATCTTACACTATAGATTGTATGTATAGGGCATTAGTCTGAGGATTGCATGGATTTCTAAGGCATGGACAAGAGTTGGATCAATATAAAGAATTGAGTAGATGCCAAATATATTAATAGAGTAAATGCATTTCTCAACAATTCATATAAGAGCAAAAGACCATATCAGAACACGATGCCCATGTATTAATTATATAAGCACACACAATCAGACAAAGCATGAGGTGTATGAACATGTAATTGTAAGAGAATGGAATATGCATTGCACAAATTAGACATTTTATGGGAAGAGTCATGGTATTTAAACAAGTTGAATCCACCAGTGCAAGCAGTTAATGTGACAATAATTGACAATGAGGTAGATGATATCAAGGGATTGACCCATTATCCCTTCGAGGATGTTGTATTTGATCTCGATACTCTTGTCGATGTGGATGATATAGTTGCTAAGGGCTATGATCGAGATAGCCAGAAATTCTACAAAATACTTGATGAGTTTAACATTGAGTTGTATCCAGGTTGTAAAAATTTCACATTCCTATCATTCATCATGCATTTGCTAGCCGTGAAATCCAAGTGTCAATGGAGCAATCACTCATTTACTATATTATTAGAGACATTGAAATAGTTGTTTTCTCATCATCCTTCATTTCCCAATTCTTATCACGAGGCTTGGAATCTTATAAAAGATATAGGGCTAGGATACATGAAGGTTTATGCATATCCAAATAATTATATGCTCTACAGTAATGAAAATAAATTAGACACCTATTACAAACATTGTAAAGCACCTTGATATCAATATTTCATATCCTTGAGTGATGATGATATCAAATGGTTCAAAAAATTCTAGCTAAAGTTATGCAGTATTTTCCTCTCAACCCAAGGTTACAGCAATTATTTATGTCAGCAATAACAACATCACATATGAAATGACACATTGAAAGTCAGGTACATAGCTTGATTATTAGGCATCTAGTATATAGTCTTGAATAAAAGGTGTTTGATTCAAGGTACCTGGACTTTGCTACTGACATTCGTAATGTCCATTTGAGATTAGCTTCTAATGATTTCAATCCTTTTCAGAAAATAAATTGCTCATATATTACTTGGCATGTTCGTATAACTTGCCTGTATGATTGTGTACGAAAAAATCATCGTTCATATTATCCATGATCACTAATGAAGCAAAGGGACTAGAGAATGACATTGACCTATGCCTATAGTTATTGATTGAAGAGTTAAAGGAATTATGCGAGCCAGGCATTTTAACATTTGATTCAGGTAATCAACAAATATTTTGTTTATATGCAACACTGTTGTAGACAATCAATGATTTTTCAGCATATGCATATCTTTCAAGATATAGCACAAGAGGGGAGCATGAATGTCCTATTTGTGAGAAGAACACACAGTCCATGTGGTTAAATTTTGGCAAGAAGTTCTGTTACATGTGCTATAAGTAATATCTACTTATCGATCATCGATTCTGGCATGATAAAGTTGCATTCGATGGGACATATGAGTATGGCATTCTACCCTCCTGACTTTTTGGATCTAAAGCAATTTGCGAAGTAGAGACTACCTAAAGTTATGGGTGTGCTCTAGTCTCCAAGGAAACAAAGAGTATACAAATGCATGTTGAAGGTTGTTCGAATATGAAATCCAATTAGAAGAAGATAAGTGTTTTCTTTGATTTGCTATACTAGAGCTTATTATATGTTCACCACAATCTGGAAATCATGCACAATGAGAAAAATTTTCTTGAAAATTTATTATGGACATTGCTTGATAGATCAGACAAGTCAAAGGATAATTTGAATGCATGGTTGGATATCAAAGCTATTGGCATATGGAGGGCTCTTCACCCAAATGATAGAGGTGTTTGAAAATATTTGCCATTGGTTCCATTCAGCATGAGTAGACAAGAGAAAGAGATTTTCTTAAATGTGATAAAATATGTGAAAGTTCTTGATGATTATGCGTCAAATATTTCAAAATACATGAATATAAAAGACTGAACCATTACTAGATTGAAAAGTCATAATTGTCACATAATGATACAATAGTTGTTTACTAATCACTGTGTAGAGATGTTTGCCTAATCATGTAGCCAGACCTCAAATTAAACAAAGTAGTATCTTTTGATATTTGTATGCCAAATTTATCCATCCATCATCCTTCATTCCCCAGTTCTTATCACGAGGCTTGAAATCTTATAAAAGATATAGGCAAGGATACATGGAAGTTCATGCATGTCCAAATAATCATATGTTCTACAGTAATGAAAGTAAATTAGATACCTATTGCAAGCATTGCAAAGCACCTCAATATCAATATTTCACATCCTGGAGTGATGATAATAATCAGATGGTTTAAAAAATTCTAGCTAAAGTTGTGCAGTATTTTCATCTCAAGCCGAGGTTGTAGCAACTATTCATTTCAGCAATAACAGCATCACATATGAAATGGCACGTTGAAGGTCAGGTATGTAATGAGATTATTAGGCATCCAACAGATAGTCTTGAGTGGAAGGAGTTCAATTCGTGGTACTTGAACTTTATTGTTGGTATTCATAATGTCCATTTGGGGTTAGCTTCTGATGATTTCAATCCTTTTCAGAAAATAAATTATTCGTATAGCACTTGGCCTATCATTTTGATGCTGTATGATTTGTCTCTATTATTATTTATGAAAAAATCAGTGTCCATATTATCCATGATCATTGATGGAGCAAAGGGATCGGGGAATGATATTGACCTATACCTGTAGCTATTGATTGAAGAGTTGAAGGAATTATGGGAGCCAGGCATTTCAATATTTGATGCAAGCAATAAATAGATTTTTCATTTATGTGCAGCACTACTATTTACAATTAATGATTTTCTAGCATATGCATATCTTTCAGGATATAGTACAAGGGGGGAGCATGTGTGTTCTATTTGTGGAAAGAACACACGGTCTATGTGGTTAAAATTTAGCAAGAAGTTCTATTACATGTGCCACAAATAATATCTGCCTATTGATCATTGATTTTGACATGATAAAGTGGCATTCAATGGTACATGTATGTCATTCCAACCTCCCAACTTTTTGGATTTGATGCATTACATGAAGTAGAGACTACCCAAAGTCGTGGTTGTTCTCGAGTCTCCAAGAGGACTAAGAGTATACAAATACATGTTGAAGGTTGTTCGAATATAAAATCTAATTGGAAGAAGATAAGTGTCTTCTTTGATTTACTATATTGGAGCTTATTATATGTTTGCTACAATCTATATATCATGCACATTGAGAAAAATTTTCTTGAAAATTTATTGTAGACATTGCTTGGTACATTAGACAGGTCAAAGGATAATTTAAATGCACGGTTGTTGGATGTGAAAATTATTAGCATATGGAGGACTTCACCTAGAGGGTAGAGGTATTCAAAAACATTTGCTGTCAGCTTTATTCAGTATGAGTAGATAAGAGAAAGGGATTTTCTTAACCGTGTTAAAAAATATGAAAGTTCTTAATGGTTATGCATCAAATATTTCTAGATGCATGAATATGAAATATCGAATCATCACTGGATTGAAAAGTCATGATTGTCACTTACTGATACAATAGTTTCTAGCAATCGCTATGTGGAGATGTTTGCTTAATCATGTTGCTAGACCTCTAATTGAACTAAGTAGTATCTTTTGACATTTGCATGCCAAATTTATTAACCCATCTAAGTTTGAAGCTTTATAGCAAAGGATCACCCTAATTTTTTGCTACTTAGAAAGGATTTTTTCACCTTCTTTTTTTGATATAATGGAGCACTTGCTTATTCATCTGGTGGAGAAAGCATTACATAAAGGACCTATCCAGTACTGCTATATGTATTATCCAGTTGAGAGATAAATGTTGACTATTAATTGTAACTTATAAATATTAATTTCATACACATTAATCAATGGTCTCATTGTTATTCAAGTATATTTCAATGTTGAAACACTATGTGTGAAACCAAGCTCATCGAGAAGGTTCTATAGTAGAAAGTTATTTGATAGAGGAGTGAATAACTTTCTTAGTATTGTAACTAAATGACTTCCAGTCAAATTTTGCTCAGCCTTCTCGAAATGAAGATCGCCATGGTGTCCAAGGGCATCCAATTGGATCTCAATAAGGACTTTATTATATAGGTGAGACTCAATGGACATAAGTATACCACTATGTACTTTTAATCTTGACATCATATTAACTTATCGCAAGTACGTCAAATGACTCTAATGAACTCTAATGTTTCTCACTTGCTTTCTAAAATAATAGATATCTATTTCATAGAGAGCACTTGAAGTCTATAAAGATTGATAGATGATGTTGAGGTGGAGAGTTTGAACGGGGGAAAATTCATAGGGACACATTTGCAAGGTGGTTAAGAGATTATGGAAGTATATTTGTTTTGCAATCTACTCATTTGCCTTATATGTTTGATTCATAACACATAACTTATCATTATTGTAGATTATAGAATTAGAAAGAAATGATAAAGCATCAAATATTTCAAGAGAGGTCATACTCTTGGCAGCTGGTCTAGACAAATGGGTGAGAAGATACTCATGATATATTGTAAATGGTATTCAATTTCACATAAAGATGCGAGAAATTAGCCATCACACACAAAATAGTGGTGTAACTTTGAAGGCAGCTACAAAACATTTTGCAAGTACAAAGGACAAGAACCCTATATAAGGAGTTGTATAGTTATATGGTATTCTAATGAATATTATTAAGATACAGTACAACAATGAACTTAAATTTATGCTATTCAAGTGTGACTAGGTTGACAATAACACTAGAGTGATAATTGATGAGTTTGGATACATAATAGTAAACTTCAACTGCCTAATGTACAAATACAACTAATGTGGAGATAAGCCTTATATTTTCAAGTGTCAAATGTATTAGGTATTTTACATAGCAAATCCGTTAGATCTAGATTAGCATGTGGTTGTAGAGATGAATCCAAGGGAGTACCTTATTATCACCAACCACGTAGCAAGTGATAATAATGGTGAAGAACTGATTACAGAATAATGCACTACATAACAACTAAACAATTTTAACTATGAAATTGAAAGTAGAAACATTGAAGGAGTTATGGTAGATGCACCATACATCGACTCATATTAGCCACAAGCAGAAATACATGAATGTGACAATATGATCAGTGAATCTGACACCAAAGAGGAAATTCCTTCTACAAATGACAAATCTAATAGCGATGATGACAATGATGATTGGCATGAGCTTGAGGAAATTGGTGGGTAAATGATATTATGATGTTAGATTAGAATTATGTATGTATAGTTATTTATATCTATTATTGTTTATTATTCTATTGGCTTATTATACCATTCATTGCTTCCATTTGCATTAGTGTTTACAACGGCCAATACTCTTCCATTTAGCGCTACACACATTGGCGATGCTTGATTATAGCACCCCCACTGATCGGACCATTGGCAATGCTAACAATTAGTGCCGCCAATGGTTTAGGCCATTGGTGGCACTATATTAGCGCCACCAATTTAGTGCCACTAATGATAATTGCGGTGTTATGTTGGAGTAAAGGCGATAGTAAATTTAGCACCGCTAGTGATCTTTTCAAGTACTTTTTTAGCACTACCAATATTTGTGGTACTGCGTAATGTGACATTTAAATAGAGCGACTAAGTAGCATCCCTAATGACCTTTTAGCACTAATATAACCTACAAAGGTGCTAAATTAACTCCGAAACAAGCCCAAAATATTGTAGTGCAGAACGAGGCCTAGTCTATCTATATGTAGTTCAATTGGAATGAGCTCATAACATGATGTGAAAATAGATGAGGTATAGTTAAAAAAGGCATTGGAGTAAAAGATTCAGACATCCTCATCAAAATAGGTTTTCCTCTTTCTAACTAAAGACAACCACCCTTGAAAAGCAAAAAGAGTAGATAAATTGAAAGAAGCTAGAGATTCAAAATTGACAATTTGATGAAGAATAATATGAGAAGAACAAAATCAATCTTGAAAGTAGCTAGGAAATCAAAGACAATGGATGTATTGGATGCCTCATTAAAGTTTTGCCAGAGTCTTGACAACTCTTCTTTACCACATGCTTTTCCTATCGCATGGTATAAAGAAGGAGGTGAAAAAGGGCTAGAAACAAAAGGGGAAAGGGGGGAAAATGAGTTTGAAGGCCTGCTAAAGCTCAAAACGAATGGTGAGGGCTCACCGAAGGAGGGACATGCGTGGTTGAGAGAGATATGATATGGTTCTTAAAAGAAGAGAGAGTAGAAAATTCATGTTCTAGTGTCTGATCATTATGGTTCAGGCATCCAAACAACACAAAACTAGTGAACAATTTTCTATATTCAAGATTTACGTGTCTAAACCTAATCAAAACAAAAAACTAATTTTTATATTTAGAGTTCAGATGACTAAATCAACCTAGTTGGACAACCGAATAGTCAGTCAACAATAATATCAAAAGTTAATCTGGGAATCAACTCACTCAATTTTTTTAAAAAAACTCTAATATCATTTTAAATAATGAAAAATTAGAATCACAGTGAAAACTCATCAATCAACACAAACAGACACTCCCCCTACCTATGGTACTAGTAGCATCAAACTCAATTAATGCATATTAACTAAGATATATCATGTGAAGATTATTGCATTGAAGGAAAGTTAAAAAAACTTAGAAGAAATTGGATTACATTATATTATTGAATACCATTTGGAGCTTATAGAGATGTCATCCAAGTGGACTTTCTCTTCACAATCTATAAAGCAAACATATCTATCTATACAAAGAGGATTAGTAGTATAGCATAATATCATAAATAAAAGTTATGAAACATTGCAATAAAAATTTATTGCAAAAATTCTAAATGAAAGCAAAAACCTTACTTAAGTTAACTAAGTTTGAGGATGACAAAAAGACAACATCCTTTTTTAAAAAAATAATGTATTCCCTAATAACAGTAATAGCTTAAGTAATGGAGGATTTTGGAACCCAACCTTTTTTGGATTCCATATATTTAGGAATCATGGTCTTTGGTACCCAAATTTATTTAAAGTGGTAATTTTTTTTGATTGAGCAACAAGAGGAGATATGTCCATGAAGGCTACAATAGCGACATTTTAATTTCAAAAATTTTGCATTTGAAATCTTTACAAAATCAGATTTTGTTCCTTTCAATTTTGAAGATGAAATAAACCAAATCTAGATTTATTCAAAATATTCTTTTGATTTTTGAAAATCTTATTTAAAGTATTATTTCCATGAAAAAAAATTCTCCAAGGTCTTTTCCAAATTACAATTCTCCTTTTTAAGTTAGTAAAGATCTTTTGTATCATAAGAGGGTTTGGAAGATTTGAAAGTGAGGTTTTCCTTTTGAAGCACCTCAATGTCCTTTTTGTAATTACTAGAATTTTTAGAATACTTCAAAGCATCAAAATCATTCTCAAGTGAAATTATTTTCTCTTTCAATATAGCATCCTTGAGAAGTAATTTTTCGTGCCTTGGATATAAATTTTCAAAAACTTCTTGTAATTTCTCAAAAGATAAATCACATAGCTCATCCTTATTACTTTCATAATCCTTTGCCATAAGATAAAGATTGAGGTCATAATCTTTAGAGTCGTTATCTATGGTATCCCACGTAAACTTTCTCTTTTTTTTCTTTTTTTCCTTCTTCTGTTGAGCTTGCGAGAGTGGCTCTTTGGCTTCTACTTACAAGATATTGTTCAACACCTCAACACTTGTTCTTTCTCATCCACTACACAATCATAATCTTTCTCATAATAGATATCCTCCCTAAGTTGCAAAGATACAAAGTCTATTATGTAACCCTAGTATGGGATATACTTATATGGTATAAGCACACAAAACATATTTTGCATTTAGAAAGTGTAGAAGGAAGGGAAAATTGGTAAGTTACATCACCAATCCTCTCAAGAATCTCAATTAAAAGGACTATATCAGGAGAACTTCTTAGGAGGTCACCCATTCAAATACTATTCTGACCTAATTACCCTTGACTTCTTAGTTTAGATCTAAATTGTTACAAACACCAAACCAGATTACCTTAAAGGACAAATTCTTAGGAACACATGATCACCATACTAGAACTCCAAATTTTTTGGATGATTGTTATTACAACTCCCCACCTTAATAAATTTGATCTTTAAATTCCAAAATTAACAAATAAAGCAATATCAATGTTCTAAAATCTCGAGAATTATTAGAAAGTTCTAGTATTTTGCATCATAGAATATATCCTTGCATATTCAATATTTTAATGCACAAAATCCTTAATATCCTTAATGCAAGATAGTCTTATAGGTTGTATAAAAATAGCTCCTATCTCAACCAAAAATATCTTCCTGAATAAAAAAAAAATTATACTTGAACTTTCCCCATGCTAGACTAAATGGTGAAATATTGTAATTATAAATGTTTGAGTTTAATTAAGTAACTATCAAAAGTAGCCATTATTTTTATAATAGAGTCTAACAAAGAAATCAATGATAATGTCCAATTCAAAATTTAAATAATTAATCACTGTATGTCATCCAAAATTTTCAACTTAAGCCAAAGCAACTCAAATCCCATGTTAAATGTATAAATATTGGTACATTATATTACTGCATAGATTTAAATCTAATCAAGAGGGTGCTCAACCACATCATTCTAGTTTTGAATCTAAACCAGATATTGTAGACAAAAATAAAGATCTAAGCTTCACTTCTAAATCATAACAAGTCCTCCAAATATTCCACATAAACTTCTTATTGCTCCCCAACAAGATTGTCAAGCTCTATTTGCAACCCATGAAATCAAACATCAAAAATTTGCTAATTAAGAAATATTTGTTTATTGAAGTCAAATCCTCAAAATTTTGCATTCATACTTATCCTTTTCTATGAGAAATTACAAATCTAAACTCTAATATTCATGTATCACAACTTATCAAAATAATTTGGTAATCTAATTTGAGGCGATTTTTTTCGTCCCAAACATACTAACATAAAGTAGTCACAATAGCATATCTTTGATCAATAAAACTCTCAAGATAAATGATAAATTATCATGAATTAAAACTTTAAATCCAAAACTTAAAGCCTCAATAGTAGCAAGCTATGTGAATGTTTCAAATAAAATTTAATTATTATCAGAATTACCTAAGTTTAACTCATCAATTCATAAGATCAAACTTAAGAATACCAAGACCTTTTCTTTACTGTCATATGGTAAACACTAAGAAGTCAAAATCCATATCATGTACATGTACACATTTCGAATCATGAGAATTTGAGGTCATGAGTAAAAGAAAAGATTTTTCTTATAGAATTCAGTGATCAATTACAACTTGCCTAACTGAGATTAACACATTGAAAAAAATCAATAGGATCATAATAAAAAAAATGGAGACAAAAGGAGGCTAAAGTCAATTTGAGAGTCATTTCTAACTAAGATAAACTTATAATTAGGAACTATCATCTCAAAATTTAAATTATCAAACTTACAATTAGGCATATAAGCTCAAAGTCATGACTATACAAATATCACAAATTTAATGACGGAGTACTTAGCCATATTCTCCTCCAATACACTAAAAAACACAATATTTTCCCTCACATAATTATCACTCTATCCAAAATCTTAATATGATATTTTCATACATGTCCAAAAATAAAATTAGAACTCAAAATATCCATAATTCCATGTACTCACCATCTCCCAAAATCAACAAAAAAAGTTTTATGGTTTACAACTTGAGAATTTCATCTATATAAAAATAATCCTTACACTAGAAGAACCAAATATAATATGGAATCTAGTTGCATTTAAACAATCAACTTGACTCCTAACACTCCTTACTTGGGAACAAAATAAAAAACACATACTCAAACATACATCTCTATAAGGTACTAGAATCCAATAAAATGACCTCAAATTTCCTTATTATAATTTCATATGATCCATAATGATCATAGACAAATTTATTGGTCCTCAAATTCCCTTATACAGAGTTCAAGATCATCAAAACTCGTTAGAATTTTCAAGTGCAATAAGAAATTACTTCCTACACTCATCATCAATTTGTATTTCTCATAACTTATCTAACTTAATCTAAACTCAGACCTAGAGCTTTGATACCACTAAATTGTCATGGATTGAAACCAAAACTAGTAGGTTATTGGATACATCACAAAGCCATATATGAAGTTGAAACCCCATATGTATGAAAGGCCACTACCTTAGCTTAAACAATTAATAATCTACAAAATTAAACCTAGAACTTACAGAAATAATCCTTAATGACATAACTGTATATTCTCAAATTATCTTATAATAGACTTACCCATCACCCAAGTATAGAAGCAAATAAATTTATATTAAGTTCCTACATCACTACACAATCCCTGTGAGAATTACTGAATTTAGAATATACAAGAGAATGAGCAATGAATGAGTGATCCCATATTAATTAGGCATTTTCATATGTGTGTGTGTGTGTGTGTAGAAATAAGGTTTTGCAGAACATAAACTTCAAAAGCAAGAACTTGGACAAAATCATCAAACACATACACCACATAACTCATGTATAAACAATAGTACATTGTTATGAAGTTGTACAATCAATATTTCTCCCAACATCACAACACAAGGTAGATTAATATGGCTGGTATCTCTTGAACAAAACATCATAAAGATCATAGCTTGATCAAGAAGTAAGTGGACACATTGAAAAGTAGTGGCCAAATCATAGAGGGCACCCCAAAGAGGACATGTAGTTGTTATGATGCCCACGGGCGGGTGGGTAAATAAAAATTATACAAAACTACCAACACATATGAATATACACAGTATGAATTATGTAACATTGACATCAAATAGAAGGGACTAGTTTGAGCCTCCTCATCAAGATCTATAGCATAAAATAGCCAATTTCATAATCCAAACTTCCAACATTATAATCTTTCAACCTAAGACATTAGCCCTAAAAACCAAAAAAATCTAGAACATAAAGGTTTGGGATTAAAACCCCAGCCAGAAGTTGCATCATGATTTACAAGAGGAGACTAAATTAAACAGAATCCAAAGTGCTAGAACATCCTATAGTCAAGCAAGCCAATCTACTTGCAATCACAAAGAGACCTGACATTGAATCCAATTTACTTTTCAATTGAACATAAGCACTGAGAATTCAACATTTTAAAATCCTAGTATTAGCATCTTTTCTTGATCCAGCATAATCCCTTAGCTCTAGCTGTAAAAATTTATATAGATAAACCCGATCATGAACCATAATAAATTTAAAATAGCATAAAAATAGAATGAATCTAGAGATGAATAGAACATGGTGCAAAATAGAGTATTTAGATCAAAATAGGTTTTAAATAGCAAAGTTAAAGTTAGTTTAAAACTCAAAATAAATTTCAAGTAGCAAGGCTAAGCCTGATCAGGACCCAAAAATAAATATAACACAACACCTAAAAAAAATTCTAGATATTTCTAAACTTCAAAAAAATAGATGACAAACCTGAACATTTCTAAACTTTAAAAATAAAATGTGAAAATTCACTGGGCCTCCAAAACAAATTATAAAACTAAGTTAAAGCTTGAACATTTATGAGCTTCCAAAACATGTTTAGAACTGAACTAGATCTAAATAATTCTAAGCTTCCAACTTGATTCAAACTAAACTTGATCAGAACTAAACATTCTTTAAGATTTCAAAACATATTACAAAATTAAACATAAAATCTAAACAGTTCTAAGATTGAGAAAACCTAAACATTCTCTACCTCCAAATTAAGTTCAAAAGCTTCATTTGATAAAACATTAAAGAAGATAGAGAAAATGAGGCAAAGAGGGGATCACCTTAAACCTTGTGGTTTCAGCAAACAAATCTAACAACAGAGAGCAACGATTCTTAGTTCTCTTCTATTTTTGCTTTGAACTTGTTATGCTCCAACTCCTAATCAACAAAAAGAAAAATAAAAGCCAAAAAAGACTTCAAGCTTGGAATAGAAGAAGTTGGAAAGGAGGGGGCTTCAGAAAAATACAAGAAGAAAAGTAGGACTTGCTCCTACTCCTACTAATGTTTAATAGCAAAAAAGGAAATAGGAAATGGGAGAAGAAAGGACAAGGCTTGGATGGTTAGATCTTTAAGAAAGATTTGAAAATGCCCCTTTAACTATTAGGTTTTACAATTAGGTCCTTAAGTTATTTCTATATATATATATATATATATATATCTTTATAATAAGAAGTTTTAGTGGTGTAGTTGGTTGTCATACTAATATCTCATACTGGAGGTCCTTGGTTCCTATTTCAATTGAGGCATAACTCAAATCAACTTGAACAACATATATTTTTTTTGGCTCTTACATATGAAAAGGACCATAGTCCTCTTTCAAAGTTACTTCGATGGGAGGGAAGAGGATTGGCAATTCAAGAACCCACTCTAGCTCCTCGAGATGCCGCATCACCAATTGCTCAAGGGTATGATCCTTTGATCAAGGTTGTCATACCTGAATCAATGCATGTGCCTTCGAGGCAAGTACTAAAGTTGATGTATATTAAGGAGGTTTTGATAGACATCAATAACACACTAACAGGTAAGTTCAACTATTTTCTTGAATTTGCTAATTGTAAATACCTCTTTGCTTTTGATAATTTTTCACTTTAGTAGTTGCCTCTAGTCATTAATGAGATGATGGAGCACTATGAATAGTTCACATCCATTTTGAAAGGCTATAGAACTCGATCACAAAGGAGAAGGCCCAGAGATATTGTCTTGGTATTAAACTAACCAAGGTAAAGGGCCGAGTTGGGAGGATGAGAAGAAGGCTACAAAGGTTGATAAAAAGAAACTTGAAATCGAATAGTGAGCTTGCACTACTAAAGTGAGGGCTTGGGCTTCAAAGGAGAGGGAGAGGAATGTCTTGGCAAACTATTTGTCCAATGAGGTGTACTATGTTGTAGTTACCAAGTTTTGGCATAGGCTGTGGTAGAGTTTAAGGAGTTAGAGGACTACCAAGATATATTGTCTAAGAAGTCAATAGGGCTCTCAAGAAGTGACATGCATACTATCACTATGACTTCCTTGATAACCTCTAGAGGCCTAACCTTGATCTCTTCTAGGATCTATCTTTGAGAGAGATTGAGCTTGAGGTACTACTTCATTATCTATAGATCTACCACTCAAACTCACATGGTATTCCTCTATCCCTTGTGGTGCTCTTTCCTACTCCATCCCCCATTAAAGATACTAACAACAAAGGGGATGGAGTTGATGATGAGATGGTGGATTCCATTGACCAACTACCACCATCTAAGGAACCTGCTTCTATTGAACTCCCACCCTTCTCTAATGCTCTGACCTCTACCTTCAAACCTCTAGCCTCTACCTCTAAACCTCTAGCCCTAAGAAATCCTACTTTCAAACCTCTAGTCCCTAAAGTTCTTGCTACTGCTGATGAAATTTCCACTATTGAAACCAAAGCTCTAGACTCCAATGACCTTCCTACACCTTAGGAGGGGGAGGTTATTACTACACATCAGGGTTTTGTTGAAGACATCTTGGAGGACCTTAATGACTTATTCATCAGGGATGGCAACATATAAAGCACAAACCATATTTATTTTGTTTTTGACTTTGATATGCCTTAATTTTATAATCTTTCAGTTTAGCTAGCAGTGGCCTAATTTTGCATTGTAACATTATGCTAAAGCTATTTTTATACTACAACTTCTTGCAATATCTTTTTTGTATTGATAGAGGTATTTAGCAATTTTCCTACCTTTTATTATATTGAATTATTTTTTTTTTAATTCACTCAAATATCGGCTTGGGAAGTTATTTTTGAATTGTGGAGTAGTGAGACATTTTGATAGCTCAGATAACTTTGCCATAATGTAGGAGATGATAGTGATCACTAAGTAATGACTTGGATGAGCTCCTCTGAGATGTAGTATAATGTTTAATACTTAAGAAATCTTCTCCAAGTTGATGAATGGTGATAGCAATCCTTGGGTTGGGTATCAAGGTATTGTTATGGATAGGTTTTCCTTATATCTCTTGCATTTTTGAACTACAATGGTATTCATAGTTTTTCTTTGTTAAGTACTAAGCTTGTAATTAGGCTTTGAGATATTAAATGTGAAGCTTGTGAATTGATTGTGTGGTCAAGTGTTAGACTTGTAAGTAGGAGTTTGAGTTTCCCTATGGCAGGGTTAGTGGTAGAGTAAACCCATAATTGAATGTTATTCACATAACTTATGTGAGTTGCTAATTGTGATAGTAGTCTAGAAGTGAAGTCCTTCCTATTTAAGTACAAACCTTGTAACTTGACTTTATGATGTTAAGCATGGGGTGAGTAATCTTGATTTGACACCTTGGTCTTGCATAAAGCTTGCAACTGGGTTCTTCATGGTTAAATGAAGTGTTGAACTTGTAATTAGGACATATACACTTTGGTTAAGTGTTGAACTTGTGACCAGGATTTCCAAACCTCAATCAAGAATGAAAGCTATAATCATACCATGATCACCTTGTGTTGGGGTTAGAAATATAACATACTGCCATTTAGATGTTCTTTATGTAATGTGTAAGGACTACTACTTATTATGATAAGGACTATGATAATGTTTCCCTAGTCAAGCATAGAGTTTGTAATCAAGCTTTGGCACTTCGATTGAGTGTTAATCCTAAAACCTAAAATGTTGATAGTTATGGAATCTTGAAATTGAATGAATTAACAAATCAAGTATGAAACTTAAAACCAAATGAATTGATGATTTTTGAATATAATGGACCAGATGAACTCATGCCCCAAAACTAAACTCTTGGGTACATGAAAACACCACAAACTTATGATGTTGAAACCTCATATACATGCAAGGCCACAACCTTAACTAAAGCTGAACGTATAATAACCACAAACCTAAATGTATAACTCACATAAATAATCCTCAATAACATAGCTATATATCCTCAAATTATCTTATAATAGACTTATACTTCTCCCAAATACAAAAGCAAATCAATCTACACTGAGCTCCAATGTCACTGCGCAAAGATAGCTGATGCTAGAAAACTCAAATCTTGTAACTAATTCTACAAGAGAAATTTCTAACAATTAATCCATCCAAGTCTAAAACATTATGTGGAGCCATGATCAACCACTTGGAATAGCTAAAGAATCCCAAGATACAATCTTGAAATAACAGATGAAGTTTGGGTGGATTTGGGTGTGCAATCAAGTATTATGGGAATATGATTTCCAATAAGCACAAGCCCCTATTGTTAGCTACTCTGACAATCATCAAGAAGATCCTAAAATTGAAAAGCTAGTTAATGAAATAGAGACACAAAAAAAGCATAATTTAATTAATTTAGGAAAGGGTACATGGCTTAAGTAAGGGCATACCATCACTTTATAATTTAAAGAATTTAAATCATAACCATAAAGAGTATGAAATGAGATGGGGAATGGGCAAGGCTTGATGCTTGCTGCTGCCCCACTCCCATGCACTCGATTGAGTGGAACTTGACTTAGATGAGTGCTTGGTTTGATGCTTGATAGATGCTAGTAACTTTGCTTAATTTCAAGGTGTAGCCAACTACCTTAGCTTGTGTCAGATTATCGCATTAAGGTTTGAAGTATCACTGATGGCTTTTTACTTGTTGTTGGTTGACTTATTTTGATCTTTGAATTATGAGAATGATTAGTGGCCTTAGCTTATGATAATTATTCTCCATTTGATAATCAATAATCATTTTATCTTATGACAATTAAGTTTAGAGCATCATTAATGGCTTTATGCTTATGTAAATGAACTTTCTTTAAACATGATGTTTGGCTGACTGAATAAGTGAGTTCAAGCCTACTATAGTTTGGTTTAATTTGAGTGAATGATTAGAGGCTTTGGCTTAGGTAATTATCCTTGATTTGATAATCAACAGCCACTTTGGCTTATTTGGATTAAGTTTGAAGTATCACCAATGGCTTTTGTGCTTGTTTTTATTGAGCTTGGTGGGTTACCAATGACTTTATGCTGGCTGTTGAATTGATGGTTGTTGAATCTTGTGGACCATATGAATTATTGGTCAAATATAGAGCTTATAACTAGATGAACTAATGGTTGTTGGATCTTGTGGACCAAATAAATTGGAAGGTAAGTTTGAAGCTTGTAATTGGATGAATTGACAGTCATTAAATCTTGTATATAGGATAAATCAATGATCAAGTTTAGAACTTGCAAGCAGATATATTGATAGTCTTTGAATCTCATGGACCAAATAAATCAGTGATTGAACATGGAGTTTATAACTAGATGAATTGATGAGTATTGAATCTTATGGACAACATGTATTGATGGTCAAGCATAGAGCTTATAATTGTATGAATTGATGATAATTCAAGTGTGGAGCTTGTAAGTAGATGAATTGATGGTCATTGAATCTTGTGGATAAAATAAATCAGCAGTCAAGCACAGGGCTTGTAATTATATAAAGAGATAGTCATTGGATTTGGTGGATTGGATGAATTAGCAATAGAACTTCTAACTAAATGAATTGATAACCATTGAATTTTGTAGACTAGATTGTGGAGCCAAAATTGACCACTTGAGATACCTAGAGACCATGAGGGCCAATCTCGAAATAACAAATGAAAACAGAGTATGGTTTGAGTGTCCAATTAGGAATTGTGGGAGCATGACTTCCAATAGGCACAAGCCCCTATTGTCAATTATCTTAACAATCATAAGGAACCTCATAAAGGGAGAAACCTAGCTAATAAAATAGAGACATAAAGAAAGAGAAGTATGGCCTGATTAATTTGAGAAAATGTTTACATGGATTAAGTAAGGATATATCCTCACTTTATATTGTAATGAATTTAAATTTAGAATCTTCAAGAGTATAAAATGGGAAAGGAACTGAGAAAAGCTTGATGCTCACAACTGTTCTACTCCTATGCACTTGATCGAGTAGAATCTGACTTAGATGGACATTAGTTTGATCCTTGGTGGATGCTGATAACTTGGCTTGATTTCATAGTGTGGCTAACTACCTTGGCTTGCATCAATTGCCCCATTAAGATTTGAAGTTTTGCTGACAACATTTTGCTTATTGTTAGTTAATTTCTTTTGATCTTTGATTTGAAAGAATGATTACTGACTTTAGCTTATGCTAATTATTTTTAATTTGATAATCGATTACCTCTTGGCTTATTGTTAATTAAATTTGAAGCATCACTAATTGCTTTTGAGTTTGTGTTGGCTACGCTTGAATTATGGCCAACGATATTATGCACGTTGTAAGTTAACTTCTTTTAAATAAAGTATTTAGCTTACTAACTAAGCAAGTTTAAGCTTGCCTTAGTTCGATTCAAAATGGTTAGAGTTCTTGGCTGATGTTGACCATTTCTAATTTGATAATTGATGGCATTATGCATGTTGTCGACTGACTTTCTTTAAATATGGTACTTAGCTAATTGGATAAGTAAGCTCAAGCCTATCATAGTTTGATTTAATTTGAAGAAAAGAATAGCAGCTTGAGCTTATACTAATTATTTTTAAATTTATAATCGGCAGCCTTTCTTGGCTTGGGCTGATTAGGATTTGAGGTATTATTGATGACTTTAAGCTTGTTGTTGACTAACCCTAATTAATTTTAGTTTACTTGACCCAAACTTATTTTTGTTCAAGCTTGATTCTGTTCAGTTTGAAGCTTATATTTGATTTTGGCTTAAGTCTATTTTGACTCAATTTGATATTCAAAACTTGATTTTGATCAAGTTTGATTTGATTTAATTTGATATTTAGAACTTGACTCGATTAAGTTTGATTTGATTTAGTTCAATGTTTAGAACTCAATTTCAATTCAAGTCTAATTTGATTTAATTTGAAGCTCAAAATTTAATTTCAATCAAGTCTAATTTAATCCAGTCTTATATTTAGGACTCGATTTCGATCAAGTCCAATTGATTCAATTCGAGTCAAGTTCGACCTTTTGTTGGACTCTTATTGGGTTATTGATAGATCTTTAATGGATATTGGATCCAACCCTGATCAAGTTCTTTTTGGATCCTTAATGGATCTTGGATAACTCTTGATTGGCTTCTTATTTGATCCTTATTTGATTCTTACTGGATCCTTAATGGATCATGGATCCAACCATTATAGGGTTCTTATTGGATCTTGATTCAACCTGTTAATGGGTTCAAGTCCAACACATGTTGGACACTTATAGGATTTGGGTTCAAACCTTACTAGATTTGGGTTCAAATTCAAGTTGGTTATGGTTTAGATTCAACCTAGTTTTGGTTTAGCTTATACCTAGTTCTGATTTATGTTTCGCCTAGTTCTAATTCAGGTTTGACCTAGCTCTAGATTAAGTCCGACTTAGTTTTGATTTTGATTTAATCTGGTTCTGGTTCTTGCTCGACTTGGTTCTCGTTCAAGTTAGATCTAGTTTTGATTTAGGTTTGACCTAGTCTTAATTCAAGTTTGACCTGATTTGGGTTTAGGTTGAGGCTTGACCTAATTTGATTTTGGATTTGAGTTTAGTTTGACTTGATTAGTGTTTGGTTTGAAGTTAGTTTGACTCAATTAGGATTAGATTCAAACTTGATTTGAATTGACTAGGGTTGGACCTAACTTAACTCGGTTAGTGTTTAATTCAATCTTGATTTAGCGCAACCATTGATTGGTACAAATTTGGTTTGAATTTGGGTTAACCCAATTTGAATCTGATTGGTTTGAGTTTAAATTAATTTGTTTTGGACTAACTTGATTAGGTCGAAATTAGGTTTGGGTTTGATTCGATTTATATCTAGTTAACCCGATTTGAGCCCAATTAGGATTAGGTCTAAACCAATTTGACTTAGATTAACTCAATTTGGCTTTAAGTCTTGTTCAGTTTCAGTTTTAATGCATTTCTTTAATTAATTAAGGTCCATTTGGTGTTCCATTCATGTCAAATTAATTTTATCAATTTATTTAATTTATACTAATTAGCTTAGTTTAAATTAGATTAACTCAATTAATTTAATCAATTAATATAAATCGGTTGGATTAATTGGTTAGAGAGCTCTCGGGCTATCAATTAATTAGAATGATTTTGGGTGAGTTTGAGACTTAACTCTTAGTTAATTGGACTTTTAGCCAAGCCCGCATGTTAGTGTTTCATTGATTTAACTTTCAAGTAAGCCTATAAATTAGTATTGAATCAATTAGATATTTAAGCGAGCCTGTATACTAGTTTTGAGTTTAAATTAATTTTCGAATAAGCTTGCAAGTTGACCTTAAATTAAATTAATTTTTAGGTGAGACTGTAAGATATTCTTTAGTCAAAATTAGTTTTCAAATAAGTCCACAAATAGACTCTAATTAAATTGACTTTTAAACGAGCTCATAAGTTATACCTTGATTTTGAATTGACTTTCAAGTCAGCCTACGGGCTACTTCTAAGTTGAATTAAATTTTAAGTGAATTCATGAGTTAACCTTAAGTCTAAATTGACTTTTGAATGAATTTATAGGCGAATTCAAATTTTAAATGACTTTGAATCCGTAAACTAATCCTAAATCAAGAATTAAAACACATAAATCAAAATGGAGGAACATATTTAACAATATTCTTTTTTTTTTTTACGATTTGTCCCAACTTCTCCGAGTTTTTTTTTTTTTACTTCTTTTTTCCTTCCCTTCATCACATAAGCTTTCTTCTCCTTTTTATTTTGGACTTTTCCGGCAGCAACTTCCGTTCTTAATTATCGTTCAGTTTTAAGTTTTTTCCCTTTCCCCAACTTCTCTTCCTCCTGTTTCTTCTTCTTCTAGGTCTTTTCCCCCACCGAATCTCCTGCTTCCTTCTTCATCCCTTCTTCCTCACCGAGGCTCCCTTCTCCTCTTGAGCTTATCTTTCTTCCAGCCCGTTTAGAACTCAATCCTCCTCTTCTTCATTCGGAGCCGTGGCCATCTCCTTCTTCCTTGAGCTCGGGCCGGATCTGGTGACATATGGCCAGATCCAGCTCCGACCAGTGGCCGGCAGCCATAATAGCCTAGACTGAGGTTGGAGGGGAGAATGGAGCATGAGTCAGTGCGGTGGGTGGAGAAGACAGTGATATGGCACTGTGCATGGAGCTCATAGTTGGCGGTTGGAACCATTGTCGGTGAGGCTATGGTTCCAGCGACGGGCAGGAGGATGTCGGAGCTGTTGTCGGAGAGATCAATGGTCTGTGACAAGAGGAGGGACCAGAGAAAGGAGGAGCACTACAAGGCAAAATGCCTGATTAGGAGCTCAAAGTGGGACCGTCTGTATTGTAATATGGAGCTCCGGCCATAAGCAGCTAGGTTGGGGAAAAATGCAACATTAAGTGGCAACGTGTCAACGTAAGGAGTGCCAAGATCGGCAAGGGGCTAGTTGCAGTCCTCAGTGGTGCTTGTGGTGTGATCTGTTTGAAGCACTGACGACACGAGCAGTAGAGTGTCCAGCTTGGTCTGTAAGAAATTCATGGAACATGCCATTGATAATTCAGAAACATTCATGTTAGATCTTTGAGAAAAATGAAGAACACGGAAGCGTACCTGATTTCATTGGGCAGATTGAAGAAACCTGAAACCCGATCAAGTCCACTGTGCTCCGACTGCAAAGAAGGCGAAGTCACCGGAGGCGGTGCTCAGGGAGAAGATGGCGGCGCTGGAGGAGTTAGGTTTTGGGAGGAGGTCTTCTGACTGTTTGGAATTTTACGACTGATGGATGTCTCTCAGGGTTTTCTCAATCCCTCTTTCTTTATATACCAAATTCCACAGTCAGGGACCACACCAATAAATCTTAATGGGTTAACCATACCCATAAATCTTAATGGGTTAATTGTTAATCAGTCCATCAATAATTAACAATTAAACCCCAGGAATTCTACACATTTACAATTTAACCACCACACTTATATTTTAGATGACAAGGACCCTAAATTAAATAGATCACCTCAATTTGGTCCTTATACCATATAATAGAAATATATATACAATAACTTCATGCAATACATGTACGTCTACATGTCCTTATGCATAAATGTACATGATTTATAGTCCAAATTCTAACAATCTCCCACTTGGACTATATATAACCATGTACATATAACTTCTATTGTATATACATCTCTACATCTTTAATGTGTACACAACTAGAAAAGTCATCTAAACCGATTCCGTCCATTAGTCTCACTAATACAAGGACCAAAGAGGCAGTCGTTGCTATTGTTTGCAACTAAACCCACATTAATCTCATGTATCAATTTAACTAAATGACATAAATCAAGTGTGGATGTGTAGCATGGAAATTACATGTAATGTGATCTGCACATGCCTATTTCCAACTGGTCCAACTTTAACCAAATGACATCAAAATTCAGAGTAAACACTGAAAACTGAAAATAACTGAATAATTTATTAATGTCATGACATTAAGTACAGTACCAAGCATAAATAAAAACACAAACTCCCACTAAATCAAATGGCATCAAATGCAACAACACCCATATTTGTAACATGATCATGAAAGGCCTTGGGTGCTAATGCCTTAGTGAGCGGATCTGCAATCATAGAGTTTGTTCCACATGCTCAATACTAATTAACCCACTCTGAATTCTTTCCTTCACAACAAGGAACTTAATATCTATATGCTTAGATTTTGAAGAGCTCCTGTTGTTATTTGAGTACAAGACTGCTGCTCTACTGTCACAGTGCAACTTAAGTGGCCTTTCAATACCATTAAATATTTGCAGTCCTGAAACAAAGTTTCGCAGCCACATAGCTTGATTAGATGCCTCATGACAAGCTACAAATTCAGCCTCCATAGTGGAAGA
Organism: Trichopus zeylanicus subsp. travancoricus; assembly: GCA_005019695.1. Classification (NCBI taxonomy): domain Eukaryota; kingdom Viridiplantae; phylum Streptophyta; class Magnoliopsida; order Dioscoreales; family Dioscoreaceae; genus Trichopus; species Trichopus zeylanicus. The sequence continues at coordinate 1,923,637 of RXID01022272.1, forward strand.
TGCAACGAGTGTTTGTTTGGTACTCTTCCATGAAACTGCACCTCCAACTAGCAGAAAAAGATAGCCAGATGTCGATTTACGACTGTCTTGGCATCCAGCAAAATCGGAATCAGAAAACCCAATGATGTCAAGTCTATCCGACTTCCCATATGTGAGCATTAAATCCTTTGTGCTTTGTAAGTATCTGAAGACTCTTTTGGCTGCTACCCAATGTTCTCTTCCTGGATTAGCTTGATATCTACCAAGCATTCCAACAATATATGCGAGGTCCGGACGAGTGCAAACCTGCGCATACATAAAGCTCCCTACCGCTGATGCGTAAGGAATATTTTCCATAAACTTGGAATCAATATCAGTTTTGGGACACTGGTTCAAACTAAATTTATCTCCTTTAGATACGGGGGTATCATGTGGCCTGCAATTTTGCATGCTAAATCATTTTAATAGACTTTCGATGTAACCCTTCTGTGATAATCCTAAAACTCCTCGTGAACGATCACGATGAATTTGGATCCCTAATACGAAGGATGCTTCACCAAGATCTTTCATTTTAAATTATTCCGAAAGAAAATTCTTGGTTTCTCGAAGCAGTTCTACATCACTACTAGCAAGCAAAATATCATCCACATATAAGATTAAGAAAATAAATCTACTCCCACTGAACTTATGGTATACACAATATTCAACAGGGTTCACTTTAAACCCAAATGAGAGAACAACCTGATGAAACTTTTGATACCATTGACGGGAAGCTTGCTTAAGCCCATAGATGGATTTCTTAAGTTTACAAACCAATTGGCTAGATTCGTTGGAATCCAACCCCTCCGGTTGTAACATATAAATTATTTCCTCAATGTCTCCATTAAGAAAAGCGGTCTTTACATCCATCTGATGTAACTCAAGATCAAAATGCGCTACAAGTGCCATGATGATCCTAAAAGAGTCTTTCGAAGAAACTGGAGAGAAAGTCTCGTTATAGTCAATGCCTTCCTTTTGGGTGAATCCTTTGGCGACAAGACGAGCTTTATATCTTTCTACATTACCTTGTGAAGCCCTTTTGGTTTAAAAAATCCATTTACAACCAATAGGTTTCACACCTTCAGGCAATGAAACAAGATCCCAAACGTCATTGTCTTTCATGGATTGCATTTCCTCACCCATGGCATTAATCCACCTTTGAGAGTTGGAACCATTGACTGCTTCATGGAAGGTGAGTGGATCCTCTCCCTCTAAGCCAATGTTATTCTCATGTTCCTGAAGAAAAGCAACATAATCATCTGAAATTGCTTTTCTCCTTTCTCTAGTGGATCTTCTTAAAGGCACAAGCTCTTCTTGAATTTGAGTATGTTGAGTTTGATCCACATTTTCCTCATGTATAATGGATTGAGGAATAACTGGATGATCTTGATGAGTTGGAAGTTCAGCATTGTCTTGGATTTATGCCGGATGTTGTTGAATCATGTTAGGAATGAAAGTATTTTCCAACTCCTCCTCAAACACAAAACCTTTAACATTATCTTCCCCCCCAAACTCAACATCCTCAAAGAACCGAGCATTTCCCGTCTCAAAAAAAAAAAGTTCTTGTTTTAGGATCGTAGAATTTAAATCCCCGTGATCTTTCAGCATATCCTACAAAATAACTACTAACAGTTCTTGCATCTAGTTTCTTTTCATTTGGCTTATAAGGCCTTGCTTCAGCTGGACATCCCCAAACTCGTAAGTGCTTTAAGACAGGTTTCTTACCCGTCCATAACTCATAAGGGGTTTTGTTAGCAGCTTTTGTAGGAACTCTATTGAGAATATACATTGCGGTCTTTAATGCATCTCCCCATAGTGAGTGAGGTAAAGTTGTACGACAAATCATACTTCGTACCATATCCTTAAGTATTCTATTTCGTCTCTCAGCTACACCATTCATGTTCGGAGAACACGGCATGGTGTATTGAGGAACGATCCCACACTCACTAAGAAATCTAGCAAATGGACCTGGACGTTGTTCACCTGATCCGTCGTACCTTCCGTAGTATTCACCACCACGATCAGATCTTATAGCCTTAATTGATATACCATGTTGGTTTTCAACTTCGGCTTTGAACAACTTAAAAACATCCAATGCTTGTGATTTCTCATGAATTAAATATAGGTAGCCATATCGAGAGTAATCATCAATGAATGTGATAAAATATTGTTGACCATTCCTAGAAGCTGTAGGGAACGGTCCACAAATATCTGTATGTATCAAGTCTAAGACTTCCTTAGCTCTCTCAGCTCCTATTTTGCTCTTATTTGTAGTTTTTCCCTTTATACACTCAACACAAATATTATGATATGAATCATCAAGTTTTTCAAGAATTCCTTCTAACACAAGTCTGTCAATTCTCCTTTTAGAGATATGACCCAAACGCTTATGTCATAATTTAAAGGAATTTGCATTTGAAAATTTGCGTTTAGTGCCTTTTGTTTCAGTATTATGGGACTCACTGTATGAACTTTCTATATGAAGCAAATAAAGGTTGTCATTATCAGTTAAACGACTGGTTCCATACAACACAGAATTAAAATAGATATCGCATTTTCTATTACTAAATGAACAAACAAATCCTTCTTTGTCCAAAATAGAAATTGATATCAAATTTCGTCTAAAAGACGGTACAATAAATGTGTTGTTTAATTCTAAATAAAAACCAGTACGTAATAACAACCGAAAAGTCCCAATGCCCACAACTTCAACCCCTTTTTCAGCCCCCATATAGATGTATTTCTCGTCATCATTTGGCTGTCGGGAGTTCAGGAAACCCTGCATAGATATACTTATGTGAGTTGTGGTAGCCGAATCCAACCACCAAGTATATCTAGGCACTGAAACTAAATTAACTTCTGAATTAACAAGAGCAAAAGATGTACCTTTCTTCACTCGCCAAGCGTGAAATTTGGCACAATCTTTCTTAAAATGGGAAGAGTCCTTGCAAAAGAAGCATTTCTTTTCCTTATGTCCCTTGGACGTATTTTTCTGCTTCTTTTGCAGTTCCTTCACCGCAACATCTTTAGTTTTTCTCTTATTGCCTTTTCCGTAAGAAGATGATGTCAAATGAGCACTCTCGGTTTTATGGTGTTTCATCCTGTCTTCCTCTTGCACTAAATGAGAAATGAGCTCATTCATTGTCCATTTCTCCTTCTGACAATTATAGCTCACTTCAAATTGACTGAATTGCGGAGGAAGAGAAATCAACACTAAATGAATGAGCAAGTCTTCCGAAAGCTCTAATTTTAGTGTTTTTAATTTCCCTGCAAGATTAAACATTTCGAGAATATACTCCCTTATGTTCCCGTTACCCTTGTACCTCATGGAAACAAGTTTTCTTAAGGCTGCACTTGTTTCCGCCTTATCGCTTTTCATATAGCGCTTTTCAAGGGTTTCAAGTAACCTTTTAGCATCAGTCTCCTCAGACATAGTGTCCAAAAACGTCTCTGGGATAGCATTTTTCATTATCATAAGACTCAAGCGGTTAGAGCGTTCCCACCTCTCAAAAGTTCTCCTAAGAGGTGCAGGACGTGGCTCCCTCAATGCAAGGTCAAGTTCCATACATCCCAAGACTATAGTTACCTTATTTTTTCAAGTCTTAAAATTGCTCCCATTGAGCACTGGAATGCCTTTGATATTGGCAGTGACAGCAGAATCATTCACAAAGTCAACTGAAAGAGAACAAAAATTCAAAACACAATCTGCTCAATGTCTGAGATTAAATCTCATCTCAAGATACCTAGCACAACATTGAAATTAAGTCTTTGGACAAAATTCAATTTGTAAGTGGTACTCTTGGTGTGGTAATCAAATATTGACAATAAAATCCTGTCAAATAATAAGCCTTTCTTTGGACCGACTTATTATCCACATGGATAAAACCAAATAATTGTCACATATTTATTACCACAAATATGCTTTAATTTCGGCCAAATAATAACCTTCATTTGGGCCGGTTATTACCCGCATGAAACTTCAATCATGTAATGTCTGCTTTAATTTCGGCCAAATAATAACCTTCCTTTGGGTCGGTTATTACCCGCATGAAACTTCAAGTATGTATTGTCTGCTTTAATTTTGGCCAAATAATAACCTTCTTTTGGGCCGGTTATTACCCGCATGAAATTTCAAGCATGTATTGTCTGCATTAATTTTGGCCAAATAATAACCTTCCTTTGGGCTGGTTATTACCCGCATGAAATTTCAAGCATGTATTGCCTGCTTTAGTTTCGGCCAAATAATAACCTTCCTTTGGGCCGGTTATTACCCGCATGAAACTTCAAGCATGTAATGCATTAAACCAAAACCATAATCAATTGCATTAATCAAAACCATAATCAGCTTAAACTAAACTTAAACCAAAACCAACTTTAATTAAACTAAAACCAAAACTAATCACCTTCTCCGTCTTCAAACCCTAATCGCCGCCGCCGCCGCCAGGCCCACGCCGTCCGGCCGCCCCGCTGCCACGTCGCCGTCTCCGCTGCCGGCCGCCGCAGCCCGAGCCGCCTGCGCAGCAGCATGCCAGCGGACCCGCACGCCGCCGCCGCCCGAGCCGTCGGCGCAGCCGCATGCCAGCGGACCCGCACGCCGCCGCAGCCCGAGCCGCCTGCGCAGCAGCTTGCCAGCGGACCCCAGCCTACGCGATCGTGCGCACTCCACCGGCCGCTCCCGACGGGTCCGTGCTGCCTGCGCACGACCCCCGCTCGCATCAGCACCGCATGCTGCCGAACCGCACGCCGCCGCCTTCGCTGCCGGCCGTCGGAGCACAGCGGACGATCGGGGAAGAAGATGGAGAGTTTTGGAAGTTTAACACTAATTTTCTATTCTCAAAAAAAAAACCCAACATGAAACCTGGGCTCTGATACCAATTGTAAGAAATTCATGGAACATGCCATTGATAATTCAGAAACATTCATGTTAGATCTTTGAGAAAAATGAAGAACACGGAAGCGTACCTGATTCCATTGGGCAGATTGAAGAAACCTGAAACCCGATCAAGTCCATTGCGCTCCGGCTGCAAAGAAGGCGAAGTCACCGGAGGCGGTGCTCAGGGAGAAGATGGCGGCGCTGGAGGAGTTAGGTTTTGGGAGGAGGTCTTCTGACTGTTTGGAATTTTACGACTGATGGATGTCTCTCAGGGTTTTCTCAATCCCACTTTCTTTATATACCAAATTCCACAGTCAGGGACCACACCAATAAATCTTAATGGGTTAACCATACCCATAAATCTTAATGGGTTAATTGTTAATCAGTCCATCAATAATTAACAATTAAACCCCAGGAATTCTACACATTTATAATTTAACCACCACACTTATATTTTAGATGACAAGGACCCTAAATTAAATAGATCACCTCAATTTGGTCCTTATACCATATAATAGAAATATATATACAATAACAAAATGCAATACATGTACGTCTACATGTCCTTATGTATAAATGTACATGATTTATAGTCCAAATTCTAACATGGTCTGCCAGAAATCCATCCAGAATTTGGTTACGCTTTGGCCCGGGTAGTGACTAGAGCCAGGGGGTGGGGTGGGGTGGGTGGTAGGGCAGGGGGAGCGAAAGAAGCGTAGGAAAATAAAACGAGATAGGGTATGCAACCTTACTCGTTTGATCTTTCCTTCATTTGTTTGGTCTCCAATCTCTGATTTCTTTGTTCCATCTTGTAGTTTTCCTAATATGATCTTTTTCTTTTCATCTGTTTTAGGATCCGTCATCTTCTTGGATTCACGAAGGTTCAATGGCTTTTATAGCAATTATTAAGATAATTAGATTAGTTCTGATTCAAAGATCTCAGTTATTCTGAATGATTAGATCAAGTTGATTGTTTAAATTTGATTATACATCAAAATTAACCGGTGGGATCATAGGGTCAATGGGAGCCGAATCCAAGACAATTGCGGGCCGATACAGCTGAAGTAAAAAATCACCTGGAAGCTAAATTATGGAGTCCCATGTATATGAGATGGGAGTAGTCCAACTCTTCTTAACATGGAAGTATGAGAAGCTCAGTGTCATCAACTGAAAGTCCTAAGAAAAATCACACTACTGAAAGTCCTAAGAAAAATCACACTGAGTTGTCATTTAACTTAGATACCTTAGTATCAGTAGGATAGAGTCTGGATCATTATGGACCCTCATTAAAAAGGTGATTTTAAGAGATCCAGGATTTATAACTGCTATTATGGATAATCTCGCCAAATGATGTCCCCTAAATTATGAAATTAAGATACGCTCTATACTCTATAATTACCACCATCTTCAATGAGATGAGGACTAATGCCCTGCTCTTCTCTCCACTATATTATGTGTACACGCAACTAACTTGAGTGATAAAGTAGCCACTGCTGGAGAGGTCCCAACAGTCCTGTTGACCCTTTCTTGTATTCTAGATTAGTAGAAGAGCGGCTTGATTTCAAGTAGCCTCTTGAAATAAAATCTGTTGTGAACTGAGCTCTATCAATAAATTAGTGATTTCGTTGAGATCTGTTTCACTTTCCTTCTAACTGATCGAAGAGATCTTCGATGATCTCTCTACCATTCCTCCTAGAATAGTATGACCATCATTGTTAAAGAATCTGCCCGAGGGCCAAGCACCTCCAGCGTCGATGGAGTCACAAAATGAGGCTTCATATCTTTTGCATGCTAATCGAGCCTCAGCTTGAGATCCACAACATATCCAAAGAGATAGTATGGCATAATAACACGAAAAGATTTAGAGCACCTAGTCACATGAGCTACAAAACTTCTTTGATCCCTGAGATTGCATATCCTCTTATTAAATCAAAGTTCTAACAACTTCAGTATGAGATATATGATGGTGCAAAGGATCTAGTCGATTGTATCGTATTCAAAAATGTTATGATTTTACAAGGTACATGGGACTCCACCATGTGCGAGTGTTCCCTATAATATTGTAAGACCTGGCCCAAGCTTGTTACACCAACCTTTTGAGGTATCCCAATTTTTTATTTTGAGAACTTGGCAAAAAGGTTCATAGAATAGTTTGTTTCACTGATACTCAATGTAAAGACCCCTCAACACTACTAACACTAAAGTATGAGGAGAGGGAAAGCATTGAGGACTATTTAGCTCAGTTTAATAATGAGTGGTTAGAGGTTACTGAGCTAAAAATTTTCATTATCCTCATCATAGTGATTAGTGGGATCTGTCTCCCTCGGGTTACTTATAAGATGGCATGTTGAGCTCCTAAAAGTTTGGCAAAATTTATCCAGCTAGCTGAAGAGCACGTTGATGCCAACTATATTATTTTTGCCAAAAAAGAATATGAGAATAGCAAATTGAAGAAAGAACCGTGGGAACTCCTCAAACTAAAAAAGCTAAGAACCAGACAAAAATAGCATCAACTAGATTTTCAAGCTTACACACCACTCAGAAACTTGAAGATTGAGGTCCTTACACAAATTGAACCCAAGGCTTCCTATGAAGGCCTTACTCAATCGACACTGCTTGGCAAAATCTTGACAAGATAAGGTATTGTCATTTTCATTGAGAGCATGGCCATGATACCAAAGAATGTCAACACCTCAAAAATGAGATAGAAAGGCTTATTAGGGAGGGGAAACTTGCATAGTTTGTACACTTAGGTGAATGCGAGAAAGAAGCTCACCCATACGAGCACTATCGATGGACTTCTCCCTCGAGGAATCCTATCCCAAAGTTGCATAATTTACATTTGAGAGGTAACATCAACATAATCTCGAAAAGCCCACCATCTCAAAGTAAAGTCTTGTTAGTCTCCAAATGCCGAACCATCATTGGGGGCATGAGGAAGTGAAGGTAGTAATGAAAAAAAAAAGCACTATGAACTTGAACATTAGGATATTATCTTCTCAGCAAAGAATTTAAAGGGAATTTTGATGTTGCACAATAATATGTTTGTCATCTCGACAATTTTGGATGACTACATTATACAACGTATAATGGTAGATATGGGAAGTTCGACGAATATTTTATTAACTCGAGCCTATGATTAAATGAAAACTGAGTAAAAACTGGAGTAGTTTGTTGGGATGCTCACTAGATTTATGATTCAAGCTATTGCTCATGGTTGGAGAGAATCCTAGTCAACTCAAGGTTTAGGGTGGTTCAGATACACTCCACCTATAATATGATATTAGGCTAACCCGCACTTTACAAACTCCAAGCAATAATCTCTACTTTTCATCTAGTGATGAGATTTCCAATTAAACTTCGCATAGATGTGACATGGGGTGATAAAAGCTTGGCAAAAATGTTTGAGATAGCTTTTTGGCACAATAACTTTGATTGGAAGGATAGAGCCCCAGCAGCAATAAAAGTCAATAAGCCCACTACTAGGCTAAAAATCAATGATGTTGAACTTGAGTAGCGACTCATTGAAATCAAAGAATTTGCGGCGAAACCAAAGAGTGTCTATGCCAAACCTATGGAGTAGCTTGTCAATCTTGTCATCGATGAAAGCTTTGGGAGAACCTTAAAACTCAGCAAGAACCTCCTATAGTCATTACACACTGAGCTAGCAAAATTCTTTCAAAAAAATCAAGATGCTTTTGCATGGTCCCCTTAGGACCTACCTGGCATCAATCACTCTATGGCATACTAGAGCTTGTGGTGGTCGAGAATTATAAGCTAGTTATGCAAAAAATGAGGCATTTCACTCCCAAGTGTCAAATAGCCAATGTAAGATTCATTAAAGAGGTTCCTTACCCTGAATGGCTAGCAAATGTGGCAATGGTGAAGAAGTCTAATAGCAAATGGAGAATGTGTGTTGACTTCACTAACTTGAATAGAGGCTATCCGAAAGGCAACTATCCTTTACGAAGATAGATCAACTCGAAGACTCTACTTCAAGCCACCAACTCCTAAGTTTTTTGGATGCTTTCTCAGGTTACCATGAGATTTAAATGCACCCCAAGGTTGAGAAGAAAACTATCTTTATCATTGATCAAGGCATCTTTTTTTACGTCGTGATGCCCATTGGGCTAAGAATGTAGGAGCAACGTACGGAAGGATGATGAATAAAGTTTTCAAACCCCAAGTGGGATGGAATTTGGAGGTGTATGTTGATGATATGTTGTGTTGAGTTTTCGGTGTCTCGAACTTGAATTAGAGTTTGAGTTAAAGTAGAAATTCAAAGTTGGATTTAGACTTATGATTGATTTGTAATATTAGGAGTTGTAATTAGAGTAAAACTCTGACTCAGTAAGGGTCTATAAATATACTATAATACATAGGACTTAGGTGTGGTATAGTATTGAGGTTGAACTAGAGAGAAATAGAGAGAGAGGAATAGAGAGAATAGAGAGAAGAGAAAGAGAGAGCGTGTCGGCTCTCATGTATGGGTCTTTCTAGTGCTTCTCGATGGTCTCTCATGGTGGTTTCTCATGGTGTTCTCTTAGAGATTCTCTCTAAAGGTAGAGATATTAGAGATATTATCAAGACTTGGTAAAAAGTTTAGTTGAGTAAGAAAGAGTGCAGTCTTTCTTATAAACTCTTGTAAAAGCTTTTATTTTGATAATGGATGTCTCACTGTCTTATCTTGTTATTTTCTTTTATCTTATATTACTTCTCATTTCTTGTATTGTTTGAAAATAAGGTGATTCGTGAACCTTCCGTTGCGAATCCCAATAATTGGTATCAGAGCTTAGGACCAAACAACCAAGATGGCAAAGTCTTTACTCGAGGTGGAGAAATTTGACGACAAGATAAATTTTGCCTTATGACTGAAGAAGATGAAAGTGGTTCTTACTTGTCAAGGCTACAAAAGATGTTAGACAGTAAAGAAAAGAGGCCGGTCAAAATAAGTGATGAATATTGGGAGGAGATAGATCAAAAGGTATTGAATTTAATTATTCTAAGCCTAACTGATGAGGTTTTGTACAATGTCATTGACGAAGAGACGACAATGGACATTTAGACAAAACTCAAGAAGTTGTACATGTCAAAAAGCCTCACGAATAAGTTCTACTTGAAACAATAGTTGTACGGACTGCATATGAGCGAAGGTATAATTATATTACATTATCTGAATGCCTTTAATAAGATTATCAATGATTTACTGAAAGTTGATGTGAAGTTTGAAGAGGATGATAAGACGCTGATTCTCCTAATGTCTCTTTCTGTTTCGTACAATCATATTGTGACCACAATTCTTTATGATAAAAAAACTCTCAAGATTGAAGATATGATAGCTAGTCTTCTTTCTAATGAGAAAAGGAGAAACTCCAATATTAATATGGAGTTTGGTGAAGGATTGGTGGCTCATGAAAGAGGAAGATTAAGAGAATGTGGAGAAGGCAAGAAATGGTCCAAATCAAAATTGAAGGTGAAAATATAATATTATTCAGTAAGAAGTATGGCCACATTAGACAGTATTATCTTGAACATGCGAAGATAGAGTCCTTCAATATGATGATGATAATAACGGATGATACTTCTAAGAATAGTGCAGATGGAGATGTTCTCGCAGTATTTGCAAAAATTGGCACTTCTGGTAAGTGGATTTTAGATTCCGGTAGTTCTTATCATATTTGCTCTAGAAATGATTGGTTTACTTCTTACGAGGAGAATAAGAAGAAAGGTACTATTTGGTTGGGCGACAATTCAGCCTAAGAGATTGCTAGTGTGGGAACAGTTAAAATTCAGATATTTGATGGAGCAATTTGTACTCTTACTGGAGTGAGGCATATCCCCAAGATGTGAATGAATCTAATTTCACTTGATATACTGAACTCAAAAGGCTATAATTATTCAACAAGAGATGGAATCATGAAGGTGACACATGGTATTAGAATTCTGATGAAAAGTGAAAAGTACGGCAATGTTTATCGATTAATAGGGAACACCATTGCAGTTGGACTTTCGATGGCTACAGTAGTGAAGAGGAAACATGATACTCAGAGTAATTTGATAGGAGATAAATGTTCTCCTCAAATTACTTTTACTGCAACAGTAGACATAGGTCATTCAAAAAGCTTTCAAAAGTACAAGACTGTAGGCATGAAGAGCGAATTCAAGGTTGGCTCAAGCTCGTGTCTTGTGATTAGATGAATAAACTAGTAGCCTAGTGGTAGGGGCTGGGTGAGAGATTATGGCTGAAGATTCGTGATAGTGGCACGCCTGAGTTTAAGCCAAGGTGTAGATTGTTAAGCTTTAGGTGTCTCAAACTTGAATTAGAGTTTGAGTTAAAGTAGGAATTCAAAGTTGGATTTAGACTTATGATTGATTTGTAATATTAGGAGTTGTAATTAGAGTAAAACTTAGACTCAATAAGGGTCTATAAATATACTATAATACATAGGGCTTAGGTGTGGTGTAGTATTGAGGTTAAACTAGAGAGAAATAGAGAGAATAGAGAGAAGAGAAAGAGAGAGAGTGTTGGCTCTCGTGTGCAGGTCTTTCTAGTGCTTCTGGGTGGCCTCTCGTGGTAGTTCCTCATGATGTTCTCTTGGAAATTCTCTTTAAAGGTGGAGGCATTGCTAAGACTTGGTAAAGAGTTTAGTTGAGTAAGAAAGAGTACAATCTTTCTTGTAAACTCTTGTAAAAGCCTTTCTTTTGATAGTGGATCTCTCACTACCTTATCTTGTTATTTTCTTTTATCTTGTATTACTTCTCCTTTCTTGTGTTATTTGAGAATAAGGTGATTTGTGAACCTCCCATTGGGAATCCCATCAATGTTGGTCAAGAGTCTCCATAATGAAGGGTACTTGAATGAACTAGAAGAACTTTTAGCATGCTTCAAAAGTTCAGGATCAAGCTTAATCCATAAAAGTGTGCTTTTTGGGTAATCTCAAGAAAATTCCTTGGCTAGCTCATCTTAAAGAAAGGGATAGAACCTATACCAAGAAAATTGAGGCTGCCATAAAAATGATGTCCTGAAACTCTATCAAAGAAATGTAGAGACTCATAGGACGGTTGGTAGCCCTCAATCATTTCTTATTAAGGTTGGGTGAGAAATGCTTGCCTTTCTTTGAGGCGCTTAAGAAGAGTTGGTATTTGAATGGACATAGGAGTGTAATAGAACCTTTGAAAACCCTAAGAAATACTAGTCAAACCTCCTCTGTTGTTAAGACTTGAGCCAAAATAAGGTAATCTATCTTTATATAGCAGTCAAATCAAGCTATGATCTTAGTATTAATAAGTGATCAGGGTGGAAAACAACATTCTATATACTACATTAGTTATGTACTCACAAGGGTAGAGGCTTGATATCCTCCACTAGAGAAATCGGCATATGCCATAATACTTGCACCTCTAAAACTTTATCCATACTTCTAGGCACATCCACTCACTGTCCTCAACGATATCCTACTTTGATAGACATTACAAAGCCAGAAACCTTAGAAAGATTGCTCAAATGGTCTATTGAGTTAAGTAAATTTGATGTAACTTTTGATGTTCGGATGACTATCAAAGATCAGGGGCTAGTAGACTTCTTAATGGAGACCATGTCATACCAAGTAGTGTTGGAATTTGAACCGTGAGAGGTGCTCGTTAATGGCTCATCATGTGAGTCAGGCTACTAGATTGGAGCTATCCTTCATAGTCTTGATGGTAGAGTAGCTAAGTATTCAGCTCGATTAAGATTCGAGGCTTCAAATAACACCATTGAATACAAGACTTTTCTCCTCAAATTGCATATGGCAGTTGCAGCAGGAGCTAAAAAATTTAAAGGTATTAAGTGACAACTAACTTGTGTCTCACAGGTTAATAGGGAATATGAAGCCAAAGAAGAAGTCATAGCTCAGTACCTAGTCAAGGCACAAAATCTCCTAGCAAAAATAGATTGAGTAGAGATCTATTAAGTACCTCAAAGTAATAACAATGAGGCAAACAATCTTATATTGCTAGCTTTAGTCTCATTGAATTTAGTACTAAGGCAAATCTTCATGGAAACCCTCTAGCACCTAAGCTACTCTAAGACTATCAAAGTAAACACCATAGACATAGAACTCAGCTTGATGGATCCCATGATCTCTTATCTCAAATAAGGATGACTTTCTAAAGATCCATTAGAAGCCCAAAAGATCAGGAGGTTGGCCATGAACTTCACCTTAATAGATGGAGTCTTGCACAAAAGGTCACTTACATAATGACTCATTCACTGTTGAGATTTCAACAAGCTAAGCATGCCCTCTGTGAAGTTCATGAGGGGATATATGGGAGCCATAGTGGGGATAAACCCTTACCCACAAGCTCCTCAGACAAGGATATTACTAGATTAACATGACTACTGAGGCATCCAAGTTCATTTCTAAATGCGAGAAATGTTAGAGATATTCCTCAATGCATCATAGCCCCATGGTTTAACTCCAATAGACCCAAACAATTTGGCCCTTCGACCAATGGTGAATTGACATCTAGGTCCTTTTCTAATGGCCTCAAGATAGAGAAAGTTCCTAGTAGTCACTATCGACTACTTTACAAAGTGGGTGAGAGCTGAACTACTTGCAAAGATTATTGAGAAGAAAATCCAAGAGTTTTTCTTGCAGAATGTGATATGTAGGTTTAGACTACCACGTACGTTAGTCACATATAATGAAAAGTAGTTCAACACTATAAAATTGAGTACTATAGCAATCTTCACATTAAATAAAGGTTCACCTTGATGGCACACCCTCAGTCTAATGGCTTGGTAGAGGTAACAAAACTAAATCCTTCTCTCAGGTATAAAGAAGTACCTCGAGAGGGCATCAGGTGATTAGGTTGAAGAACTACCACATGTCTTGTGGTCATACCAAACAATGCACTAGATGGCTAAGGGAGAGTCACCTTTTATGCTAGCCTATAAGGTTGAGGCAATCATACCTGTGGAGATTGGGTTTTCATCCCTATGAGTCAAAACTCATAATCACAAAGAAAATGAGGCAAATCTCAGAGCTGAGAAAGACCTCATATTGGAAGTGCAAAATAAAGTCCACATTAGGATAGTTGAGTACCAACAACAAGTAGCTCGATACAATAATGCTAGAGTTCATAACTAATAATTGCAACTAGGAGATTGGGTACTCCATTGGGCCAAACTCATTGATCAAGTTTCTAGAAAGCTGTCTCTAAATTGGATAGAACCATTCAAGATCTCCCAAAGGTTGGGACTAGGAATCTTCAAAATCAATCATTCAGATGGCCAAGTACTTTCTCAAACCTCGCATGTTGACAACATTAGAAGGTTTTATCTTTAATACAATCTTTAGTTTGTCAGAAGATTGTTTATGGTTTCATTGAAAAAACTTGTCTCTGCTTGCCCCATGATTAAACTAGGTGTTTTTTGTGATCCCAATGAGATATTACTCAAAAAGCCTAGCTCTATTGGTCCTTCGGTCCAACTAGGTGCTTTAGTAACCTACGGAGGTGTTTCTCAAAAAACCTGGTTCTATTGGCCCTACAATTCAACTAGGTGCTTTAGTGATCCATTGAGATATTACACAAAAAACCTAACTCTACTGGCCCTATGGTTCAACCAAGTTCTTTGGCCACTTGACTAAGGTATCAAATCTTAAGTTACTCAAAAAATCAGGATCTATTGGCCCTATGGTATTACTCAAAAAACCTGGCTTTGTTGGTCCTACAGTATAATCAGGTACTTTGGTCACTTGATCGAGGTATCAGATCTCAAATTACTCAAGAAACCTAGCTCTATTGGACCTTTGGTCCAACTAGGTGCTTTGGTCACTTGACTGAGGTATTAAATCTCAAGATACACAAAGTCCTAGTTCAGCCATGTGTTCTAGTGTTCAACTAAAGCAGAAGTCAACTCCTTTGCTCAAGAACATCTCAATCATGGGACAAAGTACCTAACCCTTAGAGTTCCAGAATGTACCTAAGGGGGCCAATAGAGGTTGATTTAGGGAAAAAAAAAACATGGTCGAAAGACTTTGGTTAAAAGATCCAAGCAAATGAAAGCAACGGTTTGAGAAAAAGGGGGCACAACTAGTCAAAAATATGTGGAGGCTCGAAATATTCTACTGGCCCAACCAACCTTAGGATGCCCTCCATAGAAGGTCCTTATACTCCCACTTGAGGTGTTGAACCCTCAAGTCATCATAGAGTCCCACTTGGAGGCTATCAGGTTTGAACTTGGAGTCATCGTGAGTTTGCTTCACAATGTCCTAGCAGATGAGGGACCCTTCTTGGTAGGATGTCACATCGGGTTATGCATGTTCTCAAAGATATTCATCACTAACCTTATACTCCAAAATTGCTAGCATCTTGGCCATCTTAAGAGCATCAGTGTATTCTTTACTTTGAAGGAACGTGGAAACTACTCTAATTTGGTGCTATCCAAGGTTTCCTAGTGTCAAATCCCTTGGTCTTGTAGACCTGACAAAGCTAAATCCCTCTCAGGTATAAGGTCACTTTTCTCCTCTTTGTATTCTTCTTTGTCTCCTCTATACCAAACTGAAGAGACATGAGTTGAGAATGATGTAGGATCACCTCCTCCTTAGATGTGCTCTTCTTGGTTGTGTCCAACCCTCGAACCTCATAAAATTGGCATCCTACATTCCAAAAGGATTGCAGGGCCTACAACCAAACTATAGGTCAGATCATAATATAGGAAAAAGAGGAAAATTGATTATACAAGTGCAAAATATGAGTAAACTTATGATGGTGCAAGATATAACCCCCTCTAGAAAGAGTTGATTAGTAGGGAGCAAAGCCAAAGAAGGATTGGCATTTTCCTTAAAGTCCCCTAGGAAGTACTCCTTGGCCTCAGCCTCCTCTAAAGCCCACCGATGCTCTGAAAGAGACTGCCCTCACGCTCTGGTGCATAGGGAAGAAGCTAAAGGAGTAGAAGTGACACCCTTACTAAGATCAGCCTTCTTTGTTATCACATGATGAATGGGTGATCGAGTGCCAATGACCTTAGGTTGACAAGGTGGTGATAGAGAATGAGGTATTGTCTACCTCTTCCTCGCCTTCCCTTTGCTAGCACCATGGCTGCTCTCCTCCACCCTCTTTCTTCTCCTCGACTCAGGGAGCTTCTTAGTAGACAAAGCTAGAGACACTCAAGGAATGCCCTTCTACTACAAACTCTTGTTCATAAATGTAATCTAAGTAGTCCCACAAAAACACATCCCATAGTTAAGATAGGTCAAAGTAAGAAACCTGTACTTAATTCATCGAGAACAAGATGAGGGTTTAGAGTGGAAACTCACTGGAAGCCAAGGATAGGATAGTCGCTGGAGCCTTTGTGGGATGGGTCACCATTGACTTAGATTGGGCTCCCTTGGTAGATAGACAAACACTATGCTCCCGAACCTCTCTCAGCATGGGTGAGGAACAAGATCCAAATGGCCATTCACCCTATAGGTCAACATTGAGGCGATGTAGAGTAGAGAGGACTTCCTCGCAGTTGGCGATGCCAACCCTGAGACCTCAAAAGGGGTTAGAACTTTCTTTGTAAAAGGGGCCACTTCTTCCCTAAGTGTGGGAGACCACTTTCTAGAACCAAAAGGAGTAGAAGGGAATGACATTTGAAAATAGGTTTGTTGATGGGGAAAAAGTGAAGGTCAAAAAGATCTCCTGAACCAGAGGAGTTATGGATGACCCTTACATGAGCTTCCACCCATCATCAGATGACCTCCACGTGACTTGGCCTAGACTGTCGAAGCCCAAAGGGTGTAAATCTTAAAACCCTCACTCAAATCCTAGGGACACATGTCCTCCATCTAGTTGGGTGTGTCCTTGGGAAGAGGAATTCATCTATGAGTGTTGCTTCTTTTGGGTGAAGCCACATATGTACAACTCTTACTCCAATAGGCAATAATTGATTGCTACACTAAAGATTTTACTGTTACACACTCCTAACACCCTAGGAGTGCTTACAATCAAAGAGGATCAAAATGAAATACAAATTGCCTCTATATAAGCCTCTCAAGAAGAGTACATGGGCAAGAAGATATGAAAGTGAATTTTAAGATTGGAGCTCTTGTAAGACTAGAAGACTTGGGAAAGATTATTCCTTCTTACAGAGATACTCAAGGATATAAAAGTTCTAAATCGATCAATCTCCAAGCCCTTATATAACTGTTAGTGAGAGAGCTAGCCATTACTTGTTATGCTCTACCGAGTACAGGCATGTAGACTATAAGGTTCGAGCATCGAAAACATCCCAACGGTTGAAATTGAATTGCCTGTTGTAAATAATATCATAAGTTTGGGCATTAGATATAGGCAACCAAAAATTGTGCTGAACAACTAATCCCAAAAAACTAAGAAAATTAGAGTTTATGGCCTTTGTGCTTCAAGTGTCCAAACCTAAGGGTTCGGCATATGAAGCTATTAGTAATCCTAGAGGTATTCTACTAGAGTTGAGCATCCAAATTTTAAAATTCAAGCATTGAAGTTAACAAAATAACTACCAGTTTACTACAACTTCAATCCACTAGTTTGACATCTTCTAATAACTTATCATGGATAAAATGCTACACCGGCGAAGGCAATTCCAAGACAAGTTTTAGTGTTAGTGAGAGCTCTAAACTAAGGATTCAAATGCAAATCTTTAATGCAAACAAAAAATACAGGCCTAAACCAATTAAGGTGACCTGATGATCTCGTGAGCCTACTTCAAGTCATCTTCAATTCTTCAAATTTTGTCCATTGATCCACTATCATGCCTCATCTTTAATATTGCCTTCATGTTCATTTATACTTGAAGCTTATGAATCGGCTTGATCTTTATTTCGAGCTCGGCTTGGTTACATGCGACACACACTCAATATCTGATTAAGATCAAATACAAAGTTTGTTCATTATCAAAACTATTAAGAGCAACAATCTTCTCCTTTTTGATGATGACAAACTCTCACAAGTATAAAATACATAATTTAGTTGGTTAAGATAATTTTTAATTTTAAAATAATTTAACAACTAGAATAATGCATAACATGGATAATGAATAAGAATCTTTACACTATATAAATTTTAACCATTTTTAAGCATGAATGTAAGACCCTCTACATTGTACATGAATCCATGAATGTTAACAAGTATAAACAACTCCCCCAATGTATAAGAATTTTGACAATTTTAAACACTCTCTTAAACAACTCCCTACAACAAACTATGCTTATAGCACATTCCTATAAACACTACTATAGCACACTCTCCCTTACTATGTTACCCTCCCCTTTTACTATAGCACACTACTATCACACACTCTACCTTTTGGCATCAACAAAAAGGGTCACATATAGGGAGAGAACAAAATAAAAATAATATATGAATCCATAACAATGTAAAGCAACAAGTAAAATCTACATCCATAGAAATCCAAGTAAGATCCATAAGAGTTAAAACATCCATAAACTTAGGTAAGGCACCAAAACACATAAACAAGTCACAAGCCACCAATTATTCACAAACACAACATCAAAACACAAGTTCAAACCAAAAACCATAGAAGGGAACAAAACAAGATAAAAAATCTCTAAGAGCTTAGCCCCTACCCAAACCAGTCCATGAAAGTGGTTAGCATCCCCTCCAGTTGATCCAGACTCTCCATGGTCTATTGGGAGTCTGGGACCCTATGGTGAGAAGATCCATGGTCTGCTAGTACCCCGTAGTGGCTGTCACCTTGAGACAATCTAGCCGCTTAATTAGCTCATCTAGCCTATCATAGATGGATCAGTGAGAAGATCTAGCATCCTCATCCTTGAGAACAACATGAGCCTCAGCATCTACTCTATTAGTGCAAGCAGTAGTGGGGGCAACCTCTTAGACTTAGCTTGGGGTGGGTGCTAGGTCTCTCATCCAAATGGTGTCATCGTCCTCCTATGGGCTAAACCCCATGCGGTAGAGAGAAGCTAGGGTAAAAGTTTGTGGAGGGGTAAAATGATAGAGTGGATCTAGTGAAATGGAGACTACCTAGAAATTGTGAAGAATGCAATAAATGATGCTAGGGTAGCCAAGAACAATGATGGAATGTAGGATCTACTGGGCCAATGATGAAGAATGATATATGGAAGGTTGACTAGTTGCCCTGTTAGAAGGCAATACATCAAGAATAGCTCCATGTGAGACATCTCATCCCAATGCACACCATTCAGAAGGATAGTGTAGGAAAGAATTTGGTAGGGAACAAAGGAT
The DNA here is from genome assembly GCA_005019695.1 of Trichopus zeylanicus subsp. travancoricus. Classification (NCBI taxonomy): domain Eukaryota; kingdom Viridiplantae; phylum Streptophyta; class Magnoliopsida; order Dioscoreales; family Dioscoreaceae; genus Trichopus; species Trichopus zeylanicus. The sequence continues at coordinate 1,942,763 of RXID01022272.1, forward strand.
CTAAGAGGAAGGCGCTTAGAGGCCAAGGCCTTCATCATGCACAAGGCCAATGCATGGTTCTCCCCAAAAACCTTCTAAATAGTGTAAGATAATTTAAAGAAAAGTTCTACACTAGACTGTTGCTATGTGAAGGTGACCTCTTCCCATTCAATAGAGAGTCCTATGATCAATCCTAAGGTGTCAAAGTGAATGATCATCTCAGTATCTACATAATAGAATGTGTGACTCATGAGGCCATAATCAAAAAATATGTTCAAATAAAAGATCCACATCTCCTTCTCATTGTATGTCTCATGGGGGATACAATATCTAGCCACCCTTGGGCAATAAAGAGGGTGGAGAGATTAAGGAAAGCTAGGTCTACAAGTCTATAGGGCATCGAGGAATGATCCTAGCACTAGCCAATTAATCCCTAAAATGAGTAAAGCTATTCATGGAATTAAATTAGGGAGGGAATTGAGTTTCCTCATTGGAGGTATAAGGCACGAATTGCTTGCATTTGGAGATGGGGGTTTTGGCATGAGGAGGCATGCTAAAATCAAAGACGGATGCTTGAGGACAGAGAAGGAAGGAGAAGGAAGCTGCAGGGAAGCCTTTGGGACACTAAAGGAGCCGATTGAGGTTAGTGGAGGGCCAGGGAAGATGAATCGTGAAAGGGAAAGCATGGGAAATTGGGTGGCCAGCTAGGGTTGTAAGCCTGAAATGTCATGTTTAGACGTTGAACTAGCTTGTCTGGGCATTTGAAGATAATAGATAGACAAAAGATCTATTGTTAGTCATTCAATTAAACAACTAGATGTTTGAAGGATTCTTCAAGTGCCTAAAATGTCCTAGTTGGGCTACAAAGAACAAAAGCTGAGAGTGCCCAAGAAAAACAGATCTGAGTTCTACCACCAATCTGTCTTGGTCAGATGTCCGAACTAGATAGATAGAAAAATAATTTTGCAAAGAGAAATAAGGTTCATTAATCAATTTTGAAAATACTCAATCAAACCAACTAAGTGGTAAAACTCTAATTTTATTTAAATCAGAAAAATTGCACCTCAATCAAAGAACATCCAGTTAAAAAATCATCAAACACAAAATGAACACTCCCCCTTCCCATGATACTAGTAGTATGAAACTCAACTAATGCATATTAAGTAAACAACATTGCATTGAAGGGAAGTTAAAGGAGTTGGAAGAGATTGGATTACCTCATGAGATAAAATTCCCTTTGGAGGTTATAAAGATGTCATCCAATTTAGCTCTCTTCACAATCTATAGAGCAAAACAAATCTATCTATGGAAAAGGATTAGTAGCATAATATATTATCATAAATAGATTGATTATAACAAAAGAAGAAAAATCAAATGAAAGCCAAAACCCTACTTAAGCTAACTAAGCTAGAGGGTGATTAAAGGATAAAACCTTTGAAAAACAAGATTCATCCCTATATTAAAAAAGAAAGTAGCTTAAGTAGTGACTGATTTTGGAACCTAAACTTGTTTAGATTTCATATGTTTAGAAATCATGCTCTTTGGTACCCAAATTTGCTTAAGATTAGTACTTTTCCTAATTAGGCAACAAATGGAGGCATGCCCATAAAGGATACAATAATGGCATTTCAATTTTGAAAATTTTGCATTTTAAGCCTTTACAAAAGTAAATTTTGTTTCCTTGGATTTTGAAGATGAGATAAAGTCAAGCCCAGATTGATTCAAAACATTCTTTTGGTTTTTCAAAATCTCATTCAAAGTATCATTTCCATGAAAGACATTTTTAAGAGCCTTTTTCAAATCCAAGTTTTCTTTTGGAAGTTTATCAATAGTAGTTTTTCAATCACAAGCAATTCTAGATAATTTTAAGGCATGATTTCCTTTTCAAGATATTCCAAGTCCTTCTTGTGATCACAATAACTAGTTGATAATTTCAAAATATCAAATTCATTTTCAAGTGAAAGCAATTTATTTTTCGAAGATAGAGTATTTATGAAGCAATTTCTCATTTCTAGCATATAGGTCCTCAAATGCTCCTTCTAATTCTTTGAAATTTAAATCACTTACCTCATCCTCTTTATTTTCATAATTGTCCATGAGGCAAAGGTGGAGATTGTGATTTTCAAAGTCGTCATCCATTCTTTGACATGTAGAGTTTCTTTTGCTTTTCTTTTTTTGGCTTCTTCTTCTCTTGAGTCTGAGAGGATGGCTCTTTCATTCCTATTTTCTTCTTCTTTGAGTTTTTTCTTTTTCATCTTCTTGTCCTCTTTATCACCATCCATTCCTGATTCTTTGAGGCTCATCTCATAAGTTAATAAATAACCTATAAGTTCTTCAAGTGGGAGTGACTTGAGATCCTTTGCTTCTTGAATAGCCGTCACTTTTGGCTCCTTTAAGCTTAGCAAAGACCTAAGAACCCTTCTTACCGCTTCTTCATTAGTAAAAAAAATTTCCTAACAAATGTAGGCCATTCAAAATCTCTATCAGTCATGAAAGCATATCCGAAATGACGAAGTCATGTCAGTACAACTCTTGCTCTAATTGGCAAGAATCAACTCCTACACCAGATATTTTTTCTGCACACACTCCTAACACTGTAGGAGTGCTTATAATCAATGAGGATAAAAATAAAATATAAATTTCCTCTCTACAATATCCTTTCAAGAAGAGTACAAGGGCAAGAAGATATGAAAGTGAATTTTAAGGTTAGAGCTATTGTAAGGCTAGAGGTGTTGGGAAATCTTGTTCTTTCTCACAAAGATACTCACCAATATAAAAGTTATAAATTAAACAATCTCCTTATATACTTATTTGTGAGAGAGCTAGTCATTACTTGCTATAGTCTACTGAGTTCAGGAATCCAGACCATAAGCTTTGGGTGTTCAAAACATCCCAATTGTTGGAATTAAACTATCAATTGTAAACGATGATACAAATTCAAATGTTCAGTCATCAAACTTGGGTGTCCAAACTAGGCTGATTCAAGCAACCAAAAATTATATTGAACAACTGATCCTAGAAAACTTAGGAAACTAAAGTTTACAACCTCTAATCTTTCGGCATCCTAACCTAAGGGTTTGGGCATCCGAATTTAACCAAAGAACTACTATTTTGTTGCAACTTCAGTCCCCAAGTTTGAAATCTTCTCATAACCTATCTTGGATAAAATGCTAGGCTAGTGAAGGTATTCTAAGATGAGTTTGAGTGTTAGTCAAAGCTCCAAAACTAAGGATCCAAATGCAAATCTTCAACGCAAACAACAAATAAAAAGTCTAAACCAATTGAGCCGACTTGATCATCTCTTGAGCCTTCATCACACCATCTTCAATTCTTCAAGTTCCGTCCATTGATCCACCATCATGCCTCATCTTCAATATTTTCTTCATGTTCATTTACACTTGAGGCTTCCATATGGGTTTGATCTTTATTTTGAACTCGTCTTGGCTACAAACTACACATGCCAAGATATGATCACCAAAACTACAAAGGACAACATAAGTTTCAAATAAATTTATGGATAATTGTGATTATTTTCTTATAGATATCGATGAAATATGGACAATGTCTTGTATGACATCAATTTTGCACTATTTTGTGATATGATAAGATACAAGGAGTTATTTTTTAATTTTTTTCTCGAAAAATTCAAACCAAATTATAATTTTATAAATTTTAAGAGCCTTCTTGCAAAAAAAAACTTATTTATAAAGTTTTAAAACTTTCAAGATCCTTTTTGCGAGGCTTATCTATGAAAAGTAAAAGTTTTAAGGGTTTATTTGCAAATAAAATTTTTGAGATGTTTATTTGCAACAATTCTATCCCAAGGATGTATTTATAAGAAAAAAATCTACATAGAGATCTTTTTGTAGTAATTTATTCAACCTATGAATCTATTTGTAAAAATCTTATATTTTTATTTTAGCCAATATTTTTTGGTGAATGTTTTGCCCAATTTTTATCCAAATATATGATTCGCTCATCTTATTTGGGCCAAATTTAGCTTGCGACCAAATTTCCCCACAATTCAAGTTTGAATTGAGCTAATTATTTTGGTCAAATTTGATTGTAATTTAAGTCTAATTGAGGCCCTTATTTGAGTCATAATTTAGTGGCATTTAAGCCTCTATTTTGGCTAAATTTTAATTAAATTTACTTTTAGCCAATATCAATACAAACAAAGTGCCCCCTTCGCATCCTCTTCTCAAGTTTTGACAAGAGGAGAGGGTGTGAATGATTTTAGGGTTCTAGCCCCTACACTTGTGTTCTAATTTGTTTTACCATCCGAGGTAGATTTAATTTGCCACATAAAAATAGACTATGATTGACATGTAGATGTGACCTAGAATGCTATGCAAAATAAACTTTGTTTGTCACTAGAAAGTGGACTTAATTTGCCATGAGAAAGTGGACTTGATTTGCCATGTAAATGCATATTGGATGATCACAAAAAATTGACTTAATTTGCAGTGTGAAAGTGGATTTGATTTGCCACATGAGAGTGGACTGGACTTGACACATGAAAGTAGACTTGATTCTTCACATAGAAATATGGTTGATTGCCATATGAAACTAGATTGAATTTACCATGTGAGAGTGGACTTGACTTTCCATGGGAAAGTAGGCTTGATTTTCTATATAAAAGAAGGCTTGATCACCATGCGAAAGTTGATTGAATTGCCATGTGGAAGTGAACTTGAATTGCTATCTGAGAGTGGATTTGATTCTGCATATAAAAGCGGGCCGATTTGTTATGCGGGGATGAGTTGGATTTACCACATGAGAGTAGATTTAGTTTATCACATGGAAGTTGACCTGATTTTTCTTGTAGATGTGGGTTTGATCACCATGCAAGATGGATTAAATTTATCATACAAGAGTGGACTTGATTCTCCACACAAAAGTAGGTTGATTTGCAACATTGGAGAGAGTTGGGTTTGCCACATGAATGTGAACTTGATTTGCCACTTAAATATAGACTTGATCACCACATAAAATGGACTTAGTTTTCTACATGGAAATAGACTTATTTTGCCATGTGAAAGTGGAGTTCAATTGCCACATGGAAGTGGACTTATTTATCATATAAATGCTTATTGCCACACAAGATAGACTTAGTTTGCCACGTGGTAGTGGACTTAATTTGCCACACAAGAGTGAACATGATTTGCTATAGAAAAGTGGGCTTATATAGCCATGTAAAAGTGGGTTTAATTTGCCATGTGAATATGGGCTTGATTGCCATACAAGATGGACTTTATTCGCCATATGAAATCTGTCACATGGAAGTGGACTTAATTGTCATGTAGATGTGGGCTTGATTGCCACACAATATGGGCTTTGGTTTAGTATACCACATGAAAGTGGAATTTATTTGTCATGAGATATGAGCTTAATTTCCTTGCATAATGGATTCTATTTTCCATGTAGAAGTGGACTTCATTTGCTATGTGGAAATTGACTTGGTATAGCATGTAAATATAGGCTTGATCACCACACAATATGGATTTTTTTGCCATGTAAAAGTGGAATTAGTTTGCTATTTAAATGTGGGCTAGTTCACCATGTAAAATGGACTTTAGTTTACCATTTAAATATGGGCTTGATCACCTCATAAAATAGATTTTAACATGGCTAGTTTCCAAAGTTACTACTTTGATTTTGCCATGTTAGAGATAACATGTTCAGCTTTGCAATCCTCATAGATGATGTATTTTAATTTAACATTTTATAGGTAATCTATTTGATTTTACCATTATAGAGGTAATGAGCTTGATTTCACCATATTGAAGGTGGTGCACTTCTTTTATCATTTTAGGGCAGCATATTTGATTTCTGTACTATACAAGCGGTCCATTTGAAGTCATTGTTAAGAATTTCATAACTTTAAATTTGATTTGTTAACTATGGAATCAATAGTAAATATCATACATATTAGTTTCTATTAAATAACATGATGATAAATATCTCTTAAATATTAGGGGAGAAAATTTTACTTGCCCACAATTTTTCAGGTTAGGAAAGAACCTTTTGTCATCTTTTTCTTATATTTTTGATGTCTTGGCTATTTGCCCCCTTTGTGAGCACTTGATGAGGAAACTTGATTTTCTTATTTGTTACCTTTTGATGGTGGAAATAAAAATATTACTTGGTGTTGGCTTGATGAATCAGTTGTTCACTCCAAATGCTTCAGCACCATGCTTTTCCTAAGCAGACTCCTCAAGATCACAATCCACTAGGTCATCTTTCCATCAACCTGTGAGAAGAAAGAACCCTAAAGAAGACTGTTGGGAGCTCCCCGACAGTGGTCACTCCAACATCAATTACTAAAAAAAATTAAAGAATAGATCTAAGAGATTGGCACTAGTCCTTTAGCTTAATGAACACTCTGATATTTATAAGGTGCAAAGGCGATTGGGAATATCTAAGATCCCTTGATCTCAATCATGATACCTTTTGGGTTTTTCATAGTAGATTATTGAGAATGTTGGATCCCTTGGGATTGTATTCTTGAGCATTAGATATCCGCAAATGCTCATATTACCAATTGAGATATTAATACATGATGTTATTGAGCTTCGTGTTTCACCTCAAAAAGATTTTTACTAGGTTTACCTAGTTGTAAATACCTTGGTGATGAGCTTATTTTGGAACCTTAGTCATTCCCATAAATGGCTCGATTTCCAAATATCAAATCTTGCTTTTTAGCCTAGCTAATTTTGTTTGGTGTATCACGAATGCCTCCTAACTCCAAGCATTAACTCCCTGATTTGGGGTGTTGAGTTAGTTTGGCCCCAACAAAGTTAATGTTTTGCTTTGGAAATTAAGCTGCCTTCTCGATGAATCATGTGAAATTATCAGGGTTCACTCCTTTTTAAAATGACGATACTAAGTGATCGATTTTGCTGAGATGTCATTCAATGCTATCATGTGTCCCTCATAATTTGGGAGATAAATTTGAAATCTAAACTTTTGGCATTCAATGGCTTGGATTGGGAAACACAAAGGCCATCCGTTAACTCAGCAAAGGGTATATATGTATGCATGCCCCTTCATCCCCAACCTCTATCTTGTGGATCTCTGATTTTTAGCATGCTTGCTAGCAACTCCTCTGCAATGGCTTCCTCAAGTTCTGCTCCCACCACCGGCAAGGTGATTTTGGGGTCTGCAAACACTATAGCCACCGCACATGCTCCCATTGCTGTGACATCTATCCTAGTGCTATCAGGTCAAGTTTCACTATTTTCCATGGTGGCACTCTAACCTCAGAAAGGGTGGCCGCTTCTACCAGTCCTCCAACATAGGTAAGTCTACCCCTAGTTCTTAAAACACCAACAGATAAACATTGACCACCACCTCAAAGGCCACCCAATTTCCCAATGGGCCAGCATGGCGTTCTTTGGCAATCATTTCTTTATTTTGATTTGGTAAGTAGTGTGTTCTTTAGCATGACCTTTAGGACTTCAAGAGAACTTTGCAATTTTAACTTGGTCTTCATGTGAATAGGTGCAGCTATTTCAATCCAGCCCAGCCTAACCTATAACTTCTTAGTCATAGGTCCTAGTTAGCTCTCATTTATGAACAAGATTTTCAATAAAAAGGCAAGAACTCTCAAATCAATCTATCCAACTCTATCAAGAAGGAAGCACCACTCTGATGATGTAGGCCCTTCATCCCTAGCTTTAGTATGGTGCCCTCACTTAAGTGGAAGACTCAAATTGGTAAAAGTAATGGCTTGGACACTGATCACGAAGAGAGGAAGATGAGGAAGTGTGTGGTTTCATGTCCCTCACTTTTCACCAGAAGGGACACCGCAAAGCAAAGCTCAACTCCAACTGTTAAGGCTAGAGGAGGCAAAGCCCTAGTTTCTTCATCCTTGGCTTCTCCCTAAAGCAAGAGAATTGCCACATACACACCCCAATCATTGCCTTCAAGAAGGACCTCACTCACCAGAACTCCCTCAAAACATCAAGCTTGGGAGGAGTTAGCTAGCCTTAGCATCAAGGAGAACTTCAGCTCTAGTCTCCATTTACATCCAAGCTTTGTGATTAGTCAACTCTTTAGGAAGGGAGCTAAGGACTACACAAACATAAGTTATCCCACTTATTTTCTTTTTATCCTCTTTCATAAAGATGAGAATTTCCTTGATTTGTGGGCTAATGGCTAGTGGTAGTATTCTTCTATCTCATAGACAGAAAGTACTTCAGTCTTAGGAAGGTGGTACCAGACTAGAAGTCCAAGGGTGCTGCTATCAAGCAATAATGTTCCCCTCTTCCAATTATAGCTTAAGAGTCTTCAATTGAATGCTGAGGAGGAGAAGAAGAGGGTTGAAGATGAGAAGGCTATCATGTAATATGAATGGGATAGGGCTATGCAGAGGCTAGAAGAGCTCCAGTTGAACTCAAGCTATGCATTGGCAAAGGCTTTTGAATGAGGAAATGTTCCTCATTTCCTCTAGTGCTAAGGGTTCTTTGAGTTCTTGGAGTAAATGAGGAAGGTGGTTGTGGGGTTTCAGGTCGAAGAGGAGAATCTATAGCCCTAAACTCAACTATCCACCAACTCTTATGAGAAGGGATATTTATGCTGCCAACACATAGTGATTTGAACCTACTAACACTAGTTAAGGGTTGTCTATCTTGCAAGGATGTATGAAGAGTTGACTTCAGATGACCATCTCTATAAAGATGGCTCTAGCTCGGACTCCTCTAAGGAGTGAAATTGTACCCTTTCTTGTAATTTGACAAATATCAATCAAAAAGTCTTTGTTTGTCTTTAGGACAAGTGTTGGCTTACATTTCTTTGAATGTCAACCATGGTAACAATAATTTGATGAGCTTTTGCTTAACTCAATTGAACCACTCACAATTTTATTAGAAGCCAAACCTTAATTAGTCTTTGCCTAAATCACAAGATGCCTCATCTCAGAAGGCTTCAACAAGTTTTAACTCTACTTCAAACCAATCTTAATTTTATAAAGAACTTAATTCAACAATCGACACTAGCTCAAATTATAAGCTATGAGCTAGATTTGGGTTTTTTTTCCTAAAATATCAAGTCTTAGCTTGGTTTCTTTTTGAATATATTATGGCTTCATCCATTGAGGAACTCAACTTGGTAGTGACATTTAAATTATAGAAATGCTTCACCCAAGAATAAGTCTTGACTTGGATCGATAATCATTAAAAACTTGATTTTGTCTTATTATTGCCAACTTCTTTTGAGTTCTACTAGGTATGCTACATTCATCATGACTACTCTTGAGTGAAATCATATCACTTAGCAATGGGCTTTAGGTTGGCTCTTTCAACATACAGACCACATGATGGGAAGTTTACATGTTGGCTTACGTGTATGACCTAGAGCCAAGCTCTTGTTCCTCAAGTAAGTCCCTAACTTAGAATCAAGGTCTTTGAGTCTAAGGTAGGCGTGGAGCCTAGAGCTAAGGTTTTTTTGGCTAGAGTAAGTTCAAGACTTAGGGTCATGTTCTTGTGCTTTTGGTAGGCATAGTGTCTAGAGTTGATGTGCCTCAGGTAAGTTTAGGATTTAGAGCCAAAGTCTTGTGCCTTAGGTAGGCATAGAGCCAAGAGCTAAGGTATTATGCCTCAAGTTGCCATAGGGCCTAAAGCTAAGGCCTAATGCCTTAGGAAGCCATAGGGCCTAGACCTGAGGTTTTATGCCTCAAGCAAGTATAGAGCCTAGAGTTGAGTTATTATTACTCAAGTAAGTTTAGGATTTAAATGCCTCAAGTAGGCATAGTGCCTAGAACTAAGGTCTTGTGTCTCAGATAAGTTCAAGACTTCGAGCCGAGGTCTTGTACCTTTGATAGGAATAGCCTAGAGTTGAGGTCTTTAGACTTAGTAGTTTTCTTCCAAATTGATGGTTTGACATTACCAACAATAAGCTATCACATAGTAAAACATTCATGACTTTACTTAGAGAAAGAACCTCCATAGGTTGTGAATATGCGAGGTCCTTGGCAATGCTTTGCCATTTGGGTGTTCAAACTTTAATGCTCAAGGTGTCATGACTTGAGTGATTTAGTAAGGTCCTTCCTAGTTTGGAGATAGTTTCACCAAACTATGATTGACAAGGTTGGTGTGGTGAAGTACCCAATCACTTGGTTGCAGTGTTTAGCTTCAAACTTGAGAATTATAGTATCAAGGCACCCTTCATTAGTATTCCACTACCCTTATGTGAGCCCTTTCTTGAACCTCTTGGAGTATGTCCTTCATAGCTTGATAGTTCACATCATTTGATTTTGGATTGTAACTTTTGGTTCAAAGTGAAGCAAGGCTAATCAACACATGTATGATATGTTTGACTCCATAAGCCAGCATAAATGGTGAATCTCCTATTGTTGTTCATGGTGTGGTTTGGTATGACCATAAGACTATGCGGCAGTTCCTCAGCCCTAGCTCCCCTTTCCTATTCAAGGCACTTCTTTAGCCCATTTAGTAAAATTTTGTTCATTATCTTAGCCAAGTTGTTTGACTGGGGCAATGTTATTGAAGTGAATCTGTGTTCAATGTAAAGGCTACTACAATATTCCTTGAACTTTGAGTTGTGAAATTGCTTTCAATTGTCAGTGACCAACTATGGGAGCCCAAATCAACAAATGACATTTTGCTAAAGAAACTTCCAAATCTTTTTCTGAGTTATTATAGCCAAGGGTTCAACTTCTACCCACTAAGAATTTTCTCTATCCCTAAACTAGTGGAAATACGCCTAAGATATCCATTATATATTGGTCAAAGGTCTAAGCTATCAACATTCATCTATCTTAGACTAATTGGCTATGTGAGCTCAAGTCTACCTTAGTTTGGTTTGATTTGACTGAATAATTAGTAGACTGGGCTTATGCTAATTGTCCACAATTTGATAATTGATGGCCTTGCTTGACTTGTGTCGATTAGATTTTGAGGTGTTGTTGATGTCTTTGAGCTTGTTGTTGACTAACCTTAATTGATTTTAACTTGACTCAACTCAGACTTAGTTTTGGTTCTCATCTAATTCAGTTTGGTTTAAAATTTAGACTTGATTTCTTTTTAAGTTTGCTTTGATTTAATTCTATGTTCAGAACTTGATCTCAATTCAAGTCTGACTTGGTTCAATTTGATACTCAGAACTTGATTTTGATTTAAGTCTGATTTGATTTAGTTTGATATTAAGAACTTAATTTTGATTCAGGTCTGATTTGATTCAATTTGATGTTAAGAACTTAATTTTGATTCGTCTGATTTGATTCAATTTAACTTGGGTTAGGTTTGACCTATTTAATTAATTTGAATTGAACCTTGGACTTGACCTTATTGGATATTGGATCCAACCCTGATTGGATTCTTATTAGATCCTTACTGGATCTTGGATCCAATCCTTGATGGGTTCTTATTCGATCCTTAATCGATCTTGATCAATTTTAGGTGTGATTCCTTAATAGGTTCAAGTTTAATCCATTAATAGATTCAGGTTTGACCCATGCTGGACCCTTATTGTGTTTGGGTTTGATCCCTTAATGGATTCGAGGTTGAACCATATTGGACCCCTAATGGGTTCAAGTTAGATCCCTTGATGGAGTCAAGTTTGACCCATGTTGGACCCTTATTGGGTTTGTGTTTGACCCCTTATTAGATTTAAGTTCAAACCATATTTGACCCATAATAGGTTTGGATCCAAGTTCAAGTTGGTTTTAGTTAGGTTCAAGTTCAACCTAGTTCTAGTTCAAGCTTGACCCAGGTTTGGTTTAAGAATGACCTTATTCTAGTTCAAGTTTGACTTGGTTCAAGTTCTAATCTAGTCTTCGGCCTAATTTGGGTTTGAGTTTGCATTTAGTTTGATGCAATTAGGATTTGGTTTGAATTTAGTTTCACTCAATTTAGGTCTAATCTAATTTAACTTAGATTAATCTAATTTGAACACGATCAGTGTTTGGGTCGAAATTGATTTTGATTTTGGTCAACTCAATTTGAATTTGGTCCAATTTAGTTTGAGTTTTAGTCTATTTATTGGATTGATTTAGGTCCATTTATTGGTCTGTTTGAGTTAAATTGGCTTAATTTAATCAATTTACTTAATTTAGCTAAATTAGCTTAGTTTTAACCTAATTAAGTCAATTATTTAAATTAATTTATTTAAATTAATTTGATTAATTAGAGGCTCCTCAGGCTATATATTGATCAAAATGACTTTTGGTGAGCCCACATGCTGATTTTAAGTTGATTTGACTTTCAGACGAGCCCACAAGCTTAGCTTGAGTCAACTTGACTTTCAAGATAGCCAGCAAGCTGGCTTAGTCAATTCACCTTTCTAGCTAATTTGCAAGCTGGTCTTGAGTCGATTTAATTTTTAGGTGAATTGGCAAGCTAGCCTTGAGTTGTTTTGATTTTTAGACGAGTTGGCAGGCTAGCACAAAGCTAATTTAACTTTTAGATGAGCTTGGAAGCTGGTCCAAAGCCAACTTGATTTCTGGGTGAACATGCAAGCTGACCGTAGATCTGAATTGACTTTTGAGAGAGTCCATAGTTTGGCTCTAGGTTTGAATTAACTTTTTGCCAACCCCACGCAATGGTCATATGTCTGAATTGACTTTTGGGCTAGCCCACGAGATGGTCAAGTGAACTTGCGAGCTGGCCCTACTTTTGAATTGACTTTCAGGCTAGCCTGTGGACTAACCCTAGGTTTGAATTGACCTTCAAGCTAGCATAGGCTTGTCCTAGGTCTGAATTGACTTTTTGGGGTGCGTGCGTGCTTCCTCTAGCTTTGAATGATTTTTCTGCAAGCCCACAAGCTTACCCTAGGTTTAAATAAACTTTTGGATAAGTTCGCTACCAATCTTAGTCCTAAGTTAACTTTTGGGCAAGCCTACAAACTGGTCCTAGGTTTGAAGCCAAAAACACAAAAATCAAGGCAAGCAAATTTTTTTGCAGTAATTCCATTTTTAACTTCCTCTTCCTTTTTCCTTTTCTTCCACAACCTTTTTCCTTTTTATTTGGCTACCGCGCTTCCTACTTTTTATATTTTTATTTTATTTTCCCTTCTTCTTCCCTAAAATAGTCCTTTTTCTGCATCCCACCCAAGTTGCATCACCGCATCCATGGCCAGCCCTCTCTCCTCATCTTCTACCTCTTCAAATTCATGATCAGATTTGATAAAAAATAGCCAAATACAACCTCAGCTACCTAGATCTATCCTCCTATGGTAATGGGCAACATTAGCAACCACCGTGGCAGAATATAGCCAGAGCAAATGGCCTGTGGTGTGGGCCAGGTAGGTAGGCTAGAGATGACTATCTTTGTTTTTCTTGTGAGCAATCATCATCAAGGAACCCCAGCCATCCAAGTGCGAAGGGGGTTGGCACAACAAGGAGAGGGAGTGGGCGGATCTCCGATTGGGTAGTGGAACATCAGTGCAACATGGTCCCAATTGGACTTGGTTGAGATTCCAGTCAAACCCTAACTCTGTTCCAACTAGGACCTATGGTGGTCTAGTGTGGTGTTAAGGCAAAGTTGGTGCTAGGCTGGTCCAAACTTTAATTGGGTCAACCAAATTTGAACTGAACCCTAATTGGATTAAACCAAGTTCAAACAAAACCCTAATTGGGTTAAGCTAAACTCAAACTTAAACCTAAACCTAAACTAAGTGAAACCTGAACTAAAATCAAGTAGAACCTGAAGTAGGTCGAACATAAACTAAAACCAACTTGAACTTGAACTCAAGTCGATTATGGTTCAAACTAAAATCCAATAAGGGTCCAATAAGGGTCAAACCTGAACTCATTAACAAATTAAACCTAGATCCAATAAGAAACCATTAAGAATTAAATCTAAAATCTACTAAGGATCTAATAAGAACCTGATCAAAGTCAGATCCAATATCCATTCAGAATCTAATAAGAACCTAATAAGGGTTGTATCCAAGATATATGAAGAATCCATCAAGGAACCAATAAGGTTCAATCCAAGATCCATTGAGGGTCTAGTAAATGTTGCCCTTCATATTTGATGATGATCAAACTAAGATTTAACCAGTTTCATTAGCGATGGTAAGGTTTATGATTATCAATGATCATGCAAGCTCAAAAAAATACTCAAGATAAAGCCCATTGGATGATGAAGATGATGACTCAAAGATAAATAGGATGATATCTTAAAGATAACGCTTGAGGATCAAGATGAAAGCTCAAAGTATGCTCAAGATGCAAGATCAACTCCAAGGCTCATAGTTTTAGAATTTTCATTTATTTGTGTTGAGTCGAGGATTTGATAGTTAGTTTATCTAAGATTTTAGTGAACACTCAAACTTATCTTAGAATGCCTTCACAAGTCTATTATTTCTATTTAAGATCAGTTATTAAGTTAATGTCAAATGGGAACTGAAGTTGCAATGGACCAACAAGATTTTTTAGTAAACTTCAAATACCCAAACTTTAGAGTTTGGATGTCTAAATATGGCAAAAAAATCTCTGGTGATTACCTACATCTTAGAACACCCAAACCCCAAGTTTAGACGCCCAAAGTTTAGAAGTTGTAACTTCTAATTTTTCCATATACAATATTTGGATGTCCAATATTAGTTTAGCTGCCCGAACCTGGTTAGTTTGCACACCCAAACTTGATGGTTGGATGTCCAAACCCATGATATTAGTTAATAATGGCTAGCTGAAATTTGACTATTGTGATATTTAGACACTCAAACCTTAATGTTCAAATGACCAAACATAGAACAGACATCCAAGAGTGATTTCCAAATGGCTAGTTTCTTGCTCCAACAACTATATAAATTCTTGGAACATCTTTACGCAGTAAGGGAATAAAGTTTTCACATTCTTAGAGTAAGAATCCCCCTCGCAAAGCCTTCTAGCCCTAGCAAGAGATCAAACAGGCAATAGCTGTTAAATCCTCAAATGCCCTTATGCTCAAATATTGATAGGCTCTTATTGTAATTTTCAACAAGCCTTTTCTCACTTCCTTTCTCATTTCATACTCTTTATGATTATGAATTTAAAATCATTAAATTGTAAAGTGATGATATGTCCTTATTTAAGCCATGTAACCCCTTTCTTAAGTTAATCAATTATATCCTTTTTTCTTCATGTCTCTATTTTATTAGCTAGGTTTTCATTTTAGGAGGTTCTTGACAATTATCAGGGTAACTAACAACAGGGGGCTTGTGCCATTTGAAAGTCATGTTCTCACAATTCCTAATTGTACACTCAAACCACCTTAATTTTCATTTGTTGTTTTGAGTTTGCTCCTTAAGATCTTTAGCTATCTCAAGTGGTCAATTGTAGCTCTATAGGTTTAACACAAGACTCTATAATAAGGACAATAATTTGGATGATCCTTTTTATTTGCTTCATTTGTCCTTTGCATTTTTTAAATTGAAGGCCTAATTTTAGAACATCTTGAAATTTTTTACCTACTCTCTCTCTCCCTTAAAATAAAATTTCTTTCTGAGTCTTTGTTCGAGACCATTGGATAGTTGTATCTCTCTATCCCCCTAAAGAGTTAGTAATTTCTAAGATGTATCTCCACTCATGATGAGATGTGTCAATTTCTTTTGTTTATTTATTACGAATGCTACCCTCACATTTTAGAGGGCTCCCCTCATTTTGCTTTGTCTTTTTCTACTTTGAAGTTCTACAAACTAGCTAAGGTTGGTGGGCAAATCATGTCTATCCTTTTGACTTGTACAATAAAGCCTTAGAAAGTGTGGATGGAAGAAGCACTTAGCTAGCGTGTCATCCAATTCTTCCTTAATGGCTATATTTACAGGCTCGAATTAGCTTATAGATTGCTCATATCTGACGCTGAGGTTTCTCTATCATGTGATATAATCTAACATTGATTCCTTGTCACACTTTAGTGTTAAGATAAGGTCCATAATGGTTAGCTTATCACTAACTCCTCCAAACCTAATCCAAAAGGCTTCTTTCATTTGCAACCAAATTTGTATAGATTCTAATTGTAAACTAGCATAATACTTAAATGGTACCCCATTTAAGCTCGCTAAGGATTAATGAAGTAACAATTAGGGGTTATTACTCAACTCCCTGTAAAAAATAATAAAATGAGCTATATGTTATTCAGAGTAACCAATGTCATTAAATTATTTCAATTTAGGTATTGTATAGCCCTTTTAATTTGGTACTTGCTCATGATGACTCAGGTATGGTTTATCTACATATTATCCTACTTGCATTGTCTATCTTAGTTGAGCTGCTACCATTCATTGTGCTTATTATTTTATGTATGCTAGCAGCTCTATGTTACCAGAAACCCTTGAGATTAGTGATTGGACATCCCTTGCAGGTGTAGAAAGTACTTTCAAAAGGCCTATATTTTCATGGACTCATCTGCAGGAGGAGTATTTTCTACTACTCTTGCAACTTCTTGAGTTGACTATTGTGACTGCTCCAACTTGTTAAACTTTTGTCTTATTTGTATCATCATATCCATCAACTCCATGGCTTTCTTCTGAGGTTTATTCTTCTCTTCCTCTCCTTGTCTCAACTATTCTAGAAGTGCCTCTATAGTCATTTCCCCATTAGAGCCTTTGGTTATGAGTAAGGCTTCTGCTAGAACATTACAGTTTATGTCTATAGAATTAGGTCTTGATTTTGTGTGTTTTGGATTGAGGCTAACTTCTTTCATCAATCAGGTTGCCTCATTTGGGAGTCTACTCATAAAATGGGTCGCTATGCTTCCTTGTGGTGTGGTAATAATGATTCACTAATAAGGATCCCTTTTTCCTGAACTTCCTTATCTTCAAGCCTTATTCACACAACCTTCTTTTTTTGTTTGTCTGTTTGAGGAGTGGGGTCATAGTCCTTGTTGAAGTCATGATGAGATATAACTCTAACAATATGGATTATTTTCTTTTGTAGGATTTCATGCATGATTGTAGTCTTATGATAGTTCTTCTTATTTTTCTTGGTTATTCTCTTTTTAGCCATAGCCTTAAAGTGAGATTATGCTCCTTTTGATTTATTTTTACCCTTTTCAAAGTCATTAAATGGAGGAAGGAATTAATCATGGGAATAGTGATGACTAACTTAGTTGAAGGGTAGGCTTCTCCAATGGACAAAAAATCTTAGTAGCATTTCCTTAACTTGTGATGTTCAAGATAGGCTCTTCTTTGTGCATGCATATTTCTAGAATCACCTTTAGTATTCTCACTTTCTAGGCTCTTCTTTT
The DNA here is from genome assembly GCA_005019695.1 of Trichopus zeylanicus subsp. travancoricus. Taxonomy (NCBI): domain Eukaryota; kingdom Viridiplantae; phylum Streptophyta; class Magnoliopsida; order Dioscoreales; family Dioscoreaceae; genus Trichopus; species Trichopus zeylanicus. The sequence goes on from RXID01022272.1 coordinate 1,959,931, forward strand.
TGACATGTTGTCAATCAAATTTTGAGCATCACTAATGACCTTTAAGCATGTGTTGGCTTATCTTGAAAGGGTGTGTCATCAACAACTTTGGGGTTGACTAGCTTGAGAGATGTGTCATCAATGGCCTATGGGGTTGATGATCTCAAAATCATCAATGGTTTCTGGGATTGACTAGCTTAATGGGTATGTGATTAACTACATTTGGGGTTGACTAGCTATAGGAATACATCATCAACTACTTCTAGGATTAACTAGCTTGAAGGGCATGTCACTGGACTGATGAGCTTGAGGGGCACATCATCAATTGCTTCTGAAGTTAACTAGCTTGAAGGGTGTATCATCAACTACTTCTAAGGTTGACCAGCTTTCACCAACTACTTCTAGGGTTGGCTAGCTTGAAAGATGTATCATCAGCTACTTCTAGGGTTGGCTAGCTTGAAGGGTGCATCATGAACTATTTTTGGGTGAACTAGCTTGAGGGACACATCATCAACTACTTCTAGAGTTAACTAGCTCGAAGTGTGCATCATCAACTATTTTTAGGGTTGACTAGCTCGAATGGTGCACCATCAAATATATCTGGGGTTGATTAGCTTGAAAGATGTATTATCGACTACTTTTAAGGTTGACCAGCTCAAAGGATGCATCATCTACTACTTCTAGGACTAACTAGTCTGAAGGGTGTGTTATTTACTTCTTCTAGGGTTGACTAGCTCAAAGGGTATATCATCAACTACTTATAGGATTAACTAGCTCGAAGTGTGCATCATCAACTACTTTTGGGGTTGAATAGCTAAATGATGCATCGTCAACTACTTCTAGAGTTAACTAATTCAAAGGGTGTATCATCAACTACTTCTGAGGTTGACTAGCTTGAGGGATAGGTTATCAACTACTTTAGAAGTTGACCAGCTTGAATGGTACATCATCAGCTACTTCTAATATTAACTAGCTAAAAGGGCATGCCATTAACTAGTTCTAGGGTTGACTAGCTAGTATGATGCATCATCAACTACTTCTATGGTTAACTATCTCGAAGGGTGCATCATCAACTATTTCTGGGGTTGACTAGGTCGAAGGATGCATCATCAACTACTTCTATGGTTAACTAGCTTAAAGGATGCATGATCAACTACTTCTAGGGTTGACCAACTTAACAGGCACATCATTAACTACTTCTAGAGTTAACCAACTAAAATGGTGTATCATCGACTACTTTTTGGGTTGACTACCTCAAAGGTCTAGGGTTGACTGGCTCTAAGGGTGCGTCATCAATTGCTTCTAGAGTTGACTAACTCAAAGTGTGCATCATTATCTACTTCCAAGGTTGACTAGCTTGAAGCTTGCATCATCAACTGCTTCATACATTGACTAGCTTGAGGGGCACATCATCAACTATTTCTGGGGTTGAGTAGCTTCAAAGTGTGACCAACAACTTTGAGTATCTTAACGATTAGCTTCTTTAGTTTGGTAGCATCACCAATTGCCTATGGGGTTGGGTGTAGTTTTAATGTGTGGCTGATAGCTTTGAGTATGTTGGCAATTAACTTCTTTAATTTTGGAGTGGCATTACCCAAAATTATGGAGTTGAGTGAAACCTTGGGTGTTGTCAAAGTCTCTAGTAGCATGCCCAGTGGGACTTAGTTTCATCCAATCTAATTCCATTTGGACTAGCTTTGATTTGGGTCGACATTGCAATACCACCCATTGTTTATTGCCTTAGATTGTTGCTGAAGGCTTAGCACACCTCGTGGAACTCAATTTGACCCTATCCAGTTTGATCCAAGCTAATCTAGATCTGGTTTAAGTTAGGCTTAATATTCAAAACTCAATTTCAATTTATAATTTGATTCAGTTCGATGTTCAAAACTCAATTGAACTGTGATTTGCTAACTCCTTTTTGAAAGATGATAAGATGTCCTGGTTTTGGGTTTAATTTGATTTGATTTGAAATTCAGACTTTTTCTCAGTTTAAGTCTAATTTAGTTTACTCTTCAAAACTTGGCCTAGACTTAGATCTGATTTGATTCTATTTAATGTTCAAAGCCTGATTTGGATCCAGTTTTATTTGATTTAATTTAATATTCAAAACTCAATTTTGGTTTAGGTCAAATTTGAAATTCAATTTGAGCTACTTTAATTTCATCAGTTTGTGTTAATTGATTTGGGTTGAGTGTCCTTAGACTATCACAATGACATTATGGTAGGCTTGCAAGCTGGCCATAAGTTCAAACTAGTTGTTGGACGAAACTATAGGCTAGCACTAAATTGATTTCACTTTTGGGTGAGACCACAGGTTGGCCCTATTTTGATTAGTTATCGAGCGAGATCCCAGGTAGGCCCTAAATTATATTGACTTTCAGACAAGATTGCAGGTTAGCCCTAAGTTGATTGGTTCTTGAACAAGACTATAGGTACACCCTAAACCATTTTGACTTTTGGATGACATCGCAAGTTGGCCTTAAATTATTTTGACTTTTAAGCAAGACTGCAAGCTGCCCCTAAGTTGATTGATAATTGGGTGAGACCATAGGGTGGCCCTAAATTAATTTATTATGATGTTTTATTATTATTTTGTTATTATTCTATTTCGTTGTTATTCTTATTCTTATTCTTGCTCTTGTTCTTTCTCTCCTCCTCATTGTCAACCCAAGAGGTTCTCCTCATTAATTTTTCCCTAGCATGACACCATGGTGATGAATGAGGCCGTAGGTGGCAACAATGTTGGTGGAGATCTACCCTCATATGGAGGGTTGTGGGTGGCCGCAATGTTGATAGAGATCCACCATCAAATGGAGGGCCACGAGTGGCCACAGTAATGGAGGAGATCCACCATTATACAAAAGGCCGTAGGTGGCCGTGGTGTTAGTAGAGATCCACCGTCATACAAAAGATTGTGGGTGATTGTGGTTTTGGTGGAGATCTACCATCATATAGAGGGCCCTGGGTGGCTGCAATGTTGGTGGAGATCCCCTATGATACAAAGGGCTATGGGTGGTCATGGTGTTGACAAGAAAAAGAGAGGCCCATGATGGGGTTCAGATGTCCGATTCTTTTAGATTTGATTATTCAAAATTGGGTTGATTCTTTCAGATTCAATCATTCAAACTTGGGCCATAGAGAATGTGTGGTGGTTGGTGGAGAGTTAGGCTATGGGTGGATACAAGGCTTGAGGAAGAGGGGGCAGTAGTAGCGATAGGTGTGAGAACAAAAGGACCTCATAGAGGGTAAAGAGAAGAGGGCATAATAGAAGAAAGGATGAATAAGGAGGTGAAATCTTACATCTTTTTGATCCCTTATGGGCACCTTCTTCCTCTCCTCCTAGATGATGAGATCTTCCTCAAAAACTTCTTTAATTCATGTAGAATTTGCCCAAGGATCACCTCTTAATTATTCTTTAATTCATGTGCCCTAGCCCCATCTTTTTAGGGCTTTGAAAAGATCTCCCATTTGAGTATTAGGATCTGATTAAGAGATTTGCTGAGTATTCTCTTGCCATGAATGCTATCTTTGAATCTTATATTGACATTCTCTGAGATTATACCTTCCTTATTGAAAAATTAGATTGATTTTGATGGATTTTGAGAAGAATTTCATTTTTGTTTCTATAGATTCATGACTAGACCAAAATCAGAAATACAACTACAGCTATAGTTTTGTGCAGTCAAACTATACTGGACGTCTAATTGCAACCAGATGTCTAACTGTGCGTTAAGGTTTGCATAATCAAATAGAAGCAAACTACTAATTCAAAACCAGACATTCGGTTATAACTCAGTTTAGCTTTTGGGCCCAATTTTGGTCCCAATATTTAGGCCACTCTTTTCACTTTTATTTGAGCCCAAATTTCTCAATAATTTAGATTCAAATTAAACTCAATTTTTTATTAAATTTGATCATGATTTAGGACTAATTGAGACTGACATTAGTTTCATAATCCATTAGAGTTCAATTTCATATTCTGACTAAATTTTGATTAAATTTTATTTTTTGCCAAAATTGACTCAGACAACTACCTCCTTTACAGCTATTTCACATGTATTTTCAGCAAAAGGAGTGGATGTGAACAAAAGTTTTAGTAATTGGCTGAATTAGCAAGTAGATGCTCGAGTCAATGCTAGTTAAACTGCAGTAATTCAAGGTAACAATTTATCTTCTAGAATGCCAAATTGGTGCATGAGCTTTGAGAGAAGTAACCATATAAAATGATGTTCTCCCATCTTTTTTGATTATGATGTTGGAAGAAGCAAATGATGTAGAACGTATGTGTTTGTACTTATTTGAAAGAAATTTTTTTTAGAGATTTCTTTTAGTAGATTATTAGTATATCCTTTCATCTTTGATTTAGGCCTTCAACTTGATTCAATCTATTAAAATTTAAGGATAATTTTGTCTCAGAATATTGTGCATCGCTAATCAACCTCCCCTAACACCTTTTTTCTAGTGCAATATATTCTTCAGAAACCTATTTTTCTACCAATTTTGATACTTTCAACATGTTCCTTTTGGCTAGTTACTTTATTTGACTTTGGCTTTGATATCAGATGCCTCCCAACTTTAATTTCCAAGGTTTACATACCCGTGGATGCCATTTGGGTGGTCTTTCTTAGGCTAGGTAAGTCCTAATTTTGACATGTGATCCCATTTTCTCACCCTTTCCCCTTTTTCTTTTTTTTTTTTTTTTTGACTTTAGCAATCTCATTCTCTTTGAAGATCCAAGATTTATAGGCTAACAAATGCCAATCGGTCCTTACTCTTCGAGTCTACCTCTCTTGGTTTATCTTTCCATATGAGATTTATCCATTTAGGACTTTATTTCTCATTGTTTATCTCGGGGGGGCGGGGCGGGGTCCGGGGGGTGATCTTTTACCTATAGGATGAGATCTTTGAGAGGTTATCTTTTGATCTTAGTACTTTTATTTTTAAAGTAACTTTCGTAATAGCGCTCTAGCTACTTGCATATTGGTCATCATATTTTCAATTTTGCATTCCTAAAGTTAACTTAGGGCATTGATGGGAGAGGGAAGTGCAAGGATTCTAACTCTACTATATTTCATCATCAACCATCCTTGCCTTCAAGCATCAACTTTACATTTTTTAAAGACCTTATCTCAAAGAAAGAAGGTAATGTACCTAAATACTAAGAGAATTTTTCATCATATGTCTCATTAAAAAGTTTACTTTTGCCTTGAGAAGTACAAAATACAATACTTGACTAGTCAATTTTGACTAAATATTCCATCATAGGCTAAATATTTGTTTGTTTTGTGCTTTTGAAGGTCATGCAAATATTTGACTCTTTCACAGTGTAGACTTGGCATAAGTAATCTTTTCCTTATCCATTAATTACTTTGGTATTAGAAGATAGTGTTACTTCCTTCTCAGCTGAAGAAGGTTGAGCACTTATGCTTTTATTGTTCTCTTTTAGCCCTTGTAGTGTTGGAGGTGAGGATCGCAAAATCTAGTTCTGAGTTCAAGCTAACATCCTGGGGTCTGCTATATATTTTGTTGATTCCTCCTTTGGTAAGTTATGTGTGGTCAAAACTAACATTTACCTAGCACTTAATTCTTGAAAGAATAATATTCTAGTTTGTGTTAGTGGGTCCTCTATTTTATCATCGAGATTTGACATAATAAAATTTGGTCTTTGCCATTGAGGCAAACTCAACCTTTGTCCCTTAGGTGGATTTGGTCTTTGCCCCAATGATAGGGAATCATTGCCCCATAAATGGGAGGTGAGTGGTTGACTCATATTTATGTGGACTCCTATTGTCCCTATGGTGATTGTTATTGACAAAGTTTATTGCAAATCTTTCACTGAGGATGAGAATGCAGATTAGGATAAGAGGGTCACCTGATGATGACATTTACCATTTTCTTGCAATAAAAAATAAATCATCAACTTTATTGCTTTTGATATGTGCTCATATTAACTAGGTTTCTCTACTTAAATGAGAAGTCAAGTCGTACAAGACATGCCATAATTTGTGGAATCCATTTTAGCAGCCTGGGAGTAGCAGAGACTCCAAAGAGTGATCTCAATGCATAAACCAAAGTGTGTTTTAGTTTGAAGTGCACAATCAAATGTTATGGGAATATTGACTTCCAACAGTACAAGTTTCTATTGTTAATTATCCCAACAATTATTAGGAATCTCCTAATATAAGAAACCTAGCTTATAAAATAGAGATAGAAAAGAAAAAAGAAAGATTCATTTGATTGATTTGAGGGAGATGGTACATGGCTTAAGCAAGGGCATACTCTCACTTTATAATAAATTTCAACATGAAATTATGAAAAATATTAGAATAATAAAAGAAAAGATAAAGAGTAAGAAAGGAGGATTTGATGTGCGCTGCTGTCCTTGCTTGCTAGACCATGTGATGTCCAACTTGGATAGGTCTCGACTCAGTCTTCGGTGGGTGTTGATAAAGTATTAATGGGTGAGGCTGACTGCCATGGCTTATATCAAGAGCCTTTTAGACATGTTGTCTATCAGATTTGGAGCATTACTAAAGACCATTGAGCATGTGTTGGCTTAGCTTAAAAAGTTGCATCACCAACAGCTTCTGGGGTTGATAGCTTGTGAGGCATATCATCAATAGTTTTTAGGATTGACTAGCTCAAAAAGCACATCATCAATGGCTTCTAGGGTTGACTAGCTTGAAGGGTATATCATCAACTGCTTCTAAGGTTGACTAACTTGAGGGACATGTCATCAACTATTTATGGGGTTAACTAACTCGAAGGGTGCATCATCAACTACTTTTGGGGTTGACTAGCTTAAGGAGTGTATCATCAACTCCTTCTAGTGTTGACTAGCTTGAGGAGTGTATCATCAAGTCCTTCTGATGTTGACCATCTCGAAGGGTGCATCATCAAATACTTTTATGGTGGACTAGTTTGAAGGATGCATGATTACCTACTTTTGGTGTCAACTAGTTTGAGTGGTGTGTTATCAACTGCTCTTAGAGTCGACTAGCACAAAGGGTGTGCTATCAACTGCTTTTGTGGTTGACTAGCTCGAATGGTGCATCAGCAACTACTTCTTGGGTTGACTAAATTGAAGGAGTCATCATTAACTACTTCTAGGATTAACTAGCTCGAAGGGTGTATCATCAAATGTTTCTATAGTTAACTAACTCAAAAGGTGCAATCAATTGCTTCTAGGGTTAAGTAGGATGAAGAGTATGCCAACAACTACTTCTAGGATTGACTAGCTCAGAGGGTGCATCATCAAATGCTTTTGAGGTTGACTAGCTTGAGGGATGCATCATCAACTACTTTGGTGGTTGACTAGCTCAAAGGGTGCATCATCAACTACTTTTGGGATTTACTTACTTGAAGGGCATATCATCAACTAATTCTAGGGTTGACTTGCATGATGATGTGTTATCAACTACTCTTGGGTTGACTAGCTCGAAAGTGCATCATCAATTTCTTAAGGGATTGATTAGCTCGAAGGGTGCATCATCAACTACTTCTAGGATTGACTAGCTCAAATGGTACATCATCAAGTGCTTCTACGATTGACTAGCTTGAAGGGTGTGTCATCAACTACTTCTATGATTTACTAACTCAAATGGTGCATCATTAACTACTTTTAGGGTTTGATAGCTTGAGGGGCACATCATCAACTACTTCTAGAGTTGAATAACTGCATCATAACTACTTTTAAGGTTGACTAGCTCAAAAGGTGCATCATCAACTACTTCTAGTATTGACTAGCTTGAAGGTTGCATCATCAACTACTTCTGGAGTTGACTAACTTGAGGGGCATATCATCAACTACTTTTAAGGTTGACTAGCTTCAAATTATGGCCAACAACTTTGAGTGTATTGGCAATTAACTTCTTTGGTTTAGTAGCATTACTGACTGCTTATGAGGTTGGATGTAGCTTTAAAGTATGGCTGATAGCTTTGAGCATGCTGGTGATTAACTTCTTTGATTTTGAAGTGTTATTACCCACTACTTGTGAAACCTTAGGTTGTCGCCAGGGCTCTGGTAGCACACCTAATAGAACTCAGTTTGAGCCAATCTAATTCCATTTGAACTATCTCTGATTCAAATCAGGATGGCAATATCACCCATCATTCATGGCATTGGAGTATTGTTGAAGACTTAGCACACCCAATGGGACTCAATTTGATCTTGTGGGATCAATTTCAGTAGTCTGGGATAGCGGAGACCTTGGGAGCAACCTCAAATCACAAATCAAAGTTTATTTTGACTTAAATTGCTATCAGGTGTTATGGGAATATTGACTTCCAATAGGCATAAGTCTCTATTGTTAATTACCTCAATAATTATTAGGAACCTCCTAAAGCAAGAAATCTAGCTAATAAAATAGAGACATAAAAAAGAAAAAAAAACATTGATTGATTTTAAGAATGGATACAAGGTTAAAGCAAGGGTATATCCTCACTTTATAACAAATTTCAACATGAGGTTATAGAAAACATAAAAGGAATAAAGAAAGATAAAGATAAAGAAGGAATGGAGAAGAAGCTTTGATATATGTTGTTGCTCCACTCCCCTACGCTACACCATATGACATCTGACTCAGATTGACTCGATCTTTGATAGATATTGATGGCATTATCTAATGGAACATGGAAGGAAATGGGAGAGGTTTGAATTATTTCTAATATCTTTGAGCATTGGTGATAACTTTATTTGGTTTGAGGAGCACATCATTAATTACTTCTAGGATTAACTAGCTTGAAAGGGTGCATCACCAACAACTTCTGGGATTGACTAGCATGAAGAGTGAGTCACCAACTACTTCTAGGGTTGATTAACTTGAAAGGGTGCACCATCAATGGCTTCTAGGGTTGACTTGCTTATAGGGTGCATAATCGACTACTTGTGAGGTTGACTAGCCTGAAGAGTGCATTGTCAACTACTTCTAGAGTTGACTAGCTTGAAGGGTGTATCATTAATAGCTTGTGGTATTGACTAGCTTCAAGAGTGCATTGTCAACTACTTCCAAGGTTGACTAGCTCAAAGAATATATCATCAACTGCTTTTGGGGTTGACTAGTTTGTAGGGTGCATCATCAACTAATTATGGAGTTGACTAGCTTGAAGGGTGTATTATCAACTACTTTTGGGGTTGACTAGTTTGAAGGGTGCATCATCAATTGGTTGTGACATTGGCTATCTTGAAGGATGCGTCATCAATAACTTTTGGGGTGGACTAGCTTATAGGGTGCATGACTAACTCCTCCTGGGTTGACTAGCTTGAGGGGTGCATCGCAAACTACTTCTAGGTTTGGCTAGCTTAAAGAATGCATTATCAACTGCTTGTGGAGTTGACTAGCTTGGGTGCATTATCAACTGCTTGTAGGGTTGACTAGCTTGAAGTGTGACCAATGGCTTTAAGAGTATTATTGGTTGACTTCATTTGAGTAAGGCATTATGGCTTACTAACTAAACAAGTTTGAGCCTACCTTAGTTCAGTTTGAATTGAAGCATTGCTAATGCTTTTGGGCTGGCTTAGCTTTGAAATGTAGCCAATAGCTTTTGTAGCACACCCAACAAGACTCAGTTTCAACCTTATTTAGCTCTATTTGAACTAAGTATGGTTCAGATCAGGTTGGTAATATCGCCCTTTGTTCATGGCCTTGAAATACTATCAAAGATTTAGTACACCCAATGGGATTCAAATTGACCCAGTTTAGTTCTATTGGGACTAATATAGTTCAAGTTTGAGATAGACTTCAGTTTAAGTTCAAGGCATTTAGTTCAACTTGATTTTAGATAGGCTCAGCTTGGCTTGGTTCTAGTTTGACTTTGATTTTGCCCTTTTAGTTTGGACTTTATTTAACTCAATTAGGGTTTAATTTGAGCTTAGCTTAATCCAAATTGGATTGGATTTGAACTCAACTTGATTTTAAATTAATCCATCTTGAGTCTAATTAGTGTTGAGTTTGAGTTTATTTGGTTTCAGTTAGCTCAATTAGGATTTTTAGAGATCAGCTTGATTTGAAATTTAGTCTATTTATTTGATCAATTTAGGTCCATTTAAATCAACTTGACCTTTGTCTATTTGTTTTGACTAAGTTCAATTTCGATATGATTGAGTTACTTCATGTAATTTGGTACGAGGGTCCTTGGCTATTTATGATAATTTTTAATGGGCTTGTGATCTAGCTATAAATGTGCGAACCCGAGGGCTAGTTTAATTTGTGAGTTTGAAAGCTAGCTTAGAGGTATAGGCCCAAGGGTAAATTGGGTGCGAGTCCAAAGACTGTCCAAATGTGAGCCTAAAGGCAAAGTAAGGTGCAAGCCCAAAGGCTAGCTTAGATGCGAGCCCATACGCTAGCTAATGTGAGCATGAAGACTGACTAAGTGTAAGTTTAAAGGCTAACTTGGATGCAAGCTCAAAAGCTAGCTTGGTGCAAATCTGAATGCTGGCTTAGATGTGAGCTTGAAGCCTAGCAAAGTATGTGCTTGAAGGCTGGCTTGGAAATGAGCCCGAAGGTTGGCTAGGTGCGAGCCTGAAGGCTAGTTAAGTGCATGCCTGAATACTAACAGAAGTGCGAGCTCGAAGGCTAGTTTAGTGTGAGCCTGAAGGCTAGCTTGGATGTGAGCCTGAAGGTTGACTAAGTGTGTACCCAATGGCTAACTTAGATGCTAACCTGAAGGCTGGTTTAGATGTGAGTCCAAAGGTTGGCTTGGATATGAGCCTAAAAGCTAGCATAGATGCGAGCCTGAAAGCTGGCTAAGTACAAACTTGAAGGTTGGTTGGATGCAAGAACAAAAGCTGGCTAAATTACAAGCCCTAAGGTTGGCTTGGATGTGAGCCCGAAGGGTAGCTAAGTGTAAGCCCAAAAACTGGCTTGGATATGAGCCTAAAGGTTGGCTAAGATGCAATTGGGATTCACTATCTTTGAGGGGCCACATGTGGCTATAGTAGGGTCATGGGTTCGTCATCTTCATCATCATCTTCGAAGGACTGTGAGTGGTCATAGTAGGGTTATGGGTTCGCTGCCTTCACCACCATCTTCGATAGACCATGGGTGGTCGCAGCGATGTTGATGAAGTTCTGTCAATGCATGAAAGCCACGAATGGCTACAAAAGTGATGGCATAGGAATCAAGATGAGAACTCTGCTAGGCTCTCTTTCTTTTTGAGACAACTTTTTTTTTAGCTAGCAGCCATTCTCCACTCACTTTTTTTATTTTTTTCTATTCACTTGCTGCTTCTCCATTTCTTCCCATAATACAACACTTTATCTCCTTTACTTTTCTACCAATCCAACTTCTCCTTCACCCATCTCATGTGGGCTCCCCCTCCTTTCTATATTTTTCTTTAACACCCTTTTTGCTAGCCATAACTTCTTTATTTTTTATTTCTTTATATCTTCCCTATTTTTCCTTCTCCTCTACTTTCTTCCTACATCTTCCTTCTCTCCTTTCATCTTCTCTACTTCTTCCATAGTTGTGACCCTCACAGAATCTCATCACTCCTTCTATATTCCATCTTCCTCACCAAGACTTCTTTCTAGTAGTAAACTTTTCTTTCTTCCAGCTCATGGAGAACTCCATCCTCCTAGTTCAAAGTCATGGCCATCTACTTCTTCCTTAAGCCCAAGCCCAAGCTTGATCTGGTGACATATGGCCAAATCAGGCTCCTACTAGTGGTGGGTAGCAATGGAGGGTGATGAGGGCAACCTAGAATGAGGACAAAGGGGAGAGTGCAACATGGGCCAGTGTGGGTTGGAGGTGCGGGTAGGCTAGAGGCATTATGTAGCTCAATTCACGAGCATCAAGAGGATGGCTGTGGTGCAGGGGGGCAGGGCCATGGCGAGGTGTGGTGAGCAAGGGTGATGGTGCATGGTGAGGATGGCTTCATCAATGCAAAGAGGCTACTCAAGACTACATAGGGTGGTGAGGAGGCAGTCGACAGTGGAGGAGTGGGGAGAGATAGAAGTGTGGTTGTATGAGTAGGAACAGGAAGGAAGGTAGAAAAGGCAGAAGGGTGGAAGAGAACAAAACAACAATTAGATAAGGGTTTACCTTATTGTGGTTTCCACTTTCTTCCCTGCGATCGATTCGTAGTTGATCTTCCCCTATTTTCTCTCTTTCTCTGGCTGTTGATCTATCTCCCCTTCTCTGTGCAGGTCTTTGACTCTTTTTATAGGCTTTGAAGAGGATCAAAATCAAATCCCTGATTTATCCGACTTGAAATAATGTTGAATCCCGATTTGTAATAAGATTATATTTGATTGAATTTCTAAAATCTTGTGATTGGCTTATTTTGGAATGTTATAGTTTGTTATGATTATATTTCCATCTTTGTGAATAACCTATAATTCATTAATTAGTATTTGTTTCTCTCATGAAGAAATTTAATTTTTGTACCATTTCTGGATACTAGGGGGTTATTTGAATTTTTTAAAAAAAATTTAGACCAAAATATAATTTTATAAACTGCAGGGGCATTTTTTGCAAAAAGGATAAATTTCAATTTTAGGGTCCTTTTTTGAATAAAATTTGGACTTATTTGTAGATAAAATTTTTTGAGGGGCTATTTTACAAAAACAAATTTTCAGTGTTTATTTTCTGAAATTTAGAAAATTTTATGAATTATTTACAATATAAAATTTTGAGGGGTTTTATATAAACCTTAGATTTGTGGGAACCAATTTAAAATTTTAGAGCTTTCCAAGACTTTTCTACAAAATTTTCATTTAGGAACTTATTCACAAGAAAACTCCAGTCAGGAGCCCATTTGCAAAGATTTTATAATTTTCATTTTGGCGAAGATATTTGATGAATTTTGGGCCTGATTTTGGTCTAAATATCTAGCCCAATTGGCCTATTTTGATTTAAGCTCAGAGTTCCTAATAATTCAAATCTAAATCAAACCTAATTTTCAATCAAATTTGATTGCAATTTCAATCCAATTGAGACCCATATTTAGATCACGATCTAAGGGCATTCAATTCTATATTTTGAATGAATTTTGATTAAATTTGATTTTTGGCCAAAATCGACTCAAATAGACTCTCTTAAGTTCCATCTAAGCTAATCTTGGTCGAGTTTGAGTTAGGTTCAATATTCAAAACTCAATTTTAATTTGAGTCTAATTTGATTCAATTTGATATTTAAAACTTAATTGAATTGCGTTTGCTAACTCCTTTCAGAAAATGATGAGATGTCCCGATCTTGGGTTCAATTTGATTTGATTTGAAATTCAAACATGGTCTTGATTTAAGTCTAATTTAATTCAATGTTCAGAACTTGGCCTAGACTTAGACCTGATTTGATTCAATTGGACGTTTGAAACTTGATTTGGATCAAGTTTGACCTTATTCGATTTCATTTTTCAAAATTTGGTTTGAGTCAAGTTTGATTTGATTCAGTTCAATGTTCAAAACTCGATTTGGTTTGAGTCTAATTTGAAATTCAATTTTAGTCATTTTAATTTAATCGATCTGTATTAATTGATTTGATTTGAAAGCCCTTGAGTTACCATAATGACATTATGGTGGGCCTACTAGGTAGCCATCAATTCAAACTAGTTATTGGACGAGATTGCAGACTGACTCTAAACTGATTTGACGATTGGGTGAGACTGCAAGCTAGCTCTACATTGATTAGTTGTCAAACGAGACCACAAGCTAGCCCTAAACCATTTTGTCTTTCAGATGAGGCCACAAGCTTACCCTAAGTTGATTAGCTATTAGATAAGGCTGCAGGCTGGCTCTAAACTATTTTTGACTTTTGGACTAGAAAACTAGTAGACTCTAAGTTGATTGGTCATTGAGCGAGACCACAGGTTAGTCCTAAACCATTTTTACTTTCATGCATGACTACAAGTTGTTCTTAAATCAATTACTTATCACATGAGACCATAGACTGACCCTAAACTATTTTGTTAAGATATTTTATTATTATTTTCTTGTTGTTCTATTTTATTTTTGTTCTTGTTCTTATTCTTGTTCTTGCTCTTGTTTTCTTGCTCTCATCCTCATTGTCAACCCAAGAGGTTCTCCTTATCGATTCTTCTCCTACATGACATAATGGTGATGAACGAAGCTGTGACTAGGGGCAGTGTTGGTGAAGATCCATCATCATGCAGAGGGACGTGATTGGATGTAGTATTGGTAGAGATCCACCATCATATAGAAGGCCATGAGTGGCTACAATATTGGTAGAGATCCACCATCATACAGAGAGTTGTGGGTAGCTGCAGTGTTGGTAGGGATTTGCCATCATACAGAGGGCTGTAGGTGTCTATAATATTGGTAGAGATCCACTGTCATATATAGAGCCACAAGTGGTGGTGATGTTGGTCAAGATTTCTTGTCATATAGAGGATCGTAGGTGGTTGTAGTGTTGACAAACAAAAGGCAAGCCTGTGATGTGGTTCAAATGCCTGATTCTTTTAGATTCAATCATTTGAACTTGGGCTGCTGAGAACATGAGGTAGTTGATGAAAAGCAGGACTGCTAGTGGTTGTAAGCCTTGATGAAGAGGAGGAAGCAATAGAAACAGATGTGAGAACACAAAGACCTCTCATGAAGCAAAGAGAAGAGGGGACAGTGAAAGAAAGGATGAAGATAAAGATGAAATCTTACATCTTTTCGATCCCTTGTTGATGCCTTCTTACTCTCCTCCTAGATGATGAGATCTTTCTCAAAATCTTCTTCTTCAATTCAAACAGAATTTGTCCAAGATTCGTCTCTTATTTATTCTTTTGATACTTGATTTGAGAAAAATGGTAAGTGGCCTTGGCTTATCCCAACTATTCTTGATTTGATAATCAATAGTTATATACCTTATTGTCGATTAGATTTAAAATGTGACTAATGGCTCCTATGCTTGTGACAATTAAGTTTGATGTACTATTGATGGCTTTATGTTTACGTCAATTAACTTTCTTCGAATATATCATTTGGTTGATTGACTAGTTGAGTTCAAGTCTACCTTAATTTGATTTGATTTGAGAGAATAATTAGTGATTTTGATTTATGCTAATCATTTTTTATTTGATAAATGATGACCATTTTGGCTTGTGTTAATTAAATTTGAAATATCACTAACGACTATATGCTTGTGTCAATGAATTTTCTTTACACAATATTTAGTTGACTGACTAAATGAGTTCAAATCTACCTTAGTTTAGTTTGATTTGAAAAAAATATTAGCAGCCTTGACTTATGCTAATCATTTTTTATTTAATAATAAAAAGCTCTGAAGTTTGTTGTCAATTAGGTTTGAAGCATCACCAATGGCTTTACACTTGTGTTGATTGTGTTTGAAGTGTTACCGATGGCTTTATACTTATGTTGGTTAACTTTCTTTAAATTTGATATTTGACTAATTGACTAAGTAAGTTCAAGTCTACCCTAATTTGATTTGATATGAGAGACTAATTAGCGGCTTTGATATATGCTAATGGTTCTTAATTTGATAATTAAAATAGTTTTTGGCTTGTGTCGATTAAATTTGAAGTATCACTAATGGCTTCATGTTTGTAGTAGTGAACTTTCTTTGAACACAACTCTTAGCTAACTGGCTAAGCAAGTTCAATCTTATCTTAGTTTGGCTTGAAATGGTTAATGATCCTAACTTATGCTTACCTTCTTCAATTTAACAATCAACAACTTTTGTTTGGTTTATTGTCAATTAAATTTGAGGTATTGTCAATGACTTTGAGTTTATTGTCAACCAACTCCACTTGATTTGAACTTGAATCAATTCAGACTTTGTTTTGTTTCAAGTCTTGTTCAATCCAATTTGATATTCAAACTTGGTTTTAGTTAAGGTCTAGTTTGATTTGATTTGATTTAGTGTTCAAATTTGCATTCAAGTCAAGTCAAATTTGATTCAGTTTGATATTTAGACTTGATTTTAGTTTAAGTTTGATTTGAATCAATTTGATGTTCAAACTTGGCTTTCAATTCAAGTTAGATTTGATTCAATTCAATGTCAGGACTCGATTTTAATTCAAGTTTGATTTGATTTAATTCGATATTTAAACTTGATTTTGGTTCAAGTATGACTCTATTTGATCATGGATCTTGGATACAACCATTAGGCTTTTGTTGGATCTTTAATGAATCTTAGATGTAACTCTTGTTGGATCTGTATTGGATCCTTAATAGATTTTGGATTTAACCCTTGCTGGGCTCATATTGGATCCTTAATGGATCGCAAATCTAGCCCTTGTTGGGTTCTTATTTGATATATTGCCCTTTGGATTTTGATGATGATTAAAATAGAACTTAACAATGATTAGCATATATCAAAGATACTTTAAATTAGCAGTTTTGATATGAGACAATTTAAATTAGCAACTAATCTAAAGTATCTTTGATATATCCTAAAACTCATATGTGAGAGAATAATTAGTGGTTTTAACATAGTGACTTTGATTTGAGAGAATAGTTAGCAATTTTGATAAGCTTTAGGATTAGCAATAATCATCCAAGCTCAAGAAGGATCGATTCTTAAGATAAAGCTCATTAGATGATGAAGATGATGACTTAAAGATAACAAAGGATGATAATTTGAAGATGAAACTTGAAAATCAAGATAAAGCCTCAAAGATGCTCAAAGTGGAAGATCAACTTCAAGCTCATAAATTTACCTTTTTATTTTATGTTGAGTCGAGGATTTGATAATTAGTTTTGCTTGAGTTTCTGATCAACATCCTAACTTAACTTGCAAATGACTTACCTTTTATCCAAGATAAAGTTTTGAGTTGGTATAAAAGGTGTTGAAGTTTCAAATCATCTAGTACAAGGTTTACTCAAACTTTATGGTTCAGACTCCCAAACATTTTTGAAAATCATTTGGTTTTACTGATAGCTTCAAATATCTGAACCTTATGGCTCGAATGCCCAAGTTCTTGGACAGAGATTTTCAGCCTCTATTATCTATAATTTTGGTTATCTACCCTTTACTTCAACCACCAAAAGTGGAGGATCTGGACACCCAAACCTATGTTCTGAGCTACCAAACTTGTGAGAATAAAATATAATGGCTAGTCTTATTTAACCATTAGAATGATTTGGATGACCGAATGTTAGTTATGGATACCCAAGCTCAGCAAAAACTGGCCAAGGGTGATTCTTATTATTTAGATTTTAGCTCCAATGCTTATATATTGGTTTGGGACTTCTTTACTTAATATAATATCTTTAGAGCAATATCCAACTTCCCCAAGTTATCTAGCCTCAACAAGAGCTCAAATAAGGTTTAACTTTCATATTTTTATTGCCCTTATATTTCAATTCTTGAGAGACTCTTATTGTGAGATTTTTTCTTTATTTTTTAAATTTGTATTATTGTAACTTCCTAGGTTATTAGGAGAGGATTAAGTACTCTTCTAGGTTTCAGAAGAGTGGTAAGAGGTACACCAATTGGCTCTAGTATGAAGTGACACTCGCGGTTTGTGAGGTGATGTAAGGGTTGGGTTTTATCTAAATAAAGCAACAACTCTAGTGAAGAGTTTAAGTTCTCAAAATTGAGACAAAGGCTATGGAATAGACGTGATTAGTATGAACCACGCGATTTACAATATGTCCATTTCTCCATTTATCTTATGCATTTAAATTTGATATTGATTGAAAATTATCTTATATATGATTGTGAATTAATTATTCTCACATAATTTAATTTTTTTACTAAGCTTAATTGAGTTTTGATTATTTACTTGTACTTGAAGTGCTTTTTGATTTTAAACCAATGAAAATTTATTTTAGTATTAAAAAACTCATTTCACCTCCCTCTTAACTTGCCTATTTGAGCCATAATTCGTATCAGAGTCTTATACTCATGCTTTTGCTTTAATAACCTTGAGTTTTGATCAACTTTATTATGGCAACCTTCGTTATTTATCATTTTGTCAAGAAGGCCAGTCTATTTTTTGTTCACTATATTTTGATAAAAAAATTTCAACCAGTGAAAAACTTATATTCAAATTTTTATGAAAGGCATTGGTTTTGAGGTTTGGAATATAGTAGAAAATAGATACTCCCCACCCACCAAGTTAATTAATAGCATGAGGATTCTAAGACTACCTCAAGAGTGGAATGAAAATGAAAAGAGATTGGATTCTACTAATTCCATCACCGCGAATATTTTCCATTATGTTCTCAATGAAAATGATATTAAATAAAATTTTATTTTTTACAAAAGCTCAAGAGATTTGGAATTGTAAATTATCTACTTATGAAATGGTTGATCATGTTAAGAAAAGAGGAAGGAGAAGAGAAAGAAAAACCAGGGAAGAAGAAAGTAAAAGCCAAGGAGTCACCCCCCATCCCCTCCCCCTCCTCAACCTCAAGAGAAAAGGAGGAAAAAGAAGAGAAGAAAAAAAAAGCATACATGGGATGACACGAATAATGACTTCAAGGATCAAGATATCTACCATTGTCTCATGATCAAGGAGTATAAGAGTGATGAGGATGAAGTACAAAATTATAACTTTGATGAATTACATGAATCATTTCACTAGTTGCATACTAAATTTGAAAAGTTACTTTTGAAGCAAGCATTTTTAAAGAAAGAGTCTTCACAATTTCATGTAACTTTAAATCCTTGTAAATCAAGAATGATTATTTGATTTCAAAAAACTCATCCATTAAAACTAAATTTCATACTTTGTAAAATGAGATTGAGTTTTAAGAAAGAGAATATCTAGCTTTACTTGTAATGTGAAGAAATAATTTTCAAATGTTCTTTGTGTATGTTCTTTTTTACAAAATTTGACTTGTTATTATTACTCTTACATGGCTCATATCTCTACTTACCATCCAATTAAAAGAAATGTAAATTTCAAATAAGTTTGTGTATATAAGAGCATGATTCTAAATTTTGTGAAATCCAAACAAGTTTGGATTTCAAATCTCCCCTAACTTAAGTTATTCTTGTTAGTTAGGGATAACACTTATTTTCAAAAGATTTATCTTTTAGTTATCCTCTAACTATGTTAGTTAAGTAGGGTATTTGTGATTTTAATTACCTTCATATTTTTTATTTTTTTGTATTTATCTTACTTGTAATTCCTCTTGATGTTCATACTTGATCATATATTACTAATCTCTTGTGGAAAGATAGATATATTGTATTTCATAGAAAATGAAGAGCAAATTTATATAGATGGCATCTTAATATGCTTCGAATGTTACATAATTATTTGGGAGCAGTCTTAAACTCTTCTACTCTTATTGGCTTTCTATTAATATAATGCTTTTATTTATAAATTTTAATATTTTTATAGAGATTATGCATTATTTTAAAGATAGTTAATAGCTCTTAGAACTATTTTAGTCAAGGCTATGTGTATTATAGATAGGGGGAGCATGTATATATACATGCATAATAACTTCTTTGGTTTGGTAGTATCACTAACAATTTATAAGGTAGGGTATAGCTTTGAGAATTGTATTGTCAACTATTTCTGAGGTACACTAGCCTCAAGAGCGCATCGCCAACTACTTTTGGGGTTGACTAACTTGAAGAATGCATCGCCAACTACTTCTGAGGTTGGCTAGCTTGAAGGGCATATTATCAACTACTTTTGGGTTGACTATCTTAAAAAGACCCATCATCAATTGCTTTTGGGGTTGACCAGCTTGAAAGGTACCTCGTTAACTATTTCTAGAGTTGACTAGTGTGAAAGGCATATCGTCAATTGCTTCTGGGGTTGACTAGATTGAAGGGTGCATTGTCAATGATTCTGGGGTTGACTAGCTTGAAGAGTGCATAGTCAACTGCTTATAGGGTTGATTAGCTTGAAAAGAGTGTATCAATAACTATTTATGGGGTTCACTAGCTTGAAAAGGTATGTCATCAACTATTTCTTAGGTTGACTAGCTTGACATATGACCAACGGCTTTGAATGTATTGCTGGTTAACTTCATTAATTTGGTAGCATCACTAATAGCTTAGAGGGTTGGGTAAAGCTTTGAAGTATGATCAATAGCTTAGAGCATGTTGGTGATTAACTTCCTAAGTTTGGTAGTGTCACCAACGATTTATGGGGTTGAATATAGCTTTAAAGTATAGCCAACAGCTTAGAGTATGTTGGTGATTAACTTTTCTGATTTGATAGTATCACCAATAGCTTATGGGGTTGAATATAGCTTTGAACATGCATTGTCAATAGCTTCTAGGGTTGACCAGGTTCGAAGTGTGACCAACAACTTTAAGTATATTGGTAATTAACTTCATTGATCTGATAGCATTACCAACAACTTATGGAGTTAGATATGACTTTGAAATGCTACTAAAGTCTTTTGTTACACACCAAGTGAGATTGAGTTTGACCTTATTTAGTTCTATTTAAACTAATTTTGGTTCAGATTAGGATGATAACATCACCCATTGTTCGTAACCTTGGAGTATTACCAAAGGTTTACTGCAACCAATGAGACTCGGCTTAACCTTATTTAGTTCAGGTCCGAGTTTAATTTCATTTAACTTGAGTCAAGCTCAACCCTATATTGGGCCCTTATCAAACTCGGGTCTACATTTTGATGGACTTTGGTTCAAGTTCAAGTCAATTTATTTTAACTTAGTTTCAATTCAAGCTCAGCCTAGCTTGGTTCTGGTTTGACTTTGATTTTCCCTTTTTGTTAACCCAATTAGGTTTTGATTTGAGGTTATTTTAGTTTGGATTTGATTTGATTTGAACTTAACTTGATTTTATATTAACCCATCTTTTCTGATTTTAGATTAACTTAATTTGGATTTTAGTCTATTTGTTCGACCAATTTAAGTCCACTTGAGCAAATTTGGACATTTTCCATTTATTATGATTTAGTTGCTTCACATTGATCAATTTAATTTGAGGGTCCTTGACTACTTATGATAATTTTAGATGGACCCATAATTTAGCTTCAAATGTGCAAAGCCGAAGGTTCGCTGAGTTCACAAGCTCGAAAGCTGGCTTAATGTGAGCCTAAGGGCTAATTGGGTGCAAGTCTAAAGATTGGCTTAGATGGGAGCTTGAAGGCTCATTTGGATGCGAGCCTGAAAGCTAGCTAAGTGCGAGCCTAAAGGCTAGCTGAGTGTGAGTCCAAAAGTTGACTTAGATGTAAGTCCGAAGGTTAGCTAAATATGAGCCTAAAGGTTGACTGAGATGTGAGCGAGAAGGCTAGCTAAGTATGAGCCTGAAGGCTATCTCAGTGTGAATCTGAAAGTTGACTTGGATGTGAGCCTAAAGACTAGTAGAGTGTGAGCCTGAAGGCTAGTTTGGATATAAACATGAATGCTAGTAGAGAGTGAGCTCAAAGGATGATTAGGTGTGAGCTCGAAGATTGGTTGAGATGCGAGCCCAAAGGCTAACTAAGTGCCATTTTAAACGCTAACTAAGTGCGAGTCTGAAGGGTAGCTGGGTGTGAACCTAAAGGTTGGCAACAATGTGAACCCGAAGGCTAGCTAAGTGCGAACCATAAAACTAGTTAAATGCGAGTCCAAAGGCTATCTTAGTAAGATGAGAATTCGCCGTTTTTGAGGGATCGTGGGTGACCGCAACAAAATTATGGGTTTGCTATATTCATCATCACCTTTGAGAGGCCAAAAGTGGCTACTATGAGGTTAAGAGTTCACCGTTTTCATCACCATCTTCGAGGGGTCATAGGTAACTGCAGTATTAGTAGAATTCCATTATCGCATCAAAGACCGGTGGGTGGCCATAATGTTGAAAATTCTTTTTTTCTTTTTTTTCATTTTTGTCAAATCTTCCTTTTTTTATTTTTTTTGCATGATAATAACTTTTTGTTAGTTTTTTATTATTTTTTTCATCAAACTCAAAACTTCACTCCACAATTTTAGCCTGATTTTTCTCTCTCTTTTTTTTATTTTTCTTTTTGCTGCACAAATACTTTTTTATTTTATTTTATTTTATTGACATTTTTTTATGGCTTCTTCAAGCTTCAACTGAAGCCCTTCTATGCCTTGTCTTCCCGTGATGGGGCAGGGGATTACCCTGTCTCTTCTCTGGTAGGATTTGGACAGAGATGGCCGGATCTAGTCAGCCTTGGCCATGGCAGAGCGGGGAGGTGCCCCGCCTCCTTCTTTCCAGCCCGATCCTTCGTTGTTGCAAGCCGCGAGCGGAAGCTCTGGCTCTCTCCAACCATAGGTCCTCTCGGGATCACTGGCAGTCAAATTCCCTTTGTCAAAGCGTGCCTCACTGACCAAATTCCCTCTTCTAGTGTCGTCCACATCTAGGTCATCGTCGTTTCCCTCGTGCACATCAAGTTTCCAGTTATCTTCCTTCGGATCAATCAAGTTAGACTCCTTGCAAGACTGGCTAGAGATTCTATCACTGGTGAGCACCTTCAGTGTGGATCTTGGCAAATCAGGGCACATGATCTCCTTTCTAGGTTTTAGATATTGTTCTCTGCTGCCAGACACTGTCTCCCGATGCTCCACTTGCGCTCTTATTTTCTCACCTTCAATTGGAAGGATACGATGGAGAGGTCAAATCTCTCAACCTCACGGTGGAGCTCTTTGACCTAGATCTTTCGGAGCTCATCGAGCCAGGGAAGATTGGATGGTGATCCATCATCGTCATCTCTTCTTTGGCAGAGGTGATGGAGCAGTGGATCTGCAGAAGGTGGAAGTGGTGGTGGCAAAGGAAGATATGGGCGAACGGGTGGTGGTGGCAGCTGGGTATGGGAGAAGAGGAGAATAGGCTGAGAAAAAGAAAAGAAAGACAACAAATCTAAGTCTGAAACTTACGTATTTAGTCTTTTCGATAATAACCTTCCAACATTCTCTAGCTCTGTTTTGATCTCTCCATTCATCACTAGTCTCTTGCTTTTCTCTGATTTGCAAGTTTTAAGGTTTTTATAAGACTCAAAGAAATAAAATTAGGATAGAAATGAATCTTTTTTATTTGAATTTTTGAATAATAGATGTGGATGTAAATATATATAAATAGGACTTATGCATAGTTTGAATGAGCTTGTGAAGATATATGTATTAATATATTTATTGTAAATAATAATATCTTGAAAGTTATATTGATCCTAAGGGATTATTTATAAATTTTTTCAAAAAAAATTGGACTAAATTATAATTTTATAAATTATAGTGGATTTTTTTGTAAAAAGAGTTTGCTTATAAAATACTAAAACTTTCAAGTTCCATTTTGAATGAAATTTAAATTTATTAGTAAATAAAAATTCTCAAGAAACTTATTTACAAAAAATTAAAATTCTAAACGCTTATTTGTAAATAAAAAATTTTGGAGGAATTTATTTGAAAATCCTGGATTTCATAGGGATCAAATCATAATTAACAATCTTTTGAGAGACATTTTGCAAACCCTCAATTATGTGGAACTAATTTCTAATTTTAAGATTTTATTGAACTTTTCGGTAAAATTTTTATTTCAGAGATCTATTTGTAAGAAAAATCTAGCCAAGGTCCGATTTATAAAAATTTAATCAATCCAAAGGTCTTTTTACAAAATTCTTGTATTTTATCATTTTGGCCCAAGTTTTAGTTGAATTTTGGGCCTAATTAGGTCTGAAAATCTAGTTCAAATAGCCCACTCGATTAAGCCTAGCTTAGGCTCAAATTTTTCAATAATTCAAGTCCAAATTAAACTTAATTTTTGGTCAAATGCGGACACAATTTAAGCCTGATTGTGATCTACATTGGAGCTATAGTTTAGCGGTATATAAGTCTCAATTTTAATCAAATTTTATTGTGGTAAAAATTACCTCAAATAACCTTTTGTAATATTAACAACTTTATAAAGGGTTTGAGAAGATCAAGTTGGTTTGGAATGAACCTCACTCAAATTTGAATTAAGAATCTTATTTATTTATTTTAGATGAGTTTTGTTTAGATTGGAATGTTGTGGATGGATATGGATGTAGTTTCTTTGAGATTAGATAAATGTCTAGAGAGATATGGATAAATTTATCTGCTGTTAATAAGAAAATTTGAAAAATATACCCATTTTGGATATTAAATTTATAAAGGGGGTTATTCTTAAATTTATAAAAAAAATTAGACCAAATTATAATTTTATGATTTTCAAGAGCCTTTTTCTTTTTCTAAAAATATTTTATAGAGTTTTAAAACTTGCAAAGTACTTGTTTTTTAAAAAAATTAAATTTATTTATAAATAAAAAATTTTAAAGGATTTATTTGCAAATCCTAGATTTTGGGAGGATTAATTTGTAATTTTATTATCTCATTGGATTTATTTATAAAATTTTCATCCCAAGGACCTATTTATAAAAATCTTATTTTTTTTAATGTAAATTTTGAATGAATTTTGGACCTAATTTTAGTCTACATATTCAGCCCACTCGATCCACTTGGATTAAGCTTAGTTTGAGCCCAAATTTCTCAATGGTTTAGATCAAAATCAGCTTAATTTTTGGTCGAATTTGACCGTGATTCAAATCCAATTGAGAGTCATACTTGAACGATAATTTAGCGGCATATAAATCTTTATTCTAATCATATTTTGATCAAATTTGATTGTGAAAAAAAATTACCTCAAATAAATTGCCTCCTTTGTATCCTCTACTTAAGTTCTAATGATAGGAGAGGGTGCGAACTATCTTCAGGTACTTGCCTCCATGTCAATATTCTAGAAGTTGAAGAAATGGGTTTGAATTCTTTCATGACAGTGGACTTGACTTATTATACGATAATAGACTTAATTTACCATGTGAGATTATATCTGGTTTGCCAAGTAAAGGTGCGTTTGATTTGCTGTGTGGAGTAGGTTTTAGTTGCTATATAGAGGTAGGCTTGATTTGTTATGGGAATATGGATTTGACCACCACACAAAATAGATGGGGCTTTGTGTCTATCTTTTGCCTCTAGAAACATAAAATGCATATTTGACTGAGAGCTCCCTTTAAGAAAGACAGATGTTCTGTCATAGACAAATATAAACTTTTATTTTATTGTTGTTGTCCTAGAGACTAATGCATAATGCCTATTTAGGAATTCAACATTAATTGGTATCACAGGCCTTTCTTCTTTGTCATCAATCAGTTGGTAGGATCCTCCTTCAAATATCCTTTCAACGATATAAGGGTATTTCCAATTGGGCTCAAACTTGCCTTTATTATTTCAATTTGGGATTATGGATCTTCTCAAAACTAAGATCATCTCTCTCTTCTAGAAAGATCTAAGCCTGGCCATCCTATTGTAAGCCATGGATATTTATACTCGATACATTTTCAACTTTTGTTGAGCTACAAACCTTGTTTTGTCCAAGGAGTCTAGCTCATATAGGAGAAAATAAATATTTTTTTTTTGTAATTTTCTCTTGTAAAGGCATTCTTGAAGAGGAGGAGAGGAGAGGGGGGGGGGGGGGGGGGGGGGGGGGGGGGGGGGTTGTACCTCCATTAGCAAGATGGCCTCAGTCCCAAACACCAATACATACTATGTTAATTGAGTAGGGGTTCGATATGCGATGCAATAAACCCACAATTCTTCGAAAAGTTTTTGGTGTTAGTCTCATTTATTTCTGGTAACGACTTTATTCGATATTTTAGAAAGAGACTTGTTGAATGCCTCTACAAGTCCATCCGCCCTTGCATTATATATGGATGAATACCTTCAATCTATCTTGTGATGATATGTGAATTGTCCTACCTTGAAGCTTTTAAAAGATGGCCCATTGTCAGGGATGATCTTTTGATGAATGCCAAATTGGTATAGGATATTTTCTTAAAAGAAATGGATAATGGTATCCACTTTTACTTCCCTTAGTGGGATTACCTCTAGCCATCGAAAGAAGTAGCTGATTGTTGCTTCTATAAAGTGGTGACCTCTAGAGAAAGATGACATGATTGGGCCAATTATATTCATACCCCATACCTTAAATGGCCATGAGGATACCATGCAATGTAAAATATTTGGATGTTGATGAATGAAGTCACCTTGAATTTAGCATAGGTGACACTTTCTTTATATTCAATGTAATCCTTCATCATCGTGGGCTAATAATAGCCCATACGCTTAATTTTCATTATTATTTTCTAGCCTAATTGATGAGCTCGACAATCCCCAAAGTGTATTTTGTATATGACTTCTTTTGCCTCTTCGTCTGAAAGAAAGCATAGAAGTTGATCAAATAACCATCGATAAAGGGTACTATTGATGAACAGAAAGCGTGTGACTCTCTTTCTGAGTTACATTCATGCTGATTTATTTTTTAGAAGTTCTCCATTTTTGAAATAATTGGTGAATAGTATTCTCTAATCTATTGCTTCCTCAACTACTTATTTAAATTTAATCTTTTCGTATTTGATGTTGAAGATTGAGCTCATCACATTTGTACTATGGGCTATGATTAGAATTTCTCTTTGATTAAGGATCAGCTAGTGTTTTGGCTAACTTGGCTAAAGAATCAGCTTCCGCATTGATGGACTGAGGAACTTTAATCATTTGAATATGTGGGATTTGCTCCATGAGTTCTCGAGCCCTTTCATGGTATTTGAGTAGCTCAAATTTGTAGATTTTAAATCCACCACTCACTTGAAAATGGCCAATTACAAATCACTAAAAGCATGCAGGCATAATATTTCTATGTTGAGGGTCATTTATAGTCCTACAATTAAGGCTTCATATTCAATCTCATTATTTGTTTATGATTCCAAGAGGGAGTAGGAGTATTGTAAAATGCCCCCATTTGGAGTGACAAATGCAAATTCGATGCCTACTTTAATTTGCGGCAACTTTGGTCTGATTTCTAGCCTGATAGAACATGCCCCATCAAAGTATAATTTTCAGTAGCACTCTCCTTCCTCAGCAAAAATAATTCCTTCATCAGGGAGCTTGCACCTCAATGGAGAGTCATCTAGCACCAAGTAAGCTATAAGAAAATCAGCAAGGGCTTGTCCGTTAATTACATTTTAGGTAGTGAATTTGATATCATATTCCATAAGGGTTAAGGCCCATTTTGCCACTCTTCCAGTAAGTATGGGCCTAGTTAGTAAGTATTTTATGGGATCAATCCTTGATATTAAAATAACTTGATGAGAAAGTAAATAATGTTTGAGTTTATTAATTGCAAATATAAGTGTCAGACAATGCTTTTTGACAAGAGAGTAGTTGCTCTCTGCCCCCACTAACCTTCTACTTAAGTAGTAAAGTGCATTTTCTTTGCCTTCTCCATTATGCTGGATAAGAAGTTCTCCCAGGGACCCTTCCATTACAGCCGTGTAGAGGATCAAGGGCCTATTAGGGATAGGTACTATCAAGACTGGTGGCTTTAAGAGATACTACTTAATTACTTCAAAAGCTTGTTTCCATTCTCGATCCCAAATAAATGGAGTGTCCTTCTTCATCATTTTGGAGAAAGGCTTGCATCTTTTAGAGATGTTTGAAATGAATCTCCTTTTGTATGCAAGTCAACCTTGGAGTGACCTCAGCTACTTTAAGTAACTACATAATGGCATATCCAAGATAGCTTAGATTTAGATGGATTAGTTTCAATCTCTTGGTGTCTGACGATGAAGCCAAGTAACTTCCCTAATGATACCCCAAAAGCACATTTCATAGGGTTCATCTTTAAGTTATATTTTCTAAATAGGTTGTAAACCACTCTTAGATCTTGGATGTAGTCATCTTTAGACTTAGTTTTGATTACCAAGTCATCTACATAGCACTCCTAGTCGGTGTATGAGGTCATCAAAAATTTGAGTCATAGCCGTTTGATAAATGGTGTCTGGATTCTTAAGCCTAAAAGGCATCACCTTGTAGCAATAAATGTCAATTGAAGTTTGAGAGGTCATATGTTTTTCACCATCAGGATCTATTTTGATTTGATTGTACCCTAAAAAGTCATACATGAAGGAAAATAGTTCAAAATCAACCATATTTTCAATCATGATTTTCATAATTGGTAATGAAAAATCATTTTTTGTGTATTCTTATTGAGGTCCCTGTAGTCCACGCAAATACAGATTTGGCCATTCTTGTTTTTAACTGGTATGATACTTGCAACCCAATCTAGGTATTTCTCTTTCCTGATGAAGCTTGCTTTAATCAGTTCCTTTTTTTTCCCTATCACCTTTTGCTATAGGTCAAGTTTCATCTTCCTAGATTCTTGTTTAATAGGTAAGTTTAGAATTGATGGCCAACTTGTAGACTACGACTTTAGGATCAAGTTGAGGCATCTCCCTGTAGCTCCATACAAAGCAATTAATGTATTCCTTGAGCACAACTTTGAGTTGGGTTTGGCTTTTCTTTGAGGGCTGTGTGTTGATAAAGGTTGGCCTAGGATCTTCTTCTATATCAATATTGACCTCCATTAGTTCATCGATTGTGGCTTTCCCTTGTTTTCATGTTTTGGTGAAGCTTCTTTTCATGTGACAATCATATCCTCACCAAGTGGTTCATCATATTAATTGGGACTTGGAAAAGGTTTGGGTGAAGCTTTTACTAACAGCTTTCTCTTCTTGTGATGTTTGGGTAGTCGTAGCTCACTTAATACATATGGTTCGTGTGTCAGAAGGCATCGAGGATATTTGGTCATTCTCATCCTCTGACAGAGATCCAATGGTGACCATAAAATATGTATACCTACTAAGAGTGATGTACCCTAGTCTTTTGAAATTCTTATTTCCTTTTTCAAGAATGTCAGTGAACCCTTGAGGTGCATCCTATAGGTTCTAGAAGAAATAACTCTCTTTCTTTATTTGTAGGTGTCCACAATCAAATTTCTTGATTATTTGACAAAGTTGGTCCAAAAACTGCTTGGATATGATTACTGGCTGATAGTCACCATCATCTTCTAGATCCTCGATCTTCAAGATTTCATGTATACTTGGGACATAGGGATTGTCTTGTAAAATAATATCTCCTTTTCTTACTTATGTCATGGAGGAACATACAAGGTTGTTATTTCTTCTACGACATTGATGCTTAACTTATCTAATGGCTTAAGCAAGCCTTCTGAAATTTTTGTAACAAGGAGAGTACTTTCTATTTAGCCTCCATTGTCATTCTCATCCAAAGAATAGCCATCAAGGCAGATTCATGGGATTTCTTCCTCTAAAGAGTTAGTGTTAATATTATTTCCTAGATGAGGAGGAGCAAAGATCAAGTCAGTAATTTTCTTTTCTACTTGACTAATGGAGGCAGACCTTTTGTCAATGTGGGATCTTTGATAATATTCTGCATCGTCATAATACACTTTGTGAACATCAAAAGGATGCACATTTTCATCAATTCAATGTTCTTCACTAACCTCAAAGTACTTGAGGATTAATGTAAAGTTGATGGCACGACCATGCTTTCATATAACCATGGCCTCCCTAATAATGCCTAATATGATGTATCAATGTCGATCACATAAAACTTGACATCAATCATCAATTTGCCTATTTTTAGAGGTATGGTTATGGATCCAAGAGCTCTTTGGCTATTTTGCTTAAACCATTGGATGGTTATAATCTCAGACAAAGCACATATCCAAAGTGAGGGCTCTTAATGTGTAGAGAGTCATCAAATTGATTGAAAAGTCTGGATCAATAAAGGCACAATTGATTTTGATCCAATCACTATTCCTAGTGACATATAATAGCTATTATGATCTATTGTCTATGGTAGTAAATCATCATTTGTGAAAATAATTATGGGAGTTTGATGAGCGTACAAAGACTCCTTCATCTTCTCTTCAGTGAAGCATACTTGGTAATTAGTTGAGTTTTGCAAGATATGCACCAACGTGTCCCTGAGTTCCCATGACATCATTAGGGCATCAAAAATACTTAGCATGGCAGGGATCTTCTCAAGATGAGCTACTATGTTATAATCCACTTTTTTGAGTGTAAGTTCAACTTGCAAAGGCTCGACATCCTTGTTTATGAATTTCTTTGTCCATGTCTTTAGGGATGTTCTTATCCCTAGGCACTAGAGCTTGTCTTGGGTGTAGCGCTTTACCACCTCTGAGTTGTACTTGGTTTATATTCCTTAGTTGAATTCTAGCATCCTGAGACCCATAAGGCTCTTCTTCAAAGTGACCACCAAGGTTGATCATGCGACAAGAGGTGGTGGATGCTTACCTTTTTTAGGATGCTTACCTTGTCTCATTTAACATCAGAGTTAGGCATATGGGGCCCCCTCATAAAGAGATTATCAAAGATTCTTTGGATGAACCCTTCTATTTCACCAACTAGCATAACCTTTTTTAGGACTTTGTATTTAGGGTATTTCTTTCATGGATGTTTAGATTGGGTTGACACAAGAGTTGAGTGGGCTCCAACATTAGCTTGCATAATCCTTTTTCAAAATGCCTACTTCTTCTTTTGGCAATTGCTAATTTGGGCCCTCCCAAAGCAATCATAGAGTTATTCTAACTCAGAAATAGTGTCATATTCATTGTTTGTGTCCTATATATATAATTCTTCTAAAGTTGGTAGAGTGTATCCTTCCACAAGTTCTAGAACTAGGACATCACCAAACGTAACAAGTTGACCATTTACTACTAGATCACTTAGTGGTGATTGGGATGGCCGCTCGTCAATATTTACCTCAAATATGCAAGTCACTATGTGATAAAAGGCCATAAACTCAAATAATTATCTTTGATAGTATCTAGCTTTCTTGACCCATAGCTTGAGTAGATGGCACGGGTGATTATTTTGGTCCTAAGGGGGTTGGTAAGTGATTTCCTACTACTCTTGTAGGGTCTTTTTGTGCGGCTTTGCCTTTTCTACTAGCACCTTTTCCACCCTCTCAATTTCTTCATAGTGCATGATAGTTGTACTTGATATGCTCTCTATATGGGCAACCATAGCCTACATATGTTTATTCAACACTTGCATTTGCCTCCTAACAAATTTCATATTTGTTATGGCTATATCTTTTATAGTATCTAGCTATAGCTTGAGCATGCCATAATTTCATTTCTGGGTGAACTACTCTCTAAGATAGTTGTCTTGGGGTAATCCTTGAGGAGACCCATAGGAGCTTTCATTTCATCAATGAGATCCTTTATGAATCTATTTGCTTTCTAGTGACTTGCATTCTAGAGTTTACCATTACTAAAATGATGGGAGAACTCGACTAATTGGTTTGATTGCAAATTCTCCATAGTAAAAATAGCAGTGCATGTTGCTACTGGGAGTTTATCTTCTGCATCCCTAGTGTCAAAGCCTTCAAGCAAAGCTCTAAGTTCATTGGGGAGGATTTCCTTGATAGTTACCTAATTTCTTTCTCCTTAGACATATTCCACCAAGGCATCAATATATTCTTGGATGGCTATTTTCTTGACGGTGTATTCATTTGGTTGAACCATTTTTTCCTATTTTTGTTCTTTTTCTATGCTTTGAGTAGGTGGAAAAGGCTGTCCTATTGATGATTTCCTAATCACCATCCTAGGATTTTTAGAGTTTTTTGTTATCTACCTTATCAACTTCTTCAACCTTTTTAAAATATAGATGTTCCATAAGTGCTCCTATTTGAGCATATGTTGTGCTTCTTCTAAAAGGAGGGGTCAAGCAAGTGGTTCATGTGTCTCAAACACAATAATATGATTGATATGTTTGGTAGGTATTTCAAATAAGGTTGACTCTAAGAGAGTTACCTTGCCCTCTAGGTATTTCTTTTTGACCCAATTCTTAAATACATGTAGTCTTCAATGGTATATCCCAAGACTATGTAGTAAGGGAAATAGTTAGGTGATTCATTTTGTTGGCCTCATTTGACCTTTTGCATTCTGGTACTTAAGGGGCCGTTTAGTTGGGGGTCAAGGTCAAGACTAGTGAACCACTTTTGTAAACTAATATCTTTTTATCAAAATTAAGGCTTCAATAATTTAAAGCTCAAAAAACTATTTAATTTTTTATAATAATTTAATTTAATAATAGTATAAAATAATAACTATTAATTTTACAAGAAAAAATAATTCTAAAACGAGCTGATCCTGATCCTGATCCCAAAATAAACGGGGCCTTAGAGTCTAATTTTAGGATATCTTGAAAGATTTTGTCCACCCTCTCTCTTCTGAAAGAATATCTCTTCCTAAGCCATTGTTGGAGCTGGGTGAATATTTGTACTTTCTTGACTCCTCCAAGAGTTGGTAATTTTTGAGGATCACCTTCTTTCATGATAGGGTGTGTAGGTTTTTTTTTGTTCATTTGTTACAAATGTTTCCCTCATATTTTTAGAAAGTTCTCCTCACTTTGCCTTATCTTTCTCTGATTTGAAATTTTATGAAGTAGCCAAAGCTGGCAGACCAATTCTCTCTAACTTCTTGACCTGCACAATGAGGTCTTGCAAAGTATGGATAGAAGAACCACTCAAATAGAGAACCATCAAGTTTTTCCTTATATCCCAAGGACTAGATTTATGGCTTCAACTTAACTTGTGGATCGTTCACACCTAATGCTGAGGTTTTTCCACCAAGAGATATAGTCCAAGACTAATTCATTGTTATGCTTCGGTATTGAGACAAGATCCACAATGGTCACCTTATTGCTAGCTCCTCTAAACCTACTTTAAAAGGTCTTTTCATTTGTGACTGGGTTTGTATGGATTCTAGCTATAAGCTGGCATATATGACTCAAATGCTCTCCCGATTAAACTTGCTAAAAATTGGTAGAGTAACAATGAGAGGTTATTACTCAAATTCCCACATAAAATAAGGAAATGAGCTATATATTGTTCAGGGTTGCCAATGCCACTAAATTGTTTAAACTTGGGAATTGTATAGCCTTTAGGATATTGAACTTGGTCGTGATGACTTGGATATAATTTATTTGCATCATTTATTATACCCGTGTCACTTCCTTGTCTTAGATATATAATCACCATTCATTGTACTTTCTATTGTATATATAATGGTAGCTCTATGTTGTTGTGAATTCCTAAAATCAATGATTGGGTATCCCTTACTGGTGGGAGAGAAGCTTGTGAAGGACCTACATTTTCAAGAATTTTACCTATAGGAGGTGTGTCTTCTGCTACCTCTGCATCATGTTCTGATTGTATAGATAATCTTCCTTTTTGGTGTCTCATATTAGGTTGCAGCCTTATGGTTGCTCTTGTTACTTTGTTTAGTTATTTTCCATATAGCTATAGTCTTGAGATGGGACTATGCCCCCTTTCACTTAATTTTACCCTTTTCTAAGCTATTCAATGTAGAGAAAGAATTAAAGATGGGGATGGTGATAATTGACCTTGTTCAAGAGGTGGATTTCCCAAGTTGGCAAAAAATCCCACCGGCCTTCCCTTTTAGTTGTTCAAGAGGATTCCCTTGTTGGTTGAGGCATAACTTCTAGCTTTTTATCAAATTGACTCTTCTCATTGGGAATGATGACATTGTGTCTCCTTCTCTTTGATGGAAGGCAAAAAGTGGATTCATATTGTATGATTATAAATACTAGTTGGTGAACTAGCAGGTGCCTTCTTGAGCTAGATAACTTCAAAGATGGTTCCAAACTCAATTTCAGCTCTAGCTACTCCTATAGTGATCATTGACTAAGGTAGACGGATAACCAATCTTTCCCCCAAGGTAATGGTTTATGTCGAGATAGGGATATTCTTTGTGGATACCATTTACTTCTCTCTCCTACAAAAGAAAACATAATTGGTTAGTTTTTAATTGTAGTTCTATATTGTTAAGTCTATAACATATTAGCTTAGTTTCCACACTTTGAGGTAAAGTCAAATCCCACTGGACATCCAAAATTTGTGGGATCAAAATTGACCACCCAAGATAGTGAAGACCCCAAGGAGTAATCTCAAAATAATAAATCAAAAGATTTGGATGTGTAATCAGGTATTGTGGAAATATGACTTCCAATAGGTACAAGCCTCTGTTGTTAATTATCCTAATAATCATCAGAAACCTCCTAAATGAAAATCTAACTAATAAAATAGAGACACAAAAGAAAAGGAGAGCACATAATTTGATTGATTTAAAGAAAGAAATACATGACTTAAGCAAGGGCATATCCTTACTTTACAATTTAATAAATTTGAATGCATAAATGACAAGAAATAAGAAAAAAAAATTAGAAAGAAAGTGGAAAAGGCTTAATGCTTGTTGCTACTCCGCTCCTGTGCACTTAACTGCATGGAGTCTAACTTGCATAGATGTTTGGCTTGATCCTTGGTGGATGTTGATAACTTGGCTTAATTTCAAAGTGTGGCTAACTATCTTTGTTTATATCAGTTGACTTCTTTTGATATATAATTTAAGAGAATGATTAGTGGTTTTATCTTATACTAATCATTATTTATTTGATAATCAATAATCATTATTGATTTGATAATCGATAACCTCTCTTAGCTTACTGTCAATTAGATTTGCAATGTCACTGATAGCTTCAAACTTACGTTGGTTAGGCTTAAAATATGATTGATGGCTTTAAGCATATTACCAATTGACTTATTTTGAATAAGGTGTTTAGCTGACTGACTAAGCAAGTTCAAGCCTATCTTAGTTCAATTTGAAATGGTTATGGGCCTTGGTCTATATTGACCATTTTTTATTGATAATTGATGACTTCTTAGTTGTATTATTGATTTAAATTTGAGACCTTGCCAATGACTTTCAAGCATATGTTGACTTAGCTCGAAATGTGATCAATGACCTCAAGTGTGTTATCGGCTAACTTTATTCAAGCATAGTATCTGGCTAATAGACTGAGTGAGTTCAAGCCTACGTTTAGTTCATTTTGATTTAAAGTTCAAACTTGGTTTGGTTTGAATCTAATCTGATTCCATTCAATGTTCAAAACTTGATCTTGATTTGAATTTGATTTTATTTAGTTTAGTGTTTGAAACTTGACTTTGTTTCATGTCTAATTTGATTCAATTTGATGTTCAAGACTCAATTTAGATTTGAGTCTGATTTGATCTGATTTGGGTCATGCTCGACCTTGTGTTGGACCCTAATCAATTTCTTAATGGATCTTTAATGGATTTTGAATTCAAACCCTTGATATGTTCTTATCGGATCCTTAATAGATCTTGAATTTAACCCTTATTGGGTTCCTAATGGATCCTTAATGAATTTTAAATCTGACCCAGATTGGGTTTTTGATGGATTCTTAATATATTTTGGATCCAACCCTTCTTAGGTTCTTAATGGATCCAAGCTCAACCTATTAATGGGTTGGGGTTTGAATCTTAATGAACTGGGTTTAGTTCAAGTTGATTTAGGTTCAACTTGATTTTGGTTCAAGCTCGACCTAGTTTTGATTTTAGTTTAATCTAACCTGATTAGGGTTTAGGTTAAACTTGATTTAACCCAATTAGGATTTGATTCAAATCTAGTTTGACCTGATTAGAGTTTAGTTCAAATTTAATTTGATCTCGGATTGACCCGATTTGAACTTAATTGGGGTTGAGTCTGAATCAATTTAGTTTAGATTAATCCAATTTGGATTTGAGTCTTGTTTAATACGAGTTTTAGTCCATTGGTGAGGCAACCATAGTGACGGATGCAAGTGCAAGGGCACAACGCATGGACAACTCTGGTTGGGCAACGGGCGAATAGGTCTAATAGGGGCAGAGACTACCTAGAGGTGGCCATGGCGGTGGGAAATGAGTGTTAAGAAGTGGCACGTGGGCATCTTTAGCTGGACAACATGTGGGTAGGCCTGGTAGGGCATGCAGGAAAGATTGGTATGAGTAGGTCTGACAAGGTGGCACGTGTAGGTCCTATGGCAGAGCCTCAGGTTAACGGCATGGTGAGACGATAAGGAGCAAGTAGGTGCTAATGGTTGGAAGCGGGGGTTACTAGATTTGGCATGCTAGGGAGTGGGCAATGTAGGCAATTCAAGCATCTTCAACAAGGGGCTACAAGGATACGGTGATGCTCGAGATGGCGAACACATGAAGGGGCCGAGCAACATGGTTTTGCAAAAAGAACTTAATCATAAAATTTAAAACTTTTGAGATCCTTTTTTGAATTAAATTTAGACCTATTTATAAATAAAAAATTGTGAGAAACTTATTTACAAAAATTGGGATTTTAGGGGTTTATTAATGAATATAGAATTTTTGAGGTGTTTATTTACAAATCCTAAATTTTGCAAGAATCAATTTATAATTTTAGAATCTCATTGGATTTTTTTATATATAAAAAATTTCCATCCCAAGGATCTCTTTGTAAGAAAAGATCTAATAAGGGATCTTTTTATAAAAATTTATTTGATTCAGGGACCTATTTATTAAATTCTTATATTTTTCATTTTAACCCAAAATTTGGATAAATTTTAGGCCAAATTTTGGTCCACAAATTATGCCCACTCAGCCCACTTGGATTAAATTTAGTTTGAGGCCAAATTTCTCAATGATTTGGGTTGGAATCGAGCTCAATTTTTGGTCAAATTTGACCATGATTCAAATCCAATTGAAACCCATACTTGAATCATAATTTAGTGGCATAGAAGTTTTTGTTCTAATCATATTTCAAACAAATTTGATTGTGGCAAAATCACCTCAAATACCCTCCAATTCAATCTTAGTCAAGATTATCTTCTCAATGTTGATGTGTTCTTTGGCTTGCTAGATAAACTTGGCCAAGCTTTTAGGAGGTCAGCAAGCCATCTCATAGGCCATCTAGGATCGGCATATCTCATTGATTGCTATAGCAAGAACAATTGAGCTATCAAGCTTAATAACTTCATGTCTAGCCCTACTAAACTGTGCTAGATATTCTCTTAGACTCTCTCCTTCTTTTTGTTTCAATATTAGAAGTGTGGAGGGGTCCTTTTGATGAGGTGCCAATGAGATAAACTGCTCCATGATTCTATTAGCTAGATCTTCGAAGTGGGTTGTAGAATACCTCAGGAGTCTAAAATACAAAGATTGGGCTGGACCTTAGAGCATCATTAGAAATGCCTTGCACAATGTGGAGTCCCACAATCCTTGCAGAATTATAGCATTGCTAAAAGTGCTGACATGATCTATCAGGTCCTTTGAGCCATCATATGCCTCATAGGGAGACTACTTGAACTTCAGTTGCATCGAAAAGTAGGCTATCTCAAAGATTAGGAGGAGTCATGCCTTACTTGGTTTGGGTGAGTTGCTGCCCCAGACTTCTCCTAAGTTGCTTGTAGAATAGCTCTCTCTGTCCACCTTCTCCAACCCTAGTCAAGGCTTAGCTAGCTAGTATATGTATAATACATGGCCTCATTAGCTAGATTATCGGTGGGGCTATACCCTTCAAAATCCATCAAGGCCTAATACGAAAGTGAAACACCTGCAAAGGGATCTTAATGACTCAAATGGTGTTGTCCACTAGGGGGTGTCTGGCTCACTATATGTAGCTAAGATTCATGTTGTTGATTCAGTGTTACAACTTGAGCCTGAGCTTGAGCTTGAGCATAGTGTGCTTGGAAGTTATGCATCATTTGAGCTTAACTCTACAGCTACTATAGCCCACCCACTCCCCCCCCACCCCGAATACTATTGTTGCACTGGTGGTCGAGTCATTGAGTTGGCTTGCTAAGTCAACTGACCTAGTCTAACGGAGGTGTTTTGCAACTCTACTGGCATTGAGGCAACTTGTCCTAGTTTCAAGATGACAATGGCCTTACTACTCTTGGATGCATGGTTGGAGGACCATCAAATATCTTCTAGATCAACTAAGAAGAGACAGAACAAATCTCAATGAAAGAACCACTATATATAGAACACAATTCATCATTAGCTTTCATCTGAGAGACTCCTCGAGATCATGATTTGATAGGTCATCCCTTTTGCTGATCCATAAGAGGAAGAAACTATGAACAAGACTCCAAAAACTCTCTAGCAGTAGCTACTCTAATGCCGAAGTCAATCAAGATCATAATGAAATAGTGTAGAAAGAAACTAGGAATTAGTGCTTTACCTTTATGAATACTACACTATTTATATGGTGTCAAGGTGATTCGACATATCCAAGATTCCGTGATCTCAACCATAATTCCTTTAAACTCCTCACAATAAATTGCCACAAATCTCACATTTCTCAAGGTTGATCTCTGGTGATAAATATCTATTAGTTTCTATGAATACTTAGTTACTTTCATCCATAGGCCAAGACCACTGAGCTTCCTAAATTACCTCAGGATGAGCATTCATCAAGTGGACCAAGCCTGAGCCATCAAGCTCTCCTAGACCTCAATACCTCAGTGTCATAACCTTGGCAGTCTTATTTGGTAGCTCAATCCACAAACTGAGTTTTGGTTCGTTGGCCCAATCACTTTAGTTCAGTGTATCATCAAAGCCCAAATTTTTTCACAATTCAAGTACAAATTGAGCTCAATATTTAGTCAAATTTGACTGTGATTTAGATGTAACTGAGATCTATATTTGAGCTATAGACCCAAGCTTAGATTTTGGTCAAATTTTGATCAAATTTAGTTTGACCAAAAATAACCTAAATAGCCACATAATGTAGCATTCTACAGAGCTTGTGAGAATAGAGTCTTCCAATATGAGGATAGCAATAGTGGATAATACTTTTGAGAATAGTGCAGATAAAGATATTCTCATGGTATCCATAGATAGACACTTCTACTGAGTCAATTTTAGATTCAAGTATCTCTTACCATGTTTTCTCTGGGAAGGATTAGCTTGCTTCTTATGAGAAGAATTAGAAGGAATGTACTATTTGATTGGATGATATT
Source organism: Trichopus zeylanicus subsp. travancoricus (assembly GCA_005019695.1). Classification (NCBI taxonomy): domain Eukaryota; kingdom Viridiplantae; phylum Streptophyta; class Magnoliopsida; order Dioscoreales; family Dioscoreaceae; genus Trichopus; species Trichopus zeylanicus. The sequence goes on from RXID01022272.1 coordinate 1,998,515, forward strand.
TTAGCCTATGAGATTGCTGGTGTTGGAGCAAGTAGAATCCATATGTTTGATGAAATGATTCACATTTTTACTGGAGTGAAGCATATCCCCAAGGTGCATAATAAACTAATTTTCCTTGTTACACTATACGAAAAAGATTATAGTTATTTTGTGAGAGATTGTCTTAAAGACGACATGCAACATAAGGATCTTGGTGAAAGGTGAGAAGTATAGGAGTATTTACTTATTAGTCGGAAACACCATTGTAGATGAAATTCCAATGGCTATGGTAGCAACAAGAAAGTGTGATACTTAGACTAATTCAAAAGGAGATAGACATTCTTTTCAAGTTACTTTTCCATGGCAGCAAACACATGTTTTCCAAAAGACATCCAAAAGTATAAGGTTATAGACATGAATAGTGGATTCAAAATTGGCTCAAGTTCATGTCTCATAATTAGGTGAACAAGTGAATAGCCCAAGGCAGAAGAGCTAGATGAAAGATGATAGCTGAAGTGCATGATGGTGGCATGCCTGAGCTCAAGCTAAGATGAAGATTATGGAGTTTGGATTTTCAAACTCATATTAGAGTTTGAATCAGACTCAAAATCTGGAGTTAAATTCAAATATTGGTGTCCAATTGTGATTACCTATTATATAATATTAGGAGTTATAATTATAGTAAAATTCAAACTCAACAAAAGCCTATAAATATAGGATTTAGTATGGCATTATGGTGAACTAGAGAGAAATACAGTGAGAGAAATAGAGAGAATTAAGAAAAGGAGAAAGAGAGAGAGTTAGCTCTTGTTATGAGTCTTTTCAATACTTCTCAGTTTCCTCTCATGGTGGTTTCTCGTGGTTCTCATTTAGAGATTCTCTCTTAAAGTGGAGGCATCATATCAAGGCTCAATGAATAATTTAGTTGGAGAAGAAAGAGCAGAGCCTTTCTTATAAATTTTTATAAGCTTGTTGATATGGATATCTCTCTCCCCTGTAGACATAGCCCCATTCTAAGTGAACCATGTATATTGTTATATCTATTCTTAATTTTTATTTTTCTTATATTATTTCTTGTTTCTTGTGTTTCTTCTATTTTTTGTGAACAAGGTGATATGCCATTTGAGTCCACCCCCCTACACTTGCCCATGACCCTACCAAGAATTCATCAACCACAAAAGAGTTCAAAACTTTACATTCACCCAAGGCTTCATAGAAGAAATTTGTTCTCTTTTATTTTTCTAGTTTTTTACCCAAATTCTATGTGTTCTCATCGTGGGAAAGGTTAAGCTCCTCATTTGTCTACAATTATAAGAATTCGAACCACAAAATCTCTCACTCTACAAGGTTGATCTACCCTTTTCATTCTCAACCAACTAGCTATGGTATTCTTATTGTACTTTATGGTCATCAAGACACTTATTATTCTTAGTCAACTAGCTAGTTGTATTTTTCTTCTTCTCCATAATTGAATTTATTTTGTGTTCTACTATTTGTAACTATCAGAATGATGCAAGTGGATCACAAAACCATGTTTAGGCCTAATGGGATGAATTCTATGTGTTTGAACTTCAAAATGGTGTAAATTTCACTCCCAAACTCAGAAATTTTATGATGCAGGTGTTGTTGGAAGTCTCTCAAAGAGTGCTACCACTTCATAGCCAACTTGCACTAGCCAACGTCCATTTTGACATGTTTTAGAGCTATTTAGGGTCTAATTTGGCTTAGTCAAACCAAAACTTTCCTAATTTGATAAGTTTTGACCGAATGGTATCTCTTAAGCTTAGAATTAGAAGATGTTGCGGAAGATAGTTTAGATGATCATGATGAGTTCTACAAGTTTTATGGATATCTTTTATCTTTCCATTTATAGTAGTTTTTGTGATTAGTTGGATAGCCATAAGTTCACTTGCAAACCAAGTAGGACTTGGGTATTATACATAAGGATCTTAACCCTAGTACCTATGGGGAGCTCGACTGGGGAGGAAGAAAGAAGAAAGCATATAGTAGACATTGTAACTATTATGGTTGATTATTTTCTAGCAATACAATATAGTTTGGTTTTTGTCTTGGAATTCAGGTCAAGTCGAACTTAGACCTAGGCTCTTTTAGAGAGTACACTCAATGTATGGTGTTGAGTTGACTTTTATTAACCCAAAGTTGATTGAAATCTAATGAGAATCTGGATCTAAATGCCTAAATTTGAGCTCAAATTCAAGTTTCAGGTAGACTTGAATCATAGCTGAATTTGGCTCAGACCGAACCTATGAGGTAATCATCAAAACCTATATTGTAATATGTATTATAGTCTCGTGTGTTATAAATATTACTCATTCTTGTTTTTCTACAGATATATTAGAGTCAATCTAGGATCCACAATTATATTTAAAGAAGTTAGATATGTTGCAACCATGATTACTCATCTCATTTGTGCTATGCATATATGTTATTTTGTGAAGACTTTATATGTACTTTGTCAATAACATATATGTAATTTTCGGACTACTATATCAACATAATATGTATGTTAAAATTTTAGTTTTTAATATTTTGTATGTTTCAGAATATTAGTAGGATTTGTTAGATATGGGATAAAATTAAAACTATTTCAGCATTACATCAAGGCTTTCCGACTTTTTTATGGAAAACACTAGTAATTTTCCAGGCATTTTTTTAGAGAAACGCACCGAAAACTTTCAGGTGTTTCCTAGAGAAACGCTCATAAATTTCCTAGTGTTTCTTTAGGAAATGCCTGAATTTCTTCCAGCATTTTATTATTAAAACATCGAGAAAAATTATTTTTTGTTGGCTTTTCCAAATGCCACATAAAATGCCAAAAAAAAATATTTTTCGATATTAAAAAAATATTAAAAAAATTTATGACTATTCTATTATCGGCATTTACTAAACACCAAGAAAAAATGTTAGTAATCTTTTGTTGGTTTTTAAAATGTCGAGTATGCCTCGTTTTCTTATAATGCTAAATTATTGTGCCATTTAGACCCAAATTGAGTTTAGTACAAGTTAAATTGAGTAGACTCAAAGTTGGTCAAAAATTGGGCTTAAAATCCATTAAAACATAGATAGAAAAGGAAAAAATGAGGTAAAAACTTTTATAATTAAGTTCCTAGCTAAATAAAATTCTTATAGATAGGTCTTTGCCGAAAATATCATTACGAACAAATAAAATTTGTATGAATCAAATAAAATTTTTATAAATAGATCCCTGGCTAAAAAGAATCATTACCGGTAGATTCTTGGAATAAATCAAACTTTTATAAATAGATCCATGGATGAAAAAATCATTATAAATACATAATTGGAATATAAAATCATTATAAAAAGTCCTTGGACAGTCGCAAACTTATAAGTACTCTTATGAAATCTAGAATTTATAAAAAGAGTCCTTCTAAAGCTCATTCATATAAAAAAGATCTTGGGAGGTTTTTTAGGATTTTGTACGCATTGCTCTGAATAAAATATAAAATTACAAATTTATAAATAAAGTTCTCAAAAATTTTAATTTGTAAATAAGTATGAATTTTATTAATTTAAAAATAGAACTTCATAAAAAATACCTTGGAGATTTTGGAACTTTACAAATAAGCTCCTGTGAGCTATTTTTACAGAAGAAATTTTGACTTTTCAAAATTACAAATTAGTATCTGGAACGAAAAAATACGTCAATAGACCTTTGTATTTCATTATTTTGTAATACTATGATATGAAATCTCCACCATTTCATCCAGAACATGTGCATCAGTTCAAGCAAATAAAAGATTTCGTCCACTTCCAAGTAAAAACAGAATCACACAACCATTCAAAATTCAAAAAAATTATGATCAAACCAATCATCCACATTGATTGGAAAATTTGAATCGAATATGCTTGTCCCGAAGATTTCTATAAAAGCTAATGGAGTCATGCATGCAAAGAAGAGAAAAAAAATGAATCGAAGATTGGAAAACCGTAAAGCGAGGGAATGCGAAGCCAGAGATCAAACACCCATCTTTTTGGCCTTTGTTTCTATGAACTCCTTTGTTCTCCATGTTGCCTGCAAGGTTTCGGAGCTGCTACTGCCTTCCCTCTCTCACTTGCTATCCGTATTCAACCTCAGCTAGTTGAGTTCAGGTTGCTGAAACCTTGAGTCTCGCCGAAGTTGGGGGCCCGTGCCATGGCCACTAACTACCACTAATGCTCTAGCAGCCCCATCACCGCCTCCAAGCCGCTGGAGAGGATTTCACAGCCTGCTGCACCTCAGCCACCAGAAAAGGGGCAGCCTCACCGTGCACCTATCGCCTCCTCACTAAGCCTGCATCGTTGTATCTTGGTTGCTCTGGTGACCCCTTACTGGTGGTCACACCATGTCGTCTTGCCACCTGCGCCTCTACCACCCCAGCCCACCGCCTTCGGTGATCGACGTCACTCCCGTGTGTCCACGTAGCCGCCACCACTCTCGTGCTCCCTATTACTCCACCGGCATCCAGACGCAAGCCCCACAACCCCAAGTGCTCCAACCACATCCTCGCTGTAAGTATCGCTGTGCTTATTCAGGTTGCCGCCAAGACACATGCTCCCACTCCGCCATGCATGCGCATGATCGTGCACCACCGCCTACCACTAAATCGAGCCAGATTTGGCCGGATTAAAACTTTTCCAATCGTGATGGAAAGGAGGATTAGAAATATACTTGACATCTCTTCGCAGAAGATTTATGATGTAGATCTCACCGGAGGAACGCAGGTAAAATAGTTGGAGCTCAGAGAACCCAAGCTGTCGCCAGTGTAGAAATGAGAACAGAATTGGAAGCTGAAAATGATGGAAGACTACATAGCAAGACATTGTAAGTTAGAAAATCAGGGGTTATGATTTCATTGGAAGAACCTCAAGATTCAAACTCCGAAGTACTGACAATAATTGCTTAGATTTTGCAAAATTGATCTCAGGGTAGGGGCTCCATTTATAAGGGAGATGAACAAGCTCAGACCTCGAATCCTACCAACATTTAAAGTAAACTAGAGAACATTTAAGTCGCTAAGCCGAAGCCCTGTATTACGGCTAGAGAAATTTTAGTCCAAGTATGCTTCCTCATCATTACAAATCGAACAAGCCAAACTTGGGAGCCCTGATGTGTATATCAGAGGAGAAAACAAGCGGGATTTGAAGAACGACATCTTGGCCTTGTTATGTCATGTTTGAGCCTAGTATGGGAGACGGATTCCCGCGTGTCAACTGAGCCGCATATCTACCATATTGTTGGGTCCTGACAACCAAGACACATTCCATTAGTGCATACGAACTTGTTTAACCAACCTGAGATCTCAAATTGCGGTATTACTACCACCTAGGTTGTTATTTAAGTCCCAAAAGCTCTGTCATGTCTTTGCAACTTGACTGTCATTCAGAGCTAACTTGAGACTTCTCCTAGCTTATTTGTGAATGCTAATCCCAAAAGATGAGAAATACAATCAATGAACGGATCTCAGCTCTCTTGGAACAAACTCACTTGAATATTACAGAAAGTTGTTCCCTAATGACTTTCAGCGCCATGCCCTCCACCTCTCGCTGCATGACAAGACTCCATAATAGATAGACCCAAAGACCCTTAGTCTCCCTTCCAAATCTCAATTTTACCACAAGGTATATAAACCCCAACGTCTTCAAATCTTGAGGTAAGACTCATCCCTTCTTCTCCAAGAGAGAAAGGGCTCTAATTTTATTCTCCACGAGAGACCCATCCAGAGTGTCTCTAATTTGAGTGTCAAAGTTGTCTCCATCAAAATAATCTTCAACAAGCAACATCTTTATTTTGAAGGTTGGAGCATGGAAAAGCTAATTTGAAGGTGATTCTCTCTAAAGAGGCCTCCTTATATTTCTTGTGTTCTAACACACCATATAACTTTTTATTATCATTATCATGATCATATATAGGGATAATTAAACCTTGATAGTCCTACTTTAACAATAAATCCACTAATTAGATAGAAATTGAAATCCAAAGTCTATTAAGTTTTTCTACTTTATGGGTATTGTGTTGATTCAATAATGTGTATGAAGGATAATAATAATAATAATAATAATAATTGATGGAGCTTGGTTTAGATACCGATTTTGGTACGAGGGGCTTCACGAGATCAAATTTGTTAAGCTACTTTTTCGCCAATCTACAAGGGGAAACACGAATCGTAAGGAGGACTGTTGAAAGCTCTCTGGTGATAACCACTCCAATACTCGAGTTAAAAAAGGTCTCATCAATTCTCTTTGGTAGAGTTTTTGAGAAAGAGAGACACAGACAGAAGTTGAGGTCCTTTATCTCCGTGGGTTATCCACTTTGTTATAGGTTAAGGGGATTTTTCATTGGATCCGGGAGTCTTGCGATTTTAGTTCTAATTATTCTAAACTCTTCTTATTTGGTTGTTATTACCCCTAGCTTCTATATTATAAATCTTTCTAGGATCCCTATTCCCTTGTTTCCTTGAATACTCGAATGCATTCAAATATAGGCTAAGCCCATTATATTTCCTTGTAGACCTTGAGATATGTGCTTACAGGACATTCATCGCTTGTGCTACTGAGCCAATTTTATCTCGATAGTATTTCCATAGATGTTAGCTTCACGATTTGTACCTCGATTACCTTAGTATGAGAATCAATCCTTATGTCGGGTCCCCCATTCACATTTGGTTTGGCTGATTTTAGCTCGGTGTATTATCAATGTCCCCAAACTCTAGTCATCAAGTTTGGAGTGCTAGATGAATGGAGCTACTCTCCTACCCTTCACTTTGGTACATTGATCCAAACTAAATCTTCACGCACATCATTTTAAATTTTCATAATTCAAGTCTGCCACTTTTGTCAATTGCCAACCATCATGACTCCTCATGAGGTAAGATGCCCATTTGTGCCTAGCATGGAGTTGTCAACGGACATGACCCTTCAGGGGATGAGCCATCATCCTATTTAATCATGCAAAATTATTAGGGATCATCTAGTTCCAAGATGATGATCCGAAGGCATCTCTTCAATTATCGAGATAATCTCTAATATGGACATGTGTCCCTCATGATTAGTGTGGTGGCCTCTGGCTCTTACCTTTTAGGATTTTTGTTACATGTGTCAATAATTTGATGATTTGTGGAAGCCTACCTAAGGGATCCTTTATCCTTTTTCATCCATTTTTGGCAATCTATTCATTTGCTAAATCTTTTCAAAATGGCATCCTCTTTCACTCTTTTCTCCTCTTGAAAGTGGTCATCATTTGATAAAGGACTTGCCACTCCTTTGGTCCCTATGGTCGCAGCTCTATCTTCCAAGGCAATCATGACTCTAATCATCTCGAAGTAGACGACATCCTCCACTAAGGCTCTTGCCATTGGTGGATCAAGCTGTGCACCTTCCACTACCGTTGTATCTTCTTGGGGACCTGCTCTTCTTGCTATGCTATCCTAACCACCAGTTGTTCCCATGTCAGTGGCTCCAAGTGCCATCGAGAAATTGCCCTAGAGTAAATGTCATTTTTAACTCTCTTCAGCCATTGTGATTTTTTATTTTTAGATTGGGGCACCTTATTTGACTTAGGAGAGTGGGCCTAATTTTGTACTTCATCAGGTATCCCTGAGGTAAGAGTTTGGATTTTTGAATACACTCTCTGGGATAAAAACCTAAAGGACTTAGTCAATATGTTCGACTTTCCAAATGGGACTAAGTTGGACCTATGGGGGGTTCTGAGGAGGAAAGCAAAAAAATTAAAAGAGGAGTTTGGGTTTGAGTTTAGTACCTTGTAGAAGATATTCGAGAGTGGTTTTAGGTAACCTATGGATAGCTTCGCCCAAGATGTCTTAGGAGATAAGGATCTTGTCCCTGACTAGATTATACCTAATGCTATGAAATTTATCATTGTCTTCCGAACTCTAACTCAATCTAAAGGTTTTGACATAACTATAAAAAATATTGAAGGATACCTTCAAAGGTTGTTGAGCATTGAACACCATTGGTAGGTGGCATTTTGCTCCCAATAAGTGGTGTAAGTCATTTACCTTAAACCCTAGCTCCATCCACTCTTGAAAAGACCATTCCCTTGAGATTTTCACCAAGGTCGATCTAGACCCTTCACGAGGGTGGGGCAATTTGTCCTCCCACTAAACTGACCTAGAGATTCATCTCAAGGTTCATCAGCTCCTGATCTCTTGGGTAGACAAGGTTGAGAATATTAGGTATGTTCCCACATGGTCCGATGAGGATTGTCTACGGGAGCAAGGCTTGTCCATGGCTCAAGAAGCATATATGCACTTTAGGGTTCAATGCTCTTGATTACCCAATTGCTTTCTCCTCAATCTGACTATGAGTTTAGTTTTGTGCAAGATTGAAGCAAATCTCATTTATGAACGAGTTTTTAAAGAAGCAAGCAGATGCTCCTCAGGTGTCTCCTATCCCATCATCTTGAAAAAAGTCTACCAGAGTAAAAGGCGATGCTCATACTTAAGAGTTCGTCTAAGGTTCAAAGAAGAGGAGGTGAGAGGAGAGAGGAAGCAGACCCATAGAAGCAGGTCAAACAAGGAAGTGGCAAAAAATACCTCACCATTATGAATCCCTATCATGAATCGATCTCTCTCGAGTCGAAACCATGAGAGGGGCCACTCAAGCGCCGAGCTCCTTTGCTATGAATTCTGCCAACTGGGGGAAGAAACTGATTGTGATTTATGCACTTGCATCTCCTCCCCCTCAGACCAAAGCATGGGCAAAGCCTTCTTCTCTTTGTGAGAGCCCTTCGGACAAGGAGGTAGATATTAAGTAGTACTTCCTCAAGGACTTTGGGGACAGCGGGAGTTCTTATGTTGAGAAGCTTCCTATAGACTGATTCTTTATAAGGGGGGCCCAAACTTGTGCTGACATATGTTCTTTGAACTTCTTTTATCAGTGTTGCTTCTTTTTATTCTCTTTTGCTAACCTTTAGTTCAGTTGCAAGAACTGCAATTTTTTAATTATGCATGTTATCACTTTTATAGTGCTCAAAGGCAAAGGGCCTTTGAGAATAATAAGGCCTATAAGGATGAGGAGAATGTGAATTTTCTCTGTTGTCAACTTGAGTCACTCCATCTCAAGGTCTAGAAGACGAAGAAGGAGGTAGAGGAGGAGAGAAATCTCCTTCAAGGGGAGTAAGAGTCAGCCTTGTAAGGCTGAAAGAGCTTGAGGATAAGTAGAAGGTTGAGCTAGTTCAAGCTGAGGACGATGCAGTGGCTATATTTCATTGGAGCTCATAATACTCAAAGACTTTGAGGTTGGTCGAGATGTAAGTCATCCTTGAGTTCAAGGCTAATGATGATTATCTCAAGGAATGGGGCCTCGTCTCCACCAATTATTTCCTCAAGATCTATCTTTGTTGCAAGGATACAATAAAGCTAACTCACTATGATCTGACTTTGAGTCCAATGACCTCTAAGTGGAGCTCTATGATGACTTGAGAATCCACCTCCTCAAATGAGAATACAAGGAGATCATTCATAGGGAGAAGGGAGCCATGGATCATGGTGAAGCCGACCCCCAATGTCTGTCCCTTCTGAAGATCCTGGCCAACTTTCATCATCTTCTAAGTGATATCATTTCTCCTCTTTCTTCGTAAAGAGTTTTTTGTAATCGAGTTTCTCCTCGAATATGATGTAAATGAAAGATATTTTTTTTCTTTTACTATACCTTTTTCTTTGCAATTTTGGCTTGTGCCTTTCCTTCCATGTGATGTTGCCCAAGCTTGCTTGGTGTTCCTTTGGCCTTAAATATGCTCTTCTGCTTGATGAAGATAACTATTCATGCAACACATCATAGTTCACTGCTACAACCTACTAGCTTCGAAGTTGTCTCAAGTGAAGGCACTGAATGGTCATTGTCTTTTCACCAAGAGCTAAAAAAATTCCTTGGGAGAAACAGAGGTTTCATTAAGAGGGTGAAGCCCCGAGGCCAAAGTATGATTTGAGATGAAGTCTTTGGACAAAGATCTTTTTGCCTTGACAAAGTTCTAAGCTTTCATGACTAGCATTGACGTCCCTATTCCTAGCATAATATTGAGATCTTATGTCTTAGATGAACTAAGGTCATTATGCCTAGCGCAATGACAAGATCTTATGACCTGGGTGGACTAAGGTTTTTATGCTTGGCATAAAGTCGAGGTCCTATACCCTAGATGAACTGAGGTCCTTATGCCTAGCATGATGCTGAGGTCTTATGTCTCATGTGAATTGAGATCTTTATGCCTAGCATGATGCCAAGATCTTATACCCCAAGTGAACCAAGGTCTTTAGGTCTAACGTGATGTCAAGGTCTTATGCCCTGGGTGAATTGAGATTATTATGTCTAACGTAATGTCGAGATATTATGCCTCAAGTGAACCAAGGTTTCTATACCTAGCGTGATGCCAAGGTCTTATACCCTAGGTGAACTAAAGTCTTTATACCTAGCATGATGTTGAGACTTTATGCCCCAGGTGAACTGAGGCCTTTTGGTGATTTTCTGGTTATGATTTGGCAATATCTAAGTAGATAATAGAGATATAATTTATTTTAAAGATAAACTAAAGATAAAATCTTCTGAGGTTGTCTACATGTCATGTTCTAAGAAGTTCTTTACTTTTGGGGTGTTTGATCTTGAATGTCCTTGACCCCATGACTCCGAAAATTCTGAATAAACCTATGTAATTGGGAGATAGTTTTCCCGAAATGTGATCAATGAGTTCAACCAGCTGAAGTATCCATTCACCTGATCTCAGTCATTAGCTACACACTTTGTATTGTAGTATCAGGCCATTCGCCATTGATACCTAGCAACTCTAGTGCAAGCCTTCTCCCGAACCTCCAGGATTAGGTCCTTCTCAGCTCACTCAGTTTTCTTAGAGTAATAGATCTTAACTCAAGATCAAGTAAGACCAATTTCTACTAGAATGATAGCTTCAACTCCATAGAAAAGCATGAATGATGATTCCTGGGTGATTTTTTGAGGTGTGGTTTAGTAAGACATAAGGACATGTGGTAGTTCCTCAAGCTAGGTGCCTTTAGTTTTTATTAGACATTTCCTTATGCCTGAAAGTAGGGTTCAATTAGTTGCCTCAGCCAAGCCATTAGATTTAGGATGAACCTCTATTGTATATGGAGGCTACTATAATACTCTTTGAATCTTGAGTTGCCAAACTACTTTTCATTGTCAATAACCATCACACGAGGCAGCCCAAGCTTGCAAATTATGTTTTGCTATAAGAAATCTTGAATCTCCCTCTTTGTGATCGTGGCTAGGGGTTCAACTTTCACCCATTTAGTAAAGGTCTATAACATCCACTAAGAATTTTCTCTATCTCAATGCCATTAGGAATAGACCTAAGATATTCATTCCTCATTGGTTGAAAGGTCATATAGATTGAGCCTAGCTAAATTGTTAGGCTATGGTGCAATGAGATGTGTCTATAACATTGTTCGCACCTTGAGATAAACTTAGATGACTCGAAAGCCACATTAAGACAATCATACCCCTAGCTAAGAAGGTTGTGTGTAAGGGTCCATCCTCTACCATAACTTCCATATATCCCACCATTGACTTCTCGAAGGGCATATTCACCTTTCTCGAGTCCTAAATAGTAGAGAATGGACTGTGAGAGGGATCTTTTATACAAGACCCCCTCTAGCAAAATAAAGTTCAAGACTAGCTTTTTGATTCTCTAGGCTTCTTTTGAGTCCTCAAAAAGTCTCCTATCTTTGAGATAGGAGATGATGGGATCCATTTAGTTGAGCCCCACATCAACCGTATTTACTTTGGTGATCTTCAAATAGCTAGGCTATTCAAGGCTCTCCATAAAGATTTTCCTAGGTACCAAATTTGAAAAAGTGAAAGCTAATTGAGCTAGGGCATCTGCCTCTATATTGCTATCTTGGAGTACCCGATAGGCTTCCACCTGGTCTGTTTTTGTCATAAGCTTTTGTGCCTCCACTAGGTACTAAAATATGGTCGTGTCTTTTGCCTCATACTCTCCAGTGGCCTGCAAGAATACAAGCTGGAGTTGCTAAATACCTTCAGTTTTTTTGCTCCAACTATTAATTCTACACGTAATTCAAGGAGGAAGGCCTTGTATTTCTATGACATTATTTGATTTTTCAAACTTAAGGTGAGCTAAATACTTAGCCACTCTCCCATTTGGACTCTAAAGGATGGTGCCAACCTTACAACCCATCTTACAACATGAGCCGTCTACCCAAATATCTCATGGTTCAACCTATGGTCCTACAAGATATGAGGTAATTTCTATCTAAAAGTCTACTAAAGCCCAGGATTTGATAGTCTTTTGAGACTCAAAAGCCATGTAAATTGATTTAACTCAATGTTGAGCAGTCTTCCCAAAGTCCCCAATTTTTATAATATTTGCTAAAGTGAGAGATTGGTGAGTACCGCAATCAGATATGCTTGAAAGTAAGGGATAGATTTCGAGTTGCTAGCATCACAGCATATGTTAACTTTTCCAATAGAGGGTACCGAACCTCCACTTTTGTGAAAACATGACTCACATAGTATATAGGATACTACTTTCTACTTCAGCCACTTACTAACACCAAACTGACCACTTGGTCTAAAGTAGTTATGTAGAGGAAGAGCACTTCATTTGGTTCAGGTTTTACCAATAAAGGTGGTTTACCTAGGTGCCTTTTGAGGTCTTGAAGGCTTGGTTATATTCTTTTCTCTATTCAAACCCAATATTTATTTCAGGATCTTAAAAGATAGAAGACACTTCTCTCCAAATATGGATAGGAAGTGATAAAGCACTGCAAGCAAACTATGAGACTCTATGTTTTATTGATGGTGCTTGGAGGCTTCATTCCCATAATTAATTCAATATTTTCATGGTTGGCTTCTATTTTTCGCTCTAAGATGAGATAGCCAAGGAACTTTCCTGAGCCTATATTGAAGGCGCACTTCTCCAAGTCCAAGTTCATTCTAAACTTCTAAAGTATATCGAAAGTTTCTTCTAAATCTTTCAGGTGCTCATCAGTGTGAAATCTTTTATAAGCATATCATCGACATGTGTCTCTACATTCCTCCTGAGCTAAGGATCAAAAATTTTATTCATCATTCTTTAGTTTGTTACCCTGCATTTTTTAATCTAAAAGACATTGCAACATAATAAAAGGTACATTAATCCATGATAAAGGTTATTTTCTCCTCGTCTTTGGGATGCATCTAGATCTGATGGTAGCTCAAGAACACATCCAAGAAGCTCAAAAGTTGATGGCTCTAGGTAGAGTCAATGAGTTGGTCAATCTTTAATAGAGGGTATCTATCCTTCGAGCAAGCTTTATTCAGATCGATGAAGTTGATATACATCATCCACTTTCCATTGGGTTTATTTACCATCACCATGTTTGCCAACTACTCAGCAAAAAATTACCGGCATTTTTTCCTAGTGTTTAATAAATGCCCACAATAATATAGTCACAAAAATTTCCAACATTTCTTTACTATCAGAAAAACCTTTTTTGGTGCTTTATACAACATTTGAAAATCATCCGCAAAAAAGAGTTTTTTCTTGTTTTTATTACTAAAGCGCTTGGCAAAACCCAGCATTTTATAACATCAGGATTTTTTTGGGTGTTTCTTAGGGAAACATTGGGAAAACCCCCAACATTTTACCAAAAACCCATCAAAATTCCTGACATTTTTGAGATAAACACTGGGAAATTGTAGGCATTTTCTATAAAAATGCCAAAAAATCTTGATGTAATGCTATGATATTTTCAGTTTTTAAGTAGATATCCTATATCTAATAAATCCTACTAATATACCGAAAGATACAAAATATTAAAAATGAAAATCTTAACATATATATTACATTGGTATAATTGTCTAAAAGTTACATATTACTAACAAATTATATACAAAGTCCTCACAAAATAACATATATACAAATCACAATTAGATGAATAATCATAATCATAGTATATCTAACTCCTTCATATATAAATGTGAACCCTGGACTAACTCTGATCTCCCTATATGAATGAGCAATAAATTTGTAATGCATGAGATAAAAATACATATTTCAATGTAGGTTTGGATGATTACCTCATAAGGTAACAAAGAAGCAGATGGATCTCCTCCGAAGCTCGCTCGTATACTGGATCCTTGATTGGTTCCAAATTGTTTTGCTGTGTTTAAAACCTGTATATTTTTATTCATATATTATGTCGTGTGAAATAATAATATACAACAAAAAAATAATTTAAGTTAAATAATAATAAATAAGTTAAGTTAAATAATAATTAAATATCATAGAGGCAATAGTGTGTCCACAATCAAGATGAGCTTCTAAGATTGCAAAGGCACTTTCCAGCCTAGCTATAGTCTCCTAAAGTGGACCAACATGTGCATCTACTTGTCCTTATACCCATGCATTTACAAGTGCATCTATTTTAGCATCTATATAATGGTGTCCACCATGGCCACCCCCAAAGGTACTCCTAGATACTTGTATAAACATGGGTCCCAATCCAAAAGTCTGTAGTCGATCATATCTCTCACAGCCAAATATTTTATGAATCCCATTTTGAGCTACAGTATCCAATTGAGAATTCTCCAGTAGCTCTTGTTGCATTTGTTCAATTTGGGCCTATAGATAGTCAAAGATGTAGGCAGATAAGTTATGAATAAAATAAAAAAAATGCATTATACATAATTCTCACTATTGCTTCTTCGGATGCCCTATTAATCGATTGTCAATCTTTTTTTGTATAAGAAGCCAAAAGCACCTCAAACTTAATGGCTCAGAATCAGACTGTTTCTTCAACTATGAAAAGTGTAATAGGATAGAAACTTGATAGTATATTATATAGGAAGACATAATATTGCATATGAATTTAATATACAGCAATCAACATATCTCAACTCTCAGATTGGTGTACCCCTTGTAACTAAGAGAATGATCCATCTTTTTGTTTTTCCTGAGATCTTCAATTTTCTCGACATTTTTCCTAAAAAATAAAAAATATACTAATTGCTTTAATAGGTTAATATGTATTATGTTAATAAAGTAAGAAAATGATAGACAAGAGATACCCGAACATCATAACTCTACCAATATGCCACTAGAAAGGGTTATTAGTTCGGCTCAACCCTAGACGATGGGCATAGCATGGCAAGTTACTCCAATTGGTTCTTGAATGGTGTGAAATATATTCTCATCATATTTGCTTTCCAATCTCATCATCTCTTACCCAACAATTATATTATGGTCTTTTCACAATCCTCCTCTAAGTTTGTATTTGCCTGTAAAGTAAAATACAAATTTATTAACATATATACAAACAAACGAATAGATAAAATTTATACCGTGGTAGAAATTTTACTTTGATTTATTGTCAGATCCTTTGTTTATTTGCTTCGACATTGCTCACCAATCAGTATAAGTCAATAACAATTAGTTACCATACTTAGCCAAAATACCCAACTGAGTAGCGAGTTTTGCTGAATTAGGACCGATGATTTGGCTTATATCAATTTCTAGTCAATTCCAGTCTGTATCCCTCTGTGCCCCAAACACCAATAGGCTTGCTAAGCCTACATCGTTTAACAAAAGTTATGGCACTCAAACCTGAAAAAACAATATGCATAACAAATATAGATATGTAGCTCTCGTTGGATTTGAATTTAATGGAAGACTAAATGTTGAAACCTTCTCAATGATCCATATCCTGGTTCTCCAATCTAGGGCACAAGGAAGGCATGCTATCTCCATTAGAATCTAAGTTTAAACCACCACATGATGAGAACTTAGTCTCTAATAGGGGTTCCTTTGTTTATATATTGTCAAGGATGGCTTGGACAATCCCAATTTGTCTCTGTGGGCAAACTATTTTGACCTGTAAATCAGTATAATAAAATATTTAACATATTAAAATACAACATGATCAATACATATTAATATAGAAACATAAGAAATTCTTCAAACCCTAATGTTATAGCTTATTTTCATTGGACATAAAATTATAATCATCAGTATTAATGTCGTGATCATCACTATCCCCAAAGGAGGTGTCGTTCTCGTCCATTTTAGATTCATCACTAATAGAATTATTTTTTTCATTTTTCTTTGTACACAACTACACTGAATGAGAAAGAAGAACATCAACAAGAAGACCTTCGACATCCACCTTTGTATTTTTGATGTCACATTCCTTAAGTTGCTAAATGTTGCATGGTTCTATCATTGGGTCTTCGTTATCTACAATAACGAAATTCTCATCTAGTGTATCAATGTACGCTCTAGAGGTCATCTCAATAACTATATATCAGTCATATTGAACTAAATCTTGTATATAAAATACTTGATAAGCTTTACGAGCTAGAACATATGGCTCATCGGAGTGCTGATTATACCTATAAATCAAGTGGTTAAAATTTACTAATTTGAAACCAAACTCATCTATCTTCATGCCAACCTTATTGTCCACCCAATCACACTGAGCAATACATATTTAAGTTTGTTGTTTACCATAGCTCAATATTGTCAGTTATGATCCCATAAAATATGACATCTTTAGATGCGGGATGCATATCCTCTAGGCTTGAGAACCTTCTCATAATTACCTTTAAGATGGTGCCACTATTTTGCCACTGTCGATTCATGTGATGATATGTTGTATAAAACCTAAATCCATTAATGAGATATAATGAATATCTCCTTATCCACTTGTCTGGTATGGTAGCCAACAAAGAGATCTCATTCGATACATGTACTACACCACCGCTTCTTTCTAAATTGACAACCTAAAAATATGAATTATTGATTATTTTGGATACATATATTCTAACACTAAACTTGTAAAAAGGAGTATATACTATGTGCTTACATGATCTCTGAATCATCTTTGGAATATTTTGTTGTGAAGTTTGTCTTTTTCAAATTTTTATCCTTTACATCGTTGATCCAGCTTATTATCTGTAGGTGCGCCCTACAACTTCAACTCAATATAGCATATGTTGATTGTGTAAGAGTAGAAATATTATGAAGAGTAGTCACAAACCATTATTTAGTCACGATATATTTTGACCATGTTAAGATTGAAAAGCACATAACGTTGTGCTTGGGTCCACACAACTTCATGTAGGTAATAAACCTCATGCAATGATCCTATTGATCATTCAACCACAAATTTAGACTCACCCTTATAATTTTAAAAGTATAAATAAAAGTTAGTCTTAAACTCATTTCGATACATTGCACAAAATGTCACGCATTCTTCACCTACCCTTTTGCTATTGATCCTTTTGGATGAGCCTAATTTGACATGTAATTCTAGAGCCTCAAAAGGTACCTAATGTATATGATAATAAATGTTAGATCATGAGTAGATATATATTGACATTTAATATTTAATGCATTTATGGGGTTATCAAAGATCACCTTTCTATTGGATACATAAAGAGATATTGCATAGGGCTAGTTATTGCTATCTCCTCCACCAAATAGGTAGGTGGATGTTCTATAACATGAAAGAATAAAGGTAAAAAAATTTGTCTCAGCAGACATAAAGCAACAACAATCCTTTGTTGTAACTCGTCAAAGTCAAAATGTCGTCCATCTTTAGCATACAATTACCTAAAAATATTACTAATTTCAATAAATATATTGGCTATAGTTTTTGGAAGATAAGTCCTAACTATGATTGGCAATAACTATTGCATAAGTATATGACAATCATGACCTTTTAAACTAGATATCATCCATGCATCATGAAATATTTAATGCATAATCATCACGTACTTTGACATTCTTCAAAACACTGAGAAATATATCTTTCTCTTATTTGCTCATGGTAAATGAAGTGAGGGGTAGGTAAGTTTTGCTACCTCTTTCCTGTAGATGGAGTCCTTTTTTTGTGCCAATAGCCTTCAAATATAACTATACATTCATATTGTCTTTTGACTCTGGCATTCCCAACAATATC
This sequence comes from Trichopus zeylanicus subsp. travancoricus, assembly GCA_005019695.1. NCBI lineage: Eukaryota > Viridiplantae > Streptophyta > Magnoliopsida > Dioscoreales > Dioscoreaceae > Trichopus > Trichopus zeylanicus. The sequence goes on from RXID01022272.1 coordinate 2,016,463, forward strand.
CACGGTACATTATCAAGAAAATTTTTCTCGATATACATGATATCAAGATTATGTTAGATTTATAATGTGTTTCAGTATGGTAAGTTCAAGAAAACACTTACCTTTTTTCAATTGCTCTTACATCTCACTGTGTCACCTGTAGCTCCTCCTACCTTTCTCCTTTTTTGAGTTCTCAAATTATTTACTACACCAATTGCCTTCTTCAGTGTAGCTATTCAGATTGCCTAGAAGGAGGAAGATCTTACTCATATATCCCATCAAATGATGACTTATCTTGCTAAAACTTATGGTCTACTTACAAAACTTATTGATGACACATAGCAAAACTTACAACCATATTTCGACCAATGAGAGTACGTGTTCTTCACACAAACTAGACAAATCTTCTATCCTTTAGTCATCTAACTGAATAGATATTCATATATAGTAAAATCACTAATATTCCACATCAATGCTGCACACATACAAAACATCTTCTTTTTACTAGCATCATATGTTAGCATATCTAATTTCCATAGTTCCTTCAATTTTTCTATTAACGGTTGTAAATATACATCTTTGTCATGTCCTAATCCCCTCAATCCCTTAATAAGCATGGGTAGGATTAATTACTGTTAATTCATGCATAACCATGGAGGTAAGTTGCAGAGAATTAGAATAATGGGCCATGTATTGTGTGATATGTTCATTATTTTGAAGGGATTGAACCCATTTGAAGCTAACCTTAGTCGTACATTACAATAATCTATTGTAAAGTTAGGATACTTATTATCAAAATCCTTCTAAGTCATGCTATCTGTAGGATATTGAAGTGATCCATCTGCTACTCGGCCCTCAGCATACCATCTTATGTGTGGTGAATTTTTTTAACATAAAAAATCATTGTAATATTAGCTTTAAAGAGAAGTACCTAACCACCTTCATTGGTATCTTTCACACTTCCTAATTATCAACATCAATATCAACATCATTTTTCCATTACTTCTATCATGGTGATTTACAAAACTTGTAGTATGTATCTGACTCACTCTCATTCCTGTAAAACATATAATAATTAGGACAAGCATGAATCTTTCTATACTCAAGGTCTAGATCTTTTACAATGTTCCAAGCCTCGCGAGAAGAACATGAAAATGAAGTAATCTCATGAAACATGTCCTTCAAAGTCTCTAATAGGATGCTAAAAAATTTGTTACTCCATCGACATTTGGCTTTCAAGATCAACAACCACATAATGAAAAATAAAATGTAAAATTCTTGCATCTAGAGTATACTTCTCTATTAGCTTCATTCAATAATATAAAAAGCTTCATCTCAGTGCTCTCTTTAACTTCTGTCAGCATTTTTTTGCTTATAACACCAAATGCATTATGCAATAAATATTCAATGTCATCCCCATCTTCATTATGCACTTCAACTGACTTTGCAATTTGATGATTATGTTGCTTTTTGTGTTTATACCATGGCTGCTCGACATAAAAAGTCCAATTAGTTTATGATAGACTCCATCTCTTTACTGCTACATGCTCATAAATCTCTTTCTGTATCCAATTATGAATATTTATACAACTAATATATGGATATCTTATCACCTTATCAATCCTTTCATTCATATAGGTATATTCAAGAAATGCAGAAATTCCTGTGATATATCTTCAGTCCAACCGATTCTTTATGTTGATCCAACTTTTATCCATCATAATACTATATGGCAGTATCCTATCAATGGTATACATATCATTCATAAATAAAAAACAAATCCCAATGCAAATAAATAAAAGTTAAAACTATACTTCAAACATAATATTTGACATGTTTTAAGGGAGAACATATTTTGAAAGGAGTTTATTGCAAGCTAAATTTACTTGCAGCAAGTCATCAAATCATCATCATTCTTAAGCTTCTAGCATCAAAAAACTATAATTTTTGAAAATAATGAAACACTTACATCGGTTTACAAGGTAGATAATTGAGTGCTGACAAGGGCAAGTGTGGCCAAGAGCTGCACTGCGTGAGAGTAGCTGTGGTCCCGGGGGGTGGCTCGCAGCTAGGGCATACATGGGGTGGGACAGAGTGGAGAGAGGTGCGTGAGCAAGGGCCGGGGGTGCAAGGAGTGGGGGGATGGAGGGCACGGTGGCGGGGTGCCAAGGGTGGCTAGCGGCTAGAGCACACACAGGGCTGGGTAAAGTGGACTGCAACGGTAGGGGTCAGGGGTGCACGGGGGGGTGCCAGGCAGGCCATAGGGGGTTTTTTTTTTGGGGGGAGGGGGGGGGGGGGGGGGGAGGAGTGTAGGGAGAGGGGCTGCAGGTTAGAGTTTTGTCGAGTAAAATTAAGTCAGGAATTGCTAATATTTCATTTCTCTTCAATTGAAAATGCTAAAAAATTTTGACATTTCAAATTGAAACAAAAGGAATCCCATGTGATTTTATTTGAAACACCAAAAATTTTCATCTTCTATTTCAAAACGTGGCATAAATGTCAAAAATTGTCAGCATTTTATCGGCAACCGTACAAATGTCATAAAATGCTAACATTTTCTTAACTGCCAAAAAGAAACCACCAACAATAATCTGATTTCTAATAATATTCATATATCCTGCTATGGACCTCTCGAAGGGCATAATCAGCTTCCTCAAGTCCCAAATAGCAAAGAAGGGGCTACATGAGGGATCTTTTATATACGACCCCCTCTAGGAAAATGAAGTTTAGGGCTAGCTTTTAAATTCTCTGGGTTTCTTTTGGGTCCTCAAAAAGTTACCCATCTTTGAGAGAGCAGATAATAAGATCCATTTAGTTGAGCCTCACATCTATCATATTTACTTCAGTGATCTTCGAATAGTTAGGCTGTTGAAGGCTATCCATAAAGATTTTCCTAGGTACCAAATTTGAAGAAGTGAAAGCTAATAGAGCTAGGGCATCTACCTCTACATTGCTATCTTGGAGTACCCAGTAGACTTCCACCTGGTCTATTTTTTTCATAAGCGTTTGAGCCTTCACTAGGTACTAAACCATAGATTTATCTTTTTTCCTCATACTCTCTAGTGGCCTACAAGTACACAAGCTAGGAGTCACTAAATACCATTATTTTTATTGCTCCAACTACTAATGCTATGTGTAATCCAATGAGGAATGTTTCATACTCCATGGCATTATTTGAGATTTCAAACTCAAGGCAAGCTGAATACTCAGCCACTCTCTCATCTGGACTCTAAAGGATGGTGTCAACCCTATAGCCCATTTTACTACATGAGCCATCTACCCGAACATCTCATGGTTTGACCTATGGTCCTACAGGATATGAGGTAGTTTTTACCAAAAAGTCTACCAAAACTTGGGCTTTGATAGTCTTTTGAGACTCAAAGTCATGTCAAATTGATTTAACTCAATCAACCACTTGAGCAGTCTTCCCAAAGTCTTCAATTTTTGTAATATTTGCCAAAGTGGAATATTGATGAGTAATGTAACTAGATATGCTTGAAAGTAAAGGCAGAGCTTTCGAGTTTCTAGAACCATGGCATATGCTAACTTTTCTAATAGAGGGTACCGAACCTCCACTTTTGTGAAGACATGACTCATGCAGTATATGGGATACTGCTTTCCGCTTTGGTCGCTTACTAACACTAAACTGACTGCTTGGTCTAAAGTGGCTATATAGAGGAAGAGCACTTCATTTGGTTTGGGTCTTACTAGTAAAGGTGGCTTAGCTAGGCACTTTTTAAGGTCCTTGAAGGCTTGGTCACATTCCTTTCTCCATTCACACCTAGGATTTTGTTTTAGTGCCTTAAAAAAGAGAAGGCACTTCTCTCAGAATCTAGATAGGAAGCGATTATGTGTTGCCAAGTGAACTATGAGCCTTTGTATTTCTTTGATGCAGCTCAAAGGTTTCATTCCCATAATTGATTCAATCTTTTCAGGGTTGGCTTCTATTCCTTGCTCCTAGATGAGGTAGCCGAAGAACTTTTTTGAGCCTACACCAAAGGCACACTTCTCCAGGTTCAACATCATTCTGAACTTCTAAAGTATATTGAAAGTTTCTTCAAGACCTTGCAGCCTGCTCATCAGTGTGGAAGCTTTTATAAGCATATCATTGACATGTGTCTCATATTCCTCTCGAGCTGAGGTTCAAATACTTTGTCCATCATTCTTTTGTTTGTTGCCCCTACATTTTTTTAATCTGAAAGACATTACAACATAACAAAAGATATATTGATCCATGATGAAGGCTATTTCTTCTCATCTTTGGGATGCATCTAGATCTGATGGTAGTCCGAGAATGCATCTAAGAAGCTCAATAGTTGATGGCTCGAGGTAGAGTCAACAAGTTGGTTGATCTTTGGTAGAGGATAGCTATCCTTCAGGTAAGCTTTATTCAGATTAGTGAAATTGAGACATATCATCCACTTTCCATTGGATTTATGTACCATCACCATGTTTGCTAGTCACTCAGGATAGTGAACTTTCCTTATAAATCCTATATTGAGAAGTTTACTCACCTCTGCAACAATAGCTTTTTGGCACTTAGGGGTGAAATGCCTTCCCTTTTGCTTCACTGGTTGGCAGCAATTCAATACAACACCTTGGTTGGTGACAAAGCTTGTTTCGACACTTGCTACTACGGGACATTACGAGCCTAAAGGCTTTGCACAGTTTGATTTTGTTGTTGCTGGGCCTATAAGCTCTACATAGCTTGGGCCTGGATCTCAAGCAACTATGTCATCTATTGATAGTAGTGGTCAAAGTTTAAAACTTTTGTCATTCTACCTAATTGGAGAGACCTACTAGCACCTCTAGGATTGTTGGTAGAAGGGTTCTCCGGGGTTGCAACTGAGTGTAGGTGACTAAGGTAGCTAATTGTGTCAATTCATTTGGTCCACCGAATGAATTATGCAACCTTGCCAACACTAAGCCTATTTGTCCCCTAGGTAAATTCTTTGTCAACGAGGATCATGCTACCCTCAAAGGGATGATTAGAAGATTATTAGAGGCTTCCTTGATTAGTCAAAAAGAGAGGAAGAGGAGATCTCGATGAAAGCACCAATTTGTTAATGGAACCTATATTAGACACCAATTCTGGTTCGAGAAGCTCCTCGAGATCAAATCCACTAGGCTGCTCTTCCACCAATCTATAGAAGAACACACAAATAGTAAGAAGGACTATTGGGAGTTCTTTGTCCCATCAATTCTCTTTGGAAGAGTATTCAAGAGAGAAAAAGAGACAAAGAGAAGTTGAATTGACCTTTGTGGGTAGTCCTCTATTTTATAAGCTAAGGAGATCTTTCAGGGGATCCAAGAGTCTTGTAATCTTAGTTTTGATTATGCTAGACTCTCCTTATTTGGTTGATATTACCCTCAAATTCTATGTTTTAATCTATTTAGGATCTTTGTTCCCTAGTTTCCTTGAATAATCAACAACATCCAAATATGGGCTAAGCCCATTATATCTATTTCTCTTTGTAATTTTGATGATGAACAAATTTTATATTTAATCATATCTTAAGCACGCGTAGCTTGTAGCCAAGCCGAGTCTAAAATAAAGATCGAGTTCATTCAAAAGCTTCAAAAGTAGTAAACATGAAGACTATGTTGCAGATAAGGTGTGATAGTGGATTAATTGATGAAACTTGAAGAAATGAAAATGGCACGAAGAAGGCCCAAGAGATTATCAAATTAGCTCAATAGGTTTAAAACTTCTATTTATTATTTGAGTCAAAAATTTACATTTGAATTCCTAGTTTAAAGCTTTGACTAACTCCCAAATTTGTCTTAAAACGCTTTCACCAACTTATCATTTTATCCAAGATAAGTTATGAGAAGATATCAAACTAGAGACTGAAGTTACAGTGAACTAGTAGATTTTTTTTTTAACTTCAGATGTTCAAACTTCAAGATTTAGATGTCCGACACTAGCAAAAATACCCTTGAGATAACTAACAATTTCAGACATTCGAGCCCTTAGGTTCGAACGCCTAAAGTTTAGAGATTGTAAAGTTAGTGTTCTCAGTTTTCTGAAATCAATCATCCGGTACAGATTTTGGTCACCCAAATTTCTTGGGTTCAAATGGCCAAACCACATCTATTACAATGGCTAATTTAATTTTGATTATTGGGGTATTTTGGATACCCGAATCTTATAGTTCAAGCCTCTGAACTCGGCAGAGCATAGCCAACAATGGCTAATTCTCCCACCAATGGGCATATAAGGGCTTAGAGTTTATTCAATTTAGAACTTTTACATCTTTGATTTTCTCTATAAAATAGAACAAGCTTTTCCAATTCTTCTACCCTTACAAAAACTCTAACCTAAGAATTCACTTTCATATTTTTTTGCCCAATTTACTTTCTTATCTTCTCTTGTCTTTGAACTCTTTTTGAGAGGTTATTGTAGAGAGATAATTCGTATTCCATTTTTATCTTCTTTGATTGCAAATACTCCTAACATGTTAAAAGTGTGTACGGAACAAATCTCTGATATAGGAATCGGCTATTGTTTGTTTGGAGCAAAAGTAATACAAGCGTGGTTTCACCTGAAAGAAGCAACACTCACACTTTGTGAGTTAGTATAAAAGTTTAGGTTCGCCTCAAAAAACGACGACTCTAGTGGAGAGTTCAAGTCTTAAAGATCAAATAAAAAGGGTTATGGAGTAGATATAGTTAATTACTGAACTATGTAAAAAAATCATGGTGTTATTTTTTACTTTTTTTCTATGTAGTTTATAAGCACTCATGATTTATTTTCTTATTTGTGAATTAATTTATGTATTAATTTCCAAATGTAAAAAAAATTTATTATTCTTTAGAAATCTATCTCCTTTCTCCCCTCTCCTCTCCCTCTTAAGTTGCCATTTTAGATTTTAATAATTTTTTTATAGGCTTGACTATGTACTTACATGACATTCATTATTTTCTCTTGTCAGCTCTTTATTTACTTTTAGTTTGAATAATTTTATTTTGGTGTATTATAAGTAATAATGATAATGTGCATCATATTTCGATGGGATACAAAATCAGCCCAATTATTTGGGTCGTCCAACATTGATCTTTTCGCCAACCCACCTTATGGTAAGGTCAGTAGATAGTCTAGGTAGAAACAGAGCAAACGACACTCATTACACCCTAGTTTTCTTTCTCAATTTATAATTTTTCGCTCTTAAATGAGCTTACTTGAAAATCAGAGGATGACCATCGCACTCTTGGACTGTCCTTTTCTGTTTTTGGGCTTACAAGCTGGCAGAGGATAGCTCGAGTGAGTCGGGTGTGACCAACTCTTTTGCAACCCTTTTAACAACTTTCACCAACACTTTTTCCTCATTATCATCATCAACCAAATATATGCGGATATAATCCTACCTCAACAACAAATCCACTGATTAGATAGGAGTCGAAATTCAAGGTCTAACGATAAGTTATTCACTTTATGTGTACCGTGTTGATCCAATGAACGATACCTCGATAGGCTTCGGCGTGTAATTGCTTCATCAACTATCCTTTACCTGAAGTCAACCCTAAAGCAACATGCTTGTGTTCTAGGAGCATGGAAGGCAAGGGTTATAAGTTAGGGCAATAAGTAAAATTAACATGATTATAGCATGCGAGAAAATCAATTATAAACATAGGGAATTATTGTATTCTTTTTCTTTTGGTATTTCTTTCAAAATTTGATAGAAGCATCAGCTGATAATATATACCTATATATATATATATAGCAAAAATATTTGGAGCACAATGAGATACCCAAGGCACGAACTCTATCATCAGTAGCAAGGCTCCAAAGGAAGATGCACCATCCAACTATCAATCACTAACAACTTCGCTTTCCTCCAATTTTATGAAATAGTTTCACTCGTCCTGACTTGTAAGTGAAAAGATTTTTTGATCCCCATCCTTATCATCTAAGCTCAAACGGTCTATTGGAAATCTCTTTCTATGGGTAGGGAATAGCTCATGACTTGGCTGACTATAATGCAATGCTTTTAATTAGGAAGCCAAGCCGCTTATCCTGAATGACAGCAATTGCACGATATTTACTATTATCTCAGGTGTCTTTTGATGTGGCCATTTACCGATCAGTGTGGCACTGTAGTTGTAGGTTGAACTCCATCTAATGTGTCTTGTTGTGGGGTGGTTGTTGCCACAACATGAATTGCATTTCTTCCATACTAGGGAGGATTTCGACAGAGTATCCAGTTTTGACTCTTAAGTCATTCCATGGTTGAGAAACGAAACCTTATATGTTAGGATTGGTAATAAAAAATTCATGAATTACCTTATTCTTAAATAACACAATAAATAAAAAGTAATATAAAAATAAAAAAGGCTAATTACCTAGAACCCGTAGTAATTTCTGGTAATTATGAAAACCCTCCGTAATTTTTGTAATTACCTATACCACCCACCCCACCCCCCTCTTTTTTCAAAATATTTACCTACACTCCCTCTGATTGTTTTTTAATCAAAATTTTCTCCCAAAATTTCGATTTTACCTTCCGTAATTTTTACAATTAAATCACTAAAAATTTATTTGCTCCCACCCACTCTTTCTCCCAAAATATTTACAAATAAACCCTTGAAATATTTTTATTTATAAACAAGTTCAAATGTTAATATTTTTTAAAAAATATTTATAAAGGAGCTGATATATTTTAAATATTATATAAATAAACCCTAATATTTGCATATTTAGAAATAATCCCCTTGAATTTTTTTATTTACAAAAAGTCCAAATGTTAATATTTTTTATATGAAAATTTATAAAAAGGACATTAAATATTTTAAATATTTTACAAATAAACACAACATAAGAAATTTAATTACAAATCTTATATTTGTGAATTTACAAATAAGTCCCTTGAATTTTTTTATTGATAAATAAGTCAAAAATTTATAAGTTTAAAAAAATTAACAAAAAAGAGTTGAAAGTATTAAAACTTAAAATTTAAAATACAAGTTCAATATTTTCTATATTTACAAATAGACCCCTCAAATTTTTTTATTTATAAATAAGCCCAATTTTTATCAATTTTTTAATAAAATTTCACAATATTGAAGTTTTAAAAATTAAAATTTTGAATTACAAATTTAGTATTTGTACATTTACAAATAGACCCCGTGAATATTTTTATTTATAAATAAGTTCAAAATTTTATCATCTTTAAAATAAAATTTTACAAAAAAGACATTGAAGGTTTTAAAACTTAAAATTTCAAATCACAAGTTTAATATTTGTACATTTATAAATAAACCCCCTAAAAATATTTATTTATAAATAATTCAAATTTTATTATTTTTTAAATAAAAATTTTACAAAGAAGACATTCAAGATTTTAAAAACTTAAAAATTTGAAATTACAAGTTTCATATTATACATTAACAAATAGCCCCCTTGATTTTTTATTTATAAATAAGTCTCAAATTTTAATCATTTTTTAAAATTAATTTGGCAAAAAAAGGACATTGAAGGTTTTCAACTTAAAATTTAAAATTACAAGTTTAATATTGTACATTTAAAAATAGACCCTTGAATATTTTTATTTATTAATAAGTCTAAATTTATTTATTTTAAAACTAAATTTTACAAATAAATCATTGAAGGTTTGAAATTTAAAATTACAAGTTTCATGTTTGTACATTTTCAAATAGATCCTTTGAATATTTTATTCATAAATAAGTCTAAATTTTTTATCATATTTTAAATAAAATTTTACAAAAAATACATTGAAGGTTTTCAAACTTAAAATTTAAAATTATAATTTTAACATTTGTATATTTAAAAATAGAACCCTTGAATATTTTTATTTATAAATAATTTCAAATTTTATTTATTTTAAAACTAAATTTTACGAATAAGTCATTGAAGGTTTGAAAACTTAAAATTTAAAATTATAACTTTCATGTTGTACATTTACAAATAGACCCTTTGAATATTTTTATTTATAAAAAAGTCTAAATTTTTTATCATGTTTTAAATTTAATTTTACACAAAAGACATTGAAGATTTTAAAGCTTAAAATTTAAAACTATAAGTTTAGTATTTATACATTTAAAAATAGATCACTTGAATATTTTTATTTATAAATAAGTCCAAATTTTATTTATTTTAAAACTAAATTTTACAAATAGACCCCTCGTCGGTCAGCGTCTGCGCCCGCCCGCTCGTCGCCCTCGCTTGCCGCTTGTTTATAAATAGTTAGATTTTTTTTTATAAATAAAAATATTTCAAGGGTTTCTTTGTAAATAGTTTGGGAGAAAGAATGAAAGTGAGAAAATAAGTTTTCAGGGGTTTAATTGTAAAAATCACGAGGGTAAAATTAGAATTTTTGGAGAAAATTTTGATTAAATAACAATCAGGGGGTGTAGGTAAATATTTTTAAAAAGAGGGTGGTGTAGGTAATTACGGAAATTACGGGGGGTTTTCGTAATTACCGAAAATTTAGGGGGGTGTAGGTAATTAGCCCAATAAAAAAAATAAAAAAAAATATAGTAATATTATATTATTACTCAAAATTGCATTACGTCCATGAGGGGAACGAAAGATTCACTATTAAAAGGGTTATAAGAGTCTATAAAAAAAATTCCACTCTTTATTATCCAACTAAACGCTTTTACCAAATATCAATAGTACCTCCATCTTTAGAAAGAATCTCCAAAAAAAAATAAAAGAAACCACCACGAGATATTACCGATAAATACTAAAAAAATTTACACACAAAAGTCGATACTCTCTTTTTCTTTTCTCTTTATTTTCTCTATATATCTCTTTCTATTTCTCTCTAATTCAATTTTAACACTACATCACACTTAAACTCTATATATTACTAAAATATTCATAGGTCTTTATTGAATTCAAATTTTACTCTAATTACAATCCTTAAATTACATAATAAGTATTTAAAATTAATCATAAGTCCAAATCTAACTTTACATTCCTATTTTAACTTAAACTCCAATTCGAGTTTGAGACATCCAAACTCAACATTTATGTACACCCTGATTCATTCCTACAATATTAATACAACTCCAACACCACAACGCAGCTTCAAAACTACAACGCATGTTGGTGCCCTTTCATTTTCTTTGTAGTAGGAGTTCATTGAAGTTTTCTACGCAAGCTCTGTAAATATATATATATATATATATTGAAATGAATTACATATCCTGACCGTATAATATCTAATTTTGTAAACATCAATTATCAACTACAAACTTAGGCTAATATAGTAGCAGTGCATAATTAAATTGACCATATCTCTATCACGAATGAGATTGTTTGGATTTTGTTTTCTCCATAAAAAACTATCAGATTTTGTTGGTGTATGTATGGTTAATTTTGTGATTCAACTAGAGTTCTAAACAACATCAAAAGCAAAAAGCTTATGCATTCTAACTTTAGTCTGTTGAAATATGTGATATTTTTGTTTATCTTGGTCCACGAATATAGTCCATTAATTAGGTCAAGTCATATAAAAACGTTGTTGGTGTTTTATTTTTTTAAAAAACAAATATGTTTTCTTTGTAGTTAAAAAAAGAAAAACAAAATTTCAATTGAGCTTTAAATTTTGCACTGACAAGGCAAAATCTTATCCCTTAGAGATTGTCGGGTCGTGGTAGGTCGCAAAAGTTTTGCAGATGAGATTCTCATTTGGTGGCCGAGCTGGCGGTCTGATACAGTATTGGTCTCCATGCATCCCCCCTTTGACTAAATACTTGCTCTGTTTACATAAATCTTTGCCAAGTTATGTTCCACTGATCAGATCCACTGCCGGTCGGATGTACCTAAAACTTTTTTACTATTGTACCTTTTCTCCATCCTTATTTTGGATAAGCCTTTTCTTCACCCACGAAAATCCTCATTATTATGCGTTCAGCTTGGGTCAGCTCCCCCAGTGAGGGTGAATTTTATTTCAAACTAACTAATCATACTAAATAATATAACTAACTTGCATGATTTATTCTAAATATAATATTAATATGATATTAGTTATACTAATTTAAATATTTATTAATTAGTATGATTAACTAATATAATTAAAATTCTAGTCATGTTAAAAGTTAAAATCATTTTAAACCAAATGCATCATCAATAACCTACACGGATTCATATGTGGATTGAATCAGTCACTTCCTAATCTAGCTTTTAATGATCAAAAATTGATCAACTTAGTCAATTGAGTATGGTTTAGTTCGGAATTAAAATTAGTATTTATCAAAATTAACATTATAATAATTTAAAATTCGAAAATTTATTTAAATTTTTATAATAATATAAAATAATTAATATTAATTTTAAAAAAAATATTAATTCTCAATTTCGATTTCAAATCAAACGATATCTTACCGTTCTAATAAGGGTTGTGGCGTAAGTTATGGAGCAAACTCTAGACTAATCTTGTCGGAACAGGCAATTAGAAGAAACCCACATAAATTATTAAGATAAACAGTATTGAGCGTTGGTGGCGGGTTAACTCGAAGTTGATCCAACAAAGGCTTTAGCAACGAAGTTAGCATTTAGCAATTGTCGCAAAAGCACGGGTTCTTTGAGAAGTTTTTGAGGATTCGTTGTCTCGGTTGGCTGCTACCGCACCGCCCGGATCGAATCGTCAATGAGAGACAGGCTGGCTCGCCCTCTGCTTCGTCTATGTACGTCTTCCTCTTTTTCTTCATGTCCCTTTCATTATTTTAAAATGAACAATTTTAATCACTCGAATGCACCGGCACTTGGACGTACGTCCGGCTCGTACGGTGATGGTACCTCTACCCCATGTGCCCGACCGATCCAAATTCAAGCGGAGCCGGTAGGCCCCACATCCTGTTATCTGCACATTTTGATAGATCTCGATTATGGGTTCAAATTAAATTTGTCTGGTCTCAAGAACTAATCCCAACATCAAAAATTTAAGCATGGACCAAAGCAGTAACGTTAGGATTGCCCTTCAAAATTAGAGCGGCCATGATCCCCACCCACCCTACAACGAGTTTGACCTCGTTAGTGCATCCGAAAACGCACCATTTCATTTGGAACAAATTGGTTATCAATATTAAGAGTTTCTGATAAGGAGAAGTTTATAAATTTATAAAAAAAAATTACTTATTTTATTATTATAAATAAAAAATTACTTATATTATGTTATAAGTTTATAAAAATTATCTTAATTAAATTATTTTAAAAATATTTTATTTTAATTCTATTGTATTGATTAAATTAATATAAAAATTATATTATTTCATTTGATTCTGAATTAAATTTGTTGATGAAGTCCGATTCACCACCGATTTCTGTGAATAAGGCCATCGGAAGCTCCCCGACGGCAGTCGCTCTGATGTTAAAATTAGTCAAGCCTTTAATAATAAGTGTGAATAAGGATCAGGGCATTAGTTTTTACCTCCCAACTGCTTTGTTATTTATATAATATTCAAGGATTTGGTATATTAAGATCTCATAATTTTAAGTAACCACTTTGGTCAATTTTTCATAATGACAGTTATCATTTCTCGATTCCTCAGAATTGATTTCTTTAATTTGGTCCTAAAATTATTCAATATTGGTCATGATTCAGCTAAGACATCCAGGGTCAATCACGACTTAGCACGAATCCCTTATAGTGTTGTAGGCTAGATATGAGTTCGTTGCTGGCCAAGGACACCGAGCTATTTTAGGTTTAATATCAAGGTGAGTGTTTCCCACTTCACATGCCTCGATTTGCAACCAGATCCCTAGACTCGATTCTTATTGACTTTAGATTCAGAGAGTTCACTTTGGCCAGTGGGTTCAGGAGTCAAAACTTTATCACCTCGACAGATGACTTTAGACTTGGTTCACACCTGGTCTGGGTTTATCATATCAGTTCTTATGATATGGTGTATCATCAGTGTCCTCTAACTCTAGGCCCCCATCTTGTAGGTTCAAGGGCTTGAATTTTTCAACTTTCTTCTAATGACCGCCAAGTAGTTCATCCTTTAATTATGATAACTAGGATAACATGAGTCATAGCTTTTTTTTTTCTTACAGAAGCAGGGCGTTAGCCTCCATAACTCTTAGGAAATAGCATCATAACTTAATCCAATGTGCCACAATGTAAGGTGTCAATTGTCACCTTGGGGATGCAAGCCACCATTTTATCAAATCTTTGGCAATCATTAAGGTTTTGTTTCTTCTTTATGGCCGAGGACCCTTCCTAAAAAAACTCTTTGACCCTCCAAGCTGCTTTTATGTCATCCTCTAGGGGTCAAGATCCTTCACCCTCATCAAAGGAAATATGAGGCGACATTGATCGGCCAACCATTGCATCGTCAGCCTCAAAGCCTGCCATATCTCCCATCGTGCCTTGCATGCAAGAGGAGCTAGCTCTAGGTTTGTGGTGGGGGAAGGGAGGCCTCAAAAATTGTAACCATCTTGCCCTCACATTCAAGTTAGTTCCATTATTTAATTCTTTTATTTTGTTCTTAATAATTCTAGCGCAAGTATTTTGCTAGATACTTTTAAATTGAGAGTTTGGATCTTTGGGTCTACCCTCCAAGAGAAAAAACGTGAGCAGTTGGTTAGCATATTTAGCTTCTTGATTGAAACTAAGGTAGACCTATGGAGGTTAGAGGAGGATAGTAAAATCCTTAGGAAGGAGTTCAGATTTGAATTTAGCACCTACTGGGAGATAGTTGAAATCAGAATTAGATACCCTATAGATGCCTTTAATAGAGATGTTCTGAAATATTAGAACCTAGTCCCAAATCAAATTATACCAAATGCTATGAAATTCATCTCAGCTTTTTGAACCTTAGAGAATTCCAAAGGTTGTCTGTGCTCTATAGAGATATTTAGGGATGATTTCAAGAGCTACCAAGGCTCCAATACTCAGAACCCATGGTATTTTGCCCGAAGAAGTGATGTAAAATTTTTTACCTCCAGTCCTAACTCTATTTATTCTTAAAAGGATCATCTAGTGAGGGTTTTCTCTAGGATTGACTCAAGTCTTCTCTGCGAGTGGGGTAATCCTTTCTTTCATAGTGCTAATCCTAAAATCTCTCCGAAAATCCACTAACTTCTTTCACTCCCTCTTCAATGTGCTCAGAGGTGCAAGGGCACCGAGGTGCCTCAAAGGGGGTTGACACCGAGGAGTACTTCCTTGATGACTTTGGAGAGAGTGCCAACTCCTCGGTCTCTAGGCTCTCCTTTGACAAACTCGTTTTAAAGGAAGCCAAATCTTGTTCTTACATAAGTTTGACTTTTCTCTTTCAATTTACCTCTTCCTTCACCATCCTAACTTTAGTTTAGTTATACATCGTGTAATTTTTTTACTATGCAGGATGTTGTTTTTATAAATCTTGAAATAAGGTAGCATTCAAGAGGAGCAAGGCTGAAGAAGAGGTGAACCTTCTTCATTCTCAACTCGAGTCCCTCCAATATAATATGGAGGTGAAGAGGAAGATGGAGGAATAGAAGAACCACCTCATGGCTGAGCATGACTCTGCTTTGCCAAGTCTAGAGGCTCTAGGCACCATTTGGTTCGAGATCAAGATTAAGCTCAAGCTCAAGATTAAAACTAAAGTACAAAAAAATAGTCTGATCAAATTTTTGGCATTTAGATGCTAGTCTAGCTAATGAATGGTTTAAATTTTTTTGAGATTTGAGATTTGAATGAATAAAGATAAGGGTAGTATAGTAATTTATTTTTTAAAGTAAAATAAAAATAGCATGATTATTTTTTTATTGTTTGGATGGTAGGTCAGTCAGGATAAGATGATCCTGATCATGATCCCAGACCAAATACACCCTTAAAGACCTAGTACCAGTCCAACCTAGATGATGCCAAGACCCAAGTGATCAACACATTCCTTCAAAGTACTCAACATGCAAATGCCTTGAAAATGACAAGAATGCAAACCATCTTAAAATTCAAGGACAACAATAAGTATATGTAGGCTTATGCCAAACTCTCCTCCAATGGCTTCGTGAAAAGCTACCTCATCTACCTGGACACGGTGAAGTAAAATCATTATGATGCTAAGTTCGACCTAGAAGACCTCTAAGTTGAACTCTGTAATGACCTAAGGCTTTGATGCCTCAGGTGAGAGTACGAGGAGCTTCTTCGAAGGGAGGCCGAAGCAACCAAGGCAAGAGAGGCTGAAGAAGCAGGGAAGGTGAGGATCAAGGTCCAAGCCTAGGGACTGGAGAGCTGGTAGGGACTTCCAAGCCTCTAAATATCTCTAATTAGTTGCACTTTTCCTTTTTTTCATACAATGAAAGAATTTTGGTACTAGTCTTGCTTCTTACTTTACTAAAGTTTTGCTTCTTTTCTGAACCTTTGTCTTCTAAGACTATTCTTTTAACTCTCTCTCCCTGAGAATCATTCTCGACTGATCTTGCTTCAATAATATTATGTTGCTTCCAACAGCCATTCTAGCTCCCTTTGAGACAAATTTCTCAAGTGTTAGTTCGATAGGTAACATCTAGGTTTTGTCAAGCCTTTCTATGGGTACCCAAAGCATTCAGTGTTTCTCTCCTTTGCTACAACTTTGAGAATTGGATGTTCTCATGGATTGACAATAATTCTCTTTGGGTGAGAGAGCTTCTTTCTGACCACTTTAGCCAAATTATTAAAGCACTCGGCTAGATTACAAATCAAGCATGACATCCTTCTACGATTTTTGGATTTTCATGTAGTAGAACACCAATGTCTTAAGCTCTACATGGATCAAATTTTTTATTTGGCATGGAGCTTGGGTTATGTCTCAGGTGAACCTAGGTCTTTATGTCTCAAATAAATTAATGCTTTTACGCGTTGAGTAAATTGAGATCATTATACCTCAAATGACTAAGATCTTTGTGTCTTGGGTGAGCTGAGATCTTTATGCCTTAAGTAAACTAAGGTCTTTGTACTTTAGGTGAACTGAGGTTATTGCACCTTGGATGAACCAAGGTCTTTATGTCTTAAATGAATAGAGATCTTTGTCCTTTAGGTGAATTGAGGTCTATACACCTCGAATGAACTGAGGTCTCTATGCCTCAAATGAATTAAGGTCTTTGTATCTTAGGTGAACTGAGGTCTTTACACTTAACCTTGGGTGAGCCAAGGTATATGTCTTAGGTTAACTGAGATCTTTATGTTACAGGTGAACTGAGGCCTTTACATCTCAAGTGCACTGAGGTCTTTGTATCTCGAGTGAACTGAGTCTTTGTGATTATCCGAACTAACACATGCAACATAAACCTTAATTTTTCTTAGAAGATAAACGAGAGACAATTTATTTTAGAGGTAAAATCTTCTAAGATTGTCGATATATCATGTTCCAGGGAGTACTTCACCATCTAGTTTGGTGATAATTTTTCGAATTCCCAAGCTAAAAAATTATTCACGTTATCTCAATTTTTCATGAAAGATCAATTGTTCAGGCTTATGAAGTTAGAAATTTAAAATCCGACTTTGTCAAACTCATTATCTAGTAATTATGAATGATTGATTGAACCAAAATTATATAAGGATAATTTATCTTTTTATATTAATTTAATCGATAAAATTGAATTAAAGTAAAATATTTTTTGAATATTTTAATCAAGATAATTTCTTGTAAATATATAATACATGATAAATGATTCTTTACTAATAATAATAATATAGGTGATTTTTCATAAATTTACTATAATATGGATGTTTCTTATTAAAAGTTCTAAATATTAATCATGTCTTAAATTTTATAATCCAATATTAAAGATTTAATTTGACCAATTTGAAGGTCAACAATGGAGTGAAGGGCTTGGGCAGTTCCAAGTGTGTAGTTCTGCCACTAACACACTTTTGTAGTCTCACTGCCAATTGCCAACGGTACGTGAGCAAAATCTCATAGTACAGATTTTCATTGTAATTGATTAGACAAATTATAATAATTTTTACATACAACCTTCAAGATTTACTCTATTTATGAAAAATCTCCTCTGCAATTTTAGTGTTTCGGCCCCATCTCGACCTCCTTCAGCCTTGCCTTGCTCCAACTAAGAAAGGCCTCCTCTCTGATCCGGCTACTTCAACCCTGCCCTGAACTCCTTTGACCCTGACCCAAGCTCCTACCGCCACACCTTGATCTAGCCCGGAATGATCTCCTCTCCGACCACACTGCTCCAGAGCGCTGCCTCAACCTCCTCCGACCACACTTTTCCAGTTTTTCTTGTTGCTGAATCAGGTACATAATTGATAATGATGTAAATGATGATGAAATAAGATTTTCTTGTAAAAGCTCTCCTTGTTCTTGAACTCTTCTTTAATACTTGTTGCTATAAGATGATGAAGTAAGATTTTGTAAGACATGGAATTTATCTTATAGTACTCCATCTTTGAAGAAGCCTACTTAGATTATGTGCAATTCTAATGTGGACGTAAAACTATGTATTTAGGGAAAACAATCCAGCTGATTGGCATTACAGATTTGGACTTACTTTAAATTTGATGTAGATCTTAATCTAAGTATTTATTTGTGAAATGTTCTACATGAGTATATTGTTAGATTAGATTGGAAACTATTTGAATTTTTGTAGAAAAATAGTTTATTATTGGATTAATTTTTTCTGTTCCATTTACTATAAGCTATAATAAATGTGATGTTTGATAATCATCTTTAAGTGATTCCCTAATTTTTCAAATAATTTTGATGTTTTGGATCTGTTTGAACACCTAGGACTCTAAATGTAATCATATGTTGCAGTCCTTTCTTCAAAATTTTTATATACTAATTTGTACTAATTTTTTATTACAAATAGTGTGGGCAGTAGGAATTTATCTTCAAATTATAAGCAAATGTGTGGCTACTATGGTGACATATGTATAGTTCAATATTCAACCAAGGCACAAAGTAAAGGAATGTATTTTTATGGGTGTGTAAATTCCAAAATGAGATTGACAAAAGGTTCTATGTGGGCAAAGGATTACAAACACTTGAAGAAAGAAAATGCAAAATCAGTTAGAAGAAATTGAGGGAAAAATAGAATGAAGAATACAACAACATTTGGAAGAAAAGTCAAATATTACAAATAATAGGTTGGAAGCAATTTTGGGGAAGTTAGAGAGGGTAGATAGAATAGTTGAAATACTCAATGATGCCTTAAATACTCTACAATATTTTAGGATGATAGGATTTTCTATACTAGCAATTATTGTATCAATGGTGATATTGAAAATGTAGTATATATTGAATAATGAAACTACAAATTAGAAACATATCAAGATATTGAAGTTTGTGAATGTTTATTTGCTATTTGTAAAATTGTAGACTTGTATTCTTATTGGCAAGAGCATTAGTTGTTGAGCCGTGCTTTGCCACATTTGGAAGTCCAAAGCCTCCCAATAATCAAATTTAAGTAGCCGTTGAAGTTGATGTCACAGGTTCAGACGTCCAATCATAAGGGTCGGGCATTTGAAAAACACAAGTTCAGACGTCTAGCCAATATATTGGGCATTCGAATTCTGAATATGAAATTTTAGAAGTTACAGCTTCCAAATCTTTGAGGGGTCGTTTGGAACGGGGTCAGGGCTAGAGTGACCTCGCCCTGACCAGACTATCTTTCAAACACCAAAAATTTGACCGTACTAACATTATTTAATTCATTTAAATTATAATAAGAATTTGACTAAAATACCCTCGGTTCATCTAAACCGTCGAATTTTGATCCAACGGCTCAGATCGCCTCAGCCGAAACCCTAACTATATAATCTTCGGCGCCCCCCCCCCCCCCCCCCCCCCCGACCCGGCTACAACCCATCACTACCCGCGCGAGCTCGGCCGGCGACGTCGTGGGTCTCGTGAAGAAGATGAACAATAGTATGTGAACAGTACTCACCGAAGGGTATTTTTGTCCACAAAAAATTTTAACCATCTGCTAGCCAGATCAGTAACCAAACAAGATTTACTTGACTGCATTAGTGTTTTACACTTTACCCCTTTCTTTGACCTTCACCTTGACCTTGACCCAGTTCCAAATGGGCCTTGAGAGTCCAATCTTGAGGTTCCAGTGTTCGAGCTATTAATAATTCCATCTGCTATGTTCGGGCATCCAAACAATTCAATTCAAGCATTCGAAGTTGATAGAAAAGCTAAATCATCCATTTACAAATGATGAACTCAAATTACATTAACACATTAAGTATTGATAGTTTGAAAATCCTAACATTCCAATCCAAAACATATCACAAAATATTTATCCATCAACTATTTATAAATAATAACCTCAAGTTACATTGACACATTAAGTATTACACATCATTTGATAGTTTGAAAATCACAACATTACAATACCAAATATGTCACAAAGCATTCATTCATCAATTGACTCAAAGGCATCCTTTATCTTACAAAATCATTTTATCACAAAACTTTGCAAATGGCTTAAAGTCTTCCTTCAACATCCAATCAACATCCTATGAAAGAGCATAGACATTGATTAATTCATAGTTCTTAAATCATATAAGTTATAATACAAAAATAAATTCTAAATAATTTATAAAAAGAAATTCATATGGAAGGCTTCCTTCAACATCCAATCAATATCCTATGAAAGAGCATAGAGATTATTTAATTCATAGTTTCAAAATCACATAAGATATAATAAAAAAGATAAATTGTAAACATTTTATAAAAAGAAACTCAAATGGTAGAATCATACTAAAATATTGACTCCCCCCCCCCTCCTCCTCTCTCTCCTTCCTCCTCCTCCTACACCTTCCTCCAATAGAGGCTCTTCTGCCTCTTTTCCTTTTCTCTTAGCCTTCCCATTCCACGTCCTCTTGCATGTTAATTTTTTGTTGATCCTTGGTTTTCTACTGATTATTAGTTGCTACTAGATCCAGAAGTTTCTATTGGTTGTTATGGTCTGAGAGGCTTTTTACACGCCCTCTTGTTGTACCTCACATTACCACATGTACTACCAAGTGTATGTAGCTTTATTTATTTTCTTAATTAGATCCTTAATCCATTTTCTTTTAGGCCAGCCAAATGGGCTTGTTGAATATGGAAGAAAGACATAGATAGCATTTGGCATAGACACCGAAAGGCATTTGCTTGGAAGTGGGATAACAAAGACATCATATATTCTTCTATATGTTTCTACAGTATAGTAGTTATCAACAAAATCAATTGGATTAAGTCAAACATCAAGAAAAGCAACAATATCATGAACATAAGGTACTTCTATCATTTGCCACTATCTACAATCACAAATCCTCTACCTTATATCAATAATCCATCTTCCTGTGGGATCATTGATCTCTTAGATATCATCAAAAGACCTTCAAATGTGGTATGCACCCTATGCATATGAAATTTTTTTTAATAAAAGTCTCTATTTTAAGTACTAGACTTCTAGACCAGTGGCAAATTTTACTATTATCCTCTGTTTGATTGAATCAGCTAGTTCAAGAAAGGAAAGCTCTCTGTCATCTTAAATAAAACTGTTAAATAATTCAAAAATATTGTTAATCACATTATGGAATTTCACTGAAGGATTAAATTCACTTCTACTACATGCATAGTCATTTTTTTTTCATATATTGCTAAGCTAGTATAGATAGTTGTTTAATCCTTTTTATGTGCTTGATGAATTTGGTAAACAAAAATGTATCCAAAGGTTTAAAAACTAAATTTTTAAATTTTTTTTTGAAATTTCTTGAAGTTTGCAATCACATTCCTTATACAAGCTCTATGTTCAGCATGTGAGAAGATATTCTTCACATCATTAGAAAGACCCTTCTATCTATCTAAAATAATAACCAAGCTCTCCAAGTTTCCTAATACATGTTTCAAGTTGTACAAGAATCATAACCAAAATTGGTATGTTTCTCCCTCTATCACTGCATATGTAAATAGAATTAGGTTATTTTCCCCATCAACTTCACAAGTTGAGAGCAATGTACCTTTATACTTGCCTTTTAGGAAACATCCATCAACCGCCAACATAGGGCTGCATCCAATAAGAAAAGCTCTACTATAAGCATGTAATGACATAAAACATCTTTGGTAAGTTTTGTCTTCTCCTTGGCTGAAGTGAGAAATATTGTCTAGGTTCCTCCTCTCTAATTCTGCCTTGAGAGAATGAAACAAATTAAAAGAATCTTCTTCTTTACCATGAATAACCTTATAAACATAATCTTCTCCCTCTATACTTGCATATAACTCAATTGAATACTGTATTTATCATTCATCAAATTTTATATTTGTTTCACTGTGATTTGCTTATCAATATTCATTTAATGCAAAACTTATTTGCCTACCCATTTAACACTTTTATTTTTAGTCCTATTGACAACAATACATGTATAAACTGATTCTATTTTTTTTTACCTGAAAAACTACACCACTAGATATCTCTAAAGCATGTAGTCTTCACAAGCAATTCCTAGTTGTATAATTGACTATTACTCTGTTCCATTTATTTTTCACAAACAAGAGTTGAAAATTATGGAAAATACAATACTGTCTAAGAGTCATTCTAAATACATACGCATCCTGAAATATGTCTCTTTTTTTAATATCATTATCATTCATTTTATTTTCATTTAAAGGTAGTACATCATCTTCTACTTTGTCTTCTACTCTTTCCTCTTCGCCTTGCCTCATTTTCTCTTGCTCTTGAGCCAACTCCTCTTCCTTTTGCTCTAACTCCTCCTCCTCCTCCTCCTCATCATCATCATCATCATCAAAAAAAGAAGAAGAAGAAGAAAAAATATCAAACTATGAAAACTGAAATAAGAAGGACAAATATCTAAATCTGAGTCAACTACTCATCTCGTTGCACAATATGATTCTTAGAAAATTCTCCTAACACTGACCCTCATTACCTATATTGTGATGCACCAAATGTAGGAGTGAAATAAATCACTTTATTAATATTTATATGCTAATTTGATTCATCAAAAGCTTTCCCATTGACATTTGTAGGATGCACCATTAATAGGAGATCTATTATGTCCTCAACTGATACGTAGAATATTATTGTATTTCAATTCTTTTACCACTGTCCATATTGCTATGGGCTAAATTTCACAATTAATTGACATATAAGTTGAAAGAGTATTATTTGAAAGTAAGAACTTAATCACAACTAGTTGATTTAGCCTTGTTTTAACAAGGTTATATGTTTCAACCCATAACTAAGAAAATATATAATTATTTGCATTAACTAACAAAGACTTTTGTCTAACAAATAAATGCTTTGTCCTCTAAGTTTGTTGCACTTCCTTCCAATAGCCTATATAACAAAATACTAATCTTACTAAATTCTCTGAATCAAGCATTTATTAAACATATTATATTATAAGATCATCTTTCTTCTCTATCACAAATAAAAATACTAATTTCTTATAGTCATGGCACTGTTGATATGAAAATTTTATTTAATTGATTTTTATTGTCAAGTTATGTAGGAAAAATAGTCAAGATTTAGCAATTGGATGAAGTGATTAATTCCACAAATGGGTGGTATATAGACCATGGTTTATTTGGTCAGGTTGATGATATAAATGGTATGATTGAAGACTAATGCTATAAATTTGTTCTTTTTTTAATCGATTTTTGCATTAGGTTTCTAGTGTTGAGATGCTATCCGGAGGAATTCTTAAGCTACAAGTTTCTAAGGATAAGGTCAACAACAACATAAACAGTTGAACTCACTTATTTTTATCTCCTTGGAAGTCTTTTATATGTAACCTTCGAGGACAATGATTTGTGAGCTTATACAACAGACAAAAGTTTGCACATCATGTGATGCACTGACAACCAACTATAAGTTCATACTGGATATAGATCATCTTCCTCTGGCAAAAAAAAGTGCAAACCGGAAGGACTATAGGAAAAGGGGTTAATAAAATAACGTTAGGTCGGGGCTGGAGCAGCGTGATTGAAGATGTGGTCATTCTGGGTTAGAGCAGGGCGAGACAAGAGGAGCTTGGGGCAGGGCCGAAGGAGGTCGAGGCAAGACCAGATCAACGCAATTGGAGAGGAGATCATTCCAAGCCAGAGCAGAGCGAGGTGAGAGGAGGTCAGGGCAAGGCCAGAGCAGAGCAATTGGACAGTATGTCATTCCGGGCTGGAGTAGGGTGAGGCCGAAGGAGGTTGGGATGGGGCCAAAGTAGCACAATCGGAGAGGAGGTCATTCCGGGCAGAAGGAGCTTGGGGCGGGGCCAAAGGAGCTTGGGGTGCGGCCAGAGGAGCTTGGGGCAAGGCCGGAGGAGCTTGTGCCAGGGCTGGAGCAGTGTGATCGAATCGGGAGGGAGATGGTGTAAGAAGGAGAAATAAAGAGAGAGAGAGAAAAGTAAATTAGTTTTTATAAAAAAGAATTTATAAAAAACTAAAAAAAAATGAGAGTTTAATTGAAAATTTGCAAAGGGTAAAAATGAAATTTTTGACTAAAATTTTGATTTATTTGTAATAAGAGGATTGTAGATAATAAAGTTCAAAAGGATGAAATTATAGATAAATACTACAATTACATGAGATTTTCATAAATAGAATAAATCTAGGAGGATTATACACAAAAACTCCTAAATTATATTAAGGGTAAAATACTATTGAGCTACCAATTGGTGAGTTGCTAGAATTATGTGATGCACTATAAAATTTTTTGTATTATATTGTTTTAGACATTCAAAAATAATCTTTACTCTATTTTCATTCATTCATGAGCAAACCCAACCACATCAATTCTTTTATGTATTATTTTTTGTTTTTCTCTCTCTTGATTAATATGATGCATCATTGTCCTCACAACCCAGTTTAGTATTTATTTCCATTAATAGGATTTCATTGAGATCACTATAAATTGTTACTAAGAAAAAAAGTTCTTTTAAAATCATGAAGGATTTGCATTATCAGAATAACAACAACAAATATAGATATATATATATATATATATATATGGAGACAGTGATATTTCTAATATAAACAATAAATCTTCTTCTACTATAAATATGCATCATTATTGAGAATATTTATTTTCAAGGATGAAACCCTAGTGATTGAGATGTAATGGAATTCTTTGTTCAGAATACTATGAATTTTTTACTAGTCAAAGAAGTTTTATTTTACATGCTACAATTTGATTCCTTTTGTATTCTTTCAAGACCCAACGGTTTATATCTATTGTCCCCATACCATCAAGGAAGTTTGATCATGTTAGAAATTTGGCCAAAGCCACTTGCTGCACTCTTTGAACATTTAGAAATGAGGCACATGGTAGAACATCAGTACAATTACCTATTCAAAATAGTCTTGATTGGTGACTTTGGGGTCAGCAAATCCAACGTCCTTTCTAGATTCACAAGAAATGAGTTTTTCTTAGATCCAAGTCCATTGATGTCAAAATCACCATCAAGATTCTTCAAGTGAGCTCCCCTTGTTTACACAATGGTGTCGATTTTGGATCTTTGACAATGTTCACTTTTACAATTGAGTATTCACGTGTCAATTGTTTATTTTTAACTGAAAATTGATTCTAATGTGCAAATGAGGTCCAAGGAAGCCAAGGTGAAGTTGATCCTAATCGGATGAGGCCCTCTCGAGCTCCAAGAATAAGCTAAATATACAAAACAAATGGTGAGCTACATACTAGATGAGTTTCGACGGTGTTTACTTCGATGCTTAAGTTAGCAAGGGGTCTAGAAATAAGCTTTGATGGTGGGAGTTGTATTTTTTGAAGAGATAATAAAAAGAAGAGAAGAGGAATCCTTGATATGGTCTCACCTTATGACCTTTGTACCTAGATTGTAATGGTAATTTTGAAGAGATGCAAGAGTAAGCTTGATTTTTCACTCTTGTTACTATACAAGGAAGAGTGCCTTCACTGTCATTTTGGGGGAGGTAAATAGAAGGACATTATTCAAGCTTCTAACGAACAATTTATGTAAGAATCAAGTTGGTTCCCTCGAGGGGCCACATCATAGGCTATAGCTAGGACTTCAAGATTATGGGAGCAGCTGAGATGCTTCAGGATCTTAGACTTGGAGGCTTGGCTAGGCTTTGAGGACCCGGTTGAGCTCCAGGTGCTCAGCTTGGTTAGCTGTGAGTCTTGCATGGTGAGGAGGTTGTGAGGAGGTTCTCCTATGCCTTGTGAGGTTTGAAGGATTGGTCAAGATCTAAGAGCTCAATTGGCCCTTTGGATTCATGGGGTGATTGGCATCCCTAGAAATATGGATTATGGAAACCTAGTCGAGGTCTTGGAGCTCAGTTGGGCTCCGATAGTGGGAAGAGTGGCTTCAGTCTTCTTCACCAGCCTCTCCCAAAAAGTTGGAATTGGACAGCTTGGCCTAGAGACCTATAGGGTACTATTCCAAGGTTCAAGAATAAAGGCATCCCATGTAGCTTGGTCTGAGAACTTTGGCACCGTTTGTTTCCAGATCAAGATCAGGATCATCCTAAACTAACCAGCCTACCATCCAAACACCCAAAATTTGACTAGACTAACATTATATAATTTAATTAAATTTTAATTGGAAAATGACTAAAATGCCCTCGGTGCATATCTATCGTCCGATAGCCACGATGAAACCCTACTTTCATCCTCTTCATCCTCCGTGCCGGCAACTCCCGATTTCACTCCAGCGGAAATCGAAACCCTAATTTCATCCTCTTCATCATCCGCGCCGGCAACTCCCGATCTCGCTCCAGCGGAAATCGAAACCCTATTTCATCCTCTTCATCCTTCGCGCCGGAAACTCGCAATCTTGTTCCAATGAAAATCGATCGGTGACACAGAGTGGAGAACGTCCCAAGAGAACAAGCCCTGACCGAGGACTCCATCAAATTTCTGTTGGAGAAGCAAAATTTCGATTCTTCGATGTATTTTTGCAGGTATTTTTGACAAGTTTTGTTCGCTGGAGCAGTGCTCTACGCCTCTCTCTCTCATCCACCGCTTAATCCGATGAGCTCTTCTCCTGCCTCTTCGCCCTCCCCCACTCTCTCGTCCACCGCCTAATCCGGTGAGTTCTTGGACATTTTGTGGCCAAAAAGAATCATTTTCTGGACATCGTCTGGTAATATTGCGTATTATTTCTTTCCTTGGTTATTACTGCACATGAGCACAGATGTTTCTAGGGTTTGTGATGTGCATAGGTAATCAGGGATGTGCTGATGTGGTTGCGATGGACCATATGCAAGTGAGAATCTATAGGATTCTGATGTTTGGGAAATACTCTTTGGGTCATGTTTGAATCATATACTTCATGACAGATTAGTAACTTGTATTTAATTGATTTGTGTAGAATCATATGCTTCATGACAGATTAGTAACTTGTATTTAATTGGTTTGTGCAGAATCGTATGCTTTATGACAGATTAATTCCATATTATAGGATCAAATGTTTGATGACTGCATTGCCTTGAATATTGCCTGCTTGATTTCAGCTTCATTATCATTTTGAGAAGAATTTGTCTAGTTAAAGGAGATGTCTATTTCTCAACACCATATATTGAAATTGAATGTAGCAGTTTAGTTCTAATAACAATGTCTTCTACATGAGTCCCATTGTTTCATTCAATTTTTATTAGAAAAAGTTGAAAACTTATATCTAATATATTCAGTCAGCCGAACTTGACAATGACAAAAGCCATATTTATGTTATGTTTGGATAATTGAATTACGAGGCAATAAACCCTTGAACTGAATACAAGATATTGTCACCATTTTGTTCTTGAATATTTGTTATGTTCGCATTCCTTGGGTTGAAACAATGATTTGCTTCTTGTGATTTTAATATAGGAATAGATGCTCAAAATCCATCAATTCGGCGAAGTCCTCGAAGACAATGCAAGGGAAAATCAACTCTGCAAGTCGAACAATCTTCTAACAAGAATGTACGCTCCCCAAATTGGACCACTGATGAGGACACTTTATCTGTTTGATTGCTAATGGAGGAACACGTTGATGGAAGGAATAAGGGTGGTAATTTTAGAAAGCAATCTTGGAATAAAGTTGTGCAAAAATTCAATGAATTATCTATCGTGATACGCGATACAAACCAATTGAGTTCTAGATGGAAGAGACTGAAAGAAAGGTATAATGACTTTTAATTTATGAAGAAAAAAAGCAGATGGACGTGGGATTATGACAACCATAGGCCAATAGCAGGAGATTTGGGAGTAATGAGAGATTATTTTATGGTATGTTACACATGATGTTGTAATTTTTTGAATACATTATGAAATTTTATTTCTAATACTTTTTTTTGAAGCACAACCCACAATACGAAAATGCCTAGATCATTGGGTTTCCTCAATTTTTTGAGGTAGAAATAATGGCGAAGAGTTCAATTGCGACAGGAAGGTGGATGCAATCATCGAAAAGTGCACCTGCAAAGCCACCGATACCACGAGAGAGATCCGATTCGAGTGGCTCACCGGTGAGGCAAAACACTGAGGTTGACGATGATCCAACCAATTGTACCACTCAGAGAAACTTGTTTCTTGGTGAGAACCATACTTCTGGGCCACGTGGGAAATGCTCTCTTGAAGGATTGGATGGTAGCAGTGGAAAAAATAGCAAGAGACGTAATGGAGAGTTCCTAAGAAGTACTGTGAGCAAGTCTACAAAAAATGTTAATCAGGAGACTATAAACAAGTGGTTTGATATTCTTGAGAGAAAGTATGATGTTTTGGATGGAATATATCTCAAGAATGCTCGTGGCAGAGGTGAAAAGACTGACGACAAGTATAACAAGTGCATGACCAAGTTGTTCAGCCTTAGTTTTTTGGACACTTCAGATAGGTTTAAATGCGCTAAATGTCTAAAAGATCCATTGCATCAGGATTATTTTTTGCTAGAGGAGGATCCGTTTGGGCTGAAATTATGGGCTGACATGCGAATAGAAGAATTTAATATAAACCACGCAACAAAGGTAGGTAAATCGTGTCTGTCATCCCCTCAAATCTCAGGTAACTCTGAGTAGGTTGTCAGATAATGGGATAATGTACAAGTAGGGTTTCATCATTTTCCCCAACTCGATCCTCCATAGGTCCTGGGGCAAGCTCCTATTTTCCTTTGCTGGTACTCGGAACACGCTATTGCTACTGATTTCTGAGCTATTTGATATGTTTTGTTACTAAATTGTGAGATGCTAATCCTTTTTATGGATTTCTAGGTATTATTGTGTTTGCATTTGGTTGTTCTGTCAGCAAATTTTACTTTTTAATTGCCCTTGATGTCGGAACGAATCATTAATGGTGCTTTCTGGTGTATAATTTGATACAAGTCACTGTTTGACTTCTAAATCAAGTTGTAGAGATTGAATTCGTCCGAAGATTTATGTTTTTCATAAGATAAAGTCTAAAACTGAAGATTTTGTAGATCATTATCAGGCAGGTGCATTTATGTAGAACTTCTCCTTAGATGGCAATTACATTTTTCCTGTTGGTGGTTTCTTTACTTAAAGCATTTTTATCTTCTGACTGATGCGGATGGTACCTTTGTAGGTGAACTTTGCTGTGGCATATGTCATTTCATGTGTTGATTATTGATTCGGTGGTATTTAGAAATCATTGTTGCAGCAAATTTCTTAATGTTTGAAGACATTATGATCTAATGAATTGCTCAGTCGCACATTACTATTTTCATTAAATACTGTGAATTTGTATACTTGTTATAGAGTCCTGATTTTTGCAGGCTATGAAATGTTGTCTGCTTTTTTTCCCTGATTGTACAGGCCCCATAAAGCTTTTTTTTGCCTATGAAATGTATGATGGTAATGGTGGAACCAAGCTGATACTGATAGTAATGGTGTTGTGGACTACATAAATTTTCCGGTATATCATCAGTTCTAGATTTCTACTCAATTTTTGAACTCATCTTGGCCTTAATCACTGGTTTCATGAATGCATCATTATGGTTGAAGCAGCAAATTTGGAATTCAACGTCTGAACAACCTGTGGAAAAATTTGAGACAGGCAGAAAGGAGGTTTGAGAAAGGGCATGGATGCATTAGTCTTTAGATTCAATGTGAAGCAGGCTGTTCTCTTCCCACCCGAAGTGGAGAAAGGAATATGGCCAGAGGGCTACTCCCTTTCTGATCATGCTCCATTGACTGTAGTTTTTTCCCCGGTGAAACAATAGAGTTCTCAACACTTCTGCTAGCCTCTGGTTAAGCATGACTAAAGTTTTCCATAGATTCTGTATAGGGGATATGATGGTGGATCCAATCAAATCAAGATGTGCACAGTGATAGGTGAAGTAGTGAATGTGTGAAACTTTCTAGAGAATTTGTATACTTGACAATGTTTACATGTTAGCTTTTCACTGTGTTAGTTACCTCAATTGTGTCAAGAAGATATTTCTATCATTAGATGCTATCAGAAGTCAATTTCTATATCACTATTATTTTTGGTGAATCTCTATGGATTATAATATGCATTTATCTTTGTAATATCAAGATGACACGTCCTATCAATTAGGCATGACTTATCACTCCGACAACTTTTGCATGTGAACTTTTATTGGAATTTGTCTGATTGATAATGTCATATTAATGAGTCTGTGGCTTTGGACAATGCATGTACTGTTAGACATGTGAGGACTCGTGCCATTAATTTTTCGTACTCTCTTTATTTGTTATATGTTGGACATGTGACGACTCATGTCATTGCGACTGTATGTCATGTGAGGCCTGAAAAAGCTACCTCTCATGATTTGTCGTGTTTCAGATCCTGTGTCACATGTGATTCCCTCTAAAATTTTGTAGCATGAAATAATTGTTTATCATGTGAGTCAAGTCAATGTCTATTTATGGAGAGACCTTGTTGCGGATGCTATGCCAAAAGTGTGTTTATCTTTGTAACACCAAGATGTCTAATTACGGTGACATTATTGACGATGAGGAGCAAGAAATGAAGAGGGTTTTGGAAGATAACATTTTCGATCAGATATAAGGCTCCTCAACCTATACCAGAAGGGCACCTCGTCCACTGAATAATCGACCGTTTACGGGGATGGAGGCTATGTATGATTTACTAGGTAATGAAGAACGATATTTTTGGACCTTTAAAGTTGTGCCCCAAGTGTTTCTATAGTTCACTAGATTGCTAGTTGAACGGAAAAGTATCGTGTCTACACAACATGTATCATCTGAATTACAAGTAGAAATTTTTTTTTACATGGTTGCTCGTGGAGTGTCTAACAGAGACTTGCAACTGGCATTCCAACACTCTGCAGAGACTATAAGCAGGTACTTCAATAAAGTCTTGCAAGGCATTATCTCACTGAAAAATGATTACATACAATTGCCGCATGATGATGCTCCAGTCCATTCCGCAAATCTTAATCGAGGAAGAGCGTATCCATTCTTCAAGGTGAGATAAGTTTCTACAATATTCTCTAAGTAATGCCACCTTAAATTTCAACACATTATATATTTCATTGTAGGATGCACTCAGGGCTATAGATGGCACCCATATACCTGCGATTGTGAGTCAAGAAATGCAACTTTCATTTCGAGATAGGCATGGTTTGTTTACGCAAAATATTATGGTAACTGTGTCTTTTGATATGGAATTTTTGTACATTTGTAGCAGTTGGGAGGGATCTATGGCAGACGCACAAGTCTTACGAGAATATTTAACGTGAGGCGATTTTTTCATCCCCGAAAGTGAAACTCGTACTTTTGCTTTTGTTTAAACACGAATGATAATGTTTGTAATGCTAATAATAATTTATTTTTAGGTAAATACTATCTTGTGGATGTTGGTTATGCCAATACTAGCAACTTTCTCGCACCATTTCAAAATGAGCGGTATCATATCGGACAGTTTGGTCACAATCGAGTCTGATATCAGAATCCGAAGGACAAGTTTAATCACATGCATGCCAGTTTGAGAAATTGTGTGGAGAGGACATTTGGCATATTTAAGCAACGGTTTTAAATATTTCGTAAAACACAATCATATCCTTATGAGACACAATATGATATAATGATGGCTTGTACTGTGCTACATAATTTTATACATAGAAATTATGGTGAGGATCAACTGTTTCACGAGTGTCGGACTAACAAACGGGTTGATAATAGCACCGAAGAAGATATGGAAGTATACAATGAAATAATAGAACCTAACATCCGTATATCTCAACGTGAAGTACGAAATGGGAAAATGGTTCGAAACCAAATAACTATAGCTCTATGGGATGCGTGAGTGACAGTCTACTCTTTTTCGATATAAAATATTGTAATTAACTTTATGATGTCAAATAATTTAATAATTTTTTAGTTTGTTATCAATTGAAAGTATATTTGAGATAATTTTCTATAATCATGTTAATGATTTTTCCTATTTTTATTTAATTGCAGAGAATAATGCCATACTTTTTTACCGTGAAGCAGTCACATGTGTAGGCGAAGAAGTGGCAAATAGGCGAAACTTATGTCGGGCTTCGTGGCAAGCTAGGATCTTTCTCCTCCCTGATGCTTTCTTTTCAACCTATAATTTTTCAGACATTACTCATTGTATTCTTCTAGTGTCTTGAAAAATTACTATATATCTGGCAATAATGTATATTATGTTCTTCGCTATTTTTTTATGCAAACTCTAGTATTAAGATTTTTATGACATGTTGTAATGTTATGCTTCAAAGCTAAACATGTTCTCCCTATGAATGACTACTTGATGATTCATTTAACACAAGTTTTGCCTTGGCAATGTCATCTGGCAAAGATTCCTTTGGATGCACATATAGATGAAAATTTGAAGAAAGGTGATCCCTACAACCTGTGATAAAACAAGAACTGCATAATCTGAAATTCATTTTTAATGACCATGGTACCATCTAGACATCAAAGTTTCTAGCTTCCAATATTCAAAGGGAAGAAGATTTACAAGGATACAAAAGAGTCACTGTCATCACCCAAAAACACATTTAGCTCCCTCCTTGCCTCATCTTTGCACCTACCATTCCTAAGTAAAACAACTACATATTCCTGCACAGGACAAACAAGAGAGAGAGAGAGGTGTCATAAATAAATCTTAAGTATTGAAATTTCATGAAAATAATTTTAATTTTGGCATAACAACAAAATAGATCACATAAACCTCACAAAAACCCAAACATTCAAAATTCAAACAACATAAGGTAGGAGCACATTTTACAAGATAGAATTTTTAAGACAAACAATTATTTAGGTCAACCAATCACATGTAATTGACCTTCTATAGAAGTAAATGAAACTGAAATCATACCACAAGGGTGTCATCAGTGTAAACGCCCATAAACTCCTTCAACTTCTCCTTGACTCTCTCCAGCAACGTAGCAACCCTGTCCCCAGTGAAGCTAACTTTGAATGTTTGAGCATCACTGCTCCGCTCCCCACCATCCATCTCTTGAGCACCAAAGCCAAATACCAAATCCTTAAATCAGTTATTTCATGTCAATATCCTTCACGTTCATAGTTCTCCTGCACCACGTATAACTCAATATTGCAGCATCAGATGAAATCATCAGATGAAACTAACCCCTTGCAATTAAGATGCTCTTTGAATATTTTTACCGCGAGACCTTTGGCCATTGGGTCAAATAAATTATTTACAAAGAAAATTTATGAAATAATACTATTCTTTTTAAAAAAATTTTCACAGTCATAATGAAGTTGTAGCTCAATATATTTTACTTTAGAATAACATCTAGTATCTTTAGTGAGACATATGTCTGTACCATTACTACATAGCATGTTTACTAATCTCACAACAAAATATATACTCTATCTCCTTAGTTAATAAAGCAATTGTAATTTATTTCATACTGAGCCATAAAATAACCCCTTTGTTAAGGTGAAAATATAACTGGAGGTCAACTTTAAAGTATCCTCATATCCTTTCCAATTAGAGTTTGTTTATTGAAGAATATTTAATGGTTTATAATCATTAATTAGAAGTAACTAATTTTGAGTTTTTTAAAATAGGGAAAGACCTTTTAACTATTCTTTAATGAAGAATTCTTGAATTACTCTAATACTGCTAAGAAGTCCTATAACAAATGTAATATCTAAATGAGTACATATCATCAAGTATCTTAAACTGCCAATAGCTGATGTAGAATAAATTTTCTATATTTTCTATATTTCAAGCTTATTTTGAGGATATGCTGAAAATTAAATTTATCATCTTTAACTATAGGTGATTCTCCAAGCTTGCAATTATCCATGTTATATCTCTAAAACATTTTAACAATATATGTCTCTTGAGAAAGCCCAAACAATTGACACTTTTTATCTCTATAGATTTTAATACCCAAGATATATGAAGTATTACCAAGATTCCTTATCTCAAAAACTATAAATAGTATCGTCTCATTTTTTTGAGGAAATTTAGTTCATTATCAGCTAATAAAATATGATCAATATAAAACATCAATATCTAAACTTTACCCCTACCAACTTTCAAGTATACATAGTTATCAATCATATTTTCCTAAAATCAAACTTTGTTATTGCCTCATAAAATTTGAAATACCAATATCAAGACACTTGTTTCAAAATATAAATGGATTTATGCAATCTATAAACTTTTGTTTCATCACCTTTTCTAATAAACCCTTATAGTTGAATCATATAAATTTTTCTTCAAGAATTTCATTCAAAAATATTGTTTTAACCTCTATCTGAATAAGTTCATAATCATAATGTGAAACCACTATTATAAAGATTGAATCCTTACTGGTGACTAGGGAAAAAGTTTTATCATAATAAATTCCTTCTCTCTAAATATAACTTATAGCAACTAGCTTTATTTTATACTTGTCAACATCAGCATTGGCTTTCAATTTTATCTTATAAACTCATTTACAGCTAATCAGTTTATAGTTTTTTGGAGCTTGCACAAGTGACCAAAGCTCATTTTTCTGCATTGATTTGATTTATTTAATCATTGCATCCATCCATAATTTTATATTTTCACTACTCATGGCCTCTGAAAAACTCAGTAGATCATCTTTCTTTGTAGTTGATGATATAGGTAATTTCTCTAGATCATTTGGACTTTGAGTATGCAAATCTCCAATTTTCTCTAGATGTGTAATATAATCACTTGATATAGCTAACTTACGAGCTCTTTTGGGTTTTTCATTCAACTGAGTTAGTACAACCATTAGTGCTTTATTTTGGTCAACCTTATCTAACTCATTTTCCAATTCAATTCTTTTTCTCTTACTTCCTACAATAGATATTTCCTTTTCAATAAACTTGACATCTCTACTTTCAAACATGAAATCTTGAACTAGATTATATATCCTATAACCTTTAGACCTTTTAAGAAAATCAACAAAGTTACAACTCAAACTATGAGCTATAATTTTTAGCATTTCTGGTTCAGCAATTCTAACTTTTACATCACAATTCTAAATTCTAAGATGATTAGAATTAGATTTTCTGCCAAGCCATAGTTCAAAAGAAGTTTTAGGAAAAAATTTGGATAGTACTCTATTAAAAATATATGTAGCTATGTTCAATACTTCACTATAAACTAACATGCAACATACCATATTTATCAAAGTTTTGTTTCTCTTTTTTGCCCCTCTATTCTACTCTGGATTTTCTACAATAGTTGTATTTACAATGATCCCATGTTCTTGCAAGAAATTTTGAAAAGAATTTGAAGCATATTCACCTTCTTTATCTAACTTGATGACCTTGATCTTTTTACCCAATTGATTTTCAATTTCAACCTTGTATTTTTTAAATATTTCAAATACATCCAACTTTTTATGTAGCAGACACACATATCCATAATGTGAATAATCATTAATAAATTTCATAAAACACTTATGGCCATTCTAAGTAGCAACCCTATTCGGACTACAAATATTTGTATGGATCAAGACTAATAAATTATTGGACCTTGATGCTTTTGAAAATGATAATCTCATCATTTTACCCATAATGCAATCTACATAGACATTAAAATCATCAAAATTTATATTCTGTTGGATCCCATCACAGCAATCTTTCTAATATGTCTTTACTAATATGACCAAAAAGATAGTGCCACAAATGCGAAGAATTTTTATCTAACTATATTTTCAGATCGCAAGTAGATATATGGCTAAAATCAACATTATAACATTAAATTGTAGGGATAAGTTCTAGTTTCACATATAATTTATACATACCATCAGATACAACACTAGCAGTAACAACAACACTCTTGCATATTAAAGAAATATAGTCTAGCAAAAATAAAAAAGTATCTAGTTTCTATAAGTCTGAAGACTGACCATAGATTGTGCCTAATAGCTGGTGAAAAAATTGTATTTGTTAATAGAATAGTATGTCCACCATGAAGAACCAGAGAGTACATCCCAACACCAATAAATTTATCTTGCTCATTGTTCTCCGTGAATACGTACCTCGCCTGATTATTTAGTTTCTTTTGATCCAAAAATCCCTACATAATAGTTAAAGTATGAACCAATGATTCTAAGTTCACAATTTGTACATCATGAGAAATATTAATATAATTTGATTCAAAACAAGCTAAACACTTTAATTTATCTTGTTTCTTTCTCTATAGAAATTTTAACTTTTAATAATCTTTTATGAAATGTCATTTCTTTCCACAATAAAAATAAATATTTTTCTCTAACTGAGCAAGTATCGTTCCTTTCACATCATCTTTGTTCTTCATAAAGTTTTTTGCCAAGTCTACTTCTTGAAAAATTTTTTGGACTGAGGATTAAATTTCTGCTTCTTTTCAACTAAATTTGCTGACTCAATCTTGACAAGTTCAACTTTAATAACTTTCTTTCTTTCATCCTCTGAGGTACACTGATTTAGCAATTCACCCATTGTCCAATGGCAATCACATGTATTATAATAATAACAAATTATCAAAGGATGTAGGTAGTGAGCCCATTATGTAGCAAGTGATATATCTATCATCAAAATTAAATCCAAACTTTTCAACTCATTTGCAATTGAAAACATTATCAAGATATATTGTCAGATATTCCCTTACTCAACCAATTTGGTGTTATGGAGCTTGCCAGTAAAGGATAATTTCTTGGCTTTGGAGGATCCAACAAACCTCTCATAGATATTCTGAAATAATTCTTTGGTAAAACAAATATTTGGCAAGCTGGCACAAATAGTTTCAGAAATAATTTTTTTAGTTATTAGTTTTGTTAATTTGTATGCTTTGTGTTATTTTTCAGATTAAGACCTCTCAAATTGATTAGACCTAATTAGTAGTTTAGGAGTGTCAAGAGCAATGTCAAAATCTTGAAATACCAAATGGAGCTTGCAGTTCACTTCTCAAAATCAAGTAATTTAATCCATTCAAGATCTCAACCTTGAAAAGTTGACTATTAAATTCCATGCTATAAATTTCTAATAGACAACTCAAACATATAACAAATGTATTTCAATAAAAAACAATCCATGATTCCATTGAATTTAAATAGGGATTATATTCTGATTTTTTTACTATCTCCTTTGGAAGAATAATATAAATCACCATATTCTACCAAAAATACCTATAACAATCATAGCAAAAAAATTTTCTGCTTTGGCTTTAATTTATTATTAAAAATAAATTTTTACAATATTCTATATTTATTTCTTTTCACTAAAGTCAAAATAAACACAAAATAATAATATTTATAAATTAAAATAACTTCAAAATTTTTTGAAAAATATTTAGTCATTTTAATTCATAAATACCCAAAATCATTAAGCTAAAATTCTCGTGATCAAGATCTTAATTAGCATAAAAAATGTCTTGTAAGATTTAAGTTTTGCAAAAGCAATTTGCATGCAAATTGAATTTAATTTTGCACAAAAATCCTTACAAAATAATAATTCACAAAATTTCAAAAACAAATAACTGATACATTAAAAAATCCTCACTAGAAATTAAAATTTTAAAATTTAATTATAAATTACATATTACCAACAATATCATCCATATTAATAGATTATTTAGAATAATTCAGAGATAAAATTTGAGTTGAAATTTTGATCCTCAAACTAGGGCTACAAGAAATCAATGAAATTCAAATCATATCACAATTTGTCATGGACCAGACATCAAAGGCAAGCCCTGATATCAATTGTAAATTCGAATTCCTTCCTTTGATGCAAGAGCCATGAGTTAAAATAACATAAAATTATATAAAATAAATTTATATATCATAGGGCTCAAAAAATCAAATAATAACATTTTTAAATTTTTTTCCTTTAAATCCTAGCTGATCCACCTTGAGTTTGTACCTCTCTTTGATAAAAAAGAATTGAAGTGGAGAAAGAATCAAAATTCTTTTAAATTGAGCTCAAGTTGAAATTGCAATAGAAGCGCAGAGAGCTAGAAATTGAGAAAAACTAATCTCTCTTTGCTCTTCACCACCACCTTTAAAAATAAATTTTTAAGCCATTTTACAAAATAATCCTTGAGGATTTCAACATTACAATTAAAGCTAAAATATTTTTTAAAAATATAATTAGAAATTAAGTTAAATAAATCAATTTGAATCTTATTATTTTAATTTGATCCAAGTAAAATTTATCCTATTTTAATCAAGAAACCTCAACATGAGACTATATGATGGATATATAATAAAATATTTTGATGCATCACGGAATAATCAAGTCAGCATATTAATAAAATTTTTATTCTGTCTATACTATTATCCTTTGTCATCTAAATATTTAATCAAATAGTCAATTTTGAGTCACTCATTGTACTTCAAATTGCCTAACCTGATCAAATTTATTTTAAAACAAAATAATAAATAATCTATAAGGTCACAAGACTAACAAATATGATTTTCCCACCAAAACGATCCAAACAAGTTTCAATAACAAGGGAAATACCCTTTGAGAAAATAGAAAAGTAGGGCCAAATTTTATGTCAATTCTCTATACCTAAATATATGATATACTTATATTGTTATGGTGTTTTCTTTATTAGTAATGATAAGAATTTTTTGAATGATATTGTTAATTTTAGACATATCCATTGATATATTTTAAATTAAAAAAATAAATAATCCTTGGCAAGGATCAACAAAAATCATAACCTCAAATGAATGGTATTGATATGTCAAAGAACAATGTAAAACAAAGTCGTCGGCATTACTATCATACCCAAGCCCAATAAGGCTCTGAGGGCAAAGATTCACAGCTAAGCTATCAGAAGATGGGCCACATAGCTCAATCACAAGAAGATGAACTCCACATCTAGGTTATCAGAAGATGAACTCTATAGCCCAGTCTCGAGAAAGCGAGCTCTATAGCATTACCAAGGTAGGCCAACAGCTTAATTATAGTAGGCTATTTAAACTCTCTGCACCTTCCTTCTGTCTCTATAAAGGGTAGCCTAGGTGACCTCACAAGAGACCGACTTATGCACCACCAATTCTCACTCCGTCATCTGCATTGCTTGTGTCACCTACACTACCTATGACACCTACACAATCTATGTTGTCTGCGCTGCTTATGGCCCTTGTGTTGCCTGTTACACCTTCCACACCTACTACAACATGACAAAACCTCAGCAGATCATGGTACAAAATGCCAAGTAGAGTTCCCAAAATACCCTAAGCTAATTCACATACCAACCATGATAGAGTTATCCAAGATGACATGGTCAAGTTACCCAAAGCATTCAATATAACACGGCTCGAAGTATCTAGGCAAGAGGTTCTGATTCTCTTCTCCTTCCTCGGGAGGTTCAATTCCTACATATCATTTCACAAAAAAGCCTAACTCCCCCAAGTGCAAGGATGACCTACTAACTTGATCATTGGAGAGTCCTCCCCCAGTCATAATCGGGTAAGCAACGTTTTTCTTTTCGTATAAGTTAGAATCAGCTGGAGAGGACTAGAAAGTGCTTGTAAACTAACCCAAATTAGACAAATGTAATATTGGTACTTTCATTGAGATCCAGTATAAGATCCCTCTTTAGGTAGTTGATGACAACTATGCCATTTCGACAGTAACATCCTAGGAAGCAAGTGATAGCTAGCACCTCAGAATCTTAAGAGACACCCTAGATTCTTATCTCTAGGTGACAATGACATTACTAGAATCAGGCTTCATCCAGTTAAAATCAGATCATAGGAGCTAAGGCAT
Source organism: Trichopus zeylanicus subsp. travancoricus (assembly GCA_005019695.1). NCBI lineage: Eukaryota > Viridiplantae > Streptophyta > Magnoliopsida > Dioscoreales > Dioscoreaceae > Trichopus > Trichopus zeylanicus. Next base: position 2,056,524 of record RXID01022272.1, read on the forward strand.
GGAACCCACCCCAAGAGGTGGGCTCGCCTAGCTTAAAGCCTTGGAATAAACCAGGAGAAACCTCACCATAATTTGGGAGGACACTCACCAAGAAGGTAGAACCATCACCATGATGGAATAGCCTACCCTTGCTGAGACACTAGGGAGTGAAAGGCAACCAAAGGAAGGAGAATGGTGTAAAGGCACATGGCTCTCAAAAAAAGCTCGAAGAACAGAGATGAAGCCCTTGTTATCACCCTCATCTTGGAAGGCTATCTCACACAAAGGGTAATTATCAATATAAGAGTATCCACAAATATTTTTCTTGCCAAGATATATTCTAGGTTGAGATGTGTACAACCCCTACACCCCTATCAGGGGAGGTTGACTGACATCTTGGGCAGCTCATTGGACCCCAAGGGGGATAGCCGATAAAGGCTGGAAGAGCTCCACCTTCTTCACCAATTTTGTTATGGTGAGAGCATGATCACCCTGAAACACCATACTGGGTCACCCAACTTTGAATAGCTTGTATATAAGAGTCTCCACCTACCAGCTGCTCCTCTAATTTTCCACTAAGTATAGAAATGGGGAAGTGTGAGGAGATTACGAAATGACATGCTATTGTTATACCACACACTTGGATGAACAAAGTAGGTCACAAGGGAGGCAGAAGGTGAAAAGCAAACCTCAGAGCTAGCTTGAAGAAATGGAGGACTGGTTACCATTACCCTGGATGAGGGCAAAGATTTCACCATCAAAGTGGAGGCTGGGTTTCTTGAGACATTGCTCATAGAACTTTAGAAGCTTTTGTCTGACAACCAAGGTGTATTTGCCTATGCAGCAAATGACACGCCTAGTATTAATCCATGACATTTCTCCCTGCAATATCAAAAAGCAATTGACAAGGAGGTGGAGAAGTTGTTGAAAGCTAGTTTTATGCAGGAGATTCAATACCCAAAATGGCTTGCCAATGTGGTGATGGTCAAAAAGAGCAATGGCAAGTGGAGGATGTGTGTAAACTTCACAAAACTCAATAAAGGTTTCCTGAAGGACATCTATCTCCTCCCAATCATCAATTGGTTAGTAGATTCAACTTTTGGGCATCAATTGTTAAGTTTTCTTTATGATTTTTTAGGATATTATCAAATTAGAATAAACGTCAAGGATAAATAGAAAAGCTCATTCATAACTGATCAGGGAACAATATATTATGTGGCCATGACTTTCAGATTGAAGAACTTTAGAGCCATACATCAAAGGATAATAGATTGAGTATTTAAGCATCAGCTTAGAAGGAATATAGAGGCCTATGTGGGTGACATGCTAATCAAAAGTGTGCAAGATATAGACCATGTTTTGATTTGTAGGAAACCTTCAAGTACATAATGAAGCTCAACTCAGAGATATGTACATTCAGAGTATCAATGAGAAAGTTTCTCAACTACCTTATCTCAGAAAGGGAAATCAAAACCAAGCCATTGAAGATCCAGGGATCCTAGAGAAGAGGTCTCCCACCTCAGTGAAAGAGATGTAAAGGCTCACCTGATGAATCGCCTCCCTTTGGGTTTTTCTCTCTTGGTCCATAGAGAAGTGTCTCCCCTTCTTCCAAGCTCAAAAAAAGTTTAGATCATTCTAGTGGGGCAAAGAATATGAGAACATTTTCCAAGAGCTGAAGTCATGTCCCACCTCTTTGCTCCTACTAGTAAAGTCCACTTAAGAGGAAGACCTACATCATACATCACTATGAGTAATATAGCAGTCAATTCAGCACTCATCAACAATCGAGAAGGGAAGTAGTGCCTTGTGTATTACATGAGTCACACCCTCATTGGTATAAAAACTCAGTATACCCCAATGGAGATGCTAACCTATGCTATTGTCCTATAATCTAGGAAATCGAGGCCATATTTTTGGGCCCACAAAATCATTATTCAGACCAATTTCCCTATTTGTCAAGCCCTCCAAAAGCCAAAAAATCTTGAGGAGGATGGTCAAGTGGGCTGTGGAGCTAAGCCAATTTTATATTTGCTTTGAAGTAAGGCCAGGCATTAAAGCTCAAGTATTGGTAGACTTCATTGTAAAGCTTAGTTTGGAGGAAATACCAGAGACTAAGGTGAAACCTTAGAAGGCCTACATAATTGGATCATCCTACAAAAGCAAGAAGTGAAGTAAGAGCTATGTAAAGCCCAGAGGGTGACAAGTTTAAGTACTCTCTTAGCTTCAAATTCAAGGCCTCAAATAATGTTGCTGAATATAAAGTCATACTTCTTGAATTGAGGGCAACAAAGGTAGTAGAAGCCTTGAAGCTCCAACTCCATAGTGATTCATAGCTCATTACAAGCCAAATTCAAGGAGCATATGAAGCCAAAGACCCCCTAATGGAAGGATCCCTTTCAAAAGTTCACCAAACTTTGCTGATGTTTACCCAAGTCAACATAGAATAGGTCTCAAGAGAAGAAAACTAGAAGGCAGACTCCCTTGCCCAACTTGCCTCATCCCTATCTTAAAAAAGGGGAAGGACGATCCACGTGGAGGTGTTTCCAACCCCTAGTGTGGGGGACTTGACCAAAGTATGGGCCATGGAGCATGAGCTGAGTTAGAAAGATGCATTCATGGAGTACCTCAAGATAGGAAAGCTTCCTAATAGTGAAGTTGAAGTATGAAAGGTTAGGAGGCTTGCCCCCAACTTCATCATCCTAAGAGATGAGTTGCACAAGCTCTCACTCACTTGATCATTTTTGAGGTGTCTTGCCCCATTGGAAGAAGAGTATGCCTTCAGGAAAGTCCATGAGGGGATTTGCAAGAGCTATGTCAGTGGATGAGCCTTGGCACATAAGATGCTTCAGCAAGGTTACTACTAGTCAAACATGACCAAAGACGTACTCAGAGTACACCTCTCATTGTAAGTAATGCTAATTGCATGCACCTCTGTATTACTAGCCTCCCACTAAGCTATAGCATATTCACTTTCTATGGCCTTTTGACTAATGAGGATGGACATCTTAGGCCCTTTTCCCCTACCTTCAGGGCAACGAAAGTTCATGATAGTGGCAATTTAATACTTTACCAAATGAGTAGAAGCGAAGCTGCTAGCAACCATCACCAAACAAAATATAAAGGAATTCTTCTTATAGGGTGTGGTTTGTCGATTTAAAATACCACAAACTTTGGTGATCGACAATAGGAAGTAGTTTGATGGCTTCAAGTTTCAAAAAGTTTGCAAAGAACTGCACATCAAGTAGAAATTCATTTTAGTCACCCACTCACAGGCTAACGGGCTGGCAGAGTTAACCAATCAAACCATTTTTCAAGGACTAAAGAGGCATATCTTAGGCACCATGGGAAGCTAGATGGATGAGCCACCCAATATACTCTATGCCTACAAAATAACTCCAAGAATAGCAATGGGAGAAATGCCCCTTCAACTTACTTATGGAGTCGAGGTGGTAATACTGATAAATTGGTCTACCCCCTCAAAGGGTGCAAGGCTAGTACCCTAGAACAAACAAGGAAAACACAAAGGTAGAGAAGAACCTCCTCCTTGAGGTATAAGACAAGCTCACTAGGGGATAGCTACTCAATGACAACAAATAGCTCAAGCTAGGAGAATGTTGAGGAAATCTTTCACACAAGGCGATTTGGTAGTCTGAAGAGCAGACCTCACCAACTGATTCACTAGGAAACTAGCCCCAAACTAGGAAGGGCCATACCATGTCATATGGTAATGCAAAGTGGAGACTTACAAGCTTGAGCATTTTGATGGCAAGCCTTGCCTTGAACATGGTATGTAAGTAATTTATGAAAATTTTATCAATAAAAATAATTGGTTGCCTACTTGTTGTCACAGGAAGTATGACCTTGAAGTTGGCTATGAGTCCTCATGTTCGGCCAAGAAAAAGTTAGAAGCTTATGCACTTCATCCTCCAAATTTTTGGTTATAAGATCTACTCTTAATCAAGAAATGGTCACAAGATTTTGCTCTTGATCTTCGAAGCCTTCCAATCAAAATGGCCTAATAGGCTATACACTATAAGAAAAGGTACACCTAGAACCTTCTCTTTTAATTATATTCAAAATAAAGTAATGAATCACTATGAAAAGGAAGCTCCATCAAAAGCCACCCTATAAAGGCAAAGACTTGGTTCAGTTACACAATTCGCTCTTGGCTAAGGTATGATTACAAGATCTTATGCTTGACCTTCTGAAGATCCAATTACAATCTCTCATGCTTGACCCCCAAAAGGCTCAGTTATAAGATATGCTCTTGATCAAGTTATGGTTATAAACTCTCACTGTTGACCCCACCCAGTACAAGATCTGCTCTTAACCAAGGGATGATTACAAGCTCTCACGCTTGACCAAAAGACTCAATTACAAGATCTGCACTTGACTGTGATATGATTATAAACTCTTATGCTTGACCTCCTAAAGTTTCAGTTACAAGATCCACTCTTGACCGAGGTATGGTTATAAGCTCTCACACTTGACCCTCTGAAGGCCTCTAATTATAAGATTCACCCTTGATTGAAGTAGGGTTACAAGCTTTCATACTTAACCCTCTGAAGGCCTAGATCCATTCTTAACTGAGGTATAGTTACCAGCTCTCACATTTAACCTTCTAAATGCTCAATTATAAGATTCACTCTTGACTAAGATATGGTTATAAGTTCTTACACTTGACCCTCAGAAGTTTTCCAATCAAGATGGCTAATGAACCATGCCTTGCAAATGAAAGGAACATCTATAACCATTTTTTTATTGCATTCAAACCAAAGTAATGAATTTCCAGGGAGCGAAACTCATCATAAGCCAAATAGAATAAAGCCCGATTACAAGTCTTGTACTTGACCAAGGAGTGATTACAAGCCTCACCCTTAACCCCAATGGCCAATTACAAGCTCAACGCATGACCAATAAAGGATCCAGGTCCTAATATCAATAGAAGCTCATGAAGGAGCATAAACTCATGGCAAAAAATAGAGATGAAAGCAGTAATTCCTCCTTTTTAGTGGAACAACATGAGTCTCAAACCCTGCAGAGAAAATGACTTTCCCACAACATGAGTAGGACATGAGCATTGCTCTGGGGCTAAGTCGCCCAAGCTAGTAGCCTGAGGAGTTGCCCTAAATAGATAAAGGTACAATTGAAATCTTCTCATTTCAATTACATTTCAAAATATAATACTCGCTATATATAAAATAAGAGCTTTTATTGAAGAAAACCTGGTAGGGGATATCAAACTTTGCAACAATAGTCAAGATGCATGCATTTGTTCGAAGAAAAGCACTCTAGTCAACTGGCTTAATGAGCTACTCTAAAAGTGAAGGAGGAGGAACACAAAGTTTACCCAACTGAAATGTCATTCATTGGCTCAAACACCTCTGGCAACTAGGCTAGACTCACAACCCCAAATAAAGGAAGTGGTGATACTAGTATAAACATGCATCCACCTTCTAGCCCCTAGATGGCCAAGCAACACCAAGGAGCTCTTAAGAGAAGGATGGTCCCTATGCTAATAGGAATTGGCATGCCACATGAACCCAGTTGGAAATTGATAATTCTCTAGGAACCATGGCCCGAGCTGACCATCAAGATAGGCACCACCAAAAATACAAGAGAAATGAGAAATCGCTTTGCCACAACAAGGGCGAAGGATAATGAAGCTCGTCTAAGACCGAAAGGGCACTAAGCCATCTGATGGGCATGTAGAGCCCATGGCTCATGGCTGAGCACCATAGTCCAAAATCTGGTGACCTCCCTAAAGACTGAGACTAGGGGCCCACTGGACTACGACAGGATAACTAAGGAAGATGTGGCTACAACAGGGTGCAAAAGAAAAAGGCAAGATCCCTAGGAGCTAGCAAAAAATACCTTATTCTCACCTCTCATCTGTATATAAATGATTTGGAGGGCAAAAGCTATCTGATTGCAAAAGGTCATGTCTCGAGAAGACCAACAAGTAGACACAATGCTCAAGGAGGTGCCCTTGAAACTCGAAGCACCATGCAAGCAGCCAGCGCATTAAATAGGACGCCATCATAGGTCTAACATTTTTGATTCTCAAAGACAATGCATACCTAAGGAAGATAATTGCTTAGAGTAATCTTCAAAACATAGACCCTTACCTTCTACTCCTTAGAGGTCAAATGAAAGGCTTGGAGAGCCATGATGAGTCAAAAAATAATGATGAACCAAAGCCGCCAGCATCACTATTGCACTCAAGCTGAACAAGGCTCAAAGGTCAAAGCTTCAGAGCTTGGCTATCAACAAATAGGCACCACAACCTAGTCATGAGAAAATAGGCTCCATAGTTTTTCTGTCAGAAGATAAGCTCCGCCACTTGATAATGAGAAGGCGAGCTTTATAGCCCTACTACGGCAAGACAATAGCCCAAGTGTATTAGGGTGCCTGAATACTATGCACCCTCTTATTATCCCTATAAGGGATAGCCTAGGTGACCTCACAGGAGACCAATTCCCGTTCCATCAAGTCTCACCTTGTCGTCTATGCCACCTATGTCACCTATGCTGTCTACACCACCTGTGCTACTTGTTACACCTTCCATGCCTACTATGCCATGACAAATCCCATTGGATTATAGTACGGAATGCCAAGCAGAGTCTCCAAAATACTTCCGACTAACTTATACATCAACTATGATAAAATTATCCAAAAAGGTCTTGTCAAGTTACCTAAAGTGCCCAATATAATAGGGCTTAAACATCAGCTAAAAAGTTTTGACTTCCTTCTCTTTCCTCAGAAAATTCAATTCTTGTACATCATTTTACAAGAAATTCTTAATTCCCCCGAGAGAGAAAAGAATCAATTAAGGATGACTTACTAATTTGAGCATCGAAGTGTTTTTTTCCTTTAAATAAAATAAATGACACTATTTTTTTTATATGTAAGTTGAAATTGACTAAAAAGAATTGAAAAGAACTCGCATACACTATGATCTGAAATCGAACAAACGCAACATCTACCAATAGAAATAAGAAAAAACTAAATTGATCTCTTCAATAACGAGGGTGATTCATGAGTTTGAATGGAAAAAGAAAATCAAGTGTTTCTTTAATGTAGATGGAGGGAAAATGGGAAGATTAGAGGAAAAAAAAAAGAGAAATTTGATGAAGACCACGTACAACTTTAATATGGTGTATTTTTTAATGACAAACTTAATTCTAAAAAATTTAAGTAACTGCGATTACGCTATTAACTGAAACACATCCTCATATTTGGTTTTTTTGGTAAAAAATTCTCGCATCAAAACCCGATGCATAGTAGTCATTCCCAATAGTTGAAAAGCGAGTAACTCTTTCAAAATTATCCAAAAATGAAATTCTAGACATTTTGGTAGTTTTATCACTCAAGAATTGTAATTATTTTTTTTAGAGGTAAGAAAAAAAATCGAAAAATTACTGTACCGAATCATACCCGTTAAGAATCATATTGAAAAATTAGTTCTTAAAGTAAACCAATTCGATTCTGATTCTTAATTTTGATAGAAGCGCAAATCTGATTCTAGTTCCAATCCTAAATTTTGTGAAAAACTGGTTATTAAAATAAATATATATATAATGAAATTTTTAAAATATAATTTTTTATATTATGTGTATATTAATATATTTAAAATTAAATCGCTATAGGATTATAATGACTAATATAAGATTTTTACGCAAATTGTGTGTTAGTGTATTTAAAATTAAATTTTTATAAACTTATAATGTAAAATACAAAATATTAAAATTAATAATTTAAAAAATAGTATATTGGTTTTTAACCAAATAAGTACGGCTCTGATTTTGGACATTTTAAGAATCAAAATCTAATTTTGATTCTAAAATACGTAAAACTGGTATAATAAATCAGTTTTATTCATTCCTAATATTTTCAACCCCCATGCTATAAAAATGTCTTAGAAATCTCCTAGATCAGATTCAACAATTGCAAACACCATTGCTAATGCTCACTTATAGAATTGTTTATTTCCTAAAATTTTTAAAATTTAAAAAATTTACTATTTTGAATTTAAAATTTTGATAGTGTGTTTGTTTTATGTGACATATAAATTTAGAATTTCAAAATTTGTTGTATTTTTTAAACTTATAAATTCTATAGTTATAAGTTTTTTATTTGTTTGGTTGGATTTTTATAATATAGTCTCTATTGAATTTGAGTGGTAAAATTACCTCATTTCAAATATATTTTACTTTTATTATTTTACTAATATTTAAATATGTAAATGATGATACTATTCATATATTAAATATGAATCATTCTAATGAATATATTCAATTATCACATTATAGTAAACAATGTCATTTAGGTCTAAGTTGGTTCAATCATATTTTTCTTCATTAACTATAATCATACAAATTAGTTAAATAACATAAATATTCACCAAAATATCTAAAATTTTTATAATATGATAAACAACTTATAAAGGATGACATTTTTTATATACAAATATATAAAAAATAACATGCATTGTTTTACGACTATATATATATATATATATAGATATATATATATAATATATATATATATTTATTTATTTATATATTTATTTAAATAATAAATAATATTTTCATTATATATTAGTTATCCTCATAAAAAATAGATAGTATTTTCAGTGTGCATTAACTAGCCTTTGAATTTTTTCTAAGTTGGTTGCTAATTGCTTTACTAACATGCCAACTTAGAGATAAAAGCTTGAATATAAATTCATAAAGAAAACGGAGATCAACTTCATAAATGAAAATAAAGAAAATGTTGCTAAAGAGATCCAAGGTTGTCAAGATGGTTGAATAAAAAAAATAAATAAACATTATTGATAATGTTGTTCATGAAAAAAATAAATTTATTTATTACTTTTTTACACTAATTTCTTATAAGCTGAAACTTCTAAAGGTCCACACACATCTATAATTATTCTATGCCATCAAAAAGTTTAAAATTTTCTACAATCTCCCATTTACAAATTGGCAAACAATTTACTTATCCACCTCTTGATTTTTGAAATTTTTTACTAACACAATGAAAATCAAGATCGAGAGAAAGAGAGGACAATTTTTATTAATTTTTGAGAAAACGATCAGAAATCGCGAAACAATTGGAGATTTAAAATAAAAGCCAAAAAAAAATTTAAAAAAAAAAAGTGATAATCGCGCTTTAGGGCTCTTTCTAGCAAGAAAGAAAGAGATATATAAAAATATTGAAAAAAATAAGGAGATGAGAAAGCAAAGAGATTTAAACTTGCAGAGATTAGAAGCGCCGCTGATGAAAAAATTGAGAGATCTAAACTTACAGAAATTAGAAGCATCGCGGTCATTGAGTGGCCAAACAATGAAAATGTCATTTAGAATAATATTATCTCTACAAATTTAAAGTCCAGAGTATATGAGATTATATACTGGATTCTAAAATTTTAAAATTTGAAATTTAGTTACTTATAAGGAACAAACAAATCCTATATTTACTAAAATCTAAATATTTTAAAATTCTATATAATAAAAAACTAAAATTTAAAATTATTGAATTTAAAAATTCAAGCTTTAAAATTTCACAAAATAAATGTTGACAAAAACAAGCACCATCAAGGAGGCTCTTTCTGGTTGAAATCAAAATGAACGATATATTCTTCTTTAGGAAGAAGTCAAGAATGCCTTTTACAAATTTTGGGTAGTTTTAATGGAGTAATTTGCAATTAACCCCCTTCTGAAGGCTAGAGAGTGATGCAGGGCGTGGGAAGCAGGTTTGGACATGATCATCCGGTGTAATGGTCAAAGTGATCAGAACAAAATGTCTAAAATATATTAATTTCACTGAATATTGAAGTTAATTATAAAATCCTGGAAGTTTTAATTTAAACCTTCAAGTAAAAGATTATGCGGAAGAGGCAAGCGAGAATTGAAATCCAATTCAACCAAAAACGGAACCTACAATGTTTGCATTTAACCCCCTAAAAAGGTAAATCCAAATGAAAATCCAATTCCGAGTCCTACGCTTCCTAATTTCTCTTTCGATTTCTCGGATTTCGAGAATTTTCCGAGAGAGAAATTTCTATCAGCGCCTCTGATATGTTTCATATTTTAAGGACTACTCCTCAATTCTGATGTCTAACCCCAGATTGGGACGAAGAAGAGCTATTTCTGAGGAATGAACTCGGTCTTTTCGAGAACTTTTTTAATATGAAAAATTAACGCTGACTAAACAAATGGATCTCATGATCCGTGGTTCACAAAAATCTACCCAGTAAAATATTTTAATTTACTTTGAATTATCATACAATAACTTATAGTTTGTTTTATAAAATTTTAAAATTCTAAAATTTGTTAATTTTGAAAATTACAATATTCGATACATGCTCGACAAAATTTTAAAATAATATAAGTTTTAAATTTCAGAAAATATAATATTTATTAATTTTTTAAATTTAATTGGATTTTATAATTTTAAATTAATGTAAAATCACGGATTGAAATTTACCACAAAAAAAAATAAAATAAAATTTATAAGGATGAAGTTTACAAAGATAAAGAAATAAATACCGAATTTTAAAATTTTAAATTTATATATGTATTACAAAATAAATATATTACTAAAATTATTTAAAATTTTGTAGTTTTAAAATATTAAAATATTGAAAATTTAAAATTGCAAGAAATAAATAATTGTATAAGGACTTCCATCTGGAACAATAAAATTGGTGGTTTTATGGGCTACTGTAACAAATATATGGATACAGCAACTCGGACGGATGCGCGCGCGTCCATTGTACCTCCGCGTGAGGATCTTTACCGCTTTAACCAAAATCATGTTTTCTGATCTCCATCGAAATCCCAACGGTCAACATAATCGTAGCGCGCCGGACTCTTCTTCACTATCTGCATCCGTTTTACTCGAACATATGTAATTACAAAGATTTCAGGGACCTAAAAGTAATTCTCTCCGGAAGAAACAAAAACAAGGCCGAGACAAAAAGCAGCAACGGCAGATCACCGTCCACGTTTCACTCGGCCAGCTGTACACACAAAAATAACCGTTAAACGAAACAGGCAGGAAACATGCTACTGCCGGTCACCTTCACCGACTCGACTTCCCTACTTATACTTCTCCACACCACAGCACACCCCCCTTGTCCCCGTCTTCTTTCTTTGGCTCCTCCCCTCGCTATGTCACCGTCGTCGATGGAGCGGATCAAGGGCCCGTGGAGCCCCGAGGAGGACAAGAGTCTCCGCCGGCTCGTGGCTAAGCACGGCCCCCGGAACTGGTCGCTGATTTGCCGGTCGATCCCTGGAAGATCCAGCAAGTCCTGCCGGTTGCGCTGGTGCAATCAGCTTTCGCCGGACGTCGAGCACCTTCCTTTTACCAAGGAAGAGGACGAAATAATACTCAGGGCGCATCACAAACACGGGAATAAGTGGGCAACTATCGCCCGATTGCTTTCCGGCAGGACAGATAATGCAGTTAAGAATCACTGGAACTCAACACTCAAGCGCAAGATGTTGGGGGACGTAGGAGGAGGAGGAGGAGATGTTGTATTACCGCCGGCGAAGATGGTTGGATCCAAGAGGATCATTTCTCCCGAAGAGGGGGAGAGTTTTGCTGGAGAGTTTGTGGAGCTGTCGGAGAAGAAGAGCCCGCAGTCCGAGAGCTCATTGGAGTCAAACGTGAGCGACTCCGTCACACCGGATGTTGTGGCAGAGCTGGAACAGATCTATTTTCCGGTTGCCGGTGGCTCCAAAGTGGCCTCGCCGCGGTCGGAGGCAATATCTTCTTCGATCCAGGAGGACCATGATGAGAATGATTTGTTCACAGCGCTGACCTTGTCTCCGCCAGGATCTTACTCGGCGGCTTCGGTTAAAAGGAATGTTAGTGTTTCGGAATCTGAAGATTCGATGAATCCGGAGATGACGGCCGCCACGAAAGAGATGATGCGGAATGAGGCGGCGATGAAAAGGTTGATTCAGAATGAAGTGAGGCGTTACTTTGGAGAGTTGCTGCGGGAAAGGAACAACGACCTGCTGCAGTCTGGCAAAACTGAGGCTGAAATTGCAGATGCGGTTCACAGCAAGTTTGGCATCAATGGCCGCTTTCTGGAGTAGACGATGGAGACTGTCATTTTGTTTTTTTGAGATTAAACCCTTGTTCTTTCTGAAATCAAACATCAAAGCCAAGTGTTGCACGGGCATTTTTTACCGCTACTGTTACGCATTCAGACATTTTCTTATCTCTTTTCTATACATGGTACGGCAAAACGAGTGAGATTATTGATTTTTGTAGGCACGCTTCAGCCAGCAGCACAGGCAAAGTCAGGAGAATAAAAATAACATGAATCAGCCCACGATGGTGACTTTTAGCTTTCGGCTTTATCACCTGTTCCCAATGGTGTGCTAACTGTGATGTTAACATGCACAGAAGAACAAGCATAAAAAATCTTGATCCCCTTTGGAAACCTGTACATCGTAGTGTTTGCTGACAGTTTCAGCCGATCAAAAAGCTGAAAAAGGGGAACTTTAATTTTGTTTAACTGGAATTTATTGCCTGCTTCAAACTAACAAGAACAAACCCCTCTTTTGTTTTTGTGGGATTACACTTAGATATAAGCAGTGCCATTTACAACGGAGCAACCTGGATAGGGCAGGAGGGAGGCCATCTCTTCAAGAACTGAGTTGCCAACGATCTAATCTGTTTGATTAGGTGCTGAAGATCCTGTGCCCAAGACCACGATGGTTCGTTAAGGGCCCGAATTGAGTTCAGGCAAACTAGGAGAGTCCCTCCTTCGTGCAGCAGAACCTGCAATTAGAAGAATAATAGAGAAAGGTTAGATAAATTGAATTTTTCAGTGGCATGTCCAACTCCTTTTTTTTTAAAAAAAAAAAAATATGCATGGTTTTTCTGAACAACAAAAATAGTTGTAGATGATAAAACAAAAGAATTGTTGATGGCAGTCAAGTATGTCTCAAACAGAAAAAGAAAAAAAAAAAACAACTGAAGACGTCACTCGTCAGTGCATCATTATATATGTACATCCTTTCTAGCACTATACCTCAGACTTGAAAACCCAAAGGGCTACAATTGCAATTCAAGACAAAAACTTTGTTCGAGTTACTGGGCGTAATCAAAGTCGAGAATGCCATTAGGAACTATTAAAACCAAATATGTTACGAAGCTTGTGTGCTTTCCACAAAAAATCAGCATACCATGTAAACCAACAAGCAGCACTGATTTCCGATGTCTCAAAATTACAGAATTACAGAAGCCCAGTGTGCTCTGCATATTATAATATCACGATCTTGAGAGACCATGCTCGTTTCTACATTTCAAATAGTACTCAAGACAACATCACCATTAACTTATACAGCTATGTTCCAACCAATGTAAGCAGATAAGCACCCTCAATAAAAATATTTCTCCAGTAAGCCATAAGGTAAGAGACTCAACAAAGTCGAAGGAATTCTTCTTTGATTAGATTATCGCCATATAAAAATCTAGCAATCTTCCATAATCAAGCTTCCTATTAAGGAAGCAATATAAACTGGCACCCACCAACTTCCAGATAAAGGAGCAAAGTGTGTAATCCAAAAACTTTTAATTCTATAATCTTTCTCACGAATAAGGACAATGGTTGCAATGTAAGAATATTCAAGCTCAATAGCCCACTAAAAAAATAGGAAATTTTAAAACATCTCTAACAGGAGACCAGTATCTTCGGCAAAACATCCATGGAAACCCATGTCCTTGAGCCAGTAAAGAACCAAACCAAATTATAGAACACAGTTTTGCTAGTAAATAGGAAGACCAGAACATCCGTTATTATTTAAAAACAATCTCACGATCTTTTTTCCTAGCAGGAACCCACCAGTTGTCTATTTGCTCAACCAAAACTAACATCCCCAACAAAAAATTGCAGTGTGAGATTCAACGTTCTGCCATCTTTTCATGAACTACAGAAAGATTATCGGCCACATCCTGACCATAATGGAGAAGTATGTATTCCCTAGATTCACCACCACCACATCTCAAGACAGAAAGAAGTATGCTATTCCCTAGATTATTGCATCGAAGGATGAAACCTTTTGAAATTTAGAAACAATGATGTCCTTGCATTTATAGTCAGAAGTATTTATATCCAAGCTACTACATGATTATATGACAACTTACTAGACATTTGATTTAAACTTAATGAATAAATAATCCTATTATGGGACTTATTGATGTATCCTTCAAGCATACAGAAGGGGCAACATGTCTGCTTTGTACAAGGGAAAAACCTAGGTTACAAGGTGTCCATGTACCAGTGCTATTTACTTTTTTTCTCCAAGTAGCTCTCGGAGCATTTATTAGGCATGCTACATATCCATGGTACTTACATTGTTCCAAAACAAAGGTGTATGCTTGACATAATTGTTCATGTGGACCATGTTAGCAAAAGGATTGCATGCAAGCCTTATAAGAGCTGAGTCTCATCGGTTAAAGGACACAGGCCGGGCCTTCAGGATTCACCACAAGTTTGGTGATTTAACGGCCTTACCTCATTCTGGCAGCTCTGTTTATTGATATTCAGAAAAGGGTATCCACTTTATTCAAATATTTGTAACCATTCTTCAACCATTTAATCAGATTTACTTTGATCACGCCCTCCATTGAGCATCCTGTTAATTCTTGATTATTGCATGTCCTATCATCTATCGTACAGTCCACACCAATTATAAGATTATATTGATTTTGATTCAGATGGTGATATCAAAAGTAGCGTCCTTCTAGCTATAAATCTTTTAACTTTCCAATGGTTTGTTCTTAATAAACTCAAATCTTCAACATTTAGTTTGCAGAGAGGACCCACTGTTTTTTGAATTCTCAGTCTCAATCATTAGTGAAATCTGACATCCAGTTCCCCATATAGATTGTCTAATTCTGTCCCTGATCCACCACAAAATTTAGTATAAGCTGATATAATATATGACACAAATCGGATTGAAATTGTATTTTTGTCTGCTCATGTAGCGTGCAGCTGATTTGTGCAACTAGTTACCCTCATTCCCTCTCAAAAATGGAAAGGTGGACAGTTCAAAACATACAGGCGTGGCTGTGTGGGCTGCTTTCTGAAAACAAAAAAGGGAAAGATGTATTTTGCTAGTTTTACTTCCACTGCTGCCAACTATGCTTAAAGCTTCAGATTGTTGGCAAAAAGGGACAATCATAATCAATTAGCTGATCCTTTATTCTGCCTTTAGTTGTTTCATTTTCACAACATCAAATATTTCTACCTTCAATCTATAATGAACAAATGAGAAAAAGAGATGAATAATACAACATACCGTTAACCATAGAGGAAGAAAACCTAATACAGAAGGAAGAGAAGCAACAATAATACACGATAAAGCAAGTGCCACACTTTGCTTGACCTGCAATCATGAAATATGCAAAACAATCATCACACAGCAAGTCTTAGGCACAAAGTTTGCAAACTACAGTAGGGAATACCAATGAAGTTGTTTGCCGAGCTTTTGCAATACAAAAAGGAACACCGGAGATGTTGTCCTGCAGCAACAGCACATCTGCAACAGCTACAGCAGTTGCACTGGCACGTTGAGCCAAAACTATTCCCACAGTGGCAGCAGCAAGAGCAGGAGCATCATTAATACCATCACCTACCATTATCAATCCTCCGCCTAGGTAGAATACATGAGAAGTCATCTGTCAAACAGATCTAAGCAATATAGACTACTGTTTTATGAGAACAGCAACATGAGTATGAGGATTGATGACAAATAAACCAGAGAAGACTACCAAATCACAATGTAAGATAAAAATAAAATTTCAATAAAACATTAGCTAAAAAATATTATCCTCTTGCAAACAGATTTTGTTGAAGCAAACAACAATATCAAGGCATTTAGAAGCAAAAGCAAGACCCACATTTATCACAGTTTCAAGTGTCATATTACTTTCATTATGAACAAGACAAACAATTGTGAAGCTTGTCTATGTCGAAGTATTTAAGTATTCTACAGTGCTATGGTCTTTTCTTTCTATCGGTATATTAGTTTATGTGTAGCAATTTAGTCCAGGTTCTAAATTAGGTTAGAATCAGTTATTTGTATTGACGGGTCATCATGTTAGGAATCCAAGGCCTATATATCGGAACCAAGTTGTTCAGATTTCTTTACTTTTCTAGCAACATCAAAACCCTGATTTATGAAAGTACACTTCTCTAACAATCAATGACATACAATAAACTTGAATACCATTAAACATCTATCACTAGGGGTAACTACAGATCATGGAAGTAGCTTTTCACTTGAAAAGTTTAAATAACTGAACATTTTCAGTCACATGTTTTTTGTACTCTGATCAGTCAAAATGTGCTACCATTTAGATGTGCTCCAATAGGAGATGTAGAATGATGTGGAACAAGTTAAACCCCCTTTGCAGCAAATTCAAGATCAAATGAATATTTTTTTCCAATTATAGTTTAATTAGGAACTGAAATTGGACATTGCCATGACAGTGCAGTTGCAATCTGGAGGCTTTATCTTCCAGAATGTATGTCCATTTTAGATTAAGAAGAGTTTGTTGGAAAGCTAAATTCAAGTTCTACAATCTGATAGTTCCTTACTAGCCCAGTTTGGTCCTTACATTGGTCTAGAATAGGTATAAAGATAGGCTACAGGTTCCCAGGTGTTGATTCTGCACCAGTGACTTGCTAAATAACAATAGTGAGAGGATTAGATCCACAACTACGTCTCAACCTCTAGAAACTTTTTCATTTTATTTCAGCAGCACATAAAAGAAATATCAACTATTCTAAACTTCTCACCTACCAATAAAGGATAATAACTGAAGCCATGATCAAAAAAAGAACATTGCTCTCAAATGGCATGCCCTAGAATTAACTATTGCAACCTTAATATGACTACTAAATCTCAAACATCTTCTACTTGTGGCAGCAGGTCTACTAATGCATATACTTGGATCTAAATATAGAAATGTTATAGTAGCCAAAGAACTTCAAATGCATCAATAAAATTCATAGGCATCAGATGTTGCTTGATTTATCTCTCTTGGTCCTCAATTTAGCCTAATTCCACCATCGTTGCAAACAAACTAATTATAAGAATAGTTCCAAGAACTACATTGACATATGTGTTAAGGATGCAAATCAGGGCAATTTATTTACAGAAAACTTTTCTGCCAGTACAAACGATCTTCCCTGTAAATTAAGCAGTTACCTGTATCCCTTGAGGTGGATTTTACATGATTGAGCTTATCCTCAGGCTTTAGACTG
Source organism: Trichopus zeylanicus subsp. travancoricus (assembly GCA_005019695.1). Classification (NCBI taxonomy): domain Eukaryota; kingdom Viridiplantae; phylum Streptophyta; class Magnoliopsida; order Dioscoreales; family Dioscoreaceae; genus Trichopus; species Trichopus zeylanicus. The sequence continues at coordinate 2,073,799 of RXID01022272.1, forward strand.
CAATGGACTTCATAAATACCCACTGCTTTAGCAATTCTTCTTGCACTCGACTCATGATCACCAGTCAACATCATCACTTGAAGTTTTGCCTGGTTGCTTAATGTAGAAATCACTTCAGTAACGCCTGGTCGAGGCTCATCCTCAAAATGAAAAAGCGTCACCTGAACCAAACAGAAAGCTATATACAAATGACAAGTTTTTTACAACATTATGAAACCCACCCCCTTTAAACCTAGTGAATTATTAAATTAATAACTGATGCCATTTACACATTCTTTCCTTTCTTATCCTTACAGATGCTATTTTGATGCATAAGTCTGCTACAGCATACAGATCTCACCGCCATATTCAAGTTGGAGATAAGTAAACATATTGAAGTGGAAAAGAAGGTTTCTTAATACTTACATAGATGATGGATGCACACTATAAAATAAGCATGCAAAAATGTAAAAAACTAGCATGCAATATAGAATTCTGATGGATAAAATTCATGTTTATTTTACAACAGAGTTAGCATCTTAAATGGCTAAATTAGGACAAATTAAGTTCCACATAGGACACACTAGCCTAACTAGGAAAACATTCAATGTTAAACTCACATGCCAAATAAATACATCAAATTCATGTTCAGTAATGAAACTAAAAATAACTTAAGCTAATCAGGGATCCATTATTATAAATAAGTCTGAAATGAATACCAATTGACAATGCAGCTCATGCAAATGAAGCACCAACAGACATAGCAGTGTAAATGAAAGAAAGTTCCAGGCAATGATTTTGAAGGAGCTGTTAGAATAGATGTCAGGTAGTTTGAATGCCTTCAGTCCCTACTAAAAAGAGATGATGGATTTGATTTAACTAAAGCCAAGCTAAACAAAACCATGCAAGCCCTCTCAAGTCTTCTAGTTCCTTGGGATATTGATGATCTGGGCCATTTTAGATTTGATGATACAGGCTTAGTTTCATCAGGTAGAGCACGTACCATAACTAAAAAAAGAATGGAGTCGGTAGCTAGTAATACAACAAGGTAAACAAATCCTGTAACTTAACCACCCAGATTAACCTAAAATAACAGCTCATGCTGCTTGTATAATTATACATATTCAAGCAAAATATATTTGGATCCTTTTCCATGCTATCTATGCAAAGTTCTATAACCAAAAGCAAACAAGCCTTAGGTTTTTAGTGCTGTATCTGACCTTGCTAGTCTGTCTAATGAACAAATGCTCCACATCAAACACTTGGCCAGGATAAAGTGTTGCATTCATTTTGTCTATACTAAACAATGCATCTTTAAGGATATGGAAATAAATCTGCATATTAAGATAGTTCAAGGAAAAACATACCTATATGCACCTTACCCATTAATGCAGCAATCATCTTTGTGCATGACCGAGAAGAAGTAATTTACCTTTTTGTTGATCGATAGTGCTGCTTGAACAAATTCACCACCAAAGGAAGATGCCCTCACTGCCTCTCTTATCTTTTCCGATTCATCACTAGATTTGCACAAAGATGCAATATAATCCACAGAACCCAGTGACGCCTTCAAAAGTTCATGACCTCTACGTCCTGGCTATAACAGAGAAAAAATAGTTCAATGCCAGCATTAACATAATAGCATGTCCATTGGATTGGGTATGCAGCAATAATAAACAAAACCAATAAGGCAGTTCATTCAGGTACATACAAGGACAATTCTTAACAATAATCAATACATACGTGAAGGAAAGAAAAAACTGCAAACCAGAAACCACTGAATGTGAATCCATGCATTCAAAGAGGAGAACTATACTTTCAAGGAAATAGTAGCTGCCAAAATCCTTGATTTGAATGAAGTACATGGGAAGTGCACAAAACAAGGTTATTTCCTGTTTCTTGGCAAGTAATTGGTTGATTGAACTTTAAATGCGTGATACAATTCACTTCATGCAATAAATGCTTAAGGTGGAGACGTGAGATATTATATACAAGTCTTCATATGTTAAAAGCAAGCTTTAAGAAAACACTAGGCATATGGGTGTGGGTAGAGGACCACATAGTGCCTAGGGAGTATGTGTGCACCAAGGCAGTTCTAAATAATTAAAAAAAAAAAGAAATCAAATATAATACAAAATTTATAAAAGATACATAGAAAATAAAAATAATGCTTAGAATACATATGTATATATATTTTTTATGCGTTGATGTGTTCACCTCAATGCCAGATAGAGTGGCGAGAAGACCTCTGCCAGGAAGACACTCAAAACTTTCAATGGAAACACTTGGAAGATCTTTCCCAATACTGTGATCCACAACAGCTCTGCAAAGCTTACAGGTAGCAAAAATGAGGAAATTGTCACAATGTGCATAAAATGCTTGTAACTCTAACTTGCAGACAAATCAAAAAAGAAGTGGGATACCATGAGAAAATACTTGTTGATCAAATTCAATTTCAGAAACTCGTACAAAACTTTTCTGTTTCTGTTACCCATGCCGAGCATAAATAGGAAAACAAGATGTTTGTAGTAGGACAGAGCTTCGTTTTTGCAACATTGTACCTTAAGAAAAAAAACTGTGGAGAGGTTGCTGATGAGAAAATACTATCACATGAAATTTAGGGTAAGGAACCCTTAAAGCTAATGTGCCATTTATGAGTGACAAGGTTCCCATGAGAAAGGAACTTGCGAAAGCAACAAATGATGCTTTTGTGGAGCTGCTGATACCCATTGCTTATGAGGCACTAATTTTATGTAACACCTTTAACATTTTGGTTGATGAGGGTCTCAATCTCCTTTTTCCTCACTTCAACACCCTATATACAAAATATGAACAAGAACACTAAGCCTTCTTTACAAATTAGCAACTTACTACTATTTATATAAAGAAGACTGCCCAAAGGCATAAAGTGGTGAATCAATGGTTCAACAGTGTATACCAAAAAAGGTCGAGCCAAAGATTTGTCATCATGTCACAGTAAAAAACGGACTCAATCAGAAAATATAGCAATGGGAGGAATGCTAAAAGAGGCTGGAAGATAGGAACCTAAAAAGGAAAATATCTTACAGAAAATTATCATCTAAGTGCATGCACATGTTTCCAAACTATGTAATTATATCTAGAGCAGTTTTGTTTGGTACAATGTAAGTTAGCAAGACTAATTGCATTTTTGTATTTTTATTGTTTTGATTCATGTGAACAGTGCAACACAACGTCACTAATGTTAAGTGAGTTTACATCACACAACCTATAATCATTATTAATGAGAATAATCAGTATTTACTTATATCTAATTAAAAATGATCAAAATTTACATGACTGCAACAAGATTTGTGGGCAAAATGTTCCATTTTGATACCCAGCTAATTTGACCCTTCTTCGGTACATTGATGGAACATAAAGATGGTGAAAGTCTTAACCAAAAGCACATACATTCCCAACAACAAACAATCAGAAAAACCAAAAAAATAGAAAAAATACCGAAGTGAGGATTTGACGAATAGAAGTTAGAAAGGGATGAAGTGAAATTTTGGATAGAATATCCACCAGGAGTTCAGTAAACGAAAAAGTACCAGCACTAGAAAAAAGAGACCCAAATAACACTCAAAATGAAACGCTTGGTTTATGGATGTAAATGATCAAGCATAGACTTGGGCTACCGCTGGCCCAGGCTGTGTACAGCCCATTTGAAGCCCCTGAAATGAGATCAACTGTGATAAACCCTGGAGACCAAACATTATGCTTAGATGCCGCTTATGCTTATTTTTCAGAAATCCATGGCAAATATTTCTTCTTATCCAGTAACGTCACCAGGAATTCCAATTATTTAGCTCATCCACTGTCTATTTGACAAAGATCAAGCTCTTAAAACTATTTTTACTTATATTACCTAGGACTTGCCCATCAAGGAGTAAATGGCTCCAATTCTGACCAATCAACCACCAAAATTTGACCATTTAATTTAGAAATATAGACTTTTTCCGCAGATGACATACTCATAATTGCAATCGCAATGCCTACTTCTATTAACTGTCAATTTAAGCAAGAGTTTCCGTTGGAAATTTGGGTGGATATGGATAGAATGTGGTGGGTGGAATATGAGGGAATTTTTTTTTAAAAAAAAAGACAGTATATTTGAATAGGTGGTAGTCCCAAGGAAGCTTGTGAGGGACTTGCACTCTGATTCTTGCAAGACTTGCTCTCCCTTGAATGACTCTCACATCTCTCACTCTCTTGCACTTGAGAGTTGCTCACTTGGGAGATTTGTCGAGTTTGGAGGAGTTTGAGGAGTTGAGAAGTTGGACACAGATGAGGAGACAGTGGCCTATTTATAGGCCTAAGTGGGACACTCCCAAATATTCTAATATGTTCCATTTCTTCTATCAACTTGAACTACGTAGAACTCTTCCACAGATGCTTCAAGCTTCCAGAGATCATCAAGCCTCTAGAGCTTCTAGAATCTTCAAATAATTTCTAGAAACATTGGAGGGCTTTCTAGAAAATGCATTACTTCCAACAAAAACCAAGCATACCAGAAAATGCATTACTTCCAACAAAAACCAAGCATACCATCAAAGTCTCTCAATCTGACATCAAGAACTGTACATAAGGATTTTATACAATAAGAATTAAGCTATGTTGTATGACAAATAGGACTTTCAAACTGTAAATACCAGATTTAGATTGGTAAGGCTTCATCTAGCCAAATATCATGATCTATTGTTACCTTGACATCAACACACCAAAAAACAGTAATATCCTATTAAATTTCATGGTTGCAATCCACGTCGCTGGGAATAGCTCTTAACCTCCCTGATGCAACCAAATATCCCGTTTTAGAAGAAAAAAATTATTAAGATTTTACCAACATTCTTAGGGATACATGTTGGATTTTCTAGGGTTTTGTGGATCAGAAACTAGGGTTTCTCAATGATGAAAGAAAGACAAAGAAGGAGAGCTCTTTACTTCTAAGAGTAAAAGATCAATACCAAATCCTAGGTCTCATCTTTCATATAGGAGAGATTCCTATCCAAGTCCAACTCTAACTCAGGCTTTACTAAATAACCTGTTTTCCATTAAATCTGTTCCCCTTTTACTAAATAACCTATTTTACATTAAATCTGCTCCCCTTTTCTGAGTTGAATTCTAAGTTGGTTTTGGACTTCTTTATTGGGTTATGATGAAACCGGATTCTTCAAGTATTGGATGGTACTTTAATGTGCCAACCATGCTTGTAAAACTTAAATCCCATATTGGTATGTCTGAGTTGTAATTTTCAGTTCTTTCAACAATATAGTATATGTCAATGTGAAACTGAAAACATCATTTTTCTAAACAACATAAAACTACATGAAATATCCTTGTATCCAATTGCATAATCCGTTGCAGGAATTTAATTTCAAAGACTAATCTCATCTTACGCCAAGTTGTGCTCCATAAGAGGAAGCATGTCCCTTGAGTTTGCATTTGACAACCTTCATCTTCTATTCAGGAATCCCCATATACTCTAAAAATTTTTCAAGTAATTTTGCCCGGTCAAGAAAATCTCATATTCATGAAAGTAAAAAATATACTGTATTCATTACTCAAAAAAGAATATACTGTCCTCATTGCATCTAAGTTGTAGGTTTCCTCTTTCAGATCTGACCTATGTCCCCTTCATCAATCTTTTGACAAACTAGCATCCACATATCAAGAAGCCTCAACTTTTCTACATTTCTTGCAATTGTAGCTGGAAATATTTTCTTGATAGTATATCAAGCCTGATAACTTTCTCAGTCATTGCCTGGGAAGTGTCACCAACAACCACAAGAAACATACTAAGCCAAAGAACAATTTTGTTTAGGTACACAACTAACACAATGACAAAAACACCTGCATAGGACCTGCATATAGTTCTAACTCTCAAAACCACTTTCAATCCAAATAGAATACCCTAAAATAAGCCACTAACAGAGTGATATATTATCAATATTGTATTCCGGACTAACAAACTCCAAAATTACTCCTATTTAGACGAGCTCTTTCTAAAACCATGATTAGACTTCTCATCTCATGTATACCAGTATAATTGCCAAATTTGGAATCATATAATGTATATATATCAAACATTTTATAATGCTTATTTGCCAAAACTGGAAAAATTGGTATTTTGATGATTCCCAGTTTACAACATCTGATATGGTCATTCTGGGTTGATCAATCAAGAAATGGGTTCATCAATTGTGTGATGTTCCAGTATATTCATTCAGCAGAGAACATTGGTCCACAACCAAGTTCTATCTAATTTTAACTAAACTGGTCAGAACAAATTTTGTTTATATATTTTAACTTAATTTTTTTTTTTTAGTTCATTGAGATCAGTGCACAAAACGAAACAATGTTTTTTGAATTCACCTAGTTTGTGTTGTGAATGAAAATGCTGCATTTGCTATTACAATTGCATTTTGACCTACCTATTGACAAACAACTTACAAAACACCAAACAAGGAAAAAACATATTGGCATATATTACAGCTTGCAATGCACCAGCTTAAAACATATCATAAAAGGCCCTATGTGACTTGCATCATGAATATAAAAAATAATTTCTGGACTTCAAACCATGCAAGTTATTCATTGATTTTCTAAATATTTACCTTCCAATGGGATGTGTAGTTCCCTTCTCCATTGCTGCAGCAACAGCTAGTGCTTCATTTTCACAATTAGGGACACAACAGGATGAAAACTGAGATTCGTTTACTCGCACAAAATGGCCATGGATCGGCTCGATTGCCTTGCACATAAGCTTCCCAGTTGTCAACGTCCCTGTTTTATCAAAAGCAATAGTCTGGCATGCTGCAAGAGCATCTAATACATGCCCACCCTTCAGCAGTATCCCCTAGAATTAGAAAGAATGAAAAGAATAAATCATGAGGATTAACAGAAAACAACATAAAAAATATATGACATAAAAATAGAAAAATCAAAGGGAATTTTCAGAACAGGAAAAAAGTGAAAAATATGAATAACCACTTCCAAACATGCAAATGATCCATGCTATTTTTGCCAATATGATGAAAACAATCAACAATATCAAAGATTGATTACTCTGACAATAATAATCCAGCCCCAATAATGGAGTCTGGCACCAAGTAAGCACGAAATTGAAGTTCAGAATATTAATAGTTACACTGACTGGCGATTTAAGATGGGAGACGAGACAGGAGATAAAGTCATCTGCAGTTGTTTCATTTTGTCCTAATTATATATTTCACCATCATATCCAAAATTAAGCATCTCATGTTTTGCTAGAAAAGAATTTTACCTGCTTGTACTACTCTATATTCGGATATGCATGCTGTTGTATGACTCATGATAAATTTCATGCAATTGGTTAGGCAAATGATGATTTGATTTTTTAGGAAAACATGTATGTGTGGAATAGGGAGTAAAGTCTGACAAAATCCATCTGTTTAGATTTCATACTATAGCTTTTTCCAGGCAGATTTTTCTTTGTCATTTTCAGTGTATTTTTTTCAGTTTAAACCACACAATATCATTAGGCCTATTTAGTCCAACTCCTTGGTTTGCATCAGTTGGTTCAGTGAAATATTTCTGTAACTGAATTTTTCTGCTATTGCAAACAAAGTGGACCACACCGATGGATTGCAATTCAAGCTTTGCACATTACTAGAAAACCTGTATGCGCTCTGAAGTAAAATCAGCAGCAAGGGTATATGAGAATTTTACTCATGTCTACAGTTTTTGTATGCAAAAAGGAATGAAATTAATAATTTACTCTGATGCACCACAAGAATATCTCAAAGGGAAACTTTGCCTAAAATAAATCATAGCAGAAATCCACCCTCAGAAGCTAAAAGAACAACAAAGAGTCAACTACGCTGGTTTAGTATTTTAGCAGTAAACATGACATGAACATCCTGACATGAAATGTTCCTCACCAGGAAATATTCATTAGGGTTGTTAAAATAGGCTTAACATGGAATACCAACTATCATAGTACATTCCAAAGGCTCCTGGGACAGGTAACATGCATGCCATTTGTTCTTTGAAAAAATAGCTCTCGTCCCATACAACTAAGACTTATGGCTCATTCTATTATCCAAGATACCTCATACATATGATTCATACCTCCAAAGTTAAAGCATAATAAACCTCACTGTGTTGAGGCAATTTGGATTTTCATTTATCAGGTGAAAGCGATCTCTTGAAGATTTTAGATACATAGTTATTGACCATGACAAATGCAAGTCTAATTTTAGTGGCATTTTTGCTATAATTATTAATCAAATTAAGCAAAAAACTGTAAATAGGTATTGACAGTTTTAAGTGGGAGTATAACAGAATTAAACTGCTGTACATTGCTTGTGACTAATACCTTACTTGCACATGCACTAATTGCAGTTGCATAAGCTAAAGGGGCCACAGCCAACGCACAGGGTGATGCTGCCACCATAAGCCCTAAAGCACGGTATATCGAGCCCCTAGAAGCTACACATTGGGAAATTGTAAGCAGAAAGAAGATGAATTGCACATTTCACATAAGAAAGAGAAGATCATAAGAAAGCAACTGATATTAACCTTGGCACTAATACAGAGAAGTATACAGTACAGATAACATACAAACTGATGTGAATTTCAAACCAACAGATATCTAGATCCCTACGGTAACTTTTACAAACTGATCATCCTTAAGATTATAAGGGGTAACAAAAGCAATTCTCAACTAGCTATTTGACAATGCAAGTGATTGTTGCAATAGAAGCTCAGCAAGCTCTTAGCATATATCTTCCTAATATCTAATCAACCTGCATATAAACCATTGTATTTAAAGAGAACTTTCAAATTTAAGTCCCTGAAAGAGACAGAAGCAAGTACACCATGAGAACATGCATGCATAACAAAAAACCCATGCATAAGTTAACGTAGAACTTTGAACTATGACTTGTTATTAAGATGATGCAGAATATTTAAATAAAGGAATTAGATTGTGAACCCTATACACCTAAAAATGGATGATATTCAAACTGATCATGAGGCCTAAGGCTGTCATGCAAGCTGCAATTTCTTATATGTAGTGAGGAAGCTTGTGATCAGAATGATATGTTTGAAGACTACATCTGATCTAGCATTTCCCCTTTTCTCACAAATTGACAGCTTATAGCAGAACTTTGATAAGAAAAAAGAACTGTTTCTTATTTTTTATTGCTTACAGTAATTTATCGTGGATTGTATATGCAAGCAAAAGTCTTCTATTTAGTGTTGTCCATCAAACATCAACAAGAATGCTTCAATCAATCAAAATGATTAGGATTCCACCAATAATCATTTTATGGCTCAATTCTATTGCAAAATTTTCCTCGAAACATTATTCTTCTTAATATAGTAATTGTTATTGATGACAAGAAATGTGGAAACCAAAAACTATGTCAAAAGGAAGGAGAAAAGCCTCTCAAGCTTCTCATTCAGGAATGAAGAAGTTGATTGGAAAAAAAGATACAGATGGATTTAGCAAGGCTTCAGTTGTAAAACCCTTTTCTCATAAAGTAATCCCAAATGGTGATAACCACAGATTTAGAATGCTCTCCTAGAAACAAACCCCAACCAAACCAACAGAATCCCCATTCTCCAGGTCATCATCATCGAGCATTCAAATCAAGATAATTTCTTGGTTAATATTTGTATTGAAATCCATTTTCTTCTGATAAAGTATATAAGTACAGATCTTTTCAAAAACATTCCTTGTCGAAACTGCTACAAAGAAAGTTCAATCATGACACAGTGAATGTTGTAGAAGAGGCAAGAAACCAGCAAAAAGACCACATAGAGGAAGAGAAAGAGAATTAAGCTTGAAATCAACTCGATTGAGTTCAGCTGTATGAAGACAGAATTTTCCTGATAATAACTCTAAAATAGTAGTAGAAATTGATGAAGAAAGTTATTCCAGGACAGCTTATATATGCTCTTAAATGAATCCTACTTGTAGTTTGATTACTCTAAACAAAAAACTTTAACTACGAAGGATCCAATGTAGGAAACACTTTCAAATTAGGAATCCTTACTATAGTAGGAATCCCTTTTAAAAAATGAGACTTCGTTGAAGACTCGTATCAAAGGCTGATAGATTTAGTATGGTTGTTGTCACACCGGCCAAACTTCTACTCTGAAATTTCGCCCGTAATGGCGTCAAGGTTCGCCCACCTCAACCCGTCAAACTCGCACAAGCCCACAAGAGTATAGAGGAGAAGAGAAGTACAGCAACCTTGCCAACCTTTTATTCCTCACATAAAAGGAAATACAACTCTTAATGCGGAGTGACAGTTGCAACATGTGTCTTCCTATACTAGCAGTCTTTTAATATCATCATGGCCTAATTAGATAAGTTTGTAAGCCCACTGCATCATGTAATCGGAGCATTAATTAAGCTTGTTGAGAGTCAAACCAGGGTAGGAGATTTTTAGAAGTCATAGTAATATAATGGCGGCTATTTAAGAGTTTCTGTAAGTTAAGAGAGGACCTCCCAAAAAATCAAGCATAGATAGAAGATTAGGGAGCTAAAAAACTGAAAGATAATGTTTGTCCTCTTAAACAATATATAACTTGAAATAAGTCATAGTCTGCTTTATTGCGATAGTTCAAATGCCATCCGAGAGAAGTTCCAAAAGATGTATGAGAGTAAAAAATAATTTGTCATAGATTTTCTTAATCCATGAACAAATTTACAATCTCAAATAAAATGAAAAAAATTAAACACATATTTCAACTTGTTGACTAGTTTGTATAATGAACAAAAATATTATAGATTAGACAAAATAAAAGAAAACAGAAAGGACCATAAGAAATAGAAGATTATGCAATTTCTTCATTAATTAGAACCATAATATGAACACTATAAAACTAATTTCTTGATTAGAGGAGAACTCGCTCCAATAGAAAAAATATAAGAGAGATTTCAAAGAGCAAGAACATTCTCTTCAAATCCCAAAAATATAAAAGAGGGTTCAGCCATGATGTCAGAAGAGAAACAAATATATGATCAAGGAGAATTTACAATTAGATGAAGAGAAAGAGGTGACTTTGCTGGCAGAGGAAGAGATAGAAGAAATGTGAGATATAAAAAGTATGAAAAATCAAGACATACAATTGATAATTGATAATAGATAAATTAAAATGGTATTGTTATGTTAGGAGGACTAGAGGCAGATAAAAACCAACAGGGAACAAGTATAAAAGGTCAAGTTATAATCTCAAAGAAAGAATATGATTAACTAATGAAGAAAATAACTCTTCTCACAACAGAAAACAGAAATTCCAAGACATCAAGTTATAACAGTTAGCAAAGCCCCTGGATCATTGATTCATGAACCTCTAATCATATAATAGGTAATAGATCTTATTTTGAACAATTAATTGAATTTACTCACAAAATATGTAACCCAAGCTGAAGGAATTGCCTCACCAGTGGCTGAAACATGAAATATACAATTATTCTCTCCAACTCACATATTTTCTTTATGTTCCAAAATTTCCAATAAATTTGTTGTTAATTAGCCAGTTAACGAACAATTTGAATTTTTCAATAAAATTTTATCTCATATATCGTTCTTTTTAGAACGTTCACACAAAAAGAAAAATTGCTAGGGATGCTGAAGAAAGATCTTTATGTTCTAAAGGAAGATACATCAAAATCCAAAATATTACTAACTCTACAAGAAAATGCTTTTAAATGTCATTGAAAGCTCAGTCACCCATCATATTATATTCTTAAGTTATTATATTCTAATTTTGAATTATCTACCAACCAATTATGTCAAACATGTGAATATAAAAAGTATCGTAGATCAAATTATTTACCAAAATTAAATAAAACTAGTAATGCTCCATTCATATAGTTCACAGTGATTTATGAACTATAAGAACATTATTTTGGAATAGTTATATATATTTTGTAACCTTTATAGATGATTATATAAAAATGACATAGTTATATCTTCTAAAAATAAAATCAAATATTTTTTATAGTTTTCAAATCTTTCATAAATAAATTAAGAATCAACTTTATGCAAATCTCAAATCCTAAAATCGGATAATGGGAGAAAAATTTCAAAAATATTTGAGAGATAATGGCATTTTATCTCAAATTATTTGTGCCTATACAACCTCAACAAAATAGAATTACCAAAAGAAAAAATCAACACATATTAGAAATAACTAGAGCATTGTTATTTAAGAAAAATATAGCATCATTTTTTTGGAGTGATGCAGTACTTACTGCATCATATCTCATTAATAGAAATTTCACACATAAATTGAATAACAAAAGTCCTTTTGAAATTTTATATTTCAATGAAAGTCTATTTCATCTACAACTAAAAATATTTGGTTGCTATATTCACAATAATAATCTATTTAGAAATAATCTGAAGTATAGATTAGTTAAATGTACTTTTTAAATTATTCCAAAACTAATATATATAATCACATAAAGTGTGTGTATATATTGATGTGAGGTTTTATGACAAATCGACATACTATTCTAGCAACGAGCAAAAAAAGTTGAGGGATACAATGGGTGACCAGAACCTAGGACTGGACACTATCCTATCTATTTATATTGAAACCATCAAAGAACCAATTGAGTTAATTAACAATTAGCCAAAATAGACATTGGCGTACTTCAAAAAAACAAAAAAAAAATGAAACTATAAGTCAAAACCCCAACCAATCAAATTCATCTATTGAAATGTCCACTAAACAACATCAACAGCCAAAGAAGTGAAGCTGACTAGAAAATTGCAATAGGAAAGGTAATATAAGAATTCTCAAGACATGCAATTAAAAAGTATGTTTCATACTTCTCATTTACTCCAACATATAGAAAACTTGGCTAAACACTGATAGCAAATAGAATTTCCGAGATAATGTATGAAGCACTTATAAATCAAAGATGGAAATAAATAATGCAACTGGAAATGGATTGCCTACATAAGAGCAATACTTAGGAGTTTATATCAAAACCAAAAAACAAACATATAGTAGGGTATAAGTGGATATTCATTATCAAATATCATGCAGATGATAGTAAAATATCATGTAGATGACAATGTAGAGAAATTAAGACACGATTAGCAGTCATTATAGTCAGACTCCAACAATAGATTATTTTAAAGCAATTTCACAAGTAGTTAAAACTTAATTCAGTTAGAATAATCTTATCTATTGTAATAAACAGAGAATGAAACATTTAATAACTAGAAGAATGCTTTGATGTCAAAAATGTCTTTTTATGAATAAACCACCAAGTTTTAGCTCAGGTAAAAGAGGAATAATTTGCAGAATAAAAAGGCATTTTGTATAAACTAAAATAATCTAAGAGTTTGATTCGAGAAATTTGGTTTAACACTTATAACATATGATTTCAAAAAAAGCCAACCAGATCACATAATATTTGTTAAGAAAAATACACAAAAAAACCATAATTCTCCTAATCTATATTAATGATATTATAATAACAAAAAATAACATATAAAAAATATATTAACTTAAGAAATTCTTGAATTCTCAGTTTGAGATCAAGAATTTGAGAAAACTACATTATTTTCTATAAATAGAAATTGCACATTCACAAAGTCTTGATTTTATTTCAAAAAAAATATGTCTTGGATATGCTAAAAGAGACAAGCTCTTCAATTTAAGACAACTAAAATTTCAATGGATCTAAACTCAAAATTGTATACAAATCAAAATGTAGTAGTAGAAAATTCAAAAATGTATATAAAAACAATTGGTAAACTCATCTAATTAAACATAACCAGACCATATATCATGAAATAGGAGTTGTGAGGTAATTCATGTAAGAATCAAGAAAACCTCATTTAGAAGCAATATATCAAATACTCAGATTTTCAAAAGAGCTTCCCAACTTGAGCTAATTGATAACAGACAATTAAATTTAAATATATAAGCGTATTGTGATACAAAATGGACAAATTCACCAATAGACGGGAGATTCACATCAGGCATTTATATAAAACTAAGTGAAAATTTCGTTATTTGGAAAAAACAAGAAATATACAATAATTATACTTAGGTCAAATGTAGAAGTAGAATGTATATCAATTTCCCTATTTATATGTGAAATCATATGACTAAAGTTATTTTTTAATGAACTAGAATATCTAGCTCAAGGTATTCCATATCTTGCATGTGACAATCAAACAGCATTGCATATTACAAATAACTTATTAAGAAGAAGATATAAAATCAAGAATTGAAACCAATATATCTCAAATCATAAGATCAACTAGTAGATAACCTCATAAAATCTCTGAATTTTAAAAAATATGCACAAACCAAAGCCAAGTTGGATGTGTATGATATGTATAACCCAACTTGAAGAGGGGCATTGAAAAATATTGACTTAGATTAAAAACTATTGGGATTAGTATTATTGCAATATGTATTTTCCTATAACAGTAGTCTCTTAATATTGTCATAATCTAGTAAGATAAGCTTGTAAGCCTAATAGATCAAGTTATGTAATCAAGTTATTAGTTAGGCCCGTTAAGAATCTAGCTAGGGTAGGAGATTTTCAGAAGCTATAGTTATATAATGATGGCTATTTAATAAGTTAAGAGAAGCGTCTCTAAGTAGAGTGGTGTGAATCTCTTTCATCATTGAATAATAAAATCCTAGTTTCAGCAGACCATACCTAAGTAGAAATCCATACGAAACTAGAACTCACACTAGACTTGATAATTAAATTAATGACTAAAATATTTACCAAAATAAGATCCCAATTCTTAATGGACTCTTCCACAACAAGCTGCTTCAAAGCAGCATTAGTGCATTTCAAGATTCAATTTTAGATTCATGTACGGTGAGTTTCAATATGATAAAAGTGTGCATTTTTGTAGATCCATAATAAACTACATAGTGAATATAATTATAATCTACATTAAACAAAAAACCACTATTTTTTTTTAGATCAGTTGGTCCTTTCAAGAATTTTTACTTAAAAATTTCTTTGCTCAATAAAGCATATTTCTTGATTCCACAAACAGAGAAAGCAAAGTCAACATTTAACTCTTATGAGTTCAATTACAAGTGTTAGATTAGTATCTAGGATATTGGAAGCATTCTCGAGCTTTCAATTCCTTGTTGTTGGAGCATCAGCGAAAGGCTGCAAGCAACAGTTCAAGGCAAATAGGCTACGACTACCACAAAATCAACCAGGCTTTCAATTGAGATACTAAAATCAATTAAAGGATTAAAGGCTCAACACTATTACGGTTATGGACAAATGTCTATTGCTGGATTTCACATTATCATATTCCTCAAAATTGTCAATTTAATAAAGAATACATTCTGTGCTAGGCATTTTTGTTCTTCAAATATTGTAGCAAAATGTTTTACTTATCCAGCAGGTTAGTTTGCTAGAAGTTTAGCATACTTGGATTACTAGACATTTATGTCTGCATCCAGTCAAACAGTTTTTATTTTTGGCTCCAACAAGTTGTCCCAGCTGTGAATGTATACACTGCATGTGCTCAGGTTACTAAATAAACTCAGGACAATATCAATAAATACCTTTAACAAAGAAAAAGTATAGGATTTTTCATGCATAAGTGTGATCACCTGTGTCCTGTACCAGATTTTGTCAAGAACAAAACAGTATCTATACCAGACAATACACATTCATCAGATGTTTGGATTATTGGCTTCCTTAAATACAGAAATTAGGCTAAGCAGTAAGGATAGAGTTACCTGACTGTCTTATTAATTTGGATCCGCTGCTCCTATTACAAATAGTCAACGAAAATGACAAGAAGAATTAATCCTTCACTTTCTGACACAATATCAGGCATAGAAATCAGTGCTAAAGGATCCCAAAGCTGGGCAATCTATCTTAGATTCAAAACCATTTCCCTTGCTTGGTCCTCACTTAACCTTTTCTCAGCTTCAACAAGACACTTATATTTGGAGTACCAAGGTACCTTTTCTCAGCTTCAACTAGACACTTAAATTTGGAGTAACAAGGTTATATTTAAGACATTTTCCATCCATCAATAAATGGAATCAACAAGATGGGCAAATTTGAATTAATTAATCAAGATGCCTCAGAACATAGGAATGAATTTCTAAGAAATAGATTGTATGTGCAGTAGCCTGATCTGAAGAGATGTGGAGGCCATATACGAACCCATTTTAGCTAAATTATCAATAACCCATGTTTTATCTACTGAATAATAAGTGCTAAGGACATCAATAACTTTGCTATGTCCAAAAAGCAGTAATATCACTGACAGAAAAATCGTTAAAAATGCTACCAAACAATAATTTTGCAATGCAAGTCAGCCATTCACAACATCTACAAGAAAAACTTTATCCAGGATATTGAGGAAACATGGAATAAAACATAATGGTGCTATTAGAAACTGGTGTATACAGCTGTTGTGTTTATTAAACAAGGTTCATTTACAAAGATTAACTCCAGAAACTTCCTAGCTAGGGATTACCTGGTGAACCAATGAAGGGCCAGTTAAAAATAAATGGCCCAAGAAGAGCAACACCCAAAGACAGAGCTACAACAACCTTGCTATAATTTTCACCAAATTCATCCAACCATCTTTGCAGCTTTGCCTTATTTAGCTGCCCTTCTTCAGTCAACTGAACAATCTTGCTCAAAGTTGAATCCTTCCATGACTTGGTTGCCTGTACCAGTAAAAGTAGAAAACATAATACATTAGCTAGATGCAGTTCAGTACCAATACTTCTTGCTTACAAATTACATTAGCCAGATGCAGTTCAGTACCAATACTTCTTGCTTGCAAACAGGAAACAGGAAACAGGAATCCAACAAGCCAAAGCTTCATCAGAAGGATCGAACCAAAATACACAGGTTGAGTTTGGGAAGGAAGGGCAAATTACTTTTTTGAGTTTTTTGCAATAAACCATCTTTTTTATTGTGAATTTGTAAAAAATCACCTAACTTATTACTATTAGTAAAAAATCACTCGTCTTATATTATAAATTTCCAAAAAACCATTTTAATCAAAATATTTAAAAAATATTTTAATTTAATTTAATTTTATCAATTAAGTTAATATAAAAGACTAAATTGTTCTCAATTGGTTGTATTTCGGATAACTATTTTACAATTATCGGACAACTAATCTAACAAAACTAGATTTTAAATTCACAATTTTATAAACTTGAGCAATCGACCTTTGATAAAAATCAAAATAAAATAAAAAAATTATTTTTTATATTAATTTAATAGTTGTTCAAACTAAAAAACTAAAATCAAATGAGAATAATTTAATCTTTTTATATTAATTTTAATTAATAAAATCGAATTAAAATAAAATATTTTTTGAATATTTAAATTGGTGTGGTATTTTGCAAATTCATATTATAAAACGAATGATTTTTTGCTAATAATAAATAGGTAGATATTTTTCATAAATTTATAATAAGACAAATGATTGTTTGTTAAAAACTCTATTTTCTTTTTAATAATGTTGGCTTATTTATTAAGCACGAAAAAGGCTTGAATCAACCCACTGTCAATTTTCAAAAAACACATCAAATCTCACAATATATGAACCCAGCTTATGATATCACATTCACTTTCAAAAGTGATTAATTTGACCACTTGTGGCAGGCAATTCTCTCTCTTAAAAATGTTTTTTTAACTCTTACAAGAGATTGGGAATGATGCAAATTAAATACATTCACAATTAAAAGGATATGCCTGCTACTATAAAGGTTGGCTCTTCAATGGTAAAAGCAAGGAGAGTATAGGAGCTTGAGGCAAACTTTTAAGTTTCCAATGTGGCACATGACCACAATCAAACAATGAAATGTAATAGAAGTGCATGAAAGCAGGGCCGTTTTTCTTCCCCAAGCGATGAATTGTCTAGTTAGTGTTCAACTCTTGATGTTAAGAATATCATAAACAAAAAGTAATTTAATACAATTATCAGATCTTTTATGCCTCATTTCTAAAGAGTACGTTTGGTAACGGAGTAATGTGGAATAGGGAAAGGGTTATTCCAAACTTATTCAGAATAAGAATAAGGTTGGGGTGAGAATAAGTGTTGATCTTTTTGTTTGGAAAAGTGTAAAATTAACTTTTTGTCTGTACTTTTCAAATTTTTTTATATTGTGTAAGGTAAAATAGTAATTTATGAAGAATTGGGGTTTGATCTATTCCAACCCAATTTTAGTGGTAGTTGGTAAGCGGATGGGGATAACTACAGATTATCCCACTAACAAACACGTCCAAAGGGAAAAAAAAATATCTGAGAGTTTATTTGGTTCTTGACTACCAAACATGATGATCACGTTCTGTAATACTGACATCTAGTTTATTCTAGTTCAAAATCCCAACTAGCTAATCATGATTAAAATCACGACGATTCCAACCAAACAGGCCATCAAATATTTAGATTCGAGATACTACTGCATTAGATGATTCTGACATCCATCCTGCGATTGAAGAGTATACGCAAACTAGATACATATTTTCAGACCTAATTCATTGCATCAGGAAAAGACCTTAACAGTATCTCCTCAATTCATCAAATGCTAGATAATGATATCAACAATGTGTTCATTTCTCCTAATGAAACAGGTTCCGAGGATAGCTGCTAGTGATGAGCTCAAAGCAAGGCTCTTCTGAATTCTCAGATGACCAAACAATTCTATGAAAATAAGTCAACAGAAAAATGTGAAGTAGAACTGGAAAATACCCTCCTCTGTAAGTCCAACCAGTTTTTTTTTAAAAAAAAAAATTTAGTAGTTAGCCTCAGCTCACAAAGTCCTGATGTTACCAGTCATGCAACAGCACAAGAGTGAAGTAACATAGATCGATAATACTAGCTCAAAATGCCTAGTGAGCATAACAGATACAACAACAGCATCAGATGCAGCACTCCTTAACCCAAAGGAGAAAGAAAGAAAGAAAGAAAAACATAAGATAGAAAGAAGACACCAAATAATACCTGTCATCAAACTAATTTGAAATGGAGACAGCCAAAGATGAGAAAATACAGAAAACCAAAGATGAGAAATACATACCTTGATAATCATCATTCCTTCCAAGTTTCTTGCACCACCAGGGATAGCATCCCCAACTTTCCTCTCAAGCGGTTTGGTTTCCCCAGTCAGATGCTCAATAGTAACAGTAGATGCTCCTTGAAAAACTTCACCATCTACTGGCACAGCCTAGATACAAAATCAATGAGGATATAAAGCAAGTTAGCATTCACAAACAACAAACTGTAACTCGCATTTATGAGAGGGAAACCTTCAACATAACATGCAATGCACTTCATCAAAGTAATTTAACACAGAAGACAAAACTGTACTCCCTATGAAGTGTTATGGCACAAAATAATTAAAATTTTCAATGGGTGAATGGAGGATTATACCCCTGGTTTAGTTATGCTCAAACATTTTCACATTAAGAATCTTGGAATAAGCAGCAACAAATTTGGTTTTCTTTGCAAAAGGTTATTTTGATCAAAGCACTCATGAGATGCTATATTGCTCCAGCAACTTAGATTCACACAGAAACAAGTGTTTCATACCTTTGAATAGTGAGAGAAGAGCAAGTGCATGGACCAAAATAATATAACATGAAGTAGAGAAGAAGAGAAAACATCAAACAAAGCAGTTTTAACCAAAAAAGTAAACAAAATCCAACATTTGGAGAAGAAGTCCTTCAGTTAAGAGGAATACTGCAATTTAAGTGAAAGATGGCATATAGATGCTTGCTGAAAAAAGTCATATACATGTCCATGACATATGCAGTTCTCAAGGAAAATCTAATGGATATGCACCATCATTAAAAGATTTAGTTGATCACTTGGATGAGCATAGTAGCATAGCTTGGTTTCTCTTAAAGAACTATCTAATTCAGCACATATAAGAACTACAAGGAAGATGCACTTTCAAGTCCTACCCTGGCTAAATGTTCTTGTTGCATGAACCGAGCCCACAGAGGCTAGATTCAGATCCATACTGGTGTTTGAAATGATAAAAGGGAAAAGGGTAATCTGATGACAGATGAACATAGTAGTAAAATTGTTCGAGTATTAACAGAATAATGCACATTATACACTAACCAACTAAGTGGATTCTCCCTTTCTTTTGTTTTCCATATTTTTTTCTACAAATGCTTCCGTTTTGTCTTAATAATCAGATTACTGTGATGAGTCCAAGGTGTCTAAAGCATATCCAGCTCCCGAATGTGTGCACCACGGACACAATCGCAAATGTTTTGGGATGTACCTTCACATAAAAAGAACATGAAAGCACAAAACTGAAGAGGGTACCACATGAGCAATCCTCATGTGGGAACACGTAGTGTAAGGATGTGGCTTTGATTATGCATTCAGACACATATCAATTTTGCACCCACAACTGTTATTGAAGTTGCTATTAGCTATTTAGTATTCATTTTATATTTTATCCTTCATTGCTAACAACTAAATATTCTGCAATGTAATAGTTGATTAACTTGTACATTACCATGAATAATCTTTTTGATGAACACTTGAACTAGAGTTCATCTTTTCTTTCAAAGAGGCCACCATGATCCTTTCTTGAGAAGAAACATGTCTATAGTTGAAACTACGCTAGAACTTCAAACGAATGGTCTATGTTCACGTTTTCTGGATTTATTAGAAAATTGATTAGTGTCTTTTACATATCTTAGGATAATAATCAAACGCAATTACATATGTGCCTGCATATGCACTCACAAACTGCCTATGCAATATGCAGTTCCCTGTCTGCCAGCGTAGAAATTTCAAAGCACTAGCTTTTGCAATAAATCAAACAGCATACAAAGTAAACAACCAGCAGTTCATTGAGGACATAGGGTGTTGCCCACAGACCTCACCAGCTCTGACCAGAATAAAAGATCCCACTTCAAGGTCACTGACAGGAATCTTCTTGTAATTCAGCTCCGAGAACTGAAGTGGCTTATCACCATTTACTTCTAGAACCAATGCATAATCTGGGTAACTATCCCTCAATTCTTTGACATCAATCATTGAGCGGCTTGTAAAATATTCTTCCGCTGTAAAGCAAAAGGTCATCTGTAAAAGCCAACAGGTAGCTAACATTGCATCAAACATATGAAGACTAATAAATTTGGATAACTAATTTGAGAAATCTACCAATATGAGCTAGATTAAACATTGCAAGAAGCAAGCCTCCTTCCAAAGAATTTCCCATGAAAACAGATGCAAATGCTGCAAGAGCCATCAGGACGTGGATGTTTATTTTCCCACCAGCAATATTCACAATAGCATCGAGTGCTGATGAAATCTGGAAATTATAAAGCCAGTGGTTTTAGAAGATTTAGGCACTCACTTCACTAAAGAACATAACCTGGAAATCTATTAATGGATATAATGAAACAGGATAACAAATCATGAGCTGAAAAAAATCTCCTAGCAGAGCAGAGTTCAACAAGAATAACTTGAGGTGACAAAACATAGCTTATGAACAATATTTGTTTTCCTTGAAAAATAAAATGATAAAAATCAACCACCTCTTTTTTTAGCAAACCAACTTGCATTTTTCTCCATTTTTCTTTGAGTCTTCTTTGGTTTATGAAGTACGAGTGTTTCTCTCTCTCTCTTTCCATGTTACACAGAAAGTATAGCTAGTATAAATAAACTTTATCATGTGCAACCACATGTCTTATATTAACTACACTTAAACATATTTCACTTGTTCTCTATTTTTCTTTAGATTTTTCTTGGTTTTCCTGGTGTGCTATTTCTCTCTGGTTTCCACTTTATAATACACTATAGATCAGTCATGTGCAACCACTTTATCCTTATATTAATGGCTATCTTTTTTCTTTTGCTTTCTTTCCATAATTTTCTTGAGTTTCTAGAATAGATATTTCTCTCTCCTCTTCACTTAGCAGTATATGTTAAAAACCAGGATTTGCAAAGAAAGAGGAGAGAAAATGACAGTTTCATTGATTTGGTGATGAAGATCCATCACAAAGCACAGTTCCTGAGAATATAATGTCACAAAACTATAGCATATACACTCCTTTTATATGAGAGTCATGGCTTCTAGAGAAATCCTAATGGGATTGCTTAAGACCCAATTACATAATCTAAGATCTACAACTGTGATGAACCTGGGGTTTATGGTATCCGGATAGCACTTTAAAGTGCAACCATACTATTAATCCATGGCCTAATAAGGGATGTCTAAGGCTATAAATGTCATACACACCTAGATTGTCCTTGATCTTGACCATGATGTTTGCACTTTGTGACTGGGTGAAGACATTTGCTAGCTAATCCCTTGTCACCGGTTGCATTTGCTTGTTTTGAACCTTCTCTCACACAATGTGTGGATTTATTTCAATGTGTTCCATTCTCTCATGAAAAATTAGATTGTTGGTGATGTGTAGTGCTATTTGATTATCAAAGCAATATTGGTTCATGAGTTGGAAACCCCAGTTCAAATAGTAGAGTCTTGAGCCACAATATTTCAAAGGTTCCTTGAGCAATAACCCTATATTTTACTTCTGCACTTGATTTAGCAACCACTGTTTGCTTTTTGCTCTTCCAAACAACTAAGTTTCTTCCAAATTTCACGCATAGATCAGTTGTTGTTTCCTATGCAATGAAAAATCGTCCAGTCTACATCTAAATATGCTTCAAGCCTTAGATTCCCAAATATTTTGTAGATTAGACCCATTCTTGATGCATACTTCGGATATCATAAGATGTGATATACTGCTTCTAGGTGTGATTTTTTAGATTTTTGCATAAACTGGCTTATAGTGCTCATTGCATATAAGATGTTTGGTATTGTAATATTAAGTAAATGAACTTCCCTACTAGTCTTCAATACTATCTTGCATCTTCAAAAGCATTTGTACAATCTATTAGAAGTTCAATATTCAACTCCATTGGGGATTTGGCTAGTCTTGCTCCTAAAATGTTTATCTCCTGTAACATATCTAACGCTAATACATACTTCGTTTGTGTGAGTGCAAGGCCAAGCCTTGAATAAGCCACACCTTAATTCTCACAAAGTAGTGCAAGTAGCCCAAATTTTTAATCTCAAATTTTGTATTAGAAAATTTTTGAACTCTTTTATTCCTTGTAGATTATCTCTTGTGATCACTATATCATCCAAATAGACAACTAGCATGATAGTTCCTCGATCATCCCTTTTTACAACAAAGTAGTCTGCTTGGTTTCTCTTGAATCCATATTTCATAAACCTTGTGCTAAACTTATCAAACAATTCTTTTCAGTCTACACATCTATCATTCTCTTCTAGAACTAAAATCAGATGGCTCAGACATAAACACTTTCTCATGTAAATCAACACATAGGAAGGCACTTTTCACATTCCACTGCTACATCTTTTATCCTTGATTAACACCAAAAGAAAACACAACCTTAATTGTGTTCATCTTTACCATTGGTAAGAATATCTCAAAGTAATCAATGCTTGTGTTTGAGTATACCCTTTGGGCACCAACCTTACTATATACCACTCTATGCTCCCATCTGCCTTATATTTAATTATGTAAACACATTTACAGCTTGATCACTAGCTCCCAAGTCCCACTCTTGTATAGGGCTTGGGCTTCCATCTCTGCTGCCATTGCTTCTCTCCATCTTGCATATGTTAGTGCTCCTTGTACTGTCTTGGGCAACCCCTCTGCTGTTAGAGCTATGGCAAATGCCTTATAAGTTGGTGTTAAAGATGAATATGACACTATGCTATTGATGGGATGAAGTGTGCATGTTTTGATTCCTTTTCTTAGGGCAATTGGCCTCTCATAATACTGGCTCTCTTTAAAATATGTGGCTGCTAGCTTGTTTCTTTCTGTGTCTGTGGCACAGATCCAGATTGTGGCTTCATATTAACACCTTCTTGCTGAGCTTCTGTATTTTGTTTTAGTTGTGCCAAGCCTTGTGTACTTGGACTTTCAGCAGGCGTTTCAGATGGTTGGGGTGCTGCAGAAAGTACTTCATTCTATTAAAGAAGCAGTGGGCTCAAAATACTCTTATTGGACTCAAGGATCATAGAGTATGGTTGCTTGAGTGTGCCCATCTATACTTGAAACCCTGGGTTCATCACAGTCTAATAAACCTGAAGCCCAAAATCATAAAACTGAATAGAAACTTGTAAACAAGTCATGAGTAAAACCCAAGTAGAATTAGGGCGTGTTTATTTCGATTCCCAGAATCCGGAATCGGGGAATGGAGGGAATTGAGAGCCAGTTCCCTCCATTCCCGTGTTTGTTTCAATTCCCAGAAACCGGAATCGAGGGAATTCCCCGATTCCAGCCGCTCTCAATTCCAGGATTTTTTTCCCCGGCAAAAGCAGAGGAAAACGCGGTTTCCCCCCGGAATCGGCGTTGCTTTTCTCTGTTTTCCCCGTGATTTCCCTGCACTTTTCTCTGTTTTCCCACGATTCCAGCCGGCCAAGGTCGATCGAGCTCGTGAGCTGCTCCAGCGCCCCGACCGCTGCCCCAACTGCGCCCCGACCGTGCCCCGACTGCGCCTCCCTTTTTCTCCTCTTTGATTTTAACAGAGAAAAGCGGGAGCTTTTTGAGGGTATAAATAAGAGTCAGGGATCTTATCAGTTTCTTGTGGTGTTTTCCTCCCTTCAATTCCTCCAAAGATTTTCAATTGAACGTCTTCTTTTTCTTCTCCCAGAGTTGGTAGGTGACTTAACCTACCTTTTTCCTTTCTTCTTGTTCTTCAGATTAATCTAATTTGTGATGATTTTTCAGTCTTGTGAGAAGCTTATAGTTGTTGGGTATGGTTGATGAGCTTTGTAATTATTTTGGTGGAGACTCGTGGATTTTTCTTCCTTTGATATCATTTTCATATCAGTCAGTGTTGGATTTCAAAATGGTGAAAATGAGTCAATAGATGCATTAAGTTTCATGATTTTGCTAAAAAAAAAAAAGGGTTACCAGTATTTGATGGACATGTACATCCGAGTCAATGAACTCCGCGTTTGATGGGTTTATAGTTTTGGTCTGATGTTTCTTAAGCTTGATATGAGCTCACGGTTCTAATTCATTTTTGCAGGAGAATTCAAAATTAGTTTCATGAGAGAACTTTTTGGTTTAAGAGAGGTTAAAACTGTTTTAGCAAGATCAATCAGCTTTAACAAGAAAGAGATCGATATGACTTTGAGATCATTGAGTTTTAAGAGAAGCGATTCGGGAAAGAAGTGGCATGCAATGATCCTAGCAAAGCAATTCTCGAGAAGTCACTGAGCTTCAAGAACTGGGAGCCCAAAAAAATCAAGCTTGAACCTATTGATCCGTTCCACGGCAAAGTCTCGAATGATTTCAAGCTAGAACCCCTTTCGTTCAAGATTTCAGGGAATGGCATAGTCCCTGAAATCAAATCCCCAAACTACCTTCCTGAATTTTCGTCTCCACGACCTTTGAGTGAGCTAGATGCAGCAGCTGTAAAGCTGCAAAAAGTCTACAAGAGTTACAGGACAAGAAGAAATCTTGCAGACTGTGCAGTGGTGGTTGAGGAACTATGGTTTGTATCTACTTTTTCTTTTTAATTGTCTAGACTTCTACTCTTAATTCAAGGTAATATTGGAATTGATCTAACTGTAACATACATGTTGTGACTTGAATGTAGGTGGAAGGCATTGGATTTTGCTTCTCTGAAGAGGAGCTCTATATCATTTTTCAACATTGAGAAACCAGAGACAACGGTTTCGCGTTGGGCAAGGGCACGCACTCGAACAACCAAGGTAATTATCTACTAGTTAGATATGTATGCACTAACTCCATTTTTATGTCAACCTAGCAATCACTTTCTATTTTCTATCAACTTTTCCAGGCGGGCAAGGGTTTGTCGAAAGATGAAAAAACTCAGAAACTAGCATTAAGGCACTGGCTTGAAGCGGTATTTGTTCTTTTCCTTTTCTCTTAAGACATAATCTTGGGTTTCAGTGTTAATTTTGGTCGTCCGTACATCAATGTACAGATTAGAGAAGACCACCTTTTAAAGAAAGCTAATCTTGTAGAAAAATTAGGCCTTCTACCAAGGCTTGGTTCCTTTTTAACGGATGGTAACCAGAATATTTGAGATATTAACTTTGTCTAGGAAAGTCATCATTTTCACATGATTGATGATGCATTTCTCTGTTAATTTGACTAAGGTAGTAATTATCATCAGGTCAAACTCTTAATACAAATTCCTCACTGATATATCTGGTTCACAGTTAGATGCCTTTTATTTACGATGCAAGAGTCCTTTGAATCTTTGATGGTTGATGTCTGGACCCTGATCTTTTTATCTACATTTCATATTCTGTAGATTGACCCATGCCACCGGTATGGCCACAATTTGCACCTCTATTTAATATCTTGCTCCAGAGCGAGAGCACTAAACCATTTTTCTACTGATTAGTACATCTCATCTTTGTCCTTCATTTACTTGATTTGAATTTGTTTGCTGCTACCCACTTAGTTGATTGTTCTAACTTACTTTTCTTGGTGGATGTGAAGGTTGGATGTAGGAGATGGCTGAGATGTTAGTCTAGACAAGTGTCCGAGAAGCAAGCTTCAACAGCAGTGTATAAAATATCTTGGACCGGTATGAAGAGTACAATAAATATCAAATTATACTGTTGAATTTCTCGTTTGTGCCTATATTTACATGAATTGTATTGTGGATGTGCTATTATTACACTGGTTTGGTTGATATGATGTTTGTTCTTTATATTAAATGTATATGTATTATTATATATGTTTACTAAAGCATATGTTATTGTTTAAAAGGTATGGACTCAGATGAATATGAAGCACTGGATTCCAACTGACTTTCTAACAGGAGTCCTAACTTGGAAGTAGCGGTTACGAAACAAAGAACAACTAAGGACAGGATTCATAGATCACGTAAAGTGTGGTATAAAAGCAACCCTGAGTTTCTTATTAATTTTTTAGTTGGACAAATGCATGCAGGTTTAAAGCAAGACAAGTCTTTCAAGAGGCAAGCATTTGTCACAGCTACAAATGCTGTGAATGCACAGTTCAATACTGAGTCTAACGCTGATAATGTTGAAAGCCATTATAAGAAGACATTAAAGAAACGAGTTGCAGTCATTAAAAAGGTACAAGACTTCAGTAAGGTAAGGTGAATTGAAAATGAGAAGATGATCACAGCATCCGGACAAATCTATATTGATATCATAACCGTAAAAAAGAAATATATTTTTTCTATTTTTTATTATTTTTTAAATATATTATCAGTTTATGTTACATCTAACATATTTTAAATATAATCTTGCAGCAAATTCCGAAAGCTAAACATATTTTGAACACACGTATACCGCTTTATGAGAAGTTACTCCTGATTTGTGGATCAAACTATGCTACTGGCAGTATGGCTAAATCTGCATTTGATAATTTTGAAGAAAATTTTAATAGAGAGGAGGCTCAACAACAACATTCTATAGACGAGAATACTCAGAATGCAGCTGATAGCGATGGACCTTCTACCAACTATGCTACTGGTAGTCAGTCGAAAGGTAAACAACAAGCCTCTTCTTCAGAGAATACATCGAGGTCACGTAAGCGCAAGGGGAAAACTGTTGATCAGCATGCGTCAAGTTGCATCCTCCCTTCAAACAGCTGGAAAGGATTCTTGAAAGAAAGTCGTGTATCCAACCTTGATGAAATTTAAGGGGAAACGATTTAATAAGCCCTTTCTGAAACTTGCATGTAGGACGAGGTTGATGGCATGGCATTTGTTGATGATATGGATGATGAGGACAGAATTGAGTGGGTTCCGGTGTTTATAGATAATATAAGTATATAGTTATATATTTTGTAATAACCTGTTGAGTTAAACTATATATTTAACTATCTTTTGAGCGGACTTTTGTATTAACCTGCTAAGATGTCTTTTCTAATATATTAAGTTGTCTCTGTAGTAGATACAAATCATCGTAATATTTATTATAATATTTGTACATATAATGAAACTGAAGTCCCTTTATTTTTGGGTCTTTTTGTAAAATCTTATTCATTTTAAAAATTATGTCAATAATTTTAAAATTAAAATTATTTTATTTCTCAAATTACTTACAAATAAATTATTTTCAAAAAATAAGTATATATTTTCTATGTTTATTAAAAATTATTTGAGAAGATAATAACAAAATTATATTAAATAAATCTGTAATTGATTATAATAAGTTACTTACATAGTCTGCCTTTTTTGACCTTTTTAAAATATTTATTATTTTTATATATTTAATAATAACATTATTATACTTGCCTAATTATTTATAAATAAAATATGATAAAAAAGAAACTATTTTTAAAAAAATTTATTTTACATGAAAATAATATTATTATATTAAATAATAATAATTAGTTAACATATATTTCTATAATTACACATTTTTAAACTAAGTTTATTATATTTCTGTATTAATTTATATATAAATTAATATTTTGTGTAATATACTAATTCTCAATTTCCTACTCAACCAAACACAAGAATTTAACAACCTATGGAATTGATCAATTCTATTTGTCAACCAAACAACGGAATTTAGAATTTAGAAATTGGTCAATTCCCAATTCCCTATAATAAATATTCATACAAACATTGTAATTATCTAATTCCTTCAATTCTTTCAATTCCCTGAAATCACTCAATTCCCACGATTCCATAATTCTTAAATCCGGAATCGAATCAAACGGACCCTTAGAGTCAAAGTAAGACCCTCTCCTATATAAGCAGAGCTTAATAGGGTTTTTTGTATCTCTTTTGACTCTTTGACAAGCTATCAATGAAGTGATGTTTTCATCATTGAGTGAAAACCCTAGATTTAGGCTTCAGCCTCCAGAAACCTTAGAAATTAACATGGTATCAGATCTTTGGAGCTGTTAATACTATCAGAAGTTTCAGCCAGAAAACCCTAGATGGCAGAGAAGGAGTGCAAGTGATGTAAGACAACTATATCTTTTTTCACAGTAAAATTAAAGATCCAATCAAAATTGAATTTCAACTCCAATTAGGATCCGTCAAGATTCGTACAGCTACAGTCCGAAGGCCATATCTCCTAATATATTGATTCAAATCCAGTAAATAAATATTCGTTGGAAAGCTGATATCAATTTCTACAAGTCTCTTATTTACTATTTCGAATAATTCGGACTTTATATTAGTCAAAATTAGGATTTATTTACCATCCCGAGTCAATAACAGTCCTATCCCAATAAGGAATATAATTTATATATCTTTATTTAAGATATGTTAAGTAAAATTTTTAATAGAGTCTAAATCCTATTTTTAGTTTACACCAAGTAAGATTCTAAGTTTATTAGAGGACTATATATACAGCCCAAGGTTATAACAAAAGAAAAACATTTCTATCAATAATATTCTCTTATTTTGGGTTTATTCTCTTTCTATCTTTCTTACACATTCAAGGATCTATCGTGCTTGATACAGCGGGAGAGGGGCACAAGAGACAGGGAAAAAATCACTGTCTTCTCACCATGATAGATCCACTTGATGTAACGAAAGAGGAGGCATAAGGGGTAAGAAGAAGATTACCGTCTTCTCGCAATGATAGATCTTTGAATCCACAAAGAAGATGAAACGGGAATAAAAATAGGACTTAAACTCCACTAATAATTCTACTTAATATATCTTAAATAAAAATATATAAATCTTATTCTTTATTGGACTAGGACTGTTATTGACTCGGACTGATAAATAAATCCTAATTTTGACTAATACAAAGTCCGAATTATCTAAAATAATAAATAAGAGACTTGTAGGAATCAATCTCAACTTTTCATCGATAGTTATTTGCTGGATTTGAATTAATATCTTAGGAGATATAACTTTCATACTGTAGTACCAATTTTGACAGATCCTAAGTGAAATTGAAATTCAACTTAAATTTATCTCTAATTTTACTGTAAAAAGAATATAATTGTCTTATATCAGACCCCCCCTTGTAAAAGACTTGTTCTCAAGTCAAAGATTGGAGTCTCCATCGTTACAGTTGTACTCCTCTTGAACTCTTTCCAACATAAAACTTAATGATAGAAACCAATAAGATTTCTTCGAGTAATGACTTCAGTACTTTAATCTCGTATTTTTCTTTGACACAACCACTTGAACTTTTGCAGAGTTCCCTTCGAACTTATTTAAAATAAATTTTTTGTATACACCAATTTATGATTTGTTGTCATGGAATGAAAGTATTATTTACAAGTTTGCTAACAATTACTATAATAATCTGAATATTTCATTACAAATTTTGAATCTTACATAATGATAACTTCTGTAAAAATTTCCTCTAGTTGTTCAAAAGAGTTGGCTTTTGATGAATTCAAAGAATAATCTTGAGTAACACAGTCAATATTTTCATAAGTAAAAAAATCTTCCTTACAACCTTCAAAATTATCAACTAATTCATATGACTTCTCATCGATAGTCTTTTGAAAATTTTTTTTAACATCCAAAGCCACTTTTGTATCATTTTCTAACTCATCAAAGAAAGAATCTTTGGGGACCTCAATAAAATCTTCATTAATTTGTTTGTCTTCCACGTGATCCACAACCTTTTCTTCGATTTAATAATTCAATACCAAAAGAAAGTTACTAAGATGCGGAATTAATACCTCATGGTTGTCTCCATTAATTTCAATTCCAGAATCCCTTGGATCAAAGATCTGTCTTTCTTGATTGTGATCCTCTTTTAAAAACTTTATGTTGAATAATTTAAGCATCTTCGGCCATGAGCAGATTTTTTGTTTACCTTCACGTGTTCTTTGCAGTTAAATTTGCTCCCACCAAGATGAAACATAACCATCAAGCTTGAATTCAACAATTTTCACCTTTTTCTCTTCAGAAATTTCCATAAGCTTAAAGAGTTCCTCAATTTTATCAATTCAAATAAACAAATTCTCATAACCATGAAAATATGAAATATTCATCTCACCAAGGTCTTGGTTTTCCTGAATAGTTTCATATGTTGATCTCCAAGACATCGAACCGCAAGCCTCTTCGATGATCAATTAATGAACTTGATTGTTAGTTTCAATCTATTTCGAAGGTTCATATTTTCTAGTGATAAAAACAAGAAAATTTTGTTTGATCAAATCTCGAATTTGATAATCTCCTACATCACCATCCATGGAGTTGTTGCCACCAACTACGATCAATGGAGTTAAACTCAAGAACAACGTCACTCCGATACCACTTGATGCAGCGGGAGAAAGGGGGAGAGAAGAAGATCAATGTCTTCTTCATGATTTAGCGGGATGAAAGACACAAGGGATAGAAAATCACCGTCTTCTCACAATGATAGATCCTTAAATCCATAAGGAAAATGGAAAGCACGAGAGATAGAGAGAAGATCACCGTCTTCTCTTGATACCACTTGATGCAGCAAAAAGAGAGAGGAGAGGGGTTGGAAGAAAATCACCGTTTTCTCTTGATACAGCGGGAGAGGGCATGAGAGATACGAAGAATATCACCGTTTTCTCATCATAATAGATCCACTTGATACAGCGAGAGAGGAGACACAAGGGGTAGGAAGAAGATCACCGTCTTCTCACAATGATAGATACTTAAATCCACAAGAAAGATAAAACGAGAATAAACCCAAAATAAAAGAACATTATTGATAGAAAATTTTTTTTTATTACAATTTTGGGTTGTATATATAACCTTCTAATAAACTTAGAGTCTTACTTGATATAAACTAAAAATAAGACTTAGACTCCACTAAGAGTTCTATTTAATATATCTTAAATAAAAATATATAAATCTTATTCCTTATTGGACTAGAACTGTTATTAATTCGGACTGATAAATAAATCTTAATTTTGACTAATACAAAGTCCAAATTATCCAAAATAATAAATAAGAGACTTGTAGGAATCAATATCAGTTTTCCAACAGATAGTTATTTGTTGGATTTGAATCAATATTTTAGGAGATATGGCTTTCAAACTGTAGTTGTACGAATCTTAACGGATTCTAATTGAAATTGGAATTCAACTTGAACTTAATCTCTAATTTTACTGTAAAAGAATATAGTTGCCCTACATCAGCAAGCTGTATAGGAATGGAGATACCATCCTGATGACCTCCACAAAGCTTAGTGGCATCTAGAACTACCTACCATGGATGAGACAAGTGCATATTTACCTTAACGATCGCGAGAAGGAATAGTTTACACTTGGCAAACTAGATGTGCCTCTAGAGATTGGGGCAAGGAAGATAATAATGTTATGTCCCTGCTTGGGATAGTATTTAACCAAGTGTGAGTAGATTGTTGATTCACTGCCAATCATCCAAGGCAATCTAGGATAAACTGTAGAGAATTTATTCCAATGAAAGCAATATGTCAAGGAGCTGCATGAAGAGAGCTTCACCTATAAACAAGATGGAAGAGAGCTTACCAATTATTATGCTCACCTGAGTTAATTATAGCATAAGTTAGAACACTACAGGCCTTCAACATCAGAGGATACAACACGTCTACAAAAAGAATTCAAGACTGCAAAGTTTTTAGGAGGATTGGATCCACATCGAGTCCTTACAATCAACCTTCATGAGTGCCAACAAATAACCAGCAATGGACAGTATATGATGTTGAAGAATAAATGATGGGCTCAGAACCCATATCAGCCGAACAATATATGACATAATTGTACTAAAAAGTGATTTTTCAGATGCTCTAGTATTCCCAATTCATCACAATCCAAAATAGCTTATGTAAATAAATCATCAATTAAGCCCAAAACTACCTTAGAGTTTTAAGTCCAAGTCCAAAAAACTTATAAAGTAGATTCAATTTTACTAAATTAAAGAGAGACTTAAAAAGTATGTTCAAGCTCTCTACACCATTATCTCAAAATCCTAATTTTCTTCAGCCTCAATATCTAGCTAAAGTAGAAAATTTAACAAGATATCAAAGTCATAGAATCGCAAGGAATCAGTGAAATAATGGCCTCAAGTAAAGATAATAAATAGTTCAAAGAAGGAACAAATTTGCAAATTGTAATTGTTGGACTCCAAAGAATCAAGAATTATCTCTCTTAGGCAACAATCATATCTTGGGCAGCAGTTATAGAAATTTGCCTCAAAATTTAAAAAAAAGGCACAAGCATCTCATAGATGACCCACCAAAAGATCAAGTTAAACTCGAATACTGGGAGCATGAAAACTCAAAAGTCATAACTACCCTCATGACCAACATAGAGCTAAAAATAAGCATATACAAGATCTCAAAATTTATCTAAAAAAATTGCAAAAGATGTATAACAGCAAAGATAACTTATCTCAAGTATTCAACATATGAGAACAAATATACAATTTGAACTAAGATGAAAAAGAAATCAATATACTACAACCTCTTAATAAGATTTTGAGATGAATTGGAATATTACAAAACAACAACAGACAAGTGGAAGAAAGACCGATATGAACAAAAAGTTATGAAATTTCTAAATGAACTAAATGTTAAATATCATCAATATAAAACAAATTTCATGACAGGAAGTGAGATTCTCTTACTTGAAGAAATATTTAAAAGCCTACTTAGCTTAGATGAACAAAATCTCAACTTAGCTTAACAAAACCTAACTGAGAATTCAGTCATAACCTTAAGAAGGGTAATGTACTATGCTACAGGTGAGTATACAAATAGATAAAGAAGTCAAGAAAATTCAAATCTAAGTATACTAAGTGTGGAAAAATAGGTTATATAGTTGTTAGATATTAGTTTGTCATAGGTAGGTTACCATAAGCAAACAACATCAGTAAGACAAGAGGACAATAAAGAACAAAAATCAGGAACTGATCAAGTCACTATCTCCTAAGAAGAATACAACAAATTACTTCAAGGGTTAGCCAACAAGTCAAACTCTTCAAAGTTATTATCTGCAAATCAATCCCCACATAAAAACATCTAAATTATAAATTCAAGAGCTTTGGACCATATGACAGGTGATTTCAACTTTTCTCTATACCTAACAGTTCATATACATCAAAATATGTCACATTTGCAGATAAAACTCTCTCTAATAACTAAAAAAAGGAGTACATATATCACTTCCAAGGATTTTTTTTTTTTTGAGTAATATTAGTTCCCAAGTTTCCATTCAACTTATTGCATGTTAACCAAAAACCAAAATATTAAATTATTGTGTAACTTTCTTTTTAATATATTGTGTTTTTAAGAATCTTTTAATAAAAAAGCAAATTGATAGGGGTACTAAAGATAAAGGCTTTTACCTTTTTAATCTTAAAAAATAGAACCCAAAATGATATCTGACTCAAGAGGAGATGTAAAATGACATTGCAGATTAGATCACCTATCTTTACATGTACTGAAAACTATATTTTCTTAATTAGACTTATCTATTAAAAAACATTGTCAAACATATGAGTTTGCAAAATATTACAGAACTATTTATATTTCTAGAATTAATAAATTTAGCTTTTATCCTCTCCACATAATTCATAGTGATATATAGACAGATAGAACCAACTCAACAAATAGTTACAAATATTTTGTAACTCTCAATGACGATCATTCAAGAGTAACATAGCTCTATTTTCTAGAAAAAAAATTAATGTATGTGAAGTCTTTAAGATTTTCAAAAAGTTTAAAATCAATTTTAAACAACCATTAAGACAAAAATTTGAAAATTGAGGAAAATATATTTTCACTGAAATACAAGATTATTTAAAAACATATGACATTATCTCATAAGAATCATGTGTCTATATTCTTAACAAAATAGAATTACTGAAAGAAAAAATTAATTATTGAAGATAGCAAAAGTGTTAATATTTGAGAGAAACGTCTCAACAACCCACTGAGATAATATTGTTCTTACAATAGTATTCATGAAAAATATGAGATATTCTCATAGAAGGTTACATCAACAAAAGAAAATGTTTTATTTATTCTTGGAGCATAGCATTTGTATCACCTTTTAGTTCTTTAGATTGTAATTTATTTTTGAATGGATTATGATTGTAAATATAACATAGACATCCAAACACTCTCAATGATAAATGAAAAAAAATTTATCTATAACATAATATTTGAAAAGGTGACTTGTTTAGAAGAGTGGGCAACTTGTTTATTGGTATGATATTGTTCCCACAACATCACACCAATACGATTAAGAGGTACACCCTCTTATATAACAAAGCTATTGCAATCTTCAAGAGATGTTAATTTTTCCTTTTATTGTGCGGTCTATATGCAAGAGGCAAGATATGTTGATTTTTTCCTTTCAGAAATCCCAATTTACTGTGGGCTGTTTAAACAAGAGGTTTGTAATATAATCTCATGCGTCTAGAGATATTTTTGAAACTTGAGAAATATTCTCTACTATTATCAAATCTTAGCATATTTGTAGTAGTATTAAATTGATTTTAAACCCTTTTGTGAAATATTTTAAAAGCTTCAAAAATCTCTTATTTTTTTTTAAAAAGATGTAGCTATATGAATAATCATCTATAACTATTATAAAATATTTATAGTCATTAAAGAAGTGATGTTTAGCAGTCCATACATCATGATGAATAATATGAAAGAGAGAATAATTAATTTATTCAATATTGGTAAATAAACATATTTGTAATGCAAAGCCAATTCACAAGTTTGACAATAATAAATCTAAATTGAGACACAAAGACCTTAAAACATACGGTAACGGATGATTTAGCCTACAATACCATCTTTTTATATCTTCCTCTTAAGTTAGCTAAGCCCTCGAGTTTTGTTCTTAAATATTAAGAGAAAGTAACTAGAGTTATTTGTTTTCAATACCCTTATCAATTTTCTTCCCTATTTAAAGGTCCTGAAAACACAATAATTAGGTTAGAATGTTACACAAAAATTCAATGTTTTTGTCAACTGACTAACTAATAGAAAATTAACTTGAAACTTGGGAAGATAGAGAATTCATAAGAGGGCTAAAAAGGATAAGTCTACATCTTCTTTCCCTTCTACTAGAGATAATGTACCATCAACCACGCTCACATGTTTTGTCGCTTGAAAGTTGATGAAGAAAAGAGAAAATTCAAGTTATTGGGCATATGATCAAAGGTACCTGAATAGATGATCTAGGGGCTTCTCTGTGGTGGTTGGTCTCTTTGTGTATACTAATTGGCAGAATTATGTGGTAGAGTTGGTTGAAAAGGCAACAATTTTCTAAACTAGCTTGCTATACTCTTCTTTAGATTTAGTGATTTGTTCTTCTTCTACAAGCTAGTTGCTTTCTTATTCCTTCTTCTACTGGTTCTAGTTGAGTGTTGTGCGCCCATGCTAGTTTGTTGACGACAAACCAACATCTATCAATAGTGTGTCTCATCTTCCCACACTCGGTACACTTCAAATTGTTCTTGCCTCTACCTCTGCTAGTAGTAGCCCTTTACCTCTTCCACGAGCCATTCCTTCACCTCTACGATATAGGCAATCCCCTCATGAAGTCATGGCAAAGCTCTCAATTGGAGTTCTCCTACTAGTTAACAATGTTCAAACTTTGTATCCTTTCATACACCTCTTCCAGATGGGAATCTACTTGCTACTCATGATGTTGGACTTAAGTTGTTCATAATGTGGATCTAGGCCACCAAGAAGCTTCATGCCCCTGAGCTCTCCACGCTCCTATTTAATATCTTCATTATTTGCTAGTTTGTCTTACTTCAACTCATTTTATAAGTCAATCAAGAGATTGTAATAATCACTTTAACTCTCTGTCTTGTTTAAGGTTGTAGATCTACTCATGTAGAACAAACACTCTAGAGATGTTACTCTTGTTATCGTATATCTCATGAAGTTTGTCCCACATCCTCCGATGTCTCATAGTGGAGCAAACCCCTACTCAACTCTAGCTCTATGTTGCTCCATAAGAGGGACATTACATACGAGTCTTCATTTCCCACTTTCTATCATCACTTTTGGTGGCTCCTCTAGAATAAAATTCCGCTTTTTGCTTTCATTGAGATAAATCTCCACTGACATAGCCCATAGAAGATAATTTTGAATACCCTTCAATTTTGTTGTGCTAATATGCAGGTTACCTTCCTATCTATAGAGTTTAACATCTTCACTAGTGGCCATCTAGGGTTTGTGATTGATTTTGGCTACTCTATAGATCAAAGCTCTAACACAATGTTAAAACTAGGGTTTAAAAGAAAGAGAAGGAACAATGAAGGGGCAAACTAGGGTTTCATTGATTGAGTGATGAAGCTTCACAACTTTTGGAGAAACGCTAATGGGCTTGCTAAAGAGCCAATTACATAATCTAAGATCTACCACTAATGAACCTGGGGTTTATGGTATATGGATGGCAGTTTAATGTGCAATTATACTATTAATCTATGGCCCAATAAGAGATGCCTGAGCCTACTTCTCAAATAACTTCAACAATAGAGGATATATACCAATAATGAAATTGTGTTGCAATAAGCGCACAAGCACATTCTATGATTCTACCCTCCTACCACCATTCTATGTAGCATTTGACCATTTTAAATTATTCTCAACTTCAGAATGCATCATATTTTCAGAGACTATGTAATTCATTTTCAGTTCCTTCTATTATGACAATCAGTTAATATCCATAAATATAATTTACAACTATTCCCTCTATGTTGAAAAGAAAAATCAGAATGCATTTAAGGTCTTCACTCACTACATAATCACTACTGTACTAAAACGATTGTATTGGTTTCACACATCTCAATTCTATTCTTTTGCTAATAATCATACTATTAATTTTAATTTTTCAATAGTTTATAGTTACAAGCCAAACTGATGTACTCTGTTTTTCAAGAGAACAAATTGATGTAGGTATAAGGATAAGGTATACACAAGAAAAGTTCAAATTAACATAACATTCTGATTTTGCAAGAGCAAAGAGTCTCTAAATCCTCATCAAGTTGTGTAATCGGCCCTTGTACATTGCAACTGCTATCCTCAAAATGACATTAAACAGCTAAAATTTTGGTGCCCGGAGTATTCTCAACTTAAGAATGTGTCGAGTACACAGGGATCTATCAAGTTAAATTTTCGAACAATCAGGATTTGCATGCCCAAAGATATGCATATTTGGTTAGAAGTATATATTCCACAAACTAATATTAGACTAAAAATATGTTAACTCTCCACAGCAAGAAGCTCTCTAAATTCTTGTCAAATTGGGTAATTGCCTCTTAAACATTACAACTGCTATTTTTGGAAATGACTTCAAGTAGCTAAAATATTGGTGGCCAAATTGTTTTCAACTTCAGAATGAATCTATCAACTACCATTCTAGAGCTAGCGTAAGTTTTTTAAAATCCATAAAGGTTACCAGTATTGTCCTTTACACAAGGCTATGAACAAAAAATTAATGGAATACTAATACAAGCCCATCAAGATAAAATTAAAATCGAGAGATTGTAGGGCATATGACACTACATTAGGCAACAGATGGTTTTTTATCAGAAAACAACGTTATTTGAGATAGGAACTAAAAATCGAATGGACTTCAAAGAAAAACCCATACCCCAACAAGCGGGAAGGCAACTGCGATGAAAGCGCCCTGAGCTGTCCTCACGATCCTGGCCGGGAGTGAGTACGGGCAGGCAGCAGCAAGCAGGAGTAGCGTCATGGAGCAGCAGCAGAGCTGCAGGTGCTCCCGGAGGAGCCCCGCCAGGTCGGCCCACCCCACCGCCCTAGCAAACTCCATCACTGCCTCTTGCGCCCCCGTCAACTTCTGGCCCTCTCCATCCCCATGATGATGATGGTGATGGAGGTGATGGTGATGATGGTGATGGTTATGGTGGTTGTTGTGATGGTGGTGATCATGGTGCCCATTGGCGCGAGGAGGAAGTAGAAGAAGAGAAGGTCGGAAGGGCTTTCGCCGGAGAAATTGGAGGCCGGGAGAAGCGATCGGGCAGTGGCGGATCGGGATTGCCAAAGGGGAGAGAGGAGTCGGGTTGCCGGCGGCGAGAAGCCAGAGGCGAGGACGTGGAGCGGCAGCGGCGAAGGGGAGGGAAGCCATCCGAGAAGTAGATGGGAGAAAGTGGGCGATTACCAGAGAAACGAGAGGAAGGAGATGGTCTTTGTTCTTTTCCTGCCCATAATTTTCTCTCTTTTCGGGGCACCGTGGTGGTCGTACTTATGCGAGGTACCCGGGCAAAGGTGTTTTGGCCACCGCTGAATTGACGTGTGGGTCGACCAAACTTTGTTGAGTTGGGGTTGATACGAAAGATTATATTTGATTGAATTCCAATTTGAAATTAAGAAATTAATCAATTTTTTAATTTTAAAAATTAAAAAAAAATCAAAAAAAATTTATTTTAGTATTTAAAGACATATTTTTTATATAATTTGAGTAATTTCAATTTTTTTAATTTCATAATTTTTTTTAATTTAGAAATAAAATTAACGAAATTAATTAATTTTTCGAATTTTAGTATCTAGTTGATGATGAAATTAGGGATATAGGTGAACTTAACATTTTTTTATGAAATTTAGATTTTATTTATATTTATTTATATGAACTTAATTAATGTACCATTAAATAAATATTTAAATACAAATTAAAAAATTAAGTTGCACCTTAATAATTAAAATAGTAGAACTACCAAAATATTGATGGTTTAACCAAAAAAACTAGGGTTTAGGTACAAAAAATGATTTCATTTAGAATTTACTTTCTATGTATTTATACAAAATTAATACATACAAGTGTTGAGAATCAACAAAATAAAAAAAGACTACACATATTAAGAAAATATCCATAATTTAAAATATGTTATGTATAAGAACAAAATGGTATTCATAGAAATTCTTACAAGTACATAATATAAAATATATAAATAGGAGATAGTTTTCTTAGCTCAAATATAATAGTCAATTTTTCCTAACTTTTCTCCATACTCATGTAGAACTTGAGTTGCGTCTTCCACAAAATATAAGATTTTTTAAAAAAAAGTCATCTAAAACTTTATTATGATACTCTATTTACTATAAAACAGTATTTGACTCAAATACTTTTTCTTTAAACAAACTATAATTATAGAAAGGCTATATATAACTATTCAGATATCAAGGGGTGGTTATACTTATATGTAATTACGCAAAAGTACAAGGAATTAGATGCTAAAATACTTGGGATATTGCTTTTAGAATTGACAATATGGTTTCAAATAATCTTTGACAAGGTTGATGTTGTTAATTATGCATTGACATGCATATTTTTCATTAGCTAATTCACAAAGACTTCAAGTGCTATTGATTTTGGACCATGTGGTTTCATGGATCATATGAAGCAAAAGTATGGCCCCATATGTGACTCCTCCCCTAATTTGTGATCATAGCATCTGAAAACAATGTTTAGAATAACATCATTTAGTTTCTAGGCTAACTCTCTTTGAAAGCATGCTTCTACTTTTCCTACTATTTTACATAAAAAATCAATAACTATTATCAACTACAATATAGTGAATCTTTCTTATCCACTTCCTTCATGCACATGTATAACAGTTTTATCTCTACAAATTGAATACTTATATAGATAAAGTGAAGGTGTCCCTACACAAAGTCTAGTGATTTGCAATGTCACTGTAACCTAGTTGAGGATGAAACCTTTCAAAATTTAACCTATCTTGTGCAATTTGAAGTCTTCGCAAAATAATATTTCACATGACCAAGGTATGTGCCAGAGAAATAGCTTGCTAACTCAATCACCTAATGTTGAGGTGTAGTAATGTGCAATTCTATAATTTCCAGACTTTGATATTAATGATGCCTATCATTACATATATTTGGATTTGCTTCAATTATTGTAATTCATTTGGTTCCTGCATACATCTATTGTACAAATGAGGAGATTGGATACCTATAAAAATAATACAATGTTGATACCGAGGTTATCAAGAAGACAACTTTATTTTCGACTGAGGAACAAATTGACATGATTGAATAAAAGACAAGTTTTTAGAGCAACACCTTTCTCATCAATATTCTTGATAGATTTTCATGTTAATATGTTCTCTAAATTAAATATAACAAACTACAATTAAGAAGGAAAAAAAGGATATTCATGTTTATTTTCTTTAGTTTAAAATATGTCCTCCAAATGTAAATTTTTATTTTTGTTTCCAAAATAGGAATGCTATCTCTAGATTTTGAGCCTTCTAGATGGACATGTGCTAGTTTTAACTCAAAATGCTAATATCTAGCAACATTTAATTATATTTCAAATCCAGATATGGACACTAATAAAGGCATAATCTTGCTAAAAAAAAGGCATTCTCTTAACACTCAAGACAAGAAACATTAGTAGATTTTAATAGATTACAGCATCTAAAGAAGCTTTTGAGATTATCAACAAAATTATGTCATTATGCAAGTTTTCTTCAGAAAGCTTCAACTCTTTTCTAAATTTTCTCTCTGAATTATTTGTTAATTAGACTATTTGTACACTAAATATCAATATAATCATGCTGCTTGCATCAACCAAATTATCTTTAATCACATTCCATGCTTATCAACAAAAGTTGTGCACTAAAAAACCAAGGAAAGAGAATTTCAACATACCCATTTGGAAACACACTACCTCTGATAGGGAACTTAACAATCTCTCTCTTGCTCCTTATCTTCACCTAACCTCCGACCATAAAAGTCCCTAGTGTCACCTCTAGTGCTGCATCCAAACTCCAATTCCTTGACTTTGGATAGAGCAGAAGCAAAAATAAATCAGCCTCTCTCAGGTGGCTCTCCTCCTTCTTAGCATTGCGAAGAATCTGGAACAGCCCATTAGAGAAAGAGGCAAGCCCTAATAGAGAGCATAAGAAATGTAGAGCAAAAAGGCACAATGATAGTCTATCTCGAGGAGTATGAAGGCAACGACGATGAAGGGGAAGAAGAATAGAAGGGGATGGAGCAGGTAGGCAGACATCATCATGTTTTAGGGGGAAGGTAGCGATGGTATTGCTCTTTTTAGGATCATCTAGTGAGAGGAGGGTGATCAAGACCAAGACAATAGAAGGATTCGGATTGAAGTGGCTGTTATTAGTATTTATGGTCTTTTTTGACAGAGGTCTGACAATTGGAAGATAGAGGAGGACAGTCACCGCTGGTGTGGCATGATGAAACAATCTATATAGTAGCAAATCAAACATCAACAACCAAACCAAATCGCTAATCAATGACATTTGTTGGTAATTCAAACAACACCAACACTCAAAAAGATTGGGGAGAGAGAAAGCAATGTTACCTGTGAGCCAAGTGCAAGGACTTGAAAAGGGGATCCAAGGTTCAAACCCTAGCTCAAATGAGAGGGAGAAGAGAGGGGAGTTTCAACGACATCGAATCACATAGGAGCACAATCAATAGGGAAAATAACAGAATATAACAAAGTAAAAAGAGTTTAATGGGTAGTTATCATATTGGGAAAGAAGGATGAAAGAGAAAATTAACAATTCTAGTCCATAAAAGCTGTAGAATTGGAGTTTTACATGCATGAATCAAATCCATGGGCTCCATAGAAGTTCAACACCTAAATTCTTATTTTCCTCTCTCAAACCTAAAAACAAATTAGGAATTGAGAAAGATTGGAATAAGAGAATTCCAACAACTTTGGCTCTTTTAGGTGTATCTAAACACCCGAATTATGAAATTAGATCCACAATTTTGAAAATTTTCCTAGTTCACCCTCTATGGAATTGAACCAAACAATGATGTGGCTACTTATGTGATAAAAAACTGATACAACTCAAATCAATATTGTCACAATTAGATAAAAAATTAACTAAAAAGTATTTTAACTCTTAATATTTTAATCCATGATTTATTCATTATAAAAATATTTTAACTCTTAAATCAAGATATAGCTAACAAATGATAGATTGTTGCTTTTTATATTTATAAATTTATGGTCTCAATCTAAAATCATAGAGAAAATAAAACTTTTATAGTCTTTAATGATAAACCAAATTAAATCAAGAACCCACCTATTCTAGTCTAATTTTATCAAACCGATCAGAATAATTTAGCCTTGATAGTATTGATAATTTTATCTCAATATCCCAAACTAAAATCTTAAACACATCTTAAGTTCATAATAGACAATGGCATTATGCACCCATGCACAAGCACAAATTCTAAAGCTATAGTGCCAAGAATGAAGCAAGGACTGGTAAAAGCTTTATTCTTTTGATTGAAAATTTTATTTTTTATACATTCTCTCCTTCTTTCAAATAAATTTCATAAGAAGTAAAAGTTTGCTATTTCAAAACATAATTTATTTATCACAGATTTATATTCATATTTATAGTATATGTGTATTAAAAAATAAACTTTTAACTTCATTCTTGCTATATTAATTTTTTTTTCAACATGAAAAGAAAAAAAAATTAGGTTTATTTGGTAACATACTAGATTGGGTTGGGGTTGGGATAAACTTTGACTTTTTGTGATAGAAACAAAAAAAATGGCCTTTTGCTTTTATTATTTCATTATAATTAGATAATATGAGAAGAGTAAAATGGTAATATAGAAGGAAAACTCAACTCCAACTCTATTCTATCTTATTGCTGAATAGTTGTGA
Source organism: Trichopus zeylanicus subsp. travancoricus (assembly GCA_005019695.1). NCBI lineage: Eukaryota > Viridiplantae > Streptophyta > Magnoliopsida > Dioscoreales > Dioscoreaceae > Trichopus > Trichopus zeylanicus. The sequence continues at coordinate 2,117,432 of RXID01022272.1, forward strand.
ATGGTGTTATCATGATCATTTGATTATTTAGCCATAAATCAAATTCTCTATTTGTTACTTTCTATATGACACTAGTAAAATTTGCATTAATATTCCATAACCTACAACCTAAGACCCATGGGCATGGGGTGAGTAGGTTCTACATCAACATAGGAGTTGCTTGTAAATAGGGGAAGAGGAAACTGAAAACTTTGTCCATTACAATCTTAGCTTATAAAGAAAGAATTATGGCTATTAAGAAAGAATTATGTTAATATGTATATAAATACTAGTATTATTATATCACTAATACATGCAGAGAAGGGTCTAGGGAGAGCATAAGTGTCATGCTTTAGCTAGATAACTCTAAGCTCTCTTGTGAGTAATGAAAAACCTATCTACCAAGGGGTTGTGCTAGCAAAATATGCTCTAATGTTTAAGTTAGTAAAGAAATTGAGAGTGTAGGAATGGAGAATAGGAGAGAGAAAGCAAAAGACATCAATGATTGTGGGATATGGGCTTTATATATGTCCCTACCATCAGTAATTTGATGAAGTGTTGGGGTTGGTATTGATACTTTACCCTGGTTTCCATACTGGCATATTCTCTCTTTTGTTTTATAGTGAGAGATAGAGTAGAAAATGGTACAAAAGGTAGTTACCATTCTGGAACAATGTTCTAGAATGTCACATAGGCATGCTAATAAGACTCAAACTGTGATAGCTTATCAAGCAACAATGGCCTTATTTTGCCTTCTATCAATGAGAAGAGTTGTAGGCTAATGTATATAGTTCAGAATAGTCTTTTCATAGGTTATGATACTTAGCTTGAGGTGCACTTTTTATTTTCTCATGTTTAGCAAAGTAATTTAGTTTATCCAAACTATGGCACATCATTCCCCCAAAACATTCTAGCCGAGTAGTGAAAACTTGGCCACGAAGGCTTGATTGTGCCTCCAACTATTCTCTTCTAAGCTGGGATGCAATGATGCTTGTTTTAAGGAGCTTCTTTTTTTGGTGAGATCTTCCTTGGAGGTTGTGAATTATCAAATACAAATTGTGAAAACATTTGTCATGACTATCTCAAAACAAGATTTAAGGAGATCATTATAATTAAGATTTTAAGGTGGCTCTTTATCTTGTGAGTTGTTGGAGATCTACCATGTGTCTCCATGTGTTAATCTCAAAAGGAAGAGTCTTTGATATACTTTTTAGGCAAGTTCACATCTTGAAGCATTGAGAGTTCACCTAGGTCGTTGATCTCGTCCTACAAGAGCCAAGGCTAAGATGAAATTTCATCTTCTTCCCCAACTTTTTGGCCTACAAGTGAATTAGCATTTTTGGGCTTTTAGATCTCTTTCCAATGACTAGCACTCAACGGCTCCCTAGTAGCCTCTTTGGATGAAATCTGACCCTCAAAATGGCATGTCAAGTAAGCATATTTTCTTTTTCTCTTCTTATCCTTGTTTTTTTACCACTCTGCAATGGGGGCTTTTTGTGTTCGTCTTCACAATAATATTTCACATATTTTTTCAAATTTTGGCCATTAATTTTGATTTTTTATCTTCATACTTTTTTTGCAAAAGTTATTTTTGATCATGTTGGACAGTTTGTAGTTGGTGAATATGGGCTCTCTAGTTCACTAGGATCACAATAGAGCTTTAATCATAGCTCAATTTTTTATAGATTTTGTCAATAATGATAGGAGTGAAAGCTTAGACTCACATTCTCCTAGTGAACCTGTAATATGATGGCCTACATCATTACCTTATGGGTCTCGATGTTTCCAAGAGTGAGCTCCCAGTAGTTAGCATTTTCAAGGAGGGCTTTAGGTTTTATACTTTAAGAAGTAGTCTAATGAATTTTTGTATAGCACCCCAAAAAATCTACTAATATTTTTGAAGCAACTTATCTTTAACCCATTTTTGGAAGGAGCATAGGATGAGAATTTATTTTCATTTCCCACAATTTAGATATTCCAACTCAAGTTGAAAACACGAAGGAGTGAGGTGCTAGACTGAGGCTACACTCTGATCTAGTAGATCTTCTAATTAGTTGGGTCTATTTCAAAGTGGAGGAGGAACGCCAATATCTTAAGTGGTATTTTGAAGACTATTTATGTTTGTACGAGTGGAGTGTAACTTGAGAATCTAGAGAGGATGATATTTTTTATTGTTCTCTTTTTTGAAAGAATTTCTAATTTTCACCATGTTTCTTGCAAGCATCACAAATTTCAATTGACTAAACTAATTTTTGATGTGCTTTGAGCCTCATATGAAGAGTCTCCCCTCCAAGGTTGCGGAAAAAAATCCCACTGAGGTTAGAGGTTTAGGGTTGGCCAAGAAGGCAAAAGTTAAATATTCTCAGTTGAGCACTCATTCACTACGCAAGCTACAACTTAACCTACAAAGAAGAAGAAGAAGAACATCATCTTTATGGCATCCAATGAATATGAAGAGTAAGAGGTTTTTAAAGTCACTTTGGCAAGAGAGGGGGGTAGTGGTGGTGGGGTGGTTCAAGAACCCACTTCAACTCCCTTAGCCAATGCACCCCTTATGTCTAAGGGGTTTGATCCTTTGGCTAAGGTTATTGTACCTCAATCAGTGCTAATGCCCTCGAGATAGGCTCTAAAGCTAATGTAAACTAAATATGTCATGATGGATATTAATAATACTCACGAATAGGTAAGCTCAGTTACTTTTTTTAACTTTACTACTTGTAAATGTTTCTTTTCTTCTAATAGACTCTTTTTTTTTGGCAACGAGCTCTAGTTAACAACTAAATGGTAGAGCAATACCAATAGCTTCATGGCTATTTCAAAAGGATGCATAACTTCTTCACAGAGGAGAAGGCCATGAGCTAACATCCTGATATTGAACTAACCACAACTAAATGGTAAACCTTTCTCTACTCCAAAGTGTGATAGTGAATGAGTATTGGACTACATTACTAGTCCTTAACAATATAAGAGGGATTAGATGGCACCTTATTCGAGCACCTCTACCATTTATACTTTCCAGGACCTTATTACACAAGTTAAGAAATTAGAAAGAATTGGCCCACTGGTCTTGGCTACCATGCAGAATGAGACCAAAAAAGGATAGGAAAAAATGAGGGGATACCTCAAAAGATACTGGGATAACTTTCACAGCCATAGAACAATGAAAGAAACTAGGAAATCCTTCAGCAAGTGGGAACATTCTTCAAAAGATGTTAGCCCTTCGAGGAGATTGGGAGGTGTAACCCTCTAATACACTCTAGGATAAACTTAAAGAAAAATACTCTTTCAAAAGAGGAAAAGTAGCAAAGCTTTTCCAAAATACTTTGATAATAGGCCTTTAGTTGCCAAAATGCAAAAGGCTTGATCAAGCAAACAAGATAGACCATCCAAACTATTGCCCATATCATAGAATCCTATTTCACACCACTAAAGACTATTATGCATTCAAAGATTGGATTGAAAGGCAATATCATGCTAGTAAATTAACCTTTTCAAAGACTGTAATATTTGACATGCCTAGCAAATGTATCAATCATATTATTGTTTCTGAGGCATATGAACCACTCATTAGGTTTCTTTTCAAGGAGGAAGAATAATGAACACTTGAAAAAGAATAGCTTTGAGAAATTAACATCTCTAAGACATTATAAAAACTGATAAAAAAATTATTAAGAATCCTAAAAAATCCTATAATGGTGCTAAGAAAGGCCTATCCATAACAAGTTCCTCCACCTACTCTACACATTAAAAAGAAGATTAACAAGAGAAAGAAGAAGCTATTCTAACTAGTGAATACTCAATCAAAAAATTGTCTATCCAAGAATATATCAATCCCAAGAAATCAAGTAATCCTCGAGGAATTTTTTCAATAAAAACTCAAAACTTTGCTTGAGAACCTCGATAGTGAGGATGGAGAAGAGGAACCCTAGGAGTAACTTGTGCTACTATCTTTCATCGAGAATAAACAACCAAGTCAATTGACCATACCATCTAACTATTCTAATAATGATAGGACTCAGAGTGTAAGGAGTGAAGAAAAGAATGGATCTCTAGATCTCATGACAGTTGATGAAATGGAGATCCTTCAAAATCCTCTAATAAACTCACTCCTAGATGATTACATTAAAGAGTGGTAGCTAGCAAGTGAAACTACAACATGGTCAAGTTATAACTAAATACAGTAAAAGATATAACATTAACCAAAGTGAGGCATATTGAATTGCTCATGCAAACAATTAATGACTACATGCAAGTCATACCATTTATATAGAGGGGATGTCAAATATAACTATCATGCTTTGCAAAACTTGGAAAGCATGGTGGAAGAAAGAGCAAGGAATCATAAAATGCCTCAGGTGAGTGATGGAGAGCTACCTATTAATTCTCCCATGAATCAGGATAACTATTCACAACATCCAACACAAGATTCTCAAGGGAAATCATCCAACTTCACTGTTTCCTCTTCTATAGTAACTTGCATGGCTACCGCTGACCTTGACAATCAACAAGTTTAGTCACCATAAAATAAATTAGTTGTGAAAGATCAACCTATCTTGTTTGGTGAAGTCCCAATCCTAGAGCCAGTGGAGGGGTATCTCTTTTGTCAATTTTTTAGGAAATGTATATACAAGATACAGATGAAGAACTCGACTCTGCATCAAAATTGAAATAACTCTATGATCACTTTAAAAAGCCATATGCCAGTAAGAGCCAAAAGAAGACTAAAGTATTTTGAGAAAAGGATCAAATAAGCTAATACTAACACTTGTCTAGATCCTAGCCTAAGCAAGTATAAATGCTTGTGGAAGAAGAGTCCCAAATAAAAAAACCTAAAGAAAGACATGCTTGTTAATAAAATAGAAGGTTTTCTTCAAAGGGCATTTGAAGATCTCTTGACTAGGAAGCCCCATGCACCCAATTCTCATGTTGAATGGAATGGTTATCAACCAATTACACTTATAGAATCACCTTCCAAGGGCACCTAAAAAACCATTGACCAAGGGCAAGAATTTACTACTTCGGGTTTCATGATCAACCTCTAATACAATTCAGAGGAGGAACCTTGTTAGGGCTATGAGATAAAATTCAACTAAAAGTGACAAAGTAGGTACAACTCAGGAGTGATAGATACAACTCCCCATTCAACCTCTAGTACCTAGGAACAAAAATGCTGCCAAGAATAGTGACAAAGATAAAAAAATAATTCAAAAAAAAATTAAGGATGTAGCACCATCGCAAACTAAACTTGCATAAAAAAGAGTTGACTATAATGTGGCTGCTCATCTCAAGAAAATTCCCTCCATGCTAAGTATCTTTGATACCCTAATGATGCCATAGGAGCTTAGGGTTATGTTGGTACATATATTGTAGAACCCAGCAAACTACCAAACATATTTTGCTAAGGAGGGCATGAAGGAGGCATCATATGTTCATCAGACTCCTACAATTATTTTCACGAATGAAGACTTTCTATTAGGGACAACTGACCATAATTAGCCTTTATATGTTATCAGAAATAGTGATGGGGTTAGAATCAATTGCATTATCATTGATCTAGGATCCCAAATCAATTTAATGATTCATCATACTTTGTGAGCCTTAGCATTGGATAGACATCACCTATCATTCAAGAAAAAAACCATCAGAGGTTCAATCAAAATAGTTAAAGAGCTCTCATGTCTATAACAATACTTTCCAATAACTACAAAATGGAAATTGACACCAAATTCTAAGTGATTGGTGTTGATGCATGATATAATGCATCGTTAGTAAGGCCTTGGCTATATGAGAATAGCAGTGTTGTCAACCCTTCACCAATGCATGAAATACTTCAATATCAGATTAATGAGGACATCCATCCTTTCAATGTTCATGAAGTATATTATAATGATGTAAAATATTATCAAAGATCAATAGTCGACAAGAGATTTGCTTCAATCAGTTAAGCAAGGAAAAAGATTCTTAGCATGATTCTCAGTCCTACCTATTTAGGGAGTGACATAAACTCCTCAGATGATGAAGCCTTGCCATTTTGCCCTGGTTGTGATTCTGCTAATGAAGATAGTGACAAAGGTTAGAAAGTGAATTCCCTCCATGTTGTAAAAGTCCCTAAAGGCCTAAATAAGCTACTAGATGACTTGAGCATCAATAGAGGAATTGGAAACCTTTTACATCCCTCCATGACATAAGAAAGAGAAAGGCATATTATTCCACAATGCAATCCCTTACACTCCAAGTGCAAATAATCTTCTAAAGGTTGAAGATTCAAAGGGTGGTAATGAGTATTGTGGTTGGTAGTGATGTCAAGATATTCTGTAGACAAGCTTTAGCAAATAATTAAGAAGTTTGGCTTCAAACTTCAACATATAAGAGAAGAATGCTACTTCTTTAAAAATATATGAAACCTACTATAGACATGAGATTGACCATTCAAGATAGCTAAAGGATCCTAAGAGGTAATTTCAAAATAACAAATAAAATTTAGATATGTTTGAGTGATGCTACTTCTTTAAAAATATATGAAACCTACTATAGACATGAGATTGACCATTCAAGATAGCTAAAGGATCCTAAGAGGTAATTTCAAAATAACAAATAAAAATTAGATATATTTGAGTGCATAATTAGGTATTATGAGAATATGACTTTTAATAGATGTAAGTCTCTATTGTTAATTATCCAGCCAATTGCCAAGAAGCTCCTAAAGTAAAAAACCTAGTTAAGAAGATAGAGATACGAAAAAAAATAATTTGATTAATTTAAGAAAAAATTATATGACTTAAGTAAGGATATGCCCTCACTTTATAATTTAAAGAATTTAAATTTATAGCCATAAAAAAGTATGAAATGATGAAGAGATTGGGAAAAACTTGATGCTAGTTGCTATCCCATTCCCATGTGCTTGATGACTTTTCTTGATTTGTTGCCACTACAAGATTCATAGGTATTAGTAGTGCTAATAAATAGGCCTTGATTATATGCTTGTATAAACATTCATTGGTGGCGCTAATTATTTAGCACCACCAATAATAAGGTTTTACTAGAGATAACCTAAGTGCTAGTTAACAGATGGGACATATGTTTGTATAATGTCTATGCCAATTTACTTAGCACTGACTATGTTCGAACAATGCTAGTGCTAACTTACTTAATGCCAGTAGTGTCTAAACAATGTTGACACTAATTGACACTTTAAAACCCCACCACTAGTGTGATCCAAGGCACTAAACCAAAATAAGAATCCTAGCTTCTTCTCTGGTGAGCCCTTTAACTGCACCTAACCAACCATCATGTCATCTACTCATGTTGCCACATCTTCCATTGTCACTGCTGGATCTAGCCCCATCATGCCATCTCCTCCCCCAAGTTTGTTCAAGGTTATGCTGATCTTTATTTCAAAGGAACAAGAAAATGAGTTTCCCCTCTTTGATTCAAGCTTGGTAGCACCTCTTTCTTCTTGGCAAGGTTTATTGCCCTTTTCTAGTTTTGATGATGAATGTTAATGATCACTTGAGTTATGTTTAGCCAAAGGACTTCAAAGCTCTCAAAGGTATGTTCAAAAGCTTCAAAAAAAAAAGGAAGCGCAATGGTGGACAGCGAGCGTGGCTTAAAGAGATTTTAGGATGGCATACGGTGGATTAAAGGTGTCCACAACAACTTAAAGACTCAGGTATGACATAAACAAAGCTAAAATAACACAAGATCTCGATATTGGATAAGTTTAGCTTTTCTCTTATTTTTAGTCGAGTTGAAAATTTGCCTTAAGATTAATTATTTAGAGTTTTTTGTCGCATAGAATTCTGTAGAAAGCTCTTACCAGAGCCTTTTGACTGAACCAGATGCTTGCTTCTAAACTAAAAGATCGGTTGGGTCAGATTAAAGATTTAAGACTTCAGACTGATGCAAAATTAGATGACCAATTGATAATTGTATGTCCAGATAGAAGTTCAGGTTTTGGTTTATGAACTAGAACCAAAGTTCTGGTTTGGAATCATAAGACTGCTTTAGATAACTAGTTGACTGATTGGGAACTGAATGATTGGCTAGGCTATGTGGGCCAATTCTAATAAACCTAGCCACGGGATCTCAACCCTAATGGCTAGATTTGAACCCAAAGGTACAAATAGAGTTGAAAGGGCTTATCTAAATAAGTTTTGCAACTTCTAATTTTTTTAAAAAAGAGAATAAAGCTCTTTTAGCTCTTTAGCCTTCAAATTGCTCTAAATTTTCAATCTCAAAAAAATTTTCTTGTTATGTAAGAACAATTAAATTAATTTGAACAAAATCAAGTTTGAAAGTTTGTTCTAAGACTAAATGACTACTCAAGACCAAATGGGTCTATAGGACAAGCTAGATGAAAAGAGTATCATAGTTAGAAACAAGGCTAGACTAGCAGCCAAGGGTTTCAACTAAATTGAGGGTATCGATTTTGAAGAAATTTTTGCTCCCGTAGCTCATTTGAAATCTATTCGTATTTTACTTGCTTTTACATGTTATAAAAATTTTAGACTATTTCAAATGAATGTCTAAAATAATTTTCTAAATTATTTTTTATTCGAAGAAGTCTATATTGAATAACCTCCTAGTTTTGAGGATTTAGAATTTCCAAAATATGTTTTAAAATTGAAGAAGGAACTATATAGTTTAAAGCAAACTCCAACAGCATGGTATGAGAGACTAAGTTCCTTTTTAATTTGAAATAATTTTACAAGAGATTGTGTACATACCGCATTATTTCTACTGAAAAAACATAATGACTTTCTAGTAGTATGCGAATGATATTATACTTGGTTCTACTAATGAAAATCTATGTGAGATGTTCGTAAGCCCTATGGCAAATGAGTTCGAGATAAGTATGATGAGAGGATTGAACTTCTTTCTAGGACTTCAAGAACAACAAATTAAAAATGAGATCTTCATCAACCAAACTAAGTACATTAAAGAACTACTCAAGAAGTTCAATATAGGTAAATTTAAGGCAATAGAAACTCCAATGAATCCCTCAACCAAGTTGGATAAGGATAAAAATGGTGAAAAAGTTAATGAAAAATGGTGTAGAGGTAAGATTGGTAGCTTATTGTATCTTACCACTAGTAGATCCAATATTATATTTAGTACTTACTGATGTACTAGATTTCAAACATCTCCTAAGAAAGCTCATATAGTTGTTGTAAAATGCATACTTAGTTATCTTAAGGGTACATTAACTTTAGGATTATGATATCTAAGAGATGATTTCTTTGATTTAACTAGATTTTATAATGCAAATCATGCTAGATGTCATGTGGATAGAAAGAGTATTAGTAGTATATGTCAGTTCCTTAAAAAATCTATAGTCTTATAGAGTTCCAAGAAATAAAATTCAGTGGCTTTTTTTACCATCGAGACAAAATATATAGCTGTAGGGTGTTGTTGTTCTCCAATCCTTTGGATGAGATAAATACTTCAAGATTTTGATTATAATTTTTGAAATATACCAATTTATTTGTAATAATACTAGTGCTATTAGTTTGTTTAAAAATCCGATACTACATTTTTGTTTAAAACATATTGATATTTGTTATCATTTTATTTGGGATCATGTTTCAAGATGGGATATTTCTTTGATTTTCATTGAAATTGATCATCAACTCTCAGATTTTGTTCACTAAACCATTGGATGAAATGTGATTTTGTTTGATTCGAAACACAATTGGTATTTTAAAACTCTCTTGATTTGTTAAACACTCTTGAAAATTGATTTAAAGTTTTTCTTCTAATTTTGTTTATGAATTGCTATTTTTCTCTGAACTAGATGCTAGTTTTGAAATGGTCACCCGATTCTATAATGTTTGGTTGGCCAAAACTCGATGTTATTCAATCAATAAAGAACCCGTCATTTTCATAAAAATTAGACCAATTTCTCATTTAAAACCCTAATATCATTTAATTTCCCCTATTCTTCCTTGCGTGTGGTGGCTCCTGACAACCCCTCAAGGTGATCTGGTAGCAAATTGCAGCAATCCAAGGTGTCTAGCTTGGTTTAGCCCATCCCCCTTTGGTCCTTCTTCCTCCCTCAATCTCTCTCCATCCCACACCTCAATTTCAATTTCTTCTCATCTAATGGCTCTTAGATTCAAGAGCCTTGTCTCGTAGAAAAGAAAAGGTGAAAGATCATCCTCTTCCCCCTGGCAATGATCCTTTCTCTCTTGAATTTGCTTTAGTTGAATTATTTACTCGCATCCAAACCAAGTTTGCAAGTTCCTACATTATTGTTCCAAGTGTTGTTGATTTTGATGATCTTCACTCTTTGAATCTCAAACCATTATTTGATGCTTAAGGTTGGACATCTCTTATAACCAGATGTGAAACATACTTTAATTATGATGTTCAAATTTTTTATGCAAATGCCACCTTTGATGAACATGCTAACACTTTTGATACCTCCTATGGCGATAAGGATATGACTCTTATCCCTATAATCCTAGGCTCCATCCTTGGTATACCCACAGTAGGGAAGAGACTAATTCTTATCTTCAAATGATCTAACTAAATTTTCTCATATTAGTTGGTTGTTGAAACAGTCTTTGAAGAAACTGGGGTGATTCCATGCAAAAGCTTTAGTCTAACCTCCTTCCACCTTGAGCCTATGTGATCCATCAGATCTTAGCCTGCACCCTCCTTCTGAAGGGTGGACATCAGGATGAGGTGTCCTTCACTGAATTATATCTCATTTATTATCTTCTGACTGGCCATATGGTTTGCTTACCCTATATCATCATCCATCATATGGACTACTATATTAGATACTCTCATGTTATCTTTAGTTTTTCCAACATCATTACCTTGATTCTTTGAAAATTTGGTAGTCCTACCCTCAGTGTGATCCCTCTCTATTCTACTCCTACACACCTACTGATATCTTCTCTTGCTTTATCCTCTTGTGGATGGGCCTTTTCTTGTGCAATGGTTCTTGGGTTCGTGGGGAAGGCAATGATGAGCAGGGTGAGGAGGAGGAGATTGATGCAGCTGAGCAAGGTCAGAGAGTAAGATAGGCCTAGGCTGGTCCTTCACATGCCACTTCTTTAGGCTTCGGGTCAGACTTCTTAGAGAGGCTAGCTCATCTAGAGGACTTAATATAGAGCACGGCTAAGCAGGTGACCCATTTGTAGACTTCCATAGATGAGTTTCGCTCTTCCTTGGATGGGATGACTGACATGATCCATACTCTACTGGACTGCATGACTCCCTGATTGACTCTCTATTTCTCTCTCTTGTATTTTATGCTTTTAGTGGAGTTTTAGACTTTGTTGCTTTTGTGTTTTGGGAGATGCTTTAATTTGTGGATTATGATCTTTATGGATATATTTGGATGGTCATTAGTTTTTTGTTGATTGTGAAATTTCAAACATTGTTGATGTTTTGGATTTTTGAATATTATTTGGTTTACTTTATGAAAATTATGGATGGACTTTTTGAACTTTGGTTTCCTTCTTGGATGAGATTGTTTTGTCAGCTCTTGGATATTATATTCTTAGAATGCATTCATTCAGGGGGGAGCTTGTATACAACTTATGGATTATTGCTACATGTGTACTTGTGCTATAACTTTTGGTTATACATGGTTATATGTGGATTATTTGACTTGTATACAGGTTGGACTCTTTAATTTTTTCAGGGGAGACTATATCTATTTCTTTACCAATCTAGTATAACCCTTTTTTTTGATGTCAAAAGAGGGAGGTTTATCCATGTTTATACCTATCCATGTTTATATTTGGTGACATATACATATTTACATATACATATATTATGCTCTCATAAATATCATGCTTTACGTGTTCCCTTTATGCTTAAATTTCAATTTATTTTTTTTTTTGGTGGGGGTTTTTTTGGGGGTGGGGGGGGGGGGGGGGGGGGTTTGTGATATATAAAAAAGGGAAGATTATTACACTTCCTAATTTTGATGAAAAGTAAAAAATTTACCTTAAGATTAATTATTTAGAGTTCTTTATTGTATAGAGTTCTACAAAAAGCTCTTAACAAAGCTTTTTTGTTTGAACTAGACATTCGCTTCTAAACTATATTACTGGTTGTGTTAGACTAAAGATTCACAACTTTAGACCTATATAGAACTAAACAACTAGTTGATAATCGGATATCCAATTTGAGGTTCTGATTTTGGTTTATGAACTAGAATTAGACACCCAGTTTAGAACTTGATTCTCAACTGGCATTCTAGTTTTGATTTGGTTATCAAATTGGACAGTCGGTTAGGAATCAAATGACTAGTTAAAAATTGGATGATCGGTTGGGTTGTGGGCTAATTCTAATAAACCAAAATCGGTCGACTAGTGATTTGAAGCTACTGGATCTCACACCCAATGGCTAGATTTAACCCCAAAGATACAAGTAGAGTCTAAGGGGCTTCTCTAAATAATTTTTATAACTTTTAATCTTTGTGAAAAAGAGATTAAAGCCCTTTTAGCTCTCTAGCCTTCAAATTGCTCTAAAATTTCCAATCTCAAGCAAATTTTTACTATCTTTCACTCAATCTTGAGAGATCTTTGTATGAGCTTAATTTGTATTATTCTATACTAATTTTCACTTGTAATCTACTCCAAGATTATTTAGAGTGATTGAGAGACTCAAACTCTAGATTGGAGTTTATCTTATCGATTGGTGCATGAGAAAGTGTAAGGGGTTGGCTTCAGCGATGAAGCAATACTTTAGTAGAGAGTTGAAGTCTTCAAGAGTAAGACAAGAGCCATGGAGTAGGAGCGATTGATCTTGGAACCATACTAAATTAAGGTGCATATTTTTTTTTACTCTATTTACATAATTGCAATTGTGATTGATTGAGTTTTGCTTGAAATCATTTTAGTGTATTGAATTGATTTTTATTACATCAAAAAGTGTCATTGTTTTTCAAAAACCTAATTTACACACCCTTTTAAGTGGCTTTTGTGCTTTCAAGGTTTTCATCTTCATTCATATTGCTATTTTCTTTCCAATTTCATCCTCAAAAGGATTTGAGTTCATGCAATTAGATGTAATTTTAGAATGATTTTATGGGCATTTTTGTAGTTCTTTGAATGATTTTAGATCATATTGCTTCTCTTATGATGATCTCATATGATGCCTTACCCAAATTTGTTGTTTTTGATATTGATGATACATCAACTTACTAAGTGATAGTTTGGGAAGATCAAATGAGGGTAAACCAAAACTAAAGCTATCAATTGAGATACGATTGAGTCAGGGACTTTTCTATACGCCAAATCATTACAAGCTTATAACTTTAGATAGGGATGAACTCATGAGACTTGATCTATTAGTGTCGGTATATCAATTGATCAATCTATAGTAATTTTTGGAGTCAATCATGAAGAATCAAGGAATGATCCCTCTTTCATGAAAAATCTAGCAGAATGGTTATCCAAGATCATGAATTAAGATACGCCAAATCTTTGGGAACACTATAAATAATCGGATAACTAAACAGGTAAAGGACTAATGCCCAATCTCCTATTCTATCTTTATTCATGACTACTAGACTAATTTGAGTGTTAGAGTGATCATCACTGGAGAGCTCCCAGTAGTCTCTTTCACGGTTATTATTTTTGCCGATTAAAGGAAGGGTGACCTAGTGAATCAAGATATCAAGGAGGCTCTCAGATCAAAATTTGACGTAAACTAGGCTCCATCAATAGTGGCGCCTTTATTGAGATCCACTATGCCACTCTTTCTCATCAATCCAAAAGATCTCCAATGGCCCTCCCACCATGCCTCTTAAAGCAACATGATTGTCAATGTCCAAAAATCTACCTAGGGGGCAAATGGTCCTGACACCAACAAAATTGCATAATTCATCTAACAAACTAAGCAAACTAACCTAGAGGGCCAACTTGGTGATTCAAATGATGCAAAAACCTCAGGCACCCTCTCTGCAAAGGTACTTGAGATATTATCAAGACCCTCCAACTCAGTGAGTAGGCATGAGTTCTAAACTCTAACTATCACATCTAACTAATGATCCTATTATTTGAGATTCAAGTATAAACCATGTAGAATCTACAAGCCCAGCAGCTATAGAATCAAGCCCAAATGATGCAGAATCTCCAAGGTCATTATGCTCAATAGTAAACTCCAACTCCTAATCAAATTTTAAACCAAGGTGCCTCACTGAATCAATAGTGCAAGTCACAACATCATGCCATACCGAGCAAAACACAATGGGCATCTCCACCAAAGCCCATGGGACCCCCTGACCATGGCTACTCCACAATAATGGGCCACAAGGGAATATAAAGGGATACAATCCCATATATGATTAGTTGACGAAGCCACATACTATGCCAATATCAGCTGAGCTTCAGCTATTCTCACCCAAGACACCTAGAGAGAGGTCATGTCCCATCATGTCAAGAGTTGTCGGGGGCATTGACTATCCAAACAAAGTGAGGTATGATACCTTATTGATCTCTAAAATGGCATATTCTTCAGTACAACTAAAGTTTTGACAATCTCCTTATGAGGTATATGATGGCTCAAAGGATTCAATCAATCATGTTAGTACTTTTTGCAATGCCATGATCCTCTAGGGTGCATGAGATTCCACTATATGTAAGGCATTTTCCATGATATTGCAAGGTCTAGCCCAGGCTTGGTACTCTTGACTTACGATAGGGCAAGAGCTTGAGGGAGTATTTGGCTTGATTCGATAAGGTATGACTTAAGGTTACCAAGATGGATAGCTCCATCATCCTAGCCTTGCATCACCTATGAAATAGCCCATCAACCACCCAAGCACCTTGCAAAATTCATACAACTAGTCCGTGAGCACATCGATGTCAAAGAAGTCATTTTGGCCAAAAGAGAATCTGAGAGTTCCAACAAACCGAGGAAAGAGACTCGGGAAGCCAAGGTTCTCAAGTTAAAGAGACAAATAATTGAGTGAAGAGACTATAGGCTCGAGGAGCACAAATAGGAGTTCCAGACCTACATTCCACTAAATCATTCTAGATTCGAGGTTCTTGCTCAAATTGAGCATTGAGACTTCTGATGGAGGCCTTTGCCAATTTATACAACTAGGCAACATCTCAACAAATCAAGGTATTGTTATTTTACCAAGAACATGGTCATGATACTGATGAATGTTAGTATCTAAAAGATGAAATCAAGAGACTCATTAGAGAGGGGCACCTCAAAGAGAGGGTCATTAGAGAGGGGCACCTCAGAGAGTTTGTTTGTTAAGGTGAGTGAGCTAAAGAGGCTCATACATGGAAACCTCATCCTCCAGATTCTCCAAAAAGGAATTCCACCCTAGAATTGCATAACCCTGAGGTAAAGGGACACCTCAATATGATCTTGATGAGTCCACCGACATAGAGTGAAGGCTCAGTGTCAACATACAAATGCTAAACCATTACTAGGGGGAAAGAGGAGTTGGAGGAGCCAATGGAGAGACAATATTCTAAGCATGAGTATCGAGATATTATCTTATCCACAAAGGACTTGGAGAGACTTTCAATGCCCCTCAATGATATACTAGTGATTTCGGCGGTCTTGGATGGCTACACTAAGCAATGTGTCATGATTAATAAGGAAAAGCTTCATAATTAGATGAAGATCGAGTAGAAGTTAGAGCTATATGTCAGGATGCTTATGAGATTCATTGGAAACTCAATTGTTTTGATTATAATTGATCTACTCCGCATAGTCAGAGAAAATCCCAAGAGCACAACCATCTGGACAAAGTTTGTGGTGGTTCAGACATGCTTGGCATACAATGTAATAATGGGTCATCTAAATCTTGATCAACTCCAAGCAGTCATGTTGTCATGAGGTTTCCAACTAAGCTTGTCATAGATGAAGTATAGGGTGATGAAAACCTTGCAAAGAAGTGCAAAATAACTTATTGGTAGAATAATACCGACCACAAAGACAAAGGGTCAGTAGTGGTTAAAGTCAATAAATCTCCTCCCGAACCAAAGAAGGTTATACGTTGAACCCATGGAGTAGCTTATTAACTTTATCATCATTGAAGACTCAGAGAGAACACTAAAGCTCGATGTGAATCTCATGGAGTCACTTTGCATTGAATTGGGAGAGTTCTTGCAAGAGAGTCAAGACATCTTCACATGGTCTCCAGAAGATCTACCTGGTATAGACCTCTTATTGCATAGCATGAGCTTGCAGTGACAAAAAATCACAAATAGTCAACTAGAAGAAGAGGCACTTCACTCTCAAGTGTTAAAAAGCTATCATCGAAGAGGTAAACAATCTTCTCAATACAGGATTCATCGAAAAAGTCCATTACCTTGAATGGTTGGCAAATGTTATGATGGTAAAAAATGCCAACAAGAAGTGGAGAATGTGCACTGACTTCACTAATTTGAATAAGGCTTGCCTAAAAGATAGATCAATTAGTGGACTCAATCTTAGGACATCAACTCCTAAGCTTATTGGATGCATTCTTAGGCTACCATCGGATTTAAATGGACCCCAAGGATGAGGAGAAAATGGTTTTCATCACGGGTCAAAGTACTTTTTGCTATGTTGCTATTCCTTTTGGATTGAAAAATGCAGAGGTGACATACCAAAGAATGGTGAGCAAGGCCTTTGAGACTCAACTCAAGAGGAATATAGAAGCATATGTCGATGACATGTTGGTGAAAGGTATCCATGCCGAAGGGCACTTGAAGGACCTAGAAGAGAACTTTTACATATTATGAAAGTTTAGAATGAAGCTGAATCCAGAGAAATAAATTTTCATAATAGGTTCAAAAAAGTTTCTTGGTTACCTCATAATACCAGTGGAAAATTGAAGCTAGCCCTGAGAAGGTTGAGGCAACGAGAAAGATGAAAACCCAGAGTTCTATAAATAGATGTAGAGACTCGCCGGTCACTTGGTGACACTTAGTTATTTCTTGTTAAGGTTCGATGAAAAATGCCTTTTCTTTTTCAAGGCTCTCAAGTAGGGTTTAGGATTTGAATGGTCCAAGAAATACAACCAAGCCTTCAAAGACCTCAATAAATATTTGGCCGAGCCTCCTCTACTAGAAAGGCCAAAGCCAAACGAGGTACTTTTTCTCTACATTACAGCTTCAAACCAAGCAGTGAGCTTGGTGCTAATAAGCAACCGAGAAGAAAGCAGTATCTCATCTACTATGTGAGTCATGTCCTCATAGATACAGAGGCCTAATATCCTCCACTAGAAAGGCTCACATATTCCATGGTATTACCAACCCAGAAGCTCCACCCATACTTTAAGGCACATCTAGTCACGTACTCACTAATCTTTTACTTTGGTAGACACTACAAAAACTAGAGACCTTAGGGAGACTGCTTAAATGATTGATCAAATTAAGTTAGTTTGAGGTGACTTTTGAAGCTCGGAAGACCATCAAAGCATAGGCCTTGGTAGACTTTATGGAGCAAACCATGCATATCCATATGGATCAAAATCCAAACCATGGGTGGTTTGGATTGATGGCTCATCTTATGAGTTAGGGTGTGGCATTGGAGTAGTCCTCTAAAGCTTGGATAGAAAAGTGGCTGAGTACTCAACTCAACTAGAATTTGAGGCTTTGAATAATGCCATGGAATATGAATCTTTTCTCCTCAAATTGCGCATAGCATTAGCGATAGGAGCCAAAGAACTCAAAGTATTCAATGACTCCCAACTTGTATGTTCATATGTTATTGGGGAGTATGAGGCAAAAGAAGCAACCATGGTGCAATACCTAGCCGAGGCACAAAAGTTCATAGCAAGAATGGATCAAGTTGAAATTTGTTGTGTACCTTGGAATAGCAATATCGAGGTCGAGGTGGATGCCCTCACATGGCTAGCCTCGGCCTCTTCAAATCCAAAATCGAAGAAAATTTTTGTGGAGAACATCTTATGGCCAAGTTGTTTAGAAAATGCCAAGGTGAATGCAGTAGACTTGGAGTTAAGTTGGATGGACTTGATCATTACTTACTTAGAAAAAGGGGGATTTCCTAAGGAACCCATTGAAGTTAGGAAGATTACGAGGTTAGTTCTAAACTTCACCTTGGTGGATGGCATCCTTTACAAGAGGTTGCTCACACAACCATTACTTCATTGCTTGAAACCTAAGCAAGCTTATTACACCATTTGTGAAGTCCATAAGGAGATGTATAGAAGCCATGGAGAGGGGTAGGCCCTTGCACACAAGCTCCTCAAACAAGGATATTATTAATTTTTAACATGGCCGCTAAGACATCCAAATTTGTATTCAAATGCGAACTGTGCCAGCGGCATGTGTCAGTTTACTATAGTCATGTAGTTCAGCTCCAACAAACTCAAGCAGTGTGACCTTTTGATCAATGGAGAATGGATATCCTAGGTTCACTTCCAATAGCCTCAGGATAGAGAAAATTCTTATAGTCACTATAGATTATTTTACTAAGTGGGTGGAAGTCGAATTTCTTACTACAATCACTGAGAAGAAGATCCAAAAGTTCTTATGGTGGAACATCATTTGTAGGTTTAGACTCCCATGCATGCTAGTCATAAACAATATGAAGCAATTTGACAACTCAAAGTTTCAGAAAATATTGCACCAGCCTCCATATTAAGCAAAAATTCACCTTGGTCACAGATCCCCAAGCCAAGGGCTTGGTTGAGGTAATGAACTGAACATTGCTCACAGGGATAAAGAAACATCTTGAGAGGAAAAAAGGTGTCTGGTTCAAAGAGCTACCAAATATTTTATGGTCCTATTGGACCACTCTTCAGATGGTTACTCTATATGCTTACTTATGGGGTCGAGGTAGTCATCTATGTGGAAATTAGACCCACTTACTAATGAGTTCAAAGTTATAATCCCTTGCAAAATGAAAAAAAATAGCTGGGTTGAGAAGGACCTAGTTTTGGAGGTCTGAGAAAAGGCTCACACTAGGATTGTCGAGTATTAATGACGAGTGGCATTACTATAACACCTAGGCATGTATTTAAGAACTCTGACTTGGCAATTGGGTATTTTTCTGAGTTAGGCTCATTGACCAAACCTTGGGAAAGCTCTCTCCAAACTAAATTGGACCATTTAGAGTCTCCCGAGTTATGAGACCATAAACTTTCAAGATCAAGCACCAAAATGACTAAGTACTCCCGAGGATATGGTACATTGATAATATAAAAAGGTTCTATCTTTCAAATCATGTCTCATTGATTTTTCAATAAGATTTGTGCTTTGCTAAAGTCTTTACTTGAGAGATCACATAAAGACCTCATATCATATGAGATAGAAGATCTCGGCCCAATGCTAGACACAAAGACCTCAGATTGGATGAGACATAAGATCTCAGTCTAGTGCCAGACACAAAGACCTAGGATCAAATGAGGCATAAGACCTTGGCCCAATTCTAGGCACAAAGATCTCAGATCAGATGAGGCATAAGACCTTGACTCAATGCTAGGTATAAAGACCTTAGATCAAATAATACATACGATATCAGTCCAATACTAGGCACAAAGACCTCAGATCAGATGAGGCATAAGACCTCGGTTTAATGCCAGATGCAAAGATCTCGGATCAAACTAGGCATAAGACCATAGTCTAATGACAGACATAAAGACCTTGGATCAAATGCACATAAGATCTCATTCCAATGTCGAGCGCCAGGGGCCTCGATTTAGACGAGGTAAAGGATTCAACCTCATACCAAGCAAAATACTCAAGTACAAACAAAATATAAGGCAAGCTTCATGTTGGATGAAATAAATCAGAATGCAAGGTGTTGACAAAATTGCCAAAAGGTGGAGTCCAGTTTATAGTTTGGCCAAGTATATCAATTGAGATATCCCTATCCAAAAATATTTTTGAAGAGAATCCTAGTTGATCTATGGACTCCCAAACCATGAAAGGGAGGCATTAAGAAGTGCATGCGAGCACCTAGCACCCAAGACTCATTAGTCAAGCTAATACTTTAAGGAATTCATCAGGAAGAAAGTATGTGACCATCTTAATTATTAGGAATACTCGAGCGAGATTGGATAAAATTAAGAAAATTGACAAAATAGCTTGAAAACACAAATACATGGGAGGAAAGGAAAATTTTATTGAAATGGGAAGCAAAATATTAGTACAAAAACTCTCCTATTATAAAGGGAGAGAAATAATCAATCAGAGACATCTAGAGATGCCAGCTTCTTGGGCCTTGGAACAACCTTGGCCTCAACCTCTACTGCTTCCTCTCCCTCCAAATCCTTACTTGCCATCTCTATGGCAACCACCTTCTCCCTTTGAAGGAGTGCCTTGTACTCCCACTTGAGACGTTAAACCCTCAAGTCATTGTATAGCTCAACGAGGAGATCTTTAAGATCAAAATCAGAGTCATGGTGGGTTTGCTTCACTGTGTCCCTACAAAATGAGGTAACCTTTAGTAAAGCTCTAGCTAGATAGCTTGGCAATCCTTGAGATACTCATTGTTGGACTTGAACTCTGTAATGGTATGCAACTTCATTATCTTCAGGGCATTAGTGTGCTCTTTGCTCCAGAGGTAGGTGGCGATAGCGGTGTTCTTGGTCTCCTCTAGGGCAGTCCAATGCTAGGCCTTTAGCACCTCCATATTGGTCCTCATCGCCTCTATATTTGATAAGGCCATGTCATGCTTGGTGGTGAGGAGGTTCTTTTCTTCCTTCACCTTTCTCTTTGACTGCTCCACATTGCTCTGGAGGGATGTGAATTGAGAGTGAAGTAGGTCTACCTCCTCTTTGGCCTTGCTCTTCTCGGAGGTTGTATCCCTCCAAGCTTCATAAAAGCAGTGTCTAGCAAAGTGAAAAAAATGTAGGACCTATAGAAGAACTAAAAGTTTTAGAATATTGAGAGAAGGAAAGAATTGAAGAAATCAAATTTGAATAAGCTCATGTCATGACAAGCTCTCGCTTCCTTCAAGAAGAGTTCATCGACATGGAACTGGGCGATAGAGGAGTTTTCATTGTCCCCAAAGTCTTCAAGAAAATACTCCGCAACATTGATATCCCTCAAAATACCTTAGGGTCTAGGAGGAGAGTAACCTTGCACCTCAGAGTGAGCTGGAGGAGAGACAAGGGTAGAGACAGCTCTTTTGCTGCGATCAACCTTCTTCACTACATGAGAAGGTGCTTGGGTGCAATCACTCGGGGTGATGGATTGGGAACGAGGAGAAGAGGAACGAGGTGGCACTTGTCTTTTCTTTGCTCACTCTTTATTAGTTCCTCGGCTCTTCTCCGCCTCTCCTTTCTTCCTCTTCCCTTGGCTTGATGCCACAAGAGGAGGAGGTGTATGGATCTATAGAGAAGCATGCTTCTTTTGAGCTGATGATACCTGAGGAGCCCCTCCTTGCTCATTCAGGATCTTGTTCATGAAGTTGAGCTCGGCAATCCCTATAAGCATGACATCACCTTATTAAATTGAAGAAAAGTTAACTATAAAATAAAGGAAGCCTAGGTCTTGAGGGCTAAGTTTCATATCAACCATCTAAGAAATGTTCTTTTAAACAAGCCTTGTTAGACCGTGTGGAGATAGATCTAACGTCCTTTATCTTCTCAACCCAAGATACTAAAAAATAGTAGATTTCAGGAGAGATTTTAGGATCGGTGCTATGGAAGAAAAGATTACCCCACTTACGCAGAAGACCCAAATCAACTTTGGAGAAGACTCTAACAAGATGGTCTTTCTAAGAATGAATAAAGCTGGGGTTAGAGATAAAGAGTTTATACCACTTTCTTGGGGAAAACTACAATCAACCATCCATGTTGGAACCTCGACAGTCTTTGAAGGCATCCCTAAATATTTCTATAGTTGGGGAATAACCTTTTGAGATAGCTAGGGTTTGAAAGGTCGAGATAAACTTCATGGTATTAGGAACAATCTGATCTGGAGCTAAGTTCCAATCCTAAGCCCACTTTCAAATATTTCCCAATAGGTGGAAAACTCAAAGCCAAACTTCTCCTTAAGAGTTTTACTATATTCTCTAACCCCTACAGGTCCAACTCAATTTTATCTGGAAAGCCGAATATGCCAACTAGTTGTCTAATATTTTTCTCTTGGAGGGTAGACTCGAAAATTCAGACTCTTGCTTCGAAAATAGCTAGTAAAATACTTACACTAGAAGCATCAATAGTAGAACAAAGAAAATTAATATCAAAATTTACTTGAAGGCGATGACAAGATGGTAGCATGTTCTGAAGGGTGTACCCTTGCAAATCCGATAGTGTCACCCACAGTAGGAGAAACAATGGTAGGTGTGCCAGTCTTTAAGGTATATAGGGTAAACAATGGTAGGTGTGTTAGTCTTTGAGGCAGATAGTGTAGAGGCTGAAGGATACCTCCTTCTTTGGCGCTTGCATAGAACTTTGGCCCCCGATAGATGGTGTTGAAGTGGCCTAAGAAGTTGAGGGCTTCTTCAGGGCAGGGGTAGTTGCCTATCTTGGAATGCACTCCTTTTTGATGGCAAAGGATCTCTTTCCAGAGCCTAACAGAGTGCAAGAAGATGCCATAATGATCAAGCTTTCTAGTAGAGAAGGAAGAGGCCAAAGGAAGATGAAGATTTAGAGATATGCTAAACTAAGAGGAAAAGAACATAATGTCCTTCATATAAGTCTTGCCTCGCCTTCAGATTTCTCCCTCATGGCTCAATCAAGGTTGATGAAGTCCAAAAGGCTAGATTTTCAAAATCTTCATTAAAAACTAAAAATATGTGTCCTCCATTTGATTCTAGAAACTTAAATGGAGATGAGTCATGAGTCATCCAAGAGATCGCCCTGACGAGTGAGCAAGTAGCTTTGAACTAGCTTCTCAAAAAGTAGCAAAATTCTAAATTATTGTGTAGGGACCAACAAGACAGTGACCTGCTTCCCAAGTGTCATGCTGGCTAGCGCCTTGCATATGAGAATATTGAGTTAAACCAAGGAATAATTATCCAAAATTCATGGCATTTGACATTTCACCTCCCTTTTTGAAGAAGGAAATATAGGTTTGGATTAGCTGAGCTTGATGATCATAAGTTGAGCTATTTCAACAAGCAACAAGGGAATGCTTGAAAACTCAAGTCCCTAAATTGATGGTATAGGACCTAGAGTTTAGGGGCACTAATAGTACATC
Organism: Trichopus zeylanicus subsp. travancoricus; assembly: GCA_005019695.1. NCBI lineage: Eukaryota > Viridiplantae > Streptophyta > Magnoliopsida > Dioscoreales > Dioscoreaceae > Trichopus > Trichopus zeylanicus. The sequence continues at coordinate 2,140,501 of RXID01022272.1, forward strand.
AAATTACAAACTAATAGTTCAGAAAAATCGGATGAGTGTGAACTGAAGTTAAAACTATCAGTCAAGATATGATTGTGCCAACGATTCATCTATATACTGAACTTTATGAGCTCAGTAACTTCAGATAGGGACGAGCTCGTGGGAAAGAGTGGCCACCTTTCGAAGCACAATTATAATCAAACTCACGAAACTCAGTTTATTAGGATCGGTATATCAGGCAATCAATATGTAGTCATTTTTTAGTAATCTTGAAGGATTTGGGAATGATTTCTCCTTTACAAAAAATCTAGCGGAACGGTTACCCAAGATCATAGAATTAAGATACGCCAAATATCTAGGAGCACTATAAATAACACCACAACCGGAGAGGTAAAAAACTAATGCCCAATCTCCTGTTCTATCTTTATTTCTGAGTGTTGGACTGATTTGAGCGTTGGAGTAATCGCTATCAGAGAACTCTCAGTGGTCTTCTTCATAGTTCTTCTTTTTGTAGATTAAAGGAAGGGTGGCCTAGCGAATTAAGATCTCAAGGAGTCTTTTAGACCAAAACTGGTGATAAATCGGACTCCATCAACAGATATCGTGCTTTGTGCCTAGTTGCTCACTATTGTTAATTCGTTTGATTTCATGCTTAATGAACCAAATTTGAATTTTATCTATTAATGTTGAGTGCTACTTGTGCTGCTTAATATTTTGACAAGAAATCATCTTTTTAAACCTTTTTGAGTTTATATCTTACTAAAGTTGGGGATAAATTTTTAGGTAATTTATAGTTTTAGAGTAGGGTGCCTTTCATGTAGTGTTAAAGAGTTTTATTAATGCTTTGGATGGTTTATTGAGATTTTAAATATTATAGTTACTCAAGTTCATATATAGGGAATTAGGATATGCATATGGATTAGGGAACTAATTTAACTAAAGTATGTATCCAACATGTTGAACATATAGAGAACAAAATTATTTATAGTGCTAAAAGTCAAATTTTAGGTAGGACCAAACCATGTTGCTAAAAATATTTGCAGCAATTTAAAAAATCCTCATGGGTATATAAGATTATGTTTTTAAATCAGATATGGATATATGGGTCTAAAATTATTCTAGAACCTACACTTGAATTCAGACCTAGGGGTTGTTATTTGGACCATAGGTGTTCTATCGATCTGGCCTTTGTTTTTGGTTTTAGGGGTTGTAGTTTGGATCCAAACTCTAGTCCATTTGGGTTTGATCTGATTCTATACAGGTATTGTTGCAATCTCCAACATCCAATCTATGTCTTCTAACATGAAATGGAAGAAGTTATTCTACCAATTTTGTAGACATCTTAAGGAATCTAATACCTCGTTTGGATGAATTTTGAATTTGAAAATGAAGAATTGAGTGAATTAGGCAATTTTTGAGAATTGAGAGAATTAGATAATTCTGAATTTAGATGTCTATTTTTTGAATCGAATTGGGAATTGGTTGATTCCCTCTATTTTGGATTCCATTCTTCAATTGATAAATGGAATTGAACAATTTCATTAATTTCTTAAATTTCATTATTTGGTTGGAGTAAAATTGGGAATTAGCCTACTAACATACATACCTTTTTTAAAAAATTTTTATTTATAAGTAATTAGGAAAATATAATAATTTTAATATTAAAATTAGTAGATTAATTTTAAAAATAAAAAATTATACAGAAGCCCAAAAATGGAGGATTATATAAATATATTATAATTAATTAGGAATTTGTTTAATGTAATGTTGTTGTTCTCTTGTCAAATAATTTTTAATAAATTTAAAATATGCATATTTTTTTTAAAAAAATTTATTGTAAGTATTTAGGGAAATTTAACAATTTTAATATTAAAATTGGTAAATTAATTAAAAAATAATAAAATTTTACAAAAAGGCCCAAAAATGAAGGGTTATAGAAAATATAAAAAAAAATAAAGAAATAAAATTTCCTTGTGCATGCGGTCCTATACTTTCACTGCTTTGATTTTGATTTTAGTAAAGATGCGTTGATATGATAATAATCTTGTTGTTTGCAGATCAACTGTTTCAATGCCATTTACAACTCATTGGTTTCTCTTTCCTTCGTACATATTTGTTTATTTTTAATCTAAAAAAGAAAATAAATTATCCTTCTGCTTTTAACTTGTACAAATTTCTCACACATTAGCATAATTTTCCAAGCAGCATCCCAAAATGAAATCAGCATTCATTGCAATCTCACAAACACAATGAGAAATAAAGTAGAAATAGAAAAGTTTAAGGCGTCTCAATAATCATCATGCACCTAACAAAAACATCAACATGATTGCATATAGGAAACTACTTTTTTTGCTTCATAACATTTAGATCCAGGACAATACAAAGATTAGAAAGCATGATGATACATAAATCACAAGAACGTACAAGTAAGGTTTTGAATCTCAGTTTCGATATCTAGCGAAATTGATATGTTTCGCTTGTTTTAGTTTTAGTTTCGGCCATTTCCATTTTTGCCAAAAGATTTTTTTTTAGTTATTAATTATGTATTGACCAGAGTTTTGACTATATTTTGATGTCAAATTAAAAATATGATAAAATTTTAAATTTTTTTTATAAAAATTTAAAAGTATGAAAGAATTTATAATTAATTTTATCACAATATTAAATATTATTTTAATTAATTAAAATTAATTTTGATAGTCAGCCACTGATATAGTCTATTTTTTATATATTACTATATAAAAAATATACGAGAAATAATATGAGTATGATTAAAAGTAAAAAATTAACATAAATAAATTTAACTTATTATTAAAATATATTTGACACATACATAATTTATTAATTATAACGTAATATAACTAATTATCATCATTATCATTTGAGTTTGGAACATCTGAATGTGGAATTATGAATTTATTACTTGAATGATCCATATGAACATTTATAGACATACGAGTCAAAACAAGTACCTCTGCGTGATCTCGTCGCAACGATTCACATAAGTGTGAGACCGACATAATTTTTTGAGCTTTGTTTTCGATGGAACGGTCATATACGTATGCACGTGAACAGAAAAATCAATGCGTTTTTGTCAGAACCATTTCTATTTTAGTTTCAATTAAATATATTTTTTATTTTTTAAGAATATTTTGACCAAAATTTAATTTAATTTTAATTATTTTTTAACTCCAAATTAAAAAAATTACAATATGTTTAAAACTTTTGAAATAATGAACAGTCACGTGAATAGTCCTATGTACGTGAAAAGTATCTGGTAGAGACCGGCGAGGGTGCGAGTGCGCCGGTGAGGGGGTCAGGTCGACGAGGGCGCCGAAGTCGGGCGGGCGATGGCGTTGGCGCGGGTGTGAGGCCAATGCCAGCTCGCGGGAGTAGGGGTCAAGCTGGCAAGGGAGCTAGGCAGGCGAGAGAGCAGCGGTAGGCTGCTAAGCTCACGGGGGGCTAGGCAAGCGAGGGTGCGAAGCTGGCGAGGGAGCGGGTATGTGTGCGAGGCCGGCGAGGGAATGGGCGCGGGCGCGAGGCCGGCAATGGCGCAGCCGCAAGATCAGCAACGACACGGGCGCCAGGCTGGCGAGCCCGCTTGCGCAAGAGTGCAGATGCGGCCGCCAGAGGTCGGCTCGAGGGAGCGAGGGCGCAGATAGGGCGGCGGGGTGACGGCGTAAGCTAGCCGCGCGAGCTCCCCGTCCAAGCTCGGTGTGCGAGCTCCTTGCCCGAGCTCGGCGCGTGAGCTCCCTCGCGAGCTGCCCGTGCTCTGCTCTCACCCCGCGCGCATTGTGCGATCTCCCGCTTGCTCTGCGCTCATTATGCTCGCCTCGCCCGGTTTACGCTTGCCGCCTTTGAAAATCCTAAATCAAAATAATTTTGACCGATCTGTTATGACACCAGCCGAAATCGAATCATTTTGGCCGAAGCCTGTTTCGGCCAAGATTTAAAACCTTGCGTACAAGTTTGACGCACATGGGCATTATGATAGATAGAATTTCTGCCCCACTTTTCTCTTTTTTTGCATTTTTTAGATCCTTTGGAAATAATATATAGAACAAGAACTTCCGTTGATTTTGAGGTTAAAATGGACTGAGACTGCTTAACTGAGTCCTTCAAAGACCAGAACCATATTTGAAATGCAACAAACAAAGAACTTACAAGCTTATGCATCACAAAGCCCGAAAGCTGCACATGTAACACAGATGAACAAGTTCTTGTGAATCTCCTGATGAACAAGACTGATTTCAGAATCACATGCCAGTCTTCTCGCAAAGGTCTAGTAAATCCAAGGTCAGAAACTCACAAGAAATATGGAGAAAATTATTAGATCGTTGATACAAATTATCTAACCAAAACTGATATATACTTGATAACACAACGTACAGCTTGAATAGTACAAAAGCAGAACCAACCAGCAAGAAAAAGCAATATGGATTGATATCATAACTGAAAAATGTATCGACTTATCTGTAAATCAGAAAGCAGAATTGGAGGCTATTGAGATGGACAGTGGATCGAATGTTAATTATGTACAGGTAACATTAAGAAGTCATTACAAAGAGAGCACGTGATACTCCTTTTATCGAGAGTTCATGGCGGAACTTTGGGCCATCACAGTGAAACAGAATTGGCCTGAAAGTCTCTTCTTCAAGGGCTTTGCATATCTTCATGGGCCAGAACCTAGCTTGGTCTGTTCCCGAGCTCGCCCTTCGCCGGTCCATGGGCCACCACCCGTGGCTTCTCCCCATCGGGCCGAGCTGCTCGCTGCTGGGATTCGGTTGAGATGAGGATTCCTTGTTCGTCCATGCTCTAGTGAAGAAGAAAATAAAAGAGGTGGCCATAGCTGCAAATGACTCAGTGAAGAAAAGAAATGATGCGAGAAAATACTTAAAAATACAAAAAAGACAAAAGCGGAGGCCCACGTGGGGAGAGAAGAGAGAGGTTTGTACCAAGGTTTTAAATCTCGGAACTGTTTCGGCCGGCGCCGTTGTTGCGGTTTAGGATTTTCGGTGAGCAGCGTTGGTGGGGTGAGCATAGCGCGTGGGGAGATTACGTGGAAAGCTCGTGTGGGGAGCTCGCACCGGCCTCTGGCGCTCGAGCTTGCGCGCTTGTGCGAACGGGGCTCGCCATCTTGGCGCTCGCGCCCTCGTCAGACTATCGCCCGCACGCTCTCCAGCTTGCCGCCGCTCCCTCGCTCGCGTAGCACTCTCGCTGGCTTGGTCCCTGCTCTCGCGAGCCAGGGCCGGCCTTGCACCCGCACCAGTGCCTTTGCCAGTCCGATTTTGACACCTTCATCGGTCTTTGCTAGATACTGTTCACGTATAAGGGACTATTCACATAACTGTTCATTATTTAAAATTTTTTTAAACATATTATAATTTTTTTATTTGAAGTTAAAAAATAATTAAAATAAAGTTAAATTTTGGTCAAAATATAATTAATAAATAAAAAAATATTTTGGTTGAAACTGAAATAGAAATGACTTTGATTGAAACATATTGATTTTTTTGTTCACATATATGCGTGCATGACCGTTCTACCGAAAGCGACAAAAAAAAATTTGTATTGGTCTCATCCCCATGTGAATTATTGCGACGAGATCACGCAAATCTAGTTGTTCTGCCTTATATATCTATAAATATTCATCAGGATCGTTCAGGTACTGAATTCATAATTCCACATTTAGATATTTCAAACTCAATTGATGATGATTATAATGATGATGATGATTAATTGTATTACGTTATAATTAATAAATTATATATGCGTCAAGTATATTTTAATAATAACTTAAATTTTCTTAGCTTAATTTTTAATTTTTAATCATATTCATATTATTCTTTGTATATTTTTTATATAGTAATATATAAAAATAGTGGTTAACTATTAAAATTAATTTTAATTAATTAAAATAATATTTGATATTGTGGTAAAATTAATTATAACTTCTTTCATAATTTTTAAATTTTTATAAAGATTTTTTAAAATTTATTTCGTATTTTTAATTTGGAGTTAAAGTACCGTCAAAATATAGTCAAACTCTGGTCAACACACAATTATAATTAAAAAAATCTTTTGGCCGAAACCAAAACCAAAACCAAAATTTAAAACCTTGGTTTGTAGTAAAAAAAAAAAAATCAAAAAGTGAAAAAATCACTTGCCAAAGTTTTTTTTTAAAACAATTGTGGGGTCTATAAAAAGAAAAATATGGCTAGCGAGGAAAAGTCAAAAGAGTTTAAAAAAAAGTGAGGGAGAAATTTATTGTTGGCTGTTATTAAGAAAAGAAAGAAAATATAAAAAAAACAAAAGAGTTCATCCTGATTTAATTGTGAGGCCAAAAAATAAAAAAAAAAGAGGTTAAAACTAACTACGAAGAAAAAGCAGGTGCCATCAGATAATTATAATGCAGGTAATAAGAAAGAGAAGTTGATGGCTAAAAAAGACTATATCGAGTGTCTCACAATAGGCTACAAAGTCACATAGCTTAGTAAATATTAGACAAAACCAATCTTTTGAGATAGAAATGAATAAACGTGGCCAATATCGCTCGCTTGCAATTTGAACTGTCACCTCTAATAGTTTGGCTTCGACACACAAAGGGCACTGATCGGATGAGACATAAGACTTTAGTTTAATACCATATACAAAGATCTCGAATCAAATAGGATACAAGATCTTGGCTAATACCAAGTACAAAGACTTCGGATTAGATGAAATATAAAGACTTCAAATTAGATGGAATATAAAAACCTTAGTCCAATACTAAGTACAAAGAGCTCAAATCAGTAGAGATATAAGACTTCGGTTAAATGCCAAACACATAGATCTCAAATTAGACGAGGTACAAAGATCTCAGATTAGATAAGATACATAAGATCTTGATCCAATATTAGACACAATGATCTTGAATCAGGAAAATCACCAAAAACCTTGGATTAGATAAGTTACAAAAGACCTCGAATCAGATGAAGCACATAAGACCTCAACCCAATCTAGACACAAATACATTAGATTAAATGAGACACAAAGATCTCGGTTTCACCCGAGACACTAAAGACTTTGGTTCCACCTGAGCTACAAAAACCTTAGTTTCATTTGAGGCAAAAGACCTTGATTTCACCCGAGATGCAATGGGCCTTGGTTCCACTCAAGGTGCAAAAGACCTTGGTTCTATCTGAGGTACAAAAATTTGGTTCTACCTGAGACACCAAAGACCACAATTCCACCCAAGACATAAAGATCTCGGTCCAATTTGAAGCAAGAGACCTTGGTTCCATCCAAGATGCAAAAGACCTTGGTTCCACTAAGGCAAAAGACCTTGATTCTACTTAAGGCACAAAAGACCTCAATTTCATTTAAGCCACAAAAACTCAATTTCACCCGATGCACAAAATATCTTAGTTTCATTCGAGGCAAAAGAGCTTGTTTCAGCACAAGGCATAAAAAGACCTCGATTTCACTTGAGTCACAAACACCTCGATCCCACCCTAGGTAAAAGACCTTGGTTCCACTCGAGGTGCAAAAGATCTCAATTCCACCTGAGGTAAAATGCCACGGTTCCACCCAAGGCACAAAAGACATTAGTTCCATTAGAGGCACAAAAACTCAATTCCACCCAAGTGCAGAAGACCATGGTTTAACCTGAGGCAAAAGACCTCAGTTCCACTTGAGTCATGAAAGATCTTGGTTCCATCCGAGGTACAAAAACTTGGTTTTACCTGAGGCACTATAGATCTTTATTTCACTTGAGGCACAAAGATCTTAGTTCCATCTAAGGCACAAAAGGCCTCCGTTCCACCCAAAACACAAAGAGCTTGGTCTCATTTGAGGCAAAAGACCTTTGTTCCACTTGAGATACAAAAGAACTTGGTTATACTTGAGGCAAAAGGCCTCGGTTTCACTTGACACACAAAAGGTCTTAGTTCCATCTAAGATATAAAAACTCAGTTTCACCCAAGGCACTCAAGACCTTGGTTCTACTCGAGACAAAAAGACCTTGATTTTCCTTGAGACAAAAGGCCTCAATTTCACCTAAAGCACTAAGCCCCGATTCTATGTTGGGCCACAAATCCCTCAGGCCAATCCTAGATAAAAAAATTTAGCTCCATGATTATAAACCTGACCAAGGGGTAAAAATAGTTTGGTGATAATACTAGCTCAAACTAAAGACATGACTCAAGAAGAATATGAAGTTAACTTCACTCACTGAGCCATGAGAACTTGATGCCTAGAGTTAGAGGGGGTTTGATGATATAATGAATCCTCGAACCGATTTAGTTAGGGTCAATAAAGGTATAAATAAGGGGTATTTCTTTCTCTTTTGAGAAGGGGCTTTGAGTCTCTAAATTTTATTATTATAATTCTTTCTCAAAGAATGATACTGGCTTTAACCATCAGAGGGCCCGTCACACTCCAATGGTGACCCTCACATTATCTTCATCTTGCAAGTCTCACAATATGAACCAGTCTAGCAAATCCAAACTCAAGGGGTCTTCCAATTTGAAATCGATAGTGAATTTGACGCCATCAATAATCATAAATTGAGCAGAAAACACAAGCAACTTAGTTATAAATTTCTTCTTCAAATTAGATCAAAGAATGAAACCTCATATCAAATAATGAGCTCCTCAATCCAAAACCTACACAATCTCACAACAACAAGAACAGTCAAACTTTGCCAATGCATAACAATCCTTATACTACTTCCTCGAAAGTCATATATCGAGTAGGGCTTGAGCATAGGTTTAACTTTAGTGCTTCTCAAACACATAACTGATGTGGTGGCAGTAGTGTCAGAGATGAGCTAGGAGTAGAGTAGGAATGACGACAAAAACCTCATTGGGGTTGAGCACAAGGAAATAGGGCCCGAGCATAGGAGATTGGGATGGGAGGAAATGAGGATTTTGGGGTAGTGAATTGGATGAATTTCTCATGAGGAATTAAGAGAAGAAAAGCTCATGGGACCCAATGCTTTTCCCTGGGAATTAGTATTTTTTGAACAAGTAAAGAGGAATTTAAATTTGGAATTGAAGGGAGAAGGGAATCGTCTAATTTCCTCAATTTTGAATTTCAGAATCAAACCAAATATCAAAATTGAGAAATTGGACATTCAATTTTTTCAATTTTCTTAATTTCGAGATTTTGGAATTGAATCAAATAGGCTAAGTGAGAGCATCTTATCACTAATATTTATTGTTAAACCATTAGCATTGCTATCACCAAGTACAAAAGTATGTAAATAATAATACTATTATAAGAACTTGCTTCCTTTAGATGAAGTGCATTACATGAGTAACGTTCTATATGTTCTCACTTGTAGATTCATTAGTTAGTAAAGTTCTCTAATTTTTTATTGTTATATACTATTGTTATATATTCTCATCAATGCTTGCTCCGCCTCCACCATGCTCTCTTGATTTTCCCATTTGTGTTCAGCTTTATTAATAGCACATAACCGTAATGGAAAAGGACATATGATCTAATTCATTATATCAACATTGTTGTAGCATTAGCATATATATGTTTTAAGCTTAGACTATGATATGGCTAGTTGGATGTTTGTTTGATCTGAAAATTGTCTTATTTTATTTATTGCTTAAATGATAAGTAAGAACCATGGAATATGTTTGGATTAGATAACGAGCTTTGGCATAAAATATGGTGCACTTCTAGACAATCTATAACCATAGGTTGTAATCCTTTATTTTGTAGTTCTATCTATCATAGGAAATTACAATCTATTACTGAACCATAACATTGTAGTTTTGCAAAAAGGGCTGAACTTTGAGATAAGAAAAAATAATGAGCTGCAATATGCTATTTTATGGTCCAATCCAATTTACTATTCATCATAATCATAATATTTATCTCTTTTACTTCAATATTTATTCATTTAAATAGAGGATGATGCCATTGTACATACAAAATATTAGACCGAGGAATACATATATTTTTAAGACATAGATAGGAGTTGGATCAAAATAAAAAATTTACTAGATACCAAATATATTAATGAAGTAAATACATTTTTGGACTATATCTACAAGAGCAAGAGACTAGATTAAAAAATATGGTGTCCATGCATTGATTGTATGGACATGCACAATCGGAAAAGGTAAGAGGTGTATGAACATGTAATTATTAGATGATAGAATGCGCATTACACTAATTAATTTTTCATAGTGAAAAATGATAGTATTTAAATGGACTAAATCTAATAGATGTGATAATAGTTGATAATGAGAGGATGATATCAGAGGATTGATCCGTGATGCCCTTGGGGACTTGCATTTTCTCATGATACCCTTCTTGATGTTGTCAACATAGTAAGGGAGGGTTGTAATCGAGATTGTTATAAATTTTATAAAACACTTGATGAATCTAACATTGAGTTATATCTAGATACAAAAGCTTCATATTCTTATCATTCATCATGCGATTATTGATTGTGAAATCCAAGTATTGATGGAATAATTACTTATTTAGTATATTATTAGAGACATTCAAAGAGTTTTTTTTTCCTTAGTATTCTTCATTTTTAAGTTTGTATCAGGGGCTTAAAATATTATGAAAGATATAAGTTTGGGATACACAAATATTTATGTATATCCAAATAATTATATGCTCTACAAAAATGAAAGTAAATCAGATACCTATTATAGATATTGTGAAGCATCAGGGTATCAACATTTTGCAACCCAATGCGATGATGATAATTAGAAGGTTCAAAAAAATTTTGCTAAAATTGTATGATATTTTCCTCTCAACCTAAGGTTAAAATAACTATTCATGTCAACAATGACGACACCACATATAAGATGACATATTGAAGGTTATGTATGTGCATGATAGTTAGGCATCTAGCAAATAGCATCGAGTGGAAAAAGTTCAATTCACGATATTTAGACTATGCTATTGACATCTGCAATATTTGCTTGGGCTTAACTTTCGATGGGTTTAATCTCTATTAGAAAATGAACTGCTTGTATAGTACTTGGCTTGTAGTTTTGATTTTGTATAATTTGCCTTCTTGGCTCTACATAAAATAATTATCATTCATCTTCTCCATGATTATTGATGGAGCAAAAGGACTAGAAAATGACATTGACGTATACCTACAGTTGTTGATTGAAGACCTAAAGGAATTATGAGAATAATGCATTCTAATATTTGATGCAAGCAAGAAATAAAAATTTTATTTACGTTTAGTACTGATGTGTGTTTGAAGTGATTTTTGCTACAATAAAATTTGATTGAAATATGATATGAATTGAGACTTATATGCTACTCAATTCTGGCTTAAGTGTGGCCTCAATTAGATTTAAATCACGTTTGAGTTTGATTAAAAATTGACCTTAATTTGAATTTAAATTCTTAAGAAATTCAGGCTGAAACTAAAATGGACTGAGTGCGATGGATACTTTGGACCAAATTTGGGCCCAAATTCATCTAAAATCTGGACCAAAATGACAAAATGTAAAAATTTTATAAATAAGTTTATGTATTAAATAAATCTTTGTAAATGAATGTATGACCATATTTTTCTTACAAACAATTCCTTGGAAAAAGAATTTTGTGAAAAAATTTAATAAATCCTAATATTACAAATCAGTCTAGCAAATTTAGGATTTATAAATAAACTCAAAAGATTGATAATTATTATTTGGTCATTATGAAATATAGAGTTTGCAAATAAATTTCTTCAAAATTTCTTATTTATAAATAAATTCCTAAAATTTTAATTTTTTACAAATAGATCCCTCAAAAATTTTTATTTGTAGATAAGTTCAAATGTTGTTAAAAAAGGACATTGGAAGCTTCAAAACTTTATAAACAAGTTCTTATAGAAAAATATCTGAAAATCATAAAATTATAATTTAGTCTAATTTTTTCAAAAAAGGCTAATAACCTTTCTATAAATTCAATGTCGAAAATAAGTATAACTTACAAATTATTATTATATATAACAATAAACACTCATCCATTTCTTTTCATAGAGTTATCCAATTTCAAAAGAACTACATCTGTATCTATCCACCATTATCTAATCTAAAGAGAACTCATCCAAAACAAATAGATGAGATCCTTGATTTGAATTTGAATGAGATTTATTCCACATTAACTCGATTTTCTTGAACCCTATATAAGCCTGTTAGTATAAAAAAGACATTAGTGGAAGCACATAAAGGGGATCAGAGGTGGGATATCATCATGAAAAGGTTATTGAGGAAGAAGGAGTTTCAAAAAGTGAAGGATAAAAAAAAGTGAGTTTCTCAACACTTACCTTTTGTTTTTCCTACATTTTTCCTCCTTCCCCAAGCTCATGTTGTTGCTTCCTATTCCGTCCCCAGCTAGACATGGCCAGATCTGATCATCACCTTTCATACTAGCACTCCCAAACTAGCACCTCCTTAAACTTTGATCATCGTCCACGATGGCTCCTTGAATTTGATCATTGGTGAGCTTAATGCCGCTATCCCACCACATGCTACCTCTTCCTTACTATGGACAACACTATAACACCACACAAAGGTCAAAACCTCACCTCTTATGTGCTGGTCAAGCTCTACTGACCTATCGGTGATCACGCTCTATGCCATGTTTTCCTTCTACCTCACCTCAACGCAGTTTGCCTCTCGTTAGCACCAACACTACCACCTAAACCCCACACAAACTTGAGGCTGCCCATCCAGTCTGCTTTGCCTCTCCATGTTGGTGCTCGCCCATGAAGAGGATGCCATTCCCACCCATAATGGTGAGCTCACCATTACCCTCTCACGAGCACTGCCTCCCACCATTGCAATGGCACACTTCTAGCCTTTGTCTCCTCTCCACAATGGGCTCTATTGTGCACATCGCTTGCTGATTAAGTTTCCCAGCCTATGGCTCATCACGTGCCATCACTTAAGGTCCATATTCTGCTAAGATTCGACTGGATATGGCCATGGATTTGAAGAAAGGGGGAGCAAGGATTATGACCCTTGCTCTAGTTGGGAAAAAAGAAAGAAGAGGCTGATTTAATAAGGAGATAAGAGAAAAAAAATAAAAAAAATAGTTGTTGGCCAAAAGAAAAGAAAATTTTGGCAAAAAAAGAAAAGGGAGCGAAGTTGATCTGCTAAAAAAATAATAATAAAATAAAAAATTTCAAAAAAAGGTAAAAGGAAGGCATCAATTGGAGGAGAAGATTCAAAGAAAGGAGAAACTAGTTCGCTCCATGCTCGCAACCACCCATGGCTTTGTTTGTTTCCGTCGCATCCATGCCTACACAATTATCACTTTCATGCTTGCGATCACCCACGACCCTCCTTGTGTAATGATGAATCTCCACTATCAACCCAGGACTAGCATGTGGGCTCACCCAAAAGTTAATTTCAGTTTAGGACTAGCCTGCAGGTTCACTCAAAATAAATTTCAAACTTAGGCCAGCTTACATGCTTACTGAACATTTATTTGGACTAAGGTTGGCTTGCGAGTTTACTGAATGTCTATTTAGACTTAGGCTAGCTTGTGAGCTTACTGAATATTTATTTGCATTTAGAGTAACTTGTGAGTTTTCTGAATGTCTATTCGAACTAAGGCTAGCTTGTGTGCTCGCTGAGCATCTATTCAAACTATGGCCAGCCCACGGGCTCATTGAATATTTATTTAGACTAAGGCCAACTTATAAGCTTACCGAATGTCTATTCAAACTAAGGATAGCTTGTGAGTTCACTGAACATCTACAACTCATGGGCTCACAGAATGTTTATTCAAACTTAGGCCAACTTGTAAGCTCGCCGAATATTTATTTGGACTAAGGCTAGTTTGTGAGCTTGTCGAATGTCTATTTGAACTAAGGCTAGTCTACGAACTTGCAAAATATATATTTGGATTAAGGTCAGTTCATAGGCTCGCCAAATGTCTATTTGGACTTAGGCCAGTTTGTGAGCTTATCAAAAGTCTATTTGGACTAAGGCCAACTTATGTACTCGCCGAATATCTATTTGGACTAAGGTTAGCCTGTGGGCTCGTTGAACGTCTAATCAAAGTAAGGCCAGCTTGTAAGCTCACTAAATATTTATTTGGACTAAGGCCAGCTCGGGGGCTCACTAAATATCTATTAAGACTAAGGCCAGCTTATGAGCTTGTGTTTGGACTAAAGCCAGTTCACAGGCTTGCTAAATGTCTATTTGGATTAAGACTAGCTTATGAGCTCACTGAGCATCTATTTGGATTTAGCCCAATTTGCGAGCTTACCAAATATCTATTTAGACTTAGGCTAGCTTGAAAGCTCGTTGAGTGTCTATTCAGATTAAGGTTAGCTTGTGAGTTCACTAAATGTCTATTCAGTCTAAGTCTAGCCCGCGAGCTAGCCGAATGTCGATCCGGACTATGGTCAGCTTGCGAGCTCACCAAATATTTATTTTGACTAAGGCTAACTTGTTGGCTTGTCGAACGTTTATTCAAATTAATGCTAGCTTGCAAGCTCGCCAAATATTTATTTGGACTAAGGTTAGCCCACAATCACACCAAATGCCTATTTGGACTAAGGCTTGGTTGTGAGTTTGCCAAATATCTATTCAAACTAAGGCAGTTCAGAGGCTCACCGAATATCTATTTGAACTAAGGCTAGCTTGTGAGCTTGCCGAGTATCTATTTAGATTCAGGCAAGACTGTAGACTTGCAAACATCTATTTGGAATGAGGTTGGCCTGTGAACTTGTTGAACATTTATTTAGATTAAGGCTAGCTTGCGAGCTTACTGAACATCTAAATCAAAGTTAGCTTGCTAGCCCACCAAAAATTCAAAACTCAAGGTCAGTCCACAGGCTCACCCAAATCATCATGACAGTGTGAGGCTCTTTAACTAATCGATTAAGCTAAATTGGCTAAATTAAAGTGATTCAATCACATTGAAAAAGCAAAGTCATATCGACTTGAATGAATCACTAAATGGACTTAAGTCAATCAAATACATAGACCCAAACTAATATTGAATTGGATTTAAATCCAAATTGAGTTAATCCAAACCAAATCAGTTTAAACCCAACTCCAATCAGGTCCAAATTAAATCAATTTGAGATCAAATTAAATTCAAACTAAACCCTAATCAAGTTAAATTAGATTCAAGTCAAATCTTAGTTGGGTTAAATCAAGTTTAAACCAAGGTTTTCGGTTTCGGTTTCGGTTTCGGTTTCGGGACCGGCCGAAATCGATACGTTTCGGCCGTTTCGGTTTCAGTTTCGGCCGTTTCGGTTTCGGCCGAAAATTTTTTTTGAATTATTAATTAGGCGTTGACCAGAGTTTGACTATATTTTGACTTCAAATTAAAAATATGATAAAATATTAGACAAAATTTGAAAAAATTTGAAAAATTATGAATGAATTTATACTTAATTTTATAATAATTTCAAATATTATTTAAGCTAATTAAAATTAATTTTGATAGTTAGTCACTGATATTGTCTGCTTTTAATATATATTAGTGTATTAAAAAAATATATAAGAAATGATATGAATATGATTAAAATTTAAAAATTAACCTAAGCAAATTTAACTTTTCATTAAAATGTATTTCACACATACATAATTTATAAATTCTAAAATAATACAACTAATCATCATAGTCATCATCGGTTGAGTTTAGAACATCTGAGTGTGGAATTACAAATTTAGTACCTCGATGATCTGGACGAGCATTTATGCGCATATGAATTAAAACAATTAGCTCTACGCGATCTCATGGCAGCGGTTCTAAAGTATAACCATATATCGAAGGTCTAAAATAAAAATTATATTTTGACTAAAATTTAATTTAATTTTAATTATTTTTTCACTTCAAATTTAAAAATTATAATATATTTAAAAATTTTAAAAATAATGAATAATTACGTGAATAATATTACGTACGTAAATAATATCTGATAAAAACCGATAAGGACGTCGAAATCAAATTGACGACAACACTGGCCCTAGTGTAAGGCTAGCCTTATCTTACAGGAGTACGAGTCAAGTTAACGAGGGCACGAGATAGGAAGGCGGTAAACTAGTAAGTGCGCAGGGTTTTGGGTTCGAACACAAAGCCGGCGCGAGGTCCTCCCACGACCACAACCACCCCACCCCCCAACCCGCGCGAGCTCGGCGAGCTCCCACCCGCCCGCCTGTTCGCCCGGAGCTCACGCCAAGCCGCCGCCGCCGCCCGCCTGTTCGCCCGGAGCTTCTCCCCAGTCGCCCCGCACCGCCCAGAGCTTCCCCCCGGCCGCCTGCCCGTCGGAGCTCCCCGCCCCCCCAACCCGTGTGAGCTCGACGAGCTCCCGCCCATGCGCGCGATCCCCGAGCGAGCTCACGCCCCCGCGTGCGAGCCCGGCGAGCTCTCGGCCCCCCGCTCTCTAGCCCGGCGAGCTCCCGCCCCCGCGTGCGATCCCGGCGAGCTCCCGCCCACCCGCGCGAGCCTGGCAAGCTCGAGCCCGGCGAGCTCCCGCCCACCCGCGTGAGCCCGGCGAGCTCTCACCCGCCCGCGCGAGCCCGGCGAGCTCCCGCCCACCGCGCGTGAGCCCGGCGAGCTCTCACCCGCCCGCGCGAGCCCGGCGAGCTCCCTCCCGTGAGAGCGAGCCCGGCGAGCTCCCACCCGCGCGCTCGAGCTCGGCGAGCTCCCGCTCCCGCGCTCTCTCGCTGCGTTCGTTGGCAAAGATGAACAGTAATGAACAGTAAACCCTAACCGAAATGATATTAACCGTTTCGGCACGGGTTCGGCCGAAACCGAAACGTTTCGGCCGAAACGCCGAACCATGGTTTAAACTAAAATGGGGTCAAACTAGATTTGAACTAAATCCTAGTTGGGTCGAACTAGCTAGAATTAACTTAAGTGTGTTAAATCAAATTCAAAATCAAACTCTAATTGAGTTGAATTATGTCCAAGTCAAACCCCAATTTGGTTAAATGAAGTTCAAATTGAACCCTAATTAGGTCAAGTCGAACTCAAATTTAAATCAAAACCAGGTTGAACCTGAGCCAAGATAGGTTGAGCATAAATCAAAACCAAGTTAAACCTAAATCGACTTAATTTTGAACCTAGGTTTGAACCCAGATCAACTAAGGATCCATTAAGAACCCATTAAGGGTTTGATCCAAGACCTATTAAGGATCCATCGAGAACCCATCAGAGGTTGGATCCAAAATCCATTAAGGATCCATTGAGAACCTATTAGGGGTCAGATCCAAAATCCATTAAAGATCCATTATGATTTCATTAAGAGTCAAATCCAAGATCCATTAAGGACCTAATAAGAATTATCAAGGTTTGAATCCACTATCTGTTAAAGATCCAATAAGAACTCAATGAGGGCTCAACACAAGCTAGAACCCGCTCCAAAGTGAATCAAATTAGATTCAAATTGATATTGAAATCTGAATATTAAATTAAATCAAATTAGATTTCAAGCCAAATTGAGTTTGAATTTCAAACCAAACTGAACTAAGGTAGGCTTAAACTTATTTAGTCAGTCAGCTACAATACATTATCAACTAAAGTTATCACCTATATGCCTTATTGGCTATAAAAATACTTCAAACAATGAAGTTATCACCTATATCTTATTGGCTAATGAAAATACTTCAAACAATCAAATCGAACTAAGGTAGGCTTGAACTTTCTTAATCAGTTAGCTATAATGCTTTATTTAAATGAAGTTATTGCTTACTCCTTATTAACTATGAAAATACTTCAACCTTAAAGTTATCACCTACACCTTATTGGTTAATAGAAATACTTTAAATAACCAAATCAAACTAAGGTTGGCTTAAACTCACTTAGTTAGTTAGCTATAATACCTTATTCAAACAAAGTTATCGGCTATACCTTATTGGATATGAAAACACTTCAACCATAAATTTATCGCTTATGCCTTAGTAGTTATGGATATACTTCAATTTTGAAGCTATCACCTATGACTTATTGGTTAATGAAATTACTTCAAATAATCAAATCAAACTAAGGTAGGCTTGAAGTTTCTTAATCAGTCAGCTACAACACCTTATCTACATAAAGTTATCGCCTAGGCCTTATTAGTTATGGAAATACCTCAAACCATGTAGTTATTACCTACACCTTATTGGCTATAGAAATATTTCAAACCTTGAAGTTATCACCTATGCTTTATCAGCTATGAAAACACTTCACACCACAAAGTTAGTGCCTATGCCTTATTGGCTATGGAAACACTTCAAACCAAATAAAGTCATCACCTATACTTTATTGGCTATGGAATACTTCAAATCATGAAGTTGTCGCCTATGCCTCACTAGCTATTAAAACACTTTAAATCATAAAGTAATTGCTGATACTTTATTGACTAATAGAAATACTTCAAATCAAGAAGTTATCGGCAAAGCTCAAAACTATTGAAAACACTTTAAACTAATCTCGATAAGTCACCAACAATGCTATCTAATGAAGTTATTGTCAAAGCTCAAAGTTATTGGAAATACTTCAAACTTCTCTTATTGCCTTCCATATCCTGCCAAATGACACCATTAAATTAAATCATCAACATCCACCAATAATCAAATTAGGACCTAGTCAAGCTAAACTCTGTACAATCTAACACAAGGAGTAGGGTAGTAGCAAACATCAAGCTTTTCCTATTCCCTTCCTTATTTCATATCATTTATATATTCAAATTCTTTGAAATGCAAATTGAGGGTATTCCCTTGTTTAAGCCATATACCTTTCTTTTTCAAAATCAATTAAATAATATTTCCTTCTTTTCTTTTGTGTCTCTATTTTTGCTAGCTAAGTTTCTCGCTTTAGGATGTTCCTGATGATTGTTAGGGTAATTAACAAGAAGAGCTTGCACTTGTTGGAAGTCATATTTGCACAATACCTAATTACACATTTAAACCACTATTGATTTATTATTTTGAGGTTACTCTTTGGGATCTTTACTATTTCAGGTGGTCAATTTCGATCCCACAAATTCTACTATGCCTAGTGGGATGTGACTTCTTCTCCAAGTATGAAAACCTAACTAATGTGATAGAGACATTAATAAGACATAATTATAATTAAAAATTAATCAATGTTTCTTGTAGAAGAAAACATCCAATGTTATCAATGAAAACACCGTTAGGGGCAGGAATGACATTGTCATCCTTGGGGTAGGAATGACTATGTGTCTACTTCAGTCCATGGTCACCGCAGAAGAAACTAAAGTTCAAATCAAGTTTAGAACCATTTTTGAGGCCATTCAGCTTAAGAGAGCACCTACTACTACACCATTGAAGTTCTTGTTATGCAAGACCAGCTCACTTCTTGCCTTCCCTCAAGGGAAAATAAACCCAATGCCATCATTCCAAATGAGAAAGGTTAATCAGATGAAGAGTCAGAAGATGAGCCTAAACTGGCAAAGGCATTAGTCTTCCATAGACTAGGCCTGAAATGAAGAACATCTTTGATCGCCTTTACCTGACTCCTAATAGGGGGGAACCAAAGGCAAGTTTGGACATGTGCATGGATGAAGAAGAATTCATCCTAACTATCTCAAGCAAAGGGAAAGCTACTAAGATTTTTAGCCGACTTGGGAAGCTCACCCTTTGAATAAAGATGGTCATTATTATTCCCACCTCTAACCCTTTTGCTCCATTAAGCAGCCTAGAGAAGGATAAAAGTAAGTTAAAGGGGGCATAGTCCTACCTCAAGACTATAGCAAAAGGGCAGATAATTAAGCAAAATAATAAGAGCCACTATAAAGCTACAACCCAACATGAGACTCCTAAAAGGGAGACCATCCATACTGTTAGAGTCATCTCTCACCATGACTTTGGAAAGAACTATGAGCTCGGGCCTCAATAGGCCAAACACTAAAAGAAGGTTGTATGAACAAGGCTTACAGATAAAGGGCTCTTGTGAGGCAATCCTTGCTACTATGCCAGAGAGAAGATGAGACAACAACTAAGACAACATGGGAAAGAGAAAGATGAAACTTAAAAGAAGATTATGGAATTGATGGAGATGATGATACATATGAGACCAAATCTTGATAAGATGGAGTGATTTCAGTAGTCATCTCAGGAAACTACGAAAGTAGTAGATACACCCCTCATAGGTGAAATCCCCAAAAATGTAGGTCCTTCACAAGTACCTCCTCCACCAGCAAGGGATACCTAATCCCCTATCTCAGGAATTCCTACCAATAGGGAGCTACTAATGTATATTCAATAGCAAGTGTAACAAATGGTGGCTGTACAACTGAGACAAGGGAATAACATGGGTATGATGACTGATGCAACTAAACCATACACTAGGCATCATGATCAAGTACCATATCCTAAAGGCTATACAGTGCCTAAGTTTAAATAATTTAATGGCATTGGTAATCCTGAATAACACATAACTCTTTTTGTGACTTTATGTGAGAACTTAAGTAATAACCTCTCATTATTACTTTGCCAATTTTCAGCAAGCTTAACTAGTCTAGCATTTGAATGGTATACTAGTTTGTAACCAGAGTCCATACAAACTTGGTCACAAATGAAAGAAATTTTTTGAATTAAATTTAGGGGAGTTAGCAACAAGATGATAATTGTTGACCTTGTCTCAATACCAAAATGCTATAATAAATTGGTTTGGAATACATCACATGGTAGAGAAACCTCAGCATCAGGGGTGAATAATCCATAAGCCAATTCGAAGATGTAAATCTAGTCCTTGGTAACATAAGAAGGAACTGTATGACACCCTATCTAGTCCTTGGTAACATAAGAAGGAACTAGATGACACCCTATCTAAGTGCCTCTTCTATTCATACTTTCCAAGACCTCATTGCATAGGTCAGAAAGTTAAAAAGGATTGGTCTCTTGCCTTACCTAGTTCACAAAATCCCAAAATAGTGAAAGATAGGGCAAAGTGAGGGCAGTCCTCTAAAAATATGAGGACAACATTTGTAACAAATGAGAATAAGAAACCTACAAACCCCACCATGAGTACTAGTAACTCTTAAAAATTACCAACTCTTGGAGGAGATGAAAAAGTAGAACCATCTAATGATTTTTAACAAAGACCTAGGAAAAAAAAAATACACTTAAAAAAAAAAGAGGGTGGGCAAAATCTTTCAAGATACCCTAAAATTAGGCCTTCAACTTACATAATGCAAAAGGTCAAATGAAGCTAATAAAAAGGATCATCCAAACTACTAATCTTACCACAAAATATTGGGTCATACTATTGAAGACTATTTTGTATTCAAAATATTGGGTTGAAAGGCAATACCAAGAGGGAAAACTAACTCTTTCGAAATCAGCCTTACTTGAAAATGCCCAGTAAACATATCAATGGCAATACTATATTCAAGACACATGAAGAACTTGTCAAATTCCTCTTTAGGGAAGAAACATAGCATAATCCTGAGTAGGACCACTTATGGGATATCTATATCTCTAAAAGGTTAAAGAAGCTGATAAAGAAGATGGTTAAAAATTCTAAAAATCCTGGGATAGTGATAAAGAAAGCCTCATCAGAATAAGCTCCTTTACCTACCCAAAACATCAAAAAGAAAAAGAATAGAAGCAAGAAGAAGAAGTTGGTTTAGTCAAATGAATACGATGTCAGAAATAAGCCATTCGAGTATATTGATGCTTTAGAAGAATATGTCTAGGGAGAAAGAAGCCATGTAACTCTTGAGAAATTCTTCCCTAACAACCTCAGAGCTATAGTAGAGAAACTTGCTACGAGAGATGAAGTAAATGAACTTCCAGTGGCAATGTGCTCTGCCATATTTACTATCAGACAGTTACAACCAAGCCGATCCCCGCCCCATCATTCAATAATAATAAAATTTAGGATGCAAGACAAGAAGAAGCAAATAGATTTATTAGGAATGTTACTAATAAAATACAAGATCCCACAGGTCTTCTTGAAGGCTGCTTCTGAGATGACTATCTTCGAGAGTCATTTGCCCATGAATACGACTATGATATACTCAAACTATAACTAGATACTATGAAAGAACTATCTAAAACTAACATGAGGTTTGTCAAGGGGCAAATGCAAATGCTGAACATGCACATGTAGGTTATTGCTATCCATATGGAAAGCATACCAAACACAACTACCATGCTTTGTGAGAAAGTCGAGAAGATGGAAAAAGTGCTAGCAGAGAAAGTAAAGCTCAAAAGACCTTGTAGGAGTGGTGGAGAATCACCTACCAACCCTCCACAGGATTAAAATGATCATTTGGGCCAACTACTTTAGAGATGAGTCACGAAAGCCAGACATTATCAAAGATAATTACCTGAGCTCACTACTTCTTATTGCATGGTGATCCACATATCTGAAGTAAACTCTGATGAGTAGCCATGTCAATTGCCATCAAGTGATATAGTAGCATATAGTCAACCCATTAAATTTGGTGAAGTCCCAGTCCTAGAATCTATGGAAGGATACCCCCTGCTAACTTTAGAGGAATTATATATACAGGACATGGACATGGAACATGAGTCTAAGTTTGAGTCAGAACAACTCTATGACAGCTTTGGGAGGCCCTATATTAGCAAGCACCCAAAGAAGAAGCAGAAAATTGGTGATAGGATTAAGCAAACTAATGCTGGACCCCCCCACTCAACTCCTGTGTCAAGCCAATCCAAACAACCATGAAAGAAGTGCCCTAAATACAAAGTCCTAAATAAGGTCATACAAGCTGATAAAATAGAAATATTTGTCCAAAGAGTCTCTAAAGGTCTTTGTACAAGGCAACCCCATACACCTAATCTTGATATTGAATGGGAGGATTATCATCCAGTCACATCTTCCGAAAATATCCCAAAAACTACCAATTAGGGGCAAGGATCCACTGTCTCTTGTCGCATGATTAACCTTGGTAGTGATTCTAAGGAAGAGCCCTATTGGTCTCACGATGCTAGAATTCAATTATGGAATGCAAACTAAGTACAACTCAGAGGTGGTAAAGCGCTACTCTCAAGGCAAGCTCTAGTGCCTAGGGATAAGAACATCCCTAGAGACAAGGGTAAAAAAATTTAGATAAATGACGACATGGAGTCTTCGCAAGCTGAACTTGCACCCAAGAAGATCGAATATAACATAATAGCTCATCTCAAGAAGAACCCTGCCATATCACAAGAACTCAAGGACACATTGGTGTATATCTTGCAAGACCCAACTGATTACAAGGCATACTTCATTGAAGAAAAAAAATGAAGGAATCTTTATATACTCCTTGGACTTCTACCATTAATTTCACAAATGATGACCTACTATTAGGGACAACAGATAATAATAGGCCATTATATGACACCGAGAATAGTGATAGGATTAAAATCAATTACATCCTTATTAATCCAAACTCTTAAGTTAATTTGATGACTTTCCATATGTTAAGGGCCTTAGCTCTGAACATGTGACACTTATCATCTGAAATTATAACCATCCAAGGGTTTAATTAAAATAGTCAAAGAGCTCTTGGGATCATAACTATACCTTTGAAAATAGGTAAATTAAGGATTGATGCCAAATTCTTTGTAATCGACACTGATGCATTCTACAAAGCACTATTAGGGTGACCATGATTACACGAAAAATAAGGTGGTACCATCAACCTTATATTATTAATATCTTAAATACTTTGAGAATGGTGATAAATGCCAAATTTATGGAGATGTACATCCCTTTGATGTTCACAAGGTATATTATGATGATGTAAAATACTGCTAAAGGTCTTATGCTTATAAGGGGTTTGCTTCTGTCAGTCAAATGAAGAAGAGGATCGCTAGTCTAATCTTCACCTCTCCTCATCAAAGAAGTGACACAAACTCCTTAGATGAAGAAATCCCACTTTGTACTTAGGTGACTAGTCTTCTGATGAAGATAACAACGAGGGTCAAACAGAGAGTTCTCTTCTTGTTACTGAAGTCCCATAAGGCTTACTTAAGCCACTAGATAAACTAAGTATCAATATTGTGGAGGTATTAATAACTTCCTGTATTCCCATATGATAGAAGGGAGAAAAGGAGATATTTTTTTACAAGGCAATCCCCTATATCCCAAGAATGCATGAAATCTTGAAAACTAAGGATCCAAAAGATGATGTAACTATCAGCTAGTGGTCATACCTAAGTATTTTTCAAACACTTTCATCAAATAGTCAAAAAGTCTAGTTGCAAACTTCAACAAACAAAGGAAGAAAGCCATTTCTTCAAAAAGGGTGTGCTTATACCCCCAGAAGAGGAGATAAGAATTTCAGAGGATTGGGCTACATCACTTCAAGTATCCATGTATGCCTTATGGTCACCTTTGAACCTCTATCTGATAATAAGGCTGATCAAACGCCCTTGATACTTTCTAATACAAAAGTTGCATGTATCAAGCTAGCCATGGCTCTCCAGGCATCATAAGAAAATGAGGTTCTTAATAAAACCTCATCAAAACCAAAAGAAAGGGGACATGATGTAGCCAAAATTCCCTTAAAATCAAGAGAAGAATCCTTACCAAATCTCAATGATAAATCACTTGGTGGAGACATAATTCTCAAACCAAAACAAGGTCCACTAGAACTTGAGAATAGGGGGCAGGGCACAATTGATGAATTGATGGAAATAAACCTAGGTTCAGAGGAAGATCCTAGGCCAATCTTTATTAGCACACAACTCTCAGAGGAGAGTTAAGCCTAACTCAAAGCAGTGCCTAAAGAATATATTCACTGCTTCACATGGAGTTACAAGGAGATGCCTAGACTTTCACCATTAAACAGGCACCTAGGAAGATGAAACTTGATCCAGAATAAAAAGTGATAGAAGAAATAAAGGAGCTGATAGAAGCTAGCTTCATTAGGGAAGAGAAATATCCAGTTTGGGTTGTAAGAATTATGCCAATCAAGAAGAAAAATGGCCAAATATGCATTTATGTGGACTACAGGAACTTAAATAAAACTTGCCCAAAAGATAATTTTCCATTACCTATAATAGAAATCATGATCGACAATATGGTCAAATTTGAACTATTCTTCTTTATATATGGTTTCTTTGGATATAATCAAGTCAAAATGTATGTTGATAATGAAAAACAAATGACCTTGTGAACTCCAATCAGCATCTATTATTACAAGGTGATGTCCTTCGGGGTTAAAGATATGGGTGCCTCTTATCAAAGGGTCATGACTCAAATTTTTGATGACCTTATATATAAACTAGTCAAATGCTATGTAGATGACTTGGTCATCAAAACTAGGTTTAAAGACAAGCATATCCAAGACCTAAGGGTGATTTTTGACTGCCTTAGAAAAAATACTCTAAAAATGAACATTATGAAATGCACCTTTGGGGTACCATCAAGGAAGTTCCTCGGATTCATTGACAGACATTGAGGGATTGAAATTGATCCATCTAAAATTAAATCCATCTTGGATATGCCACCACCTAGTAACCTGAAGCAGTTGAGGTCACTCCAAGGTTGACTCACATATATAAGGAGGTTCATCACAAATCTTTCTGGAAAAATGTAAGCTTTTCTCTAAACTGATGAAGAAGGATGCTCCATTCATTTGGGACTAGAAGTGCCAACAAGCCTTTGAAGAAATTAAGCAATACCTATAAAGCTGCCAATATTGGTAACATCCTTGCTTGATAAATCCTTGATCTAATAGACGACCAATGGAAGGGTCTCTGGGGGCACTTCCCAAAATAATAAAGAAGGAAAAAACACACACTACTATTTAAGTAGAACGCTAGTAGGAGCAGAAAATAACTACTCTCCCATCGAAAAGCATTGTTTGGTGCTTATATTCATAGTAAAAAAGCTTAGGCATTATTTTCTTTCTCATCGTGTTATTTTAATATCTAAGATTGACCCCATGAAGTACTTGATGACTAGGCCTATACTCATTGAAAAGCTAGCAAAATGGGCTTTAATTCTCATGGAGAATGATATCAAGTTCACTCTTCAAAAGGCAATTAAGGGGCAAGGCCTTGCCGATTTTCTTGCAGCTCAATTATTGTCAGATGACTCTTCGTTGAACTATGAACTCCTTGATGAAGAAATTCTTTTAGCTAAAGAAGGAGAACCTTATTGGAAGCTATATTTTGATGGAGCATCATCGATTAAATCAGGAATCAAATTGAAGCTTTCACAAACTAAATAAGGCATTAGACTTGTATTTGTCACTCCAAGTGGGAAATTTTATGGTATTCCTATTCTCTTTCGAAATCATATACAAATAATGTGCCTGAATATGAGGCCTTAATTGTAGGACTATAAATGGCCCTCAACATAAGAATATTGCACCTACATATCTTTGGTCACTCACAACTGGTCATTAGTCAAGTGGGAGGTGGATATAAAATCCACAAATTTGAGCTCCTGAAATACCATGAAAAGGCTCAAAAACTCATGAGACAAATCCAACATGTTTGAATAGCTAAGGTCCCCTGGTCTATCAATATGGAAGCTGATTCCTTAGTCAAATTAGCTAAGGCATTGACTGATCCTAAACAAGGAGAAATTCTAATCATAGTTTGTAGCAGACAAGTGATAAGCTCAGTCTTCAGTATCAAATGTGAGAAGATTAAATTTAAACCAATAAAAGAGGTCACAGATTTTAAGAATATCATTTATCGACTACCTCAAAGATGACAAACTTCTAGGAGATAAATTTGCACAAACACAACTCAGAAAGAGAGCCTTGTGCTTTTTTACTTAGCAATGACACTCTTTATAGAAGGTCTTTTAACCAATTACTTTTGTGTTGTCTCTTATACAAAGAGGCCAAAGAAGTCATGTATGTGGTGCATTTCAGAGTTTATGGGGCTCATCAATTGGGCCCAAAAATTATGATGATGATTAAACTTATGAACTACTATTGGCCTCAAATAGTGAGGGATTGCATCAAATACACAAGAAAATATCATTTGTACCAAGTTCACAGTGGTTTCATCCATCAACATCCAAAACCTTTGCACCCAACAATATCCTCGTGGCCATTTGAGGTGTGGAGTATGGACATAATTGGCACAATTTAGCCATCCTCTTCCAAAGGTCATTGTTTTATATTAGCTGTGACTGATTACTTCTTTCAATGGACGGAAGAAATTCCATTAACGAAGTAAAAGTGGATACCATCATCTACTTCTTTCAAGAAAATATCCTATATCAATTTGGCATCCATTGATGGATCTTTTTTGACAATAAACTGTCCTTCAAAAGCTTTAAGGTAGGACAATTCACACATTATCATAAGAGAAATTAGAGATATTCATTAGTTTATAATATAAGAGCAAATGGCCTTGCTAAGGCATTCAACAATACCTTTTTCAAAATATTGAGGAAAGTCATTGCTAGAAACAAACGAGAATGACATCAAAAACGTTTTGAGCATGGTGGGCTTACTACACCATATATTGAACTCATACCCAATCAACACCATATGTATTGGAATTTGGGACTGAGGCAATCTTGCCATTGGAGGTACAAATTCCATCTCTTAGAATCACTTTGCAAGAAGAAGATACCAAAGAAGATAATGTTCATCTTTGTCTAGATGAGCTAGATTCTTTGGATGAAACAAGACTTGTAGCTCAGCAAAACTTAGAAATGTATCAAGCACATATGTTTAGGGCCTACAATAAGATGGTTCAACTCAAATATTTTTAGGAAAGAGAAATGGTCTTAATCTTTAGAAGACCCATAATTCAGAACAGAAGCAAGAAAGGAAAATTTGAGCCTAATTGGGAAGACCCTTATATTATTGAAATAATATTTGAAGAAGGATACTATTAGTTGATTGATGACAAAGGAGAACGACCTATTTCACCAGACAATGCCTGATTCCTGAAGAGGTATTATGCATGATTCTTTGGAGGTAACAACAATAAAATAAAAGTATCTATATTTGTCTATGATAAAGTGTCTAATAATCGGATTAGACGCTTTGTCATAGACAAAGCCTTTGATATGTTTAAACATGTACTCCATGTTTCTCGAGGTAAAACATGGACGTAAAACTCTATCCATTTTGTGTGATAATTGGATCTACATTTCATAACAAACTAAGTCCACTACTTGTGGCAATTAAGTCCACTTCTATGTGGTAGATTATGTCCACTTTCACGTGACAACCTAAATCCACTTTTGTGTAACAATTCAAATCCATATAGTCAACTCTTAGAACATTGATATGCCGGTAGATACTCAAAGTTTGTTCGTACCCTCTCCTATTGTTAGAACTCGAGAAGAGACTATGAAGGGGGCAATTTGTTTGAGATAATTTTTACCGCAATCAAATTTGATTGAAATATAATTAAAATTGAGGCTTATATGCTACTAAATTAGGCTAAAGTGTGGGTCTCAGCCAAACTTAAATCATGTCTAAGTTTGATAAAAAATCGACCTCAATTTGGACTTAAATTCTTAAGAAATTTTGGCTCAAATTAAAGTGGGCTAAGTAGGCTGAATATTTGGATGGAAATTAGACCCAAAATTCATCTAAAATCTAGACCAAAAATGACAAAATATAAAAATTTTACGAATAAGTCCCTGTACTAAATAAAATCTATATAAATGGGCCCCTGGTTGAATTTTTCTTACAAATTGGATCCTAGAACAAGAATTTTATAAAAAAGTCTAATAAAATTCTAAAATTACAAATTAGTCCCATAAAATTTAGGGTTTGCAAATAAATCCCTCCAAAATTTCTTATTTATAAATAAACCCCAAGAATTTTAATTTTTCACAAATAGGTCCTTCAATAATTTTTATTTATGGATAAGTCTAAATTTTGTTCAAAAAGGACCTTGAAAGTTTGAAATCTTTATAACAAGTTTTTTTTATAAAAAGACTTATGAAAATCATAAAATTATAATTTAGTCTAATTTATTTAAAATGTTGTAAATAACCCTTCTATTAGTTCAATGTCTGAGATAAGTACAACTTTCAAATCATTATTATATACAACAACGAACACTCATCCATATCTTTTCACAGAGTTATCTAATTTCAAAAGAATTGCATCCATATCCATCCACCACTATCCAATCCAAAGAGAACTTATTGAGAACAAGTAGATGAAATCCTTGATTTGAATTTGAATGAGGTTCATTCCAAACTAATTCAATCTTCTCGAACCCTATATAAGCTTGTTAACATAAAAAAAACATCACTAGAATCCCAAAAAGGGGATCAGAGATGGGATATCATCGCAAAAAGGTCATCAAGAAAGAAGGAGTTTCTAACTAAAGCGAAGGATAAAAAAACAAAGTGAGTTTCTCAATACTTATCTTTTGTTTTTCCTATATGTTTTTTCCTTCTTCCCCAGCTCTTATGGAGGGTTAGGCCTAGCTGGACATGGGTAGATCTAGCCATCACCTCTCATACTGGTGCTCCTAAACCAGCACATCCTCAAGCTTTGATCATCTTTCGTGATTGCTCCTTGAATTTGATCATTGGTGACCACACAAATGTCAGAACCTCACATCCTATGTACTGGTCAAGCTCTACCGACCCACTGGTGATCATGCTTTGCACCACGTTCCCTTCCACTGGGCATCAGCTCGGTCCACCTCTCGTTAGCACCAGCACTACTTCCTCAACCCCACATGCACCCGAGGTTGCCCACCTGATCTACTCCGCATCTTCATGCCAGTGCTTGCCCATGAAGAGGACTTTGTGCCCACCTATGTTGGCAAGCTCATCGTTACTCACTCATGAGCACCACCTTTGGCTGCCATCATGGCATGCTACCAACTTCCTACCTCCTCCTCACGATGGGATTTGTCATGAACTTCACTCACCGATCAAGCTTCTTGGCCCGTGGCTTCCCATGTGCCATTGCTTGAGGGCTAGATCTAGCCAAGCTCCAGCCTGATCTAGCTATGGATTCGAAGAAAAGGGGAGCAAGGGTTTTGACCCTTGCGCTAGTTGGGAAATAGAAAAGAAGGGGGATTGATTTAGGAAGGAGATAAGAGGAAAAAAAATAAAACAAAAAATAGTTGCTGGCCAAAACAAGGGGAAAATTCAGCCAAAAAAAGAGAGAGGAGATAAGTTGATCTGCTAAAAAATAAGAATAAAATAAAAAATTCAAAAAAAGGCAAAAGGAAGACATCAATTGGAGGAGAAGATTCAGAGGAAGGAGGAATTGGTTTGCTCCATACTCGTGGCCACTCAAAACTTCATTTATCTTTATCGTGTCCATGCCTACACAACTATACTTTCATGCTTGTGGCCACTCGCAGCCCTCCCTGCACAATGATAGACCTCCATTACCAACCTAGGGCTAGACCGCGGGCTCCTTTGAAAGTCAATTCTAATCTAGAGCCAGCTCACTCAAAATCAATTTCAAATTTAGAATAGCTTGCGAGCTCACAGAATGTCTATTCAGACTTAGACTAGTTTGTGAACTTGTCGAACGTCTATTTAAACTTAGGCCAGCTTGTGAGCTTGTCGGATGCTATTTAGACTAAGGCCAGCTTGCGAGCTCACCAAACATCTATTTAGACTAAGGCCATCCTGTTAGCTTGCTGAATATCTAATCAGATTAAGATTAGCTTGCGAGCTTGCTGAACATCTATTTAGACTAAGGCTATCCTTCTGGCTTGCTGAATATATATTCATATTAAGGTTAGCTTGCAAGCTTGCCAAATGTCTATTCCAACTAGGGCCAGCTTGCAGGCTCACCAAATGTCTATTCAGATTAAGGCTAGTTTGTGAGTTCATTGAACATTTATTTGGACTAAGGTTAATTCATGGGCTAGCCAAACATTTATTTGGTCTAAGGCTAGCTTGCAAGCTCATAAAATATCTATATAGACTCACCAAATATCTATTTGGACTAACACTAGCTTACGAGCTCACCGAATGTCTATTTAGACTAAGTCTAGCCTATAGGCTTGCCGAATGTCTATTTAGATTAAGGTTAGCTTGTGAGCTAGCCGAAGGTCTATTCAGACTAATGCTAGGCTACTAGCTTATAGAATGTCTATTTGGACTAAGGCTCGTTTGCGAGCTCACCAAACATCTATTTGAACCAAGGCTAGCCCATAGACTCACCGAACGTCTATTCCGTCTAAGGTTAGATTGCAAGCTCACCGAATGTCTATTTGGATTAGGGCTAACTCGTGGGCTTGTTAAATGTGTATTTGAACTAAAGTTAGCTTGCAAGCTCTTGTAACATTTAATTGGACTTAACCCAGCTTGCGAGCTTGCCGAATGTCTATTCAAACTTAGACTAGTTTGTAAGCTTGCTAAACATCTATTTAGAATAAGACGAGCTTGTGAGCTCGCCGAACATCTATTCAGACTAAGACTAGCCCATGGGCTCGCTGAACGTCTATTCGAACTCAGGTCAGTTTATGAGCTCACTAGATGTGTATTTGGACTAAAGCTAATTCGCGAGCTCATTGAATATTTATTTGGACTAAGGCCAGCTTGTGAGTTTGTTAAACATCTAAATCAAAGTCAATTTATGAGCTTGCCAAAAATCCAAAACTCAAGGTCAGGCCGCGGCTCATCCAAATTCATCATGATAATCCGAGGGCTCTTGAACTAAATCAATTAAGTTAAGTCGTTAAAATTAAAGTGATTCAATCACATTAATCAAATAAAGTTATATTGACTAGAATGAATCACTAAATGGACTTAAGTCAATCAAATATATGGACCAAAACTCATTTTGACTTGGACTCAAATCCAAATTGAGTTAATTAAAACCAAATCAGTTTAAACCTAATCCCAATTAAGTCCAAATTGGATCAATTTGGGATCAAATTAAACTTGACTGAAAATCTAATACGGTTAAATCAAATTCGAACCAAACTCTAGTTAGATTAAATCAAGTTTAAACTAAAATTAGGTCAAACTAAATTTGAACTAAACCCTAGTTGGGTCAAACTAGCTAGAATCAAACCTTGAGTGGGTTAAATCAAATTCAGAACCAAACTCTATTTGAGTAGAATTAAGTCCAAGCCAAACCCCAATTGGGTTAAATCAAGTTTAAATTGAACCCTAATTGGATCAAGTCAAACTCAAATTCAAACCAAAACCATGTTGAACCTGAACTAGGACCAAGTTGAGTATGAATCAAAACCAAATTGAACCTAAAGGCACTGTTTGGTTCGGGATCAGGAGTAAGACTAGTGAACCACTTTTGTAAACTAATATCTTTTTATCAAAATTAACGCTTCAATAATTTAAAGCTCAAAAAGCTATTTAATTTTTTTTAATAATAATTTAATTTAATAATAGTGTAAAATAAGTAATATTAATTTTACAAGAAAAAAAATCTGAAATGAGCTGATCCTGATCCTGATCCCAAAGCAAACGGGGCCAAATTGACTAGATCTTGAACTAGGTTTGAACCCAAATCTAGTTAAGGATCCATTAAGAATCCATTAAGAGTTAGATCCAAAATCCATTA
Source organism: Trichopus zeylanicus subsp. travancoricus (assembly GCA_005019695.1). Lineage (NCBI taxonomy): Eukaryota > Viridiplantae > Streptophyta > Magnoliopsida > Dioscoreales > Dioscoreaceae > Trichopus > Trichopus zeylanicus. Next base: position 2,172,872 of record RXID01022272.1, read on the forward strand.
GATATATTGAGAACCATCAGAGGTCAGATCCATAATCCATTAAGGATCCATCGAGAGCCCATCAGGGGTTAGATCCAAAAGCCATTAAAGATTCATTAAGAACTCATTAAGGGTTGGATCCAAGATCCATTAAAGGTCCATTAAGATCTCATCAAGGGTTGGATCCAAGATCCATTAAGGACCCAATGAGAACCTATCAACATTTGAATTCAATATCCATTAAAAATCTAATAAGAACCTGATAACGGCCCAACATAGGGTTGAACCAAATCGAGTCTGAATTTCGGACCAAACCAAACTGAAGTAGGCTTGAACTTACTTAGTTAGTCAGCTACAATGTCTTGTTTAAATGAAGTTATCACCTACATCTTATTGGTTATGAAAATACTTCAAATAACAAAGTTATTGCTATACCTTATTAGCTAATAGAAACACTACAAACAACCAAATCAGACTAAGATAGGTTTGAACTCACTTAGTCGGTCAGCTATAATTTCTTGTTTAAATGAAGTTATCACATATATTTTATTGGCTATGAAAATGCTTCAACCTCAAAGTTATCACCTACACCTTATTGGCTAATGAAAGTACTTCAAACAACCAAATTGAACTAAGATGGGTTTGAACTTGCTTAGTTAATCAGTTATAATGTCTTATTTAAATGAGATTATTACCTACGCCTTATTAGATATGGAAATATTTTAACCACAAAGTTATTGCGTATGCCTTATTGGTTATGGAAAACTTCAACCTCGAAGTTATTGTCTACACCTTATTATCTAATGAAAATACTTCAAATAATTAAATTGAACTAGTATATGCTTGAACTCACGTAGTCAATCAACTACAATACCTTATTCAAATGACATTTTTGTTAATACCTCATTGGTTGTAGAAACACCTCAAACCATGAAGTTATCACTTATACCTTATTAGCTATGAAAACACTTCAAATCATGAAGTCATTGCCTTATTGACTATGGAAATACTTCAAACTAAGAAGTTATCACCTATGCCTTATTACTATAAAAACCCTTCAAACCCAATGAAGTTATCACCTATACTTTAGTGTCTATGAAAATACTTCAAACCAAATAAAGTTATCACCTATGCCTTATTGACTATAGAAATACTTCAAACTATGAAGTTATCGCCTATGCTTTATTGGTTATGGAAAAACTTCAACCTTGAAGTTATTGCCTACACCTTATTGTTTAATAAAAATACTTCAAACAATCAAATCAAACTAGAATTGGCTTGAACTGGCTTAGTCGATCAGCTATAATGCCTTGCTCAAATGAAGTTATCGTCTACGCCTTATTAGCTATAGAAACATCTCAAACGACAAAGTTATTGCCTATATCTTATTGGCTATGGAAACACTTCAAATCACGAAATTATCGCCCATGCCTTATTGACTATGGAAATACTTCAAACCATAAAGTTATCACTTATGCCTTATCGGCGATGAAAATACTTTAAACCACAAAATTATCACCGATGCTTTATTAGCTACGAAAACCCTTCAAACCAAATGAAGTTATTGCCTATGCCTTAGTGGCTATAAAAATACTTTAAACCAAATGAAGTTATCATTTATACCTTATTGACTATGAAAATACTTTAAACTATGAAGTTATTGCCTATGCCTTACTGACTATGGAAATATTTCAAATCATGAAGTTATTACTGATGCCTTATTGGTAATGAAAATAATTCAAATCAAGAAGTTATTGACAATGCTCAAAGCTATCAAAAATAGTTTAGGCTAATCTCGATAAGCCATTGATAATGCCATCTAATGAAGTTATTATAGAAGCTCAAAGTGATTGGAAGCACTTCAAACTCCTCTCATCACCTTCCATGTCCCACTGGATGATACCATTAAATTAAATCATCAACATCTACTAACAATCAAATCAGGATCTACCCGAGCTAGACTTTGTATAGTCCAGCATGGGGAGTGGGGTAATAACAAATATCGAGCTCTTCCTATTCCCTTCCTTATTTCATGTCATTTATGTATTCAAATTCTTTAAAATATAAACTAAGGGTATACTGTTGCTTAAGCCATGTACCTTTCTTTTTTTTGAAATTAATCAAAAAATGCTTTCTTCTTTTATTTTGTGTTTCTATCTTTATTAGCTAGGTTTCTCACTTTAGAAAGTTTCTAATGATTATTGGGATAATTAACAATAGGGGCTTGTGCCTGTTGGAAGTCATGTTTTCACAACACCTGATTGCATATTCAAACCACCATATTTTTTATTATTATTTTAAGGTTATGGATATTGCTTGGCACTTTATACAAATAAAAGACAATTTGAATGCAAGGCTATATATGAATGCCATTAGCATATGGAGGGCACTTCACTTGAAGGATAGAGGTAATAGAATAGTTTTGCCACTAGCTTCATTCACTATGAGCAAATAAGAGAAGGAGATTTTCTGAAGTGTGTTAAAAAATGTCGAAGTTCTTGATGGGTACATATTAAACATTTTTATATGCATGAATATGAAAGATCAGAGCATCATTTGTTTGAAGATTCATGATTGTCACATATCAATATAACAATTGCTACCAATCATAGTGTGGAGATGTTGCCTAAACATGTAGATAAACCACTAATCAAAATGAGCAATATCTTATGATCTTTGTATAGAAAAGTAGCTACCCATCTGACTTTGAAGCTTTGTAATCTAGGATCATCCTAACTCATTGCCACCTTAAGGGATATTCCCAACTTCTTTTTTTGATATCATAGAGCATTTGCCTATTTACCTAGCAGAGAAAGCAATACATGTGGAGACGATATGGTACCATTGTATGTATCTAGTTCAGAGGTAAACTTTGATTATTATTTTTTATTGACAAATATTGCTTCCATCCATTGAAATATACTTACAATTTTCCATGTTTATATCTTTTCAAATTGAAAAATTATGCATGAAACCAAGCTTATCTAAAAGGTTCTATAGCAGAAGGTTATTTGATGAAGGATGCATGATATTTTGTGGAATATACTTGATAGTCAAACTTCGCTCAACCTTCTTAGAACTAGGATCATTATTCCCATGATGGAGAGAGGCATCCAATTGGGGCTCAGTAAGGGCTTCATTATATAGGTGAGGCTCAATGGGTGTAAGCACACTACTATGTACTATTTAATCTAGACACTATGGCAATCTTTCAAAAGTACGTGCAATGTTCTAATCAACTCTAATGAACTCTGATATTTCTTAGTTGCCTTGTGAAAGAATTAAAATCTATTTTATAGGGTACACATGAAGTGGATAAAGGTTGATAGAAGACGTCAAGGTGGAGAGTTTGAATGAGAAAATTCATAGTGACACCTTTGCTAAGTAGTTTAGGCAGCATGTAAGCGTAACTTAGACTTTGTCTATGCATTATGTAAGTATTTATATGTTTGATGCTTAACACATGGTATATTATTATTTTAGACTATTATATTAAAAAAAACAGTTAGGCGTATGAGATTCCTAAAGAAAAATTACTCTTGACAATTGGTCCTAATAAATTGGTGAGAAGATACTCGACATGTGTTATAAATGACTTCCAATTTCATGTGAAGACATGGGAGATGAGCTGTTGTACACAAAATAGTAGAGTGACTTTGAAGGTAGCTACGAGAAGTTTCACAAGCATAAAGGACAAAAATCCCCATATTAGGAGCTATACAGTTCTATGGTGTTTTAATAGATACTATTAATATATGATACAATAATGAGCTTAAGTTCATATTATTCAAGTGTGACTGGGTTGATAATAATACCTGTGTGACAACCGATAAGTTTGGATATACAATAGTAAACTTCAACTGTCTGATGTATAAATACAATAATGTGGAGATAGGCATTATATTCTTGTATGTCAAGCACATCAGGTGTTTTATATGGCAGATCCTTTAGTTTTATAGTGGCATGTGATTGTGGAAATGACTCTGAGGGAGTATGTTGATGCCTTCAACCACATAACAATTGATAAAAATTGTAGAGAGCTAATTATGGAGTCCTACACCACACAAGAACTAGATGATTTTGACTATTAATTCAAACTTGTAAACATTGAAGGGGGTAATGATAGATACACCATATATCAATTCATATTAGCCACATACAAAAGAAGATCATAAAGATGACATCATGATCGATGAATTCGATACCGAAGAGGAAATCCATTTGGAAGATATATAATAGTGATGATGACAATGATGATTTCATGCTTGAAGAAAATAATGAGTAAATGCTATTATCATGTTAGATTGAAATTTCTATTTTGATTTATTGTTATTTACTATTATCTATTGTTATGTTGTTTGTTATATTACTTATTTGACTAATGTTCATTACATTCCCAGTGATCTGATTGGTGTATTACTTTGTGCACCTTTTAGCCATATGAGATTTACTTTCTTCATATTTGTAAGTATTTTTTAGAAATGTGTCTTTTGTTTGTGATATACTTATCTTGTCATATTGTTTTATTCTTTTCTAATCATTTTCTTCATTTGTAGGTCATCATGGATCACAAAGAAAAGGTGTCATATGTGGAAGACATGGTAGACGGGTTGCAAGATGCTAAGACTATGGATCTAGTGTTCAAGAGGAGTAGAGATTCTGATGAGGACTTCACTAGTGATAGCACTAACAACCCTCCAGAGTAGGTAGATTACGATATACATCCTAATAGTGATAAAAGTATACAACTTATTGCTAAATTTATCTAGTCCATATTCAACTTGATTGAATATTCCTAACATTGTAGTTTAATATTTTGTTTTATATGATTTATAGGTCCTTAGTTGTTGGAATATAAATATAGTTATCACTAATGCTACATGGCCTAACAATTTCATATTCTTATTTTAGAAATTGTGTTAGATAAATAGAAGGCATTGAAGGCTTCAGATAATGGACCAATCTCTTAAACACAATTGGTATGCCAATCTAAGGGTTGAGGTATATTCTTCAACTTATAATCAAAAGTTGTGCACTTTATTTAGTATATTTAATTTATTATGAATTGTATTATTTGTAACTTGAGGTGTCCACCAGAGTTGAGCTTTCTAGATTGGATGTCTTCCTTGTGTCCATACTAAGAAGGTGGGCAACTAGTCAATGCAGCATCTACATCCACCTTAGTGAGTATTTAACTTAATTTTTGATAATATTTGTTCTAATAAAATAATGCTAATATTTTTAGTGTTCATATTATAGGAGAAGATCACTCCATTAGAGAACTCTCTATTGGATACAACCACCTAGAATATGATCGATGATCAGGTATTTAGGCTTGATAGATATGGCCAAGCACAAATATTTGGTATGAGACTGACTCCTAGGACTATCTCTAGGCCCTCCTCTAGAGCCTTGTAAGGTTAGAAAACTTAGTATATCTATAGTCAACTAAGGAGATTATCTAGACAAAGATTGCTTTAGCATTGGAGAGGTTCAAGAAGGAGATATTTGACTAGCTCTCTCCTACCATGTCTTGGTATTCCCCACAACCCAAGGTATGAACCAAATTTTGCTACTTTGTAGTATACGTGAAATATTTATTTGTAATCCTAATACATATTTTTTGTAAGAAAGTAAGGAGGTTCCCAATGTAGCATCCTACAAATAAGGCGATGCTAGTGGTAGCCAGCTGGTTCGAGGGAGATTCCTTTTGCTCAAGTACAAATGCATTTTGATATTACACATGTTGAACATTCATTGCTTATGGGAAAGAGTATAGGAAAGGGGGTGGGGACTTAGATGTAGGGGTGGGGACTTTGGCAAGGGGATCATGATTGGGGCACATATACGAGCACGAGCATGGGTGCGAGGGGTGGGATTTGGGAACATACATAGGTATGGTGGTGGAGACTTGGGCGCACACACTAAGGCATGGGTTATTTAACTGAAGGGTACTCACATATTTTATTACTTATACTAATTTTAATTTCTATTTGCATTCATTTAGAGCTATGTGAGGAGATCATCTAGGAGCTGGGGATCAAAAGCAAAACAGATAGACATAAGCACAGAGTGATATTCTTCCTTTTTCTTTGGATGATTTATATTGTATAACAACTTTATATTATATTGTTAAACTTACGCTTTGTGACAAATGAATTGTATTTGGAGATTTTATTTGTATTTATATTTTGGAGATTGTATTTGTATTAGTTGTTTTATGTTTTATGTATCAATTGTATCACTTGTAAATAAAAATATATTGAAGATGATTGATGTTGAAAATATAGGATTTGGATACCATGGCACTATTGGATAGCCATTAATAGTGCTACTAGCTGAATGCCACTAAAGTTAAACCTTTAGCTACACTAAAACATAGCATCGCTCATAGCTAAAACCATTAGCAGCACTAATACATAAGTCACACTAATGGCTTTTATTAGCAGCACTAATTAAATTCAGTAGTAATAGTAGTTATTAACTTCGCTAATTGAATTTTAGGGGCTCTAATTTAGCATCGCAAACATTCATGATGCTACTTATTGTGACACTTTGTTAGTGCTATGAATTAGTATGGCTAATGACTTTTGGACATTAATTTTACTTGTTATGGCACTATGTTAATATCAAAAATATCATAAAATACTATAGTGAGTGGATTGCATTTAAGATGTTATCAACAGCTTTGAGCTTGTTATCGACTAACTCCAATTGATTTGAGTTTAACTTGGCTTAGACTTGGTTTTGTTTCAAGTCTGGTTCAAGTCAGCTTAAAATTTAAACTTGATTTTAGTTCAAGTTTGATTTGATTCAATTTGATATTCAAACTTGATTTAGGTTCAATTATGATTTGATTCAATTTGATGTTGAGACTTGGTTTTAGTTCAAGTCAAATTTGATTCAATTTAATGTTTAGACTTAGTCTTAGTTTAAGCATGATTTGATTTAGTTTGATGCTCAGACTTGGTCTCAGTTTATGTCTAATTTGATTTAATTCAATTCGGGTCGAGTTTGACCTATTTGAATCCCCATTGGACCTTGGACATAATTTTTGTTAGATCTTGGTTCAACCCTTATTAAGTCCTAAATGAATTTTGGATCCAACTTCGATTGGGTTCTTATTGGATCTTTAATAGATCTTAGATGTAACCTCAGTTGGGTTCTTATTCGATTCTTAATGAATCTTTTATCCAACCCTTGTTGGGTTCTTATTGGATCCTTATTGGATCTTGGATCCAACCTTGGTTGGGTTATTATTGGATCCTTTTGGATCTTGGATCCAACCCTAATTAGATTCTTATTGAGTTCTTATTGGATCCTTATTGGATCTTGAATCCAACCCCTGTTGGGTTTTTATTGGATCCTTAATGGATCTTGAATCCAACCTTTATCGGGTTTGGGCTTGAACCATGTTGGACCCTTATTGGGTTTGGGTTCAGGTTCAACGTACTTATGGTTTAGATTTTGTTGTTTTTTGTAGTTTTGATGATGAATGAACTTTGTATTTGATCATATCTTGAGTATATGTAGATAGGAGCTAAGCCAAGTTCGAAATGAAGATCAAGCCCATTTGAAAGCCTCAAATGTATATGAACTTGAAGATACTTGAAGATAAGGTATGATGGTGGATCCACAAATAAAACTTGAAGAATTAGAGATGGCTTGAAGAAAGCTGAAGAGATCAAGTTGGCTTACTAGGTTTAGAATTTTTATTTATTTCAGTCAAATCGAAGATTTATTTTTGAGATTTATTATTTAGAGCACTCATCATGTTAGATTTTGCAAGAAGCTCTTAACAAAGTTTTTCTGATAGAATCAACTTGGCTTAACAAATGACCTGTTGTGTTAGATAGAAGATTCAAATTTATGATCTTAAGCAAAATTAGATGACTGGTTGAGCAATTAGACGATTAGGAGAAGGGCTGATCCTAAACTAGATAACTAACAAAATTAGTCTGCCAATTTTGGTAGACTAGAACTGGTTGACTAGTTATCTATGCAAATGATCAGTTTAGATTTTTTGTGTGACTAATAACTAATTTTTTTGATTGTTAGAGTGATGTTAGTTGCAGGATTTCACCTCCAATGGTTAGTTTCGACCCATAAATTACAAATAGGCTAGGATGGTCTTAATAATTTTTTTTATATCTTCTGATTTATTTTAGAGAAGAGATCAAAGCCCTCCAAGCCTTCTAACCCTTGAGTGCTCTACGTCTTAAATTTCATATCAAATATTCTAGTCCTTGTACTCATATTAATACACTTTCGTAGAGAGGCAAAATTGTATCTCATTTTTATCTTTTTTACTTGTATATACTCCTAGGGTATTAGAAGTGTGTGAGGGATAAATCTCTGATGTAGAAGTCAACTATTGCTTGATTGGAGTAATAGTTATATGAGTGTGGCTTCACTCAAAGGAAGTGACACTTACAGATTGTGAGTTAGTGTAAAGGCTTCACTTCACCTCAAGAAGTAATGACTCTAGTGGAGAGTCTAATTCCTCAGAATCAAGGCAAAGGACATAGAGTAGGCATGGTTAGTCGCTAAACCACATAAAAATAGTAGTCCATTCCTCCCTTTCTCTATTTACATTATAGCACTTGTGGTTTGCTTAATAATTATATGGTTTTATTTTAGTGGATTCAATTGAGTACTAAATTTCCATAAAATTGTGATTTGTATTATTAAAGCTAATTCACCCCCTCTTAAGTTGCTATTTTGGGACTTCAATTGTAATGATTCATCGAGTTAAAATTGGCTTAACTAAAAGCAAATGGGAACCTGACATGAGGAATGATCCTTATGCGAAGGTAACTGAGGTATAGACCTTGAAGCTGATATCTGAGGAAATACCACCAAGGTCAAATTGGCTCAGTAGCACAAGCGATGAATGCCATGTAAGTACATATATCAAGGTCTATAGGAAAATATAATGGGCTCGACCCATATCTGGATGTGGTCAGGTATTCAAGAAAACCAGGGAACAAGGATCGCAGAAAGATCCTTATCATAGAATCTGAGGGTGATATGAACTAAATAAGGAGAGTCTAACATAATTAGAAATAAAATCACAAGACTCTTGAATCCATTCAAAGATCTCTCTAACCTATAAAATAGATGACAACCTATGAAGGTAAAGGACCTCAACTTCTCTCTCTCTCTCTCTCTCTCTCATACTCTTCTAAAGAAAATTAATCAAACCTTTTTGACTTGAGCCTTGGAGTGGCCATCATCAGAGAGCTCCTATCGGTCCTCCTTATGGTTTGTGTTTCCGCTTACAAATTGGCAAAAGGGTAGCCTAGTGAGTTTGATATCAAGAAGCCTCCTGGACTAGAACCAGTGTTGGAATCGGGCCCAGTCAACAAATTAGTGCTTTCATTGAGATATGCTCTACTTCTCTTCCTGGCTAAATAAGGAAGTCTCCAATGATCTTCCAACCATGTCTTCAAGGGCAGCCCAACTCTTGTCATCAAAGCACCCACCTAGGGGCAGACAGCAATAGCTGGTAGAGTTGCCTAATTTATTTGACAGACTAGGCATAATGGCATAACTAGCCACCTCAGTCACTTAGACTTAGTTGCAATCTCAGAGAATCTTTCTATAAATAGTCTAGGAGGTTTGGATAGGTTCCTCCAATTGGATGAAATGACAAGAGTTTCAAACTCTGATCACTACTGTTCAATGAATGATGTAGTTGCTTAAGACCTAGGCCTGAGCTATGTAGAGCCTGTGGCCCAACAATTGCAAAATCAAACCATGCATAGCCTTTAGACTCATAACGCCCAGCAGCAGTGGGTGCCAAAACAAGCTCCATCACTTGCCTAAGGTGTTGCATTGAATTGTGCCATAATTCATAGGTGTACTTTAGCCTCTATGCAGGACACCATCAACAAAGCCCTCATAACCCCTTGCTACCAATTTCACTCTGGTACCAAGCATTGAGGGATTATGATGGATGAGATCCAATTGATGATCCAGCTGATGAAGTCACCTATCAAATACACACCAACTAGGTGCCAGATGCTAGAGCATTAGAATTCATGAGGGAAGCTATTCTACATCTAATCTGGGGAAGGTCATGGGCACTAAGTCAATCTTACCAGCTAAGGTATGATACTCCCTTAATCCTTAAAACAGCATACTCATCCATGCAGTTGAAGTTCTACCAGCCTCCTTATGAGGTGTATGATGGCTCAAAGGACTCAGTAGATCATGCTAATATCTTTAAGAACAACATGATTTTGCAAGGGGCTAGGGACTCAACCATATGCAAAGCATTCGCAATGATATTACAAGGTCCAACCAGAGCATGGTACTCTAGACTCCCAAGGTACATAATAATTTATTTTGATAACTTGGCAGATAGGTTTATTGAATAATTTATCTCGCTGGTCCCTTAGTAGGCATCTTCTGAGATGATGAGATAGGGGACACCCAAGGAGCACTTGCTTGCTCCTTTAGAAACTTGTTCATAAATAAGGTTTGGGTCAACCCTACACAAAACCAAATTCACAGTCAGTTTAAGGAAAAAGCAATTAGAGAATTAAGAGCACAGAAGCCTAAAGTGCATACCAATTTTTTGAACCATGGACAAGCCGTGCTCCAACAAACAAGCCTCATCAGACCATGTGGGGGCAAATCTAACATCCTTAACCTTATCTACACAAGAGATTAAGAGTTGATGAACCTCAAGATGGATCTCTAGGTTGGCTTAGTGGGAGGAAGAATAGCCCCACCCATAGGAAAGACCTAGATTGAGCTTGGTGAAAATCCTAAGGGATGGTCTTTCTAGGAGTAGATAGCATTAGGGTTCAAGACAAACAACTTACACCACTTCTTGGGAGAAAAATACCACCTACCCCCGGTGTTTGAATCTCAACAACCTTTGAAGGAATCCCTAAATATTTCTACAATAATGGAAAAATCTTTAGGTTGGGCTAATGTTTAGATGGTGATGATAAATTTCATGGCATTAGGTGCAATTTGGTCAAGGGCTAAGTCCTAGTTTCCTAGGACATCTCGAGTGAAGCTATCCACAGGATACTTGAAACTACCCTTGAACATCTCCCATAAGGTATTGAACTCGAACCCAAACTAGTCTTTCAATTTTTTGCTCTCCTCCTTAGATGCCCATAGGCCTAACTCAATCTTGTTCCAAAAGCCAAACATGCTAACTAAGTATTCGAGGTATTTCTTCCAGAGACTAGATTTGAAAACCCAAACTCTCACCTCAGGGACACTGCCCCGCTCTCCTAAGCCAAACAAGATGCCCTAATCCAAATATGAAAAGCCACAATGGCTAAAGAGTAACACACTATGGGGCAATTCCTAGACAGGACATGAAGCTACCAACATGGGAATAACTACCAGCTAGGACCCAATCCCCATGGGAGAAGATGGGATAATAGGAGGAGCATATCCCTTGGAGTATGCAGCAGTAATGGAAGGCATAGAGCTCAACCCATCAATGGTAGGTGCCTTGATGGTGGACCCTAATAGCTTCAAGATAATCAAAATCATGATCACCTTGGAAGATGGAGTTGCAACCATAGGGACCGATGGAAAGGTGGGTCCTTTACTAAATGATGACTCCTTTCAATAGGAGGAAGGATTATAAGAAGATGATATTTTGAAAAGATTTAGCAAATGAAGAAGGAAAGGAAGCAAGAGGGGAAAAGGTTGTAGGATGTGAAGATTGTCGAAAATAGATGAAAAGGGATGAAGGATCCCTTAGGTAGCCTTCCCCAAATAATTGAATCATTGACATGTGAAATGAGAAAGCCAAAAGGTGAGAGTCAAAGGTCGTTGCACCAATCATGAGGGACACATGTCCACATTAAGGATTGTCTCAATATCTGAAGGGATGTTTTCGGACCATCATCTTGGAATTGGGTGAACCCTAAAAATAGGGTGATGACTCATCTCTTGGAGGTTCATATATGTTAGCAACTTGCACCTGGCACAAATCAATGGCTCACCTCACGAGGAGTCATGATGACTAGCACCCCTTAGACCTGTGAAAGTGATAGACTCGAATTACAAAAATTCAAAATGATATGCTTGAAGACTCAATTTAGATCAATGCACCAAAGTAAAAGGTAGGAGAGTAACTCCACTCATCGAGCTTTTCAAACTTGATGACTAGAGTTGGGGGCACTGATGATACACCAAGCTAATATCAGCCAAACCAAAAATGAATGGGGACCCGACATGGGGAATGATCCATATGTCGAGGTAACCGAGGTATGGAACGTGAAGTCGACATTTGAGGTAATACCACCATGGTGAAATTGGCTAAGTAGCACAAGTGATGAATGCCATACAAACAAATATCTCGAGGCCTATAGAAAAATATAATGGGCTCATCCCATATTTGGATGTGGCGAGGTATTCAAGGAAATTAGGGAATAAGGATCCCGAAAAGATCCTTAACATAGAATCTAGGGGTGATATCAACCAAATAAAGAGAGTCTAGTATAATCAGAACTAAAATCACATGACTCCCAAATCTACTAAAAGACCTCCTTAACTTATAAAACAGAGGACAACCCACGAAGGTAAGGGACCTCAACTTCTCTCTCTCTCTTACCATACTCTTCCAAAGAGAATTGATGGGTCCTTTTCTGACTTGAGCATCAAAGAGGTCGTTGTTGGCTGGTGGTATTCTTTATAGTTCATATTTCCTCTTATAGATTGGTGGAAGAGTGGCTTAAAGAATCTGATTTTGAGGAGCCTCCCATGCCAAAAATGGTGTCTAAACCAGGATCCATCAAAAATTAATGTCAGAGTTTGGTGCTCTTATTATGGGTTTAACTGCCTAGAGTTTTCAATCCTTTTTTATGGCAAAATTTGATATTTCTCCATCTCTCCAAGAAGGACAATCTACTATAAGACTTCCTCTTTTTAATGGTACTCATTTAAATTATTTGAGGTCTCATATTAGAATTTTTATCGAGGCTATTGACTATGATTTTTGGCATATTGTGGGAGAGATACATTCCACCCACCAAAATAATTGATCGTGTGAGAATCTCAAGGCCTGGAGAGGAATGGAATGATTTGGACAAGAAAAATAATTTTTTGAATGTAAAGGCCATGAACATTTTATATTGTACTTTTAATCCAAATTAGTTTAACCGTATAAATATCTATGACGCAACTCATGATATTTGACATTACCTTGTATATAAGGGAGTAAGGCAAGTAAGGGAGTCCAAAGTCAGCATATTACTTAGTTAATATGAGTTTTTTTATATGAAACTAAATAAGTCAATTACTACAATGTTTCTAAGTTTTATTGACATTATAAACACTTTAAAATCTCTTGGTAAAGCATAGAATAATAATGAGATGGTAAGAAAAAAATTTGAGATGTCTTTCTAGGTCTTGGGATCCCAAGGTGATCATGATACAAGAAGTAAAGGATCTCAACAAGCTATAATTCGAAGAGCTTTTGGAGTCACTCATTACATATGAGATGACCTTGAAAGACTGGAGCCAAGAGAAAGAGAAAGACAAAAAGAAGAAAGCCATAGAACTCAAGGCTAAGGAGTCTAATGAGGCAAATGAAGAATATGACAATGAAGAGATTGCTCTCCTTACAAGAAAATTCAAGAAGTTCTTGAAAAAGAATTACATGCCAAGGAGACCAATGAGGAATGATAAGGCTATTACCATGGATGAAAATGATGATATGCCCACTTGCTTCAAATGCAAAAAACCTAGGCATATGAAGGTGAATTGTCCTCTCAACCCTCAATCAAAGAAGTTCACAAAGGAGAACAAGAAAGCTATGGTAGCCACATGAGATGAGTCAGAGGCCAATAGTAGAGAGGCCTCATCTGATGAAGAAGTGCAAATTTATGACTTATAGCCTATGAGGATGAGGTATGTGATATATCTTTCAAAGAATTTAAAGAAGTGTTTGTGGACTTATATAGGCATGAGAAATTGCTTCATAAGTATTCTTCTTTGAAAAACAAATTACTTTTTCTGGAAAATGAGTTCGATGTTTTAAAATTATCTACTAGTTCTTATGATTATAAGAAGGACTTGGAATGCTTTGAAAAGGACAATTATGCTTTAAAATCATCTAGAATCTCTTATAATTGCAAGACAAGTATTGACAAACTTCAAAAAGAAAATTTGGATTTGAAAAGGACCATTGAAAATCTCTTCATTGGCAATATTACATTGAATATAATTTTGAAAAGCCAAAGTAACATTTTAAGTAAATTTGGATTTGGTTTTATTTCATCTTCTAGATCTAAAGGCACTAAGTCTACTTTTGTGAAAGCTTCAAATCCCATAACTTTAAAATTGAGATGTAGTTATTATTGTTAAAATGGGCATATCTCCACAAGTTGCCCAATTAAGAGAAATTCTTCTCTAAAATAAATTTAGGTACCAAATAGCATGATTCCTAAACATGGGGAATTCAAACAAGTTTGGGTTTCAAAATCCTCTCTAACTTAGAAGAATCTAGTTAGCTAGGGATGACACTTGTCTTTAAATAAATATCTTTTAGTCATTCTCTAGCTAAGTTAGTGTAAGTAGGGTATCCATGTTTTCAATTGCTTTTATACTTTTTTCTTTGATCTCACTTGCAATTACTCATGTTGTTCATGCTTGATCATACATTACTAATTTCTTGTGGAAATATAGCAATATTGTACTTTGTAGAAGATGAAGAGGAGATTTATATGGATGGAATTCCAACATGCTTCAAAGGTTACATAACTACTTGTGGTAATCTCAAACTCTTCTACTTTTATTATCTTTCTATCATTGCAATGCTTCTCTTACATATAAAATTTAAAATCTTTTTAGAGCATATGGATTATTTTTTGGGATAGCCAATAGTTCTTGGAACTATTTTAGTTGAGGCTATATATATCATAGGTAGGGGGAATGCTCATTTAATATTTTGATGATGTTATGACATTTTATGGGTGCTTTATAGCTCATTTAGATAAGGATGTCATTACCATGAACTCATTATGTTTATAGATATTCAAAATTAGTGCTTTCATTTCCTATATGGACTTATTGTTGTCAGATTTGATATTTCTTGTTATTGTCCATGTTGGATATACCCTTTTTGTTGATGCCAAAAGGGAGAGATTACTAACATGGCTAAATTACTCTAAATAAGGGGGAAATTATTAAAAGTAAGGGGGAGCATGCTACTTATTTGCTAATATGATATTTTCATACTTATTGCTCTAGTTGATATATGTGTTAAAATATAAATTTTTTTTATCAACTAGATTATTCATTTTATCTTTGTAAAAGTTTGTCATCATAAAAAAAGGGGATATTATTGTCCTTTATAGTTTTGATGATGAACAAACTTTGTATTTGAACATATCTTGAGCATGTAGAGCTAGGTGCCAAGTTAAGTTCAAAATGAAGATCAAGCCCGCTTGGAAACCTCAAGTATAGATGGACTTGAAGATAATCTTGAAGATAAGACATGATAATGGATTATCGGACAGAACTTGAAGAATTAGAGATGACTTGAAGAAACCTCAAGAGATCAAGTCGGCTCATTAGGTATAGAATTTTTATTTATTTTAGTCGAGTTAAAGATTTATTTTTGAGATTAATTATTTAAAGCACCCATCACATTAGATTATATAGGAAGCTCTTAATAGAGTTTTTTTTGACAGAATTGGATGTCTTCTTGGCTTAATAGATGATTCATTGTGTTAGACAAAAGATTTAAATTTTTTATCCTGAGCAAATTCAGATGACTAACAAAATTAGTTTTTTTAGTTTTGGTAGACCAAAATCAGTCGACCAGTTTGGATTTTTTTGACTACTAAAGCGAAACTAGCTGCGGGATTTCACCCCCAACAACTAGTTTTGACCCATAAACTACAAATAGGCTAGGGTGGGCTTCTCTTAATAATTTTTTTACATCTTATAATTTATTTTAGAGAAGAGATCAAAACTCGCTAAGTCATCTAGCCCTTGATTGCTTTAGGCCTTAAATTTTATATCAAATCTTCTAGCCCTTGATTGCTTTCAGCGTTAAATTTTATATCAAATCTTCTAGCTCTTGTACTTATCTTGAGAGATTTTTATAGAGAGGCAAAAATATATCTCATTTTTATATTTTTGATTTATAAACACTCCTACAATGTTAGAAGTGTATGAGGAACAAATCTCTAGTGTAGGAGTCAGCTATTGCTCAATTGGAGCAAGAGTTGTATAAGCATGACTTCACCCAAAGAAAGTGACACTCACGAGTTATGAGTTGATGTAAAGACTTGATTTCGTCTCAAGAAGTGATGACTCTAGTGGAGAGTTCAAATTCTTAAGATTGAGGTAAGGCCCATGGAGAATACACAATTGGTCAGCAAACCATGTAAAAATTATGATGCATTCTTTTCTTTCTCAATTTACATTATAGCACTTATGATTTGCTTGATAATTATATGATTTTCTTTCGATAGATTGAATTGGGTATTGAATTTGCACAGAATGTTGATTTGTATTATTAAACCTAATTCACCCCCTCTAAGATTGCCATTTTGGGCCTTCACATTTGACCTTGTTTTGGTTCAGGTTTGACCTGGTTCAGGTTTAGATTTGACATAGTTCTATTCTAGTTTGACCTGGTTCTAGTTTGGATTTAACTTGGTTCTAATTCAAGTTCAAACTAGTTCAGGTTCAGGTTTAACCTACTTCTGGTTCAAATTCGGCCTAATTTGATTTAGGTTGACCTAATTTAGACCTAATTAGGGTTATCGATTGTATCTAATTTGATTTTGAGTTTATCTAACTTGGATTTGGGTTTATCCTAATTTGAGTTTTAGTATATTTATTTGATTAATTTAGATCTATTTGGTGGTCTGTTCGAATCAAGTTTAGTTTAATTTAGTTAGTTTACTTAGTTAGCTTTATTTTAATCTGATTAAGTTAAATATTTTAATTTATTTATTTTAAATGATTTGATTTAATTAATTAGAGAGTCCTCAAATTTTCCATTGATTAGAATGACTTTTGGGCGAGCGCATAGGTTGATCCTGAGTTAATTTGACTTTTAAGTTAGCTCTCAAGCTAATCTTGAGTTGACTTGACTTTAAGGCGAGCTCGCAAGTTGGTATTGTGTCAATTTGACTCTCATTCGAACCCGCAAACTGGCCTTAGGTCTGGAAGACTTTGGGCTAGCTTGTGAGGTAGTCTTAGGTCTGAATGACTTTCAGGCGAGCTCGTAGGCTTACCCTAGGTCTAAATAACTTTTAAATGAGCTCACAGGCTATCTTAGGTTTGAAATGACTTTTGGACAAGCCCACAGGCTGGTCCTAAATTTGAATAACTTTTGAGTGAGATCGTAGACTGGCCCTAGGTTTGAATCGCTTTTGTACAAACCTGTGGGTTGGCTTGAGGTATAAAATGACTTTAGGGCGAGCCTACGGGCTGGCCCTAGATTTGAATAACTTTCATGCTAGCCTATGAGTTAGCCCTAAGTCCAAATGAATTGTGAGTAAGCTCGCAGATTAGCCTTAGGTCTGAATAACATTTGAGCAAGCCCATAGGTGGGCCTAGGTCCAAATAACGTTTAGGCTAGCCCATAGGCTAAACTTATATTTGAATAACTTTCAGATGGGTTTATGGACTAGATCTAAGTCTGAACCCAGATGCATGTAGATTAAGGCGTATTTTGTGCAACATTTTTTTTCTTTTCTTAATCTCTTGTTTTCACTGTAATATTTTTTTGCTTTTACAACTGTCTTTATATATATTTATATTTGTTTATTATCCCCCTTCTTCTTCTCGACCAGCCTTTCTTTCCTTCTCTCCCTTCTCTCCTTCATTGCATCAAAGGTTGGCCCTACCTCCTCTTCTTCTTCCTCTTCTAATTCATAGCTAGACCTAACTAGGACTGGCCAAATTGTAAATGGTGGCTGATGAGTGAGAACATAGGTGGGGTCCAATAGATACGATGTGGAGCATGCATGTGGGTGTGAGCACAGGAGCAATGGTTGTGTGAGAGGGTGACCATTCATGGTGATGACTATCTGAATGGTGCAAGGGCAAGGTTGGAGCCGCACTGCATGAAGGGAAGAGATTGTTCCATAGTGGAGGTGACCTACAAGAGCAAGGTTGGAGTGACATCGTGAGGGAGGGTGGTCAGTTTGCAGTGGAGGTGGCCTGAGCAGCACAGGGGTGAGGTCAGACGGGTGCTACATGGTGGGTGGCGGCGGCTAGGTCCAATGGGTCCGACGAGGTCAAGGAGTGGGGGGCTCGGTCGATGTGAGTCCACTAAGGCACAAGCTCGATGAGATTAGGGGTGGTTGGGTCTGGCAACCTATGGTGGCACAAGGCCATAGGTGACCGCAGGTAGTAGGACATGGTTCAGTTGCCCAAACCTTGAGCCTTAGGTAACCAGCTTTAGGGAGTTCAAAGGGGCAATATCGTCATATGGGAAGCAATAAGTAGTTTGGCGATGGTGTGTTGTGGTGGCCCTCAAGGAGATGGGAAGAAGAATAGAGAGGAGAATAGGAGAAAAATAGAATCAAGATAAGATTCAAAAAGAAAAATAAACTTACTATTTTATTTTCTTTGTTTTGCAACTCCTCTTCGATTGCTTTCCTGCTCATCTCAAGTTTCTCTAGTTTTTCTTAGGTTTTGATGTCCTCTCTCCCTCCTTTTATAGATTTGGAAGGTTTTTATAGGTTTCAAGAAGATAATTGGATCGCACTTGGATTCGTTTAAATTTTGAATTGAAGATTTTATCGGTTCCCTTTTTTGTTTTGTTTGTTGTGGATGGATGAACCTTTGTTTGGATTTGATGAGAAATTGTTGTAGATAAAAGGCTTTGAAAATTGTATTCACTTGTAATATCAAAATTACAAGGGCATTATTTGTAATTTTTTTGAAGAGTTCGACTAATTTGTAAGAATATAAATCCTAGGGAACTTTTTATAAAATTAACTAAAAGGACTCATTTGTAAAATTTTAGAACATTTAAGATCCTTTTTGTAAAATTTTATTTACAAAAATAATGAAAATTTACACTAATTCATAATTCGAGGGGTTTATTTGTAAAATATAAAAATTCCAAAGGTTTATTTACAAATCTTGTATTTTATAAAGATTAATCCATAATTTTTAATTTTTGAGTGGTTTATTCAGAAATTTTATATTTTTCAAGGATCAATTTATAGTTTTAAGACTTTTATGGATCTTTTCACAAAAATTTTTATCCCAGATACCTATTTGTAAGAAAATTTTGGTCAAGTATTTGATACAGGGATCTATTTATAAAAATTTTATTCTTTTTGTTTTGGTCTAGATCTCTAATGAATTTTGGGTTCAAGTTTGGTTCAAATATTTATCTCACTCAGTCAATTTTAGTTGAATTCAATTTGAGCTCAAAATTTTCAACAATTCAAATTCAAAATGAGCTCAATATTTAATTAAATTTAATTGTGATTTAGGTCTAATTGAGACTCACATCAACATAATCTAGTGGCATTTGATCTCAGATTTTAGTCAAATTACTATCAAATATAATTTTGACAAAAACCACCCAAACACCCATCTCATGGGTGAACCTATATCCCTAGAAAAGGAGATAAAATCTCCAAAGGTCTAGTCTATGTCTCTCTTGATGTCCATGCATATAACATGGTTGCCATTGAACCTCTATTTGATAACGAGGATGATCAAATACCCTCAATTTTATCTAATGAATAAACCACTTGCACCAAGTTGGCTATAATGCACTAGAAATCACAAGAAGATGAAACTCTAGAGGAACCTTAAGATAGGGAAACCTAAAGATAGGGAGCATGGTGTAGCTAAAGTTCCAACTAAGACAAATTTAAGATTAGAAGGAGAATCATTGTTAACCCCTATACATGATGACTCTTCACTTTATGAAGAAGAAATTCTCAAACTGAGTTAATGTTGCTAGAACTTAACCAAGGATCAAAAGAAAATCTCAAACTAACTTTTATCAATGCACAACTTTCAAAAGATTGTCAAGCCAATCTCAAAATAGTGCTTGAAGAATATATATATATCTATATATATATATATATATATATATTACTTTGTATAGAATTACAAAGAAATGCCTATGTTAGACCCTAAAGTTGTAATGCATAAATTGGAAGTCAATCCTAAGGTTGTTGTAGTAAAAGATTACTCCTAGAAAAATGAAACTTGAATAATAGGAAAAAATCATTAAAGAAAAAGAAGCTGATTAAAGTAGAGAAGAGAATGACTAAGATTGATTAGTAAGTATAGTACTAGTCAGGAAAAATAATTGCCAAATTCCTACAGGGATTTACATAAATCATGTCCAAAGGATAATTTTTCATTGCCAATTATGGAGATCATGATCAATAATACAGTTGACTTTGAAATGTTCTCATTTGTGGATGAATTCTCAAGATATAACCCTAATGATGAGAAACATACAACATTTTGAATTCCAATTGGAATTTACAGCTAGTGGAGTGTTATATGGATATCTTAGTAGTCAAAACCAAGGCCAAAGAGCAGCACAGCCAAGAGCTAAATGTGGTTTTCGATCCCCTTTGAAAGTACAACATAAAGATAAATCCCATGAAATGCACCTTTGGGGTGTTATTAGGAAAATTACTCAAAGCAATCTTAGACATGTTGTAGTCAAGTCTTAGAATACGTAGGGCTTATGCAAGAAATCAGGCAGTGTGGAGCTATGCCATTGTTGCAATGAGGTGACTAAGTAGTTAGGGGTTGTGAAGGAAGAAGATGCATGAGCATGCAATAGTGTGCAAGAGTTAGGGTGTACTGAACCCTGCTCCAAAAGACCCCTTACATAGGTTTTGCTTGAGGCATTTATATTTGAGGATGATAATGCTTCACAGAGAAGTTACTATGGTTTGTAATTATGTCCAAGCAACTTAGTGGCAGGGATAAGCCACTGGATGGTGGTAGTGGCTTTCTATGGTCACAGTCACTATTTATTGTTGGTTGTGTTGGTGCTCTGGAGGCTTCACATGTTCTCTTAAGGCCTCATGATTAAGTTTGCAACATTAAGTTTAGCTAATTGGTGTGATCTTGCTATTAATGAGGCTATGATATTGTCGCTTAATAGTGTGAGACATCTTAGGGAAGCTATTGAGGCTTGTTGAGCTAGAGTTGTGTCAAGACTTGTGGGGCCTGCCAAGCTGGTGACATAGAGCTGGTTGGGAGGCCATGCTATTGAAGTGTTGACATTAAAATGTGGCAAGTTGTTAACCTAGGTAGTATACCATTCTAGATCGGATGAAGACTTAACTTGGGCTGAGCTTAACTTGACTTGCATTGGTGGTTGAGTTACTGGAACACCCCTTATCATTGACCCCCTCAACTTTCCTTTGTTTGAGGCAATAGTCAGAATGCCATGTTGAGATGTGGGGGAGTCAAATCATGTTTATGCTGGGGAAGTGCTTTGCTGAGTTGGTGCAGGGGATGCACCAGCTTGTTGATATGGCAAGGGCTTCAAAGTCTAGTTTCTTTGATGTTAATTCATCAACAAAAGCATGTGATCATTTGCTGCAGGTGAGTTGGCCATCAACCACATTTATGGCACTAATGGGGGCTCGTAGTGTCATTTGACATTCCACCAAATGGGTATGGCACAGATTGTTGTTTCCCACACCAAACGATATGCTCTTTTGGAGAACCACAGTTTTTTGATAACTATGACTTGTTGCTTGAACTTTATGATGGTCAAGGAGCACCATGTGTTGTGTTGAGAGTGGGCGATTGCCACTTAGGGTACTATTTCTAATGGTAACTCCTTGTGACTTGGGATGGCTCTTTGAATTTTGGTGACTTGAATAGTTAAAAATTGAAGTATGTGTTTGTTCTTCACTTTCATCTGTAACTACTCTATGTTTTGTAGTTGTTGCAATTGAAGAGATGACCTGGATTGCTTTTGAAGATGACAATGAGCCAGAAGAGGGTGATGATGGCTTCGCAAGCACAACATGCACTACCTTGAAAATTCAACTTGGAATAGTAGAAACATATTGGGAGATTGTTTTGGAGGCACTCAATGGCATGCTTCTAATATATTGGACCTCCTACCCCCTTGGAGAAACTTCTTATTGTGTGGGCACTTGGGGCTCTTATCAGTGTCCTTCCAGAGAGCCAACTATTGAGAAGAGGCCTTGTGCGCTTGTCATCATTTAGGAAAAGGAGCTCTGACATGGAGTCAATGACGGAAGCCTTCCTTCTTTGGCCTTAGGTGGTGACTACCACTTCATTGGCTTTGATTACCCTAAAGTGGGTGTACAATATGAGTTGCATTATTTTGAAAACTTGTGTACTTTTGTACTTTCTAATGTACTGTAATGTACTATAATTATTAAAATAAGAAAGGTTGAAACTATTCTTTCATCGATTCTCTTGCTTTATGCTTATTGCATATATGTTTGTTAAATACTATTTGTCAATGTCGCTTCTTAGAAAGGATTGCGTCTGGAGTCCAATCTTACTCTTTCTTGGCTGCTTGGGAAAACTGATATATCAGAGTCCAATTTGACTCAATTTTTGAGTTGTCACCACAACAAAGCAATCCAATTGGCATGTTTGACAAAGATATCGTTTTGCAAAAATTTCTTGGGCAATGTGAAGATGATAAAGCATGACGACACTTGCTAACTCTATTGGTTGCTGATGAGCAATCTGCCTAGCACATCTGTCGAATGCTGTAATCTCCAAGATGATGCAATGTTGATGATGCCTAAAGAGACTTACAAATTATATTAGCCTTTATTACGCAATCTGATTGGCACAGTTGCTGGATGTTATAATTTCCTAGGTGATGCAATGTTGATGAGCATGAAGAGACTCACAATTGTTCTGGCCACTGACGGTAATTAGACCCGTGGATTTGCCAGATGTTGTATACTAATATGACATTGCTTGATCTGGCAAACTTGACTAGAGCCGCCACTGGCTTGTAGGGCAATGAATTAGGCTTTGTGCCCTTAAGAGATGCACATATGGAAAACAATCAAAGATAAATGTTGCAACTGAATGAAAAGTACCTGCGTACCTATGGGATGTTGACCTCTAGTTCTGTAGGAGGAGCTGTGAACATGACATGGTATACAAGCAAAAGCCTTTGTCATAATAAAAATGGAAATCAGACATCAAGCCAGGGTGTTGAGCCGGTGTTTGGACCATCTAATAGGTCAAGGTCTTGAACATGAATATACATGTGGGGCAATAATATAGAAAAAAACTACAATTTAATGTAAAATAGTTGCATACCTTGGGTTACTAGTTTGTGCATCTTCATTGTTGAGCCCAAGGTGAAGACCATGCTGAGCTAGCTTTGGCAGTCGTGCTGAGATGCCTGAGCAAAAAGTCTAAATTGCAATAAATCTTGCCGTGAAGAGCTAGCCAAGCTAATAGAATTCCAAAATAGATTAGGTCCATATGCTTGTAGTGCCCATGGTGAAGACTTGGCCAAGAAAATGATAGAAATCCAAAATATCCATATGGAAGGCCAATATGCTTGTAGAGTGCCCAAGGTGAAGACCTGGTTAAGCAAATAATAGAAATCAAGAGATCTAGAAAGAAGGCTAATTTGCATATAGAATGCTTGTGGTGAAGACCTGGGTGGGTGAGTCATAGAAATCTAGAAGATTTAATAGTTGGGGCCTAAAAAAATTAGGACTTTGGTTCCTAGAACCTACTTGGACTTTTGAAGACTGTTCCAAGCTCGTGAAATTACATTGTCAAGCTGGCAAAATGCTTTGTGAACGAAGGTTTATAGGAAAACCATGTCAAGCTTGTAGAATCATCCTGCTAAGCTAACAAAATTGCTTGGGAATACTAAGGCTTATAAGAAAACCATGC
Source organism: Trichopus zeylanicus subsp. travancoricus (assembly GCA_005019695.1). Classification (NCBI taxonomy): domain Eukaryota; kingdom Viridiplantae; phylum Streptophyta; class Magnoliopsida; order Dioscoreales; family Dioscoreaceae; genus Trichopus; species Trichopus zeylanicus. The sequence goes on from RXID01022272.1 coordinate 2,196,713, forward strand.
GAAGCTCATGGAATCACCTAGCTAAGCTGGCAAAATTGCCTAGGCAGACCAAGGATTTGAGTGCCTAAGTTGCATTGGGGCTTTGATGTAGAGCTTAATCATACTTGTGGAAATCACTAAGCTGAGTAGATTGAGTTGCCTATACGGGTCAGGGCTTTTAGTGCCTAAATTATGCTAGGGTTTAAGTACAAAATACAATCGAACTCGAGGAAATCACCAAGTCAAGCTGACTGAGCCGCTTGGCAAGGCTAGGGATTTGAGTGCTTAGGGCTTAGAATGCTTAGGGTTTGAAGTGCTTGAGCAAGTCAAAACTAGATGCCTGAATGAATCAGGACTGCAGGTGTCTTAGCAAATTAGGCTTTAGATGACTGAATGAGTTGAATGAAAGCACAAAATCCACCTAAGAGAGGTTGGGGCGGGGGCGGGGGCGGGGGCGGGGGGTTGAATTAGGTTTCTGAAGACCATGACATCATTTTCAAACAATCAAAATCAATTCAATTTATCAAACACAATTTCAAATAAATTTCAATCAAACTCAATTGCAAGTAAGTAAAAGGAGTTGAGAAAATGTGTACCACAACATAATATAGTCCAGAGAACAACTGCTTCTACTTCACAGCTTTTGTCTCACTTTTGAGGACTTTAATACTTCATATCATTTTATTAGTGAAGTCAACCCCTTGTAAGTCTTTTTGCACCAACCACCAAGATGAGCTCCCAATTGGAGCTTGAGTCCCTCAACCACTCCAAATAATCTTAGAGCATTTACACTTGATCACAACCATGGAGGACTTGTTGAAGACTCTATATGCCTTTGAGGTAGTAGAATTGCCAAAGAAAAATGCCTTTAAATATTTTTGAATCAAATTTGGAAAAATGATATTTTGTATTCAAAATACAAAATTTGCAACCAAAAATATGAAAGTATACAATATTAGGGTTCTTATTATTTCACAATTCAAATAGAGTCTTGTCAAGAATTAGGCGAATAGAAATTCAATTCATAATATAACATGTCATGTTAATGGCCTCCACTCAAAAATATTTGGATAGAGAGCATCTGTTTAGCATGACCCTTATTATTTCTTGAAGAGACTTATTCTTCTGTTCTACCATTCCATTTTGTTGTGGAGTATATAGAGCCAAGAAGTTACTTAATGCCATTTTTAATGTAATAGTTTTTAAACAAATAATTTTCAAATTCTCCTCCATAATCACTACGAATTTTTAGAATCATGTAATCATTTTCATTTTGAATTTGTTTGTAAAGATCAACAATAGCATTAAAAGAATCATGTTTATGTGCAAGGAATAAAACCTATGTAAATCTAGAGTAGTCATCAACTATTACAAAAGCATAATTCTTACCTCCTAGACTTGTAGTTCTAATTGGTCCAAACAAATTTAGGTGAAGAAGTTGAAGCGGCCTTATTGATGTGACAAATGTTTAGGATTTGTGGAGGTCTTCACTTACTTCCACATTGGGTATGCATCATATACTCAATCCTTGATGAATTTTCCTTGGGGTAGATCTCTCACTAGCTCCTTTTGATAAACTTTAACTATAGCATCCATGTTTGCATGCCCAATTCTCCTGTGCCAAAGCCAACCATTACCATCTTGAATTACAAAATACTTCTTATTTTTCAAGTTATCTTGATCAATGGTGTAAATATTTTCATCTTGATGACCAATAAAGGCTGCTACGTTATCATCATCATGTCTAACTATGCGAACTTTTGATTTGAAGAGCACATGAAAAACTTTATCACATAGTTGAATAATGGAAAGTAAGTTATGCTTAAGACCTTCTACCAAAATAATATGATTAATTATAGATGAACCAATAGAGATATTATGAATACCTATAATTTTACCTCTACTATTATCTCCAAAAGTCACGTATCCTCCATCCTTTGCTTTTAGCTCTATAAACATGGATGGATTCCTTATTAAGTGCCTTAAGTAACCACTATCTAGAAACCATTTATCTCTTTGATCCTTGGAGTAGAAGCTTAACTAAACACAATCAAGAATATTGGGATGAAACTCACTTTTAGTATGGGGCCAAAGGGTTAGAGAGTAAAAGTGAATTACAATAATAAGTTAACAATATATGCAATGAGTGAAAAGCTAGTAAGCATGGCAAATCTTACCTTTGGATTAGCTAGATTGTGGCCATAGGAATAGCAAATATACAACTCATGGGTCACATCTAGCTAGCACATACTCCTTAAGTGGGGAATGTTTTAGGAATCTAAAGCTCTCAGAATCATCTCCTTAGGCACATAAATTTGCTTAAGAGAAATATTTCTCTTAATTAGGCAACTTTAGAGATATGTCTATTTTTGCAATAATAAATACACTTAAAATTTGAAGATGTGAAGTTTGAAGCCTTTACAAAAGTGGACTTGGTTCCTTTAGATTTAGAAGAAGATATAAAACTAAGTTTGGATCTACTTAGAATATTCCTTTGACTTTTCAAAATCATATTTAAAGTAGAATTTCCATGAAAAAAGTTTTTTGATAGTCTTTTCCAAATCTCCATTTTCCTTTTTAAGCTTTTCAACATTCTTTTTATAATTGCATGAAACTTTGGAGGATTTTAAAAGAAGGTTTCCTTTTTGAAGAAGCTCAACCTCCTTTTTACAATCACAAAAGTATATGTAGAGGTTTTCAAAGACTCAAAATCACTTTTGAGTAAATTAAACTTGTTCTTCAAAGAGGCATGCTTTTGAAATAATCTCTCATGTCTAGCATACAAATTTTCAAAAAGTATCTTGTAATTCATCAAATGATAAATCATATGCATTATCCTCAATAGTCATAAGGCACAAGTTGGCAATCTCTTTATGGGTGAGATATCTTCATTTTCTTCCTCAGAATCATCCTAAGTTATCACCATTGCTTTCTTTTTCTTTTTTTTGAATTTCTTTGATTGAGGGTTAATGGGGCAATTCGCTTTCATGTAGCTAAGCTTTTTGCACTTGAAGCATGTAGGTACCTCCTCCTCTTCTTTATCATTGTAGCTCTTTTCATTCCTTGAAGGTCTTCTTGGCATATGTCTCTTCTTTAGGAACTTCTTGAACTTTCTAGTGATGAGAGCCATTTTTGCATCACTATCTTCCTCATCATCACTAGACTTTTTTCTTTGAGAGCAATGCCTTTATTCTTCTTGTCTTCATCATCTTCATGGATCCTATCCTTTATGGTCATTTCATGAGTGATGAGTGATCCCAAGATTTTTTCTGGGGAAACTTGTTGAGGTCCTTTGCCTCTTGAATCATGCTCACTTTGGGATCCCTTGACTTTGGAAGGCACCTTAAGATCTTTCTCACCATTTCATCATTTGTATAAATCTTTCCAAGAGATTTCAAAGTCTTTATAATATCTGTAAAAAAGTAAACATTTCAATTATTGACTCATTCGATTTCATTCTAAAGTGTCCATTTTAGTTGACCAATATGTTCTTTAGACTTTTTGACTTTCTTGTACCCTCATGGGTAACTTTAGGACAATGCCAAATTTCATGAGCCATCTCATATATACTAATCCAGTTAAACTTGTTCGGATCAAGTACACAATAAAGAATATTCATGGCTTTAGCATTCAAGGGATCATTTTTCTTATCTAAGTCATCCTACTCTCCTCCAATAATTAAAATGGGTACCATTAAAGAGAGGAGATCTTGTTGTGGATTGCCCTTCTCGGGGAGAGGGAGAAATATTGAAATTGCCCATTGAAATTGGATTGAGAGCTCTAGGTGGTTAACCAAAAAAATAAGAGTACTAGTCTCTAATACCAATTGAAAGGACAAAATCCAACTAAGAGAGGGGGGGAGCGGGGGGATGGGTGGGTTGGGAATTAAATTTTTGGAGACAATGACACCTTTTTCAAGCAATCAAAATCAATTTAATCTACCAAATGCAATTTCAAATAAATCTCAATCAAACTCAATTGTAAGTAAGTAAAAAGAGTTGAGAAAATGTACATAGTGATGTAATGTGGTTTAGAGACCAATCACTCCTACTTCACAGCCTTCACTTCACTTTTGAGGACTTTAATACTTTACCAGCATGTCACTTCATTGGTGAAACCAACCCCTTACAAGTTTTCTTGCACCAACTGGAAACATAAGCTCCCAACTGGAGCTTGAGTCCCTTAATCATTCCAAATATCCTTGGAGCATTTACACTTGATCACAAAAAATAAATCTATCTCTTTTCCCTTTTTACATGATCGCTCAAAACCAAAACAATGGCTTTAAAGATTTAAAAGTTGAAGCATAAGGATTAGAGCTCTTGGAGGCTAAAAGGCTATTGAGAACTTGCTATCTCAGATAAGAATTACTCAAGAATATGGAAAACTTATTAAAGAACAAGTTCCAAGTTCTTAAATACCAATTGGTGAGAGCAAGCCATTGCGCTGTGCTCTGCCATGTTTGGGTGTCTGAAGCTTCTCAATAGCCAAATTTACTAGCCATTGAGGTTGATGTTAAAGGTTCAGACATCCAGTCACAAGGTTTGGGCATCCAAATAGTACAATTTTGAATGTCCAACCAATGCACTAAACATTTGAACCCTGAGCATGAAATTTCAGAAGTTATAGCTTTCAAGTCCTTGGGCATCCGATCTTGAGGTTTGAACATCTAAAGTTGTTAGTAATTTTCAAAGCTATTTCTACTATGTTTAGGCATTTGAATAGTCTAGTTTGGGCATCCAAAGCTAACAAATAGAATAGCTTTTATTTTACTGTAACTTTAGATTCGATGTTTGACATCTTCTCAAGCTGATCTTGGATTAATTATAAGCTGGTGAAGGCATTTTAAGGTAGGTTGAGTGTTAGCCAAAACTTTAAGCCAAGAATTCAATCAACAAATCTTCGACTCAATAAAATAAAAACAACTAAACCTAGTGAGTTGTCTCTTGAACATTCTCCAAGCTAGCTTGTTTCTCCAAGTTTCATCTGTTGGTCTACAAAGTTTTTTCATTATCAAAATTATAAGGGGCAACATTGAAGACTTCAGATGCTTTAACAAATCAGAACTTCTGGTGCATGAGCTAATTATATCTTTGAGTGCCTACGCAAATCAAGGTTTGGGTATTTGACTGAATTAGGGCTTTGAAATATGTTTAGCACTTTAGCAAATTTGATTCTAGTGAAGATTGTGCTTCATTTTAGCCTCTATTTTAGGCTGAGCTAATGGAAATCCATGTAAAGTAAGATGAATGCCTGAGTAGACTAGGGCTTCAAAATGCCTAGGGATTAAATTTCCTAGGACTTGAAATGCCTAGGGCTTAGAATACTTAGGGCTTAGTGTCAGCTCTATTCTTGATTTGACAAAAATCCTTATTTGTTTAGATTAGTGTTTGGATAAACCAATGCTTTGGAATGCCATGGCTTACATTTCCTTGGGCTTGAAATGCCTAGGACTTACTCTGAGCTCTCTACTTAAGCTTATAATAAGTGAAGACCATGCTTAATTAGCCACTGCTCTAGGTTGAGTTGGCAAAACAAAAAAACAAATAGGCACCTAGAGTCTAGGACTTTAAGAATGCCTAAGGCTTCTATTATAAAAGGCTAGACGAGGGAATAAAAAGGCTAGAGAAGGTAGGGACTCCTTAGACTAAGAGATGTAACCCTTGAGGGTACTTCAGTTTTGCCTTCCTAGGGACTTACAAGGGAGGGAGTAAGGGCAGAGATGCTTCCAAATGCCTTATCTATCAAGAAGAAGAAGAATGAGAGGGATATAAGGAGTTCCCTCCCCTACTCAAAAGTGGCCAAAGGTAACCCTTTAGTTTGCTTCTAAGTTGATCATTTACAAGGCTAACCATCATTTTTGTATTTTTGTATTTCATTCAACTAATAGATGTTCTAAGGAGGTCATTGAGAGACTCTTTGAGTATAAAAAGATGGCTTTTCAAGTTGTCAACTTAGAATTGAGGTAGCTTCTTCCCAAGAAAAGGCAAGAGTTGTGGAGTCTCAAGAGGCTGCTCTGAGATTTGAATTCTCAAAAACTAAAGAATAGGTTGCTCAGGCCATGTTGGAATTCTAACATATCACTAAATTCCAAGTTCTTTTTATGGATTCTTGGAGGGATGGCATGGCAAAATTTTAGTCTCCTATTGTGTATCGTTAAGAGCTTTCCACCCACAAAGCCATAAGGATTCTACAAGGCTACACATATTGCAGATACAACTTGCTAGAGTAGTTAGGTGACCACCATTTTGATGCTTGCATCAACCTCTTCCTTGGTAGGGTTGACAAGGAGGAAATGGAGAACAAGATCACTAGACATATTGTTGAGAAGAACTCTAAGCCTCCTGCTAGCATTTTGCCAAATTTGGGGATGATGCCTCCAAATTAGTGATGGTTGTTAGGGTACAACTTGTATATTTGGACCCCTTAATGTAATTTTGTCATTCAAAACTTAGAACCATATCTTGTAATTTCTCTTGAAATCCCTAATATCAAACTTTCTACATTAATAAAAAAAGCTTATTAGAACTCAGTATAAGTTATATAATAGACTACTCACTTACAGAGGGTCATGTTGTTTTCACACAAGGCTATCCTTTAAGCTAACTCATGGTAATCCGGTGTTGCAACATGGATGATCATTGAGGACTCAATTAGTGAAGTCTCAAGTTGATAAGGATAAACATCACATTGTTATTATACCCCTATGTAGGATGCTACAGTCACCAGCCAATGTATCATGTTGAGTTACTAACAAAACATAAGATTAGGGCTAGAGCCTACACTTCTTGTAGAGTGCTACCAACTCACCTGCATTATAGGCTAGTTTGACTAGTGGATTGTCTTTGACTATGATTTTACTGTACCTACTAGAGGAAATAAAAGAAGGAAAACTCTAGCTCTTTTACCTTTTGAGTGAAATATAGCATTGCTACTGATATGTGCCAAACTAAACCTTATTGAAGCATTGTTGGAGGAATCTCAATGAAAGCATCATTCATTAAAGTATTATCAAGTCTAGGGAGCTATAATGTTGAGCTCTATCTAGATGAATCCTCTCTGTCCTCTAAGTTAGTGGGAGAATATTTGCAAGACAAATGAAGCCACTACCCAATGGGGATTTTCCCAATGGAACTCACTCTGATGCCCAAGTTAGATGGGGTTTTAGGATCAATCCAGGGGTGTGAATGGTACCTAAGATGATGGAGAGATATCTTACTTTGTTTACCTTCTGGGGAGATGATTATCTATCCTATAGGCCACTAGATGGGGGTAGAGGAGGAAGAGATGCACTCTCCCTCTCATGGAGTGAATCTTTATAGCAATTGGCCAAATCATAATTTTGAAGAGTATTTAGGGTAGCAAGGGGATATTTGTATTCGCATGATGCCTCTTGTTGCCATGTATCAATTGGCGGTGCAATGCATGGTTTAGTATTTGTTGGGAGCATAGTGAGGAGAACACTTTCATAGGATAAGGTGGCAAGACCAAATTATGGAACTCAGAAGATATGATCCTCAATGGTGTGCTCCTTATGGAGTCATGATCGATCACCCGGGATAGCTAAGGATCCTGAGAAACAATCTCTAAGCAACAAATTAATTTTAATATTATTTTATGTGCTATCAAGTTATGTGGGTTCATGACTTTTAATAAGCACAAGTGCCTATTGGTAATTAGTTTTGACATTTATTAGGAACCTCCTAAAGTGAGAGACCTAACTAATATAAAATAGAGACAAGAGATAGGAAATATGTTTTATTATATGGATTTTAGATTACATGGCTTAAGCAAAACATGCCCTTACTTTACAATTTAAAGTATTTAAATTTGCAACATAAGAAAAATAATAGAGATTGGGAAGGCTTGGTATTTGTTGCTGCCCTACCCTTGTGCACTTGATTGAGTATGATGTCACTTGATCCTTAAAAGAGGTTGATAACTTTGCTTGATTTCAGGGTGTTATTGATTGCTTTGGCTTGTGTTGATTGACCATATTAAGATTTGAAGCATCACTGATGACTTTCTACTTGTCATCAGTTGACTTTTTTTAATTTTGAGATTGACTGGCTGGAAGAGTACAAGCCCACCTTAGTTTGGTTTTGATCTGAGAGAATGGTTAGAAATTGTGGCCTATGCTAATCATTCTTAACCTAATAATTGGCAACATTTTTGTTGTACTTCCTGGTTTTATTGATGAACAAATCATATTTATGATTACTTGAGTTGTATTTAGCCAAAGGAATTCAAAGCTCTCAAGGCTACATTTGAAAGTTTCAAAGAAAAGGAAGCGTGATGGTGGACCAGCAAGCATGGCTTGAAGAAATCATGGGATGGCATAAAGTGGCTTGAGGGTGTCTACAACAACTTGAATATTTGACTTGAGATTTGAAGGTTTAGAGCATTCTTGGGCTAACAAAGTTGGGGGGGCTTTGATCTATTCTCTCTAATGAGTATGAAGTTGTTAAAACTTGTTTAGAAAAGTCTAACCATGTCTATTTTATCTTATGAGTTGAAACTAGCTGTTGGGGGTAAAATTTTGCAACTAGTCTCACTCCAATGGTCAAAAAACTAGCTGTTAGTTGCACAAAAAAATCTAAACTCGTTGGCCACTTGTGATAATTGGTCAATCTATTCTGGTTTATTAGAATAGGCCCACAGTATAGTTGGTCATTCAATTCCCAATTGGTCATTCTGTTCTAATGACTAAATCGGGCGTTTGGTTCCAAACCGGGCATCCAATTTTGATTCATAAACCATAACCTAAACCTCTAGTTAGGGATCCTATCAAGAGCTTCTTGCAAAACTCTACGCAACAAAGAACTTTAAACAATTAATCCTAAGGCAAATTTTTGACTTTATTAAAAATAAAATAAAAGCTACCTAGTTGATGTCAAGATATTGAGTTACTTTGGCTTTGTCTATGTCATCCATAAATCTTCAAGTTGTTGTAGATACTTTTAAGCACTTCATGCCATCCTATGATCTCTTTAAGCCACGCTTGCCAATCCACTATTATGTTTCCTTTTCTTTGAAGCTTTCAAGTGTATTCTTGAGGGCTTTGAAGTCCTTTAACTAAATACAACTCAAGTGATCATTAAATATGATTTGTTCATTATCAAAACTAGGAAAGGCAATAATCTCCCCATTTTGGATAATACTAAACCAACCCCCCCCCCCCCCCCCCCCCCCCCCCAAAAAAAAAAAAAAAAAAAAAGAAATTTAAGCATAAGGAAACACATAAATACACATGTGAGAGCATGATATGTATGAGAGCATAATATATGTATATCTTAAAGTGTATATGTCACCAGATACAAACATGGATAAATCTCCCCCTTTTGATATCAACAAAGTGGGTTATACAAGGTTGGAAAAGAAATAGATAGAGTCTCCCTCGTAAAATTAAAGAGCCCAACTTGTATAGAAGCCAAACGATCCACATATAATCACATATAACCAAAATTAATAGCACACAAGTACACATATAGAGCAACAATCCATAACTGTATACAAGCTCTCCTTGAATGAATGCATTCTAAGAAAATAGTATCCAAGAGCTAAAAAAACAATTTCATCCAAGAGGAAACCAAAGTTCACAAAGTCCATCCACAATTTCATAAAGTAAACCAAATAGCATTCAAAGATCCAGAATAACAACAACATTTGAAATTTCACAATCAACAAAAACTAATGACCATCCAAACATAGAAAAAATGGTCATAATCCACAAACTAAACCATAATCCAAGACACAAAAGAAATGAAGTCTGAAACTCCATTGAAAGCATAAATACAATAGAGAAAACTACTTACTTGTAATAGGAGTTGTGTGGTCTAATAGAGTAAAGAGCATGTCAAACATCCCATCTAAGGAAGAGTGGAACTTGTCCACAAAAGTCTGGAGATAGGTCACCTACTTGGCCATGCTTTGTGCTAAGTCCTCCAGATGAGCTAGCCTCTCCAAGAAGTTTGACCCAAAGCCTGAAGATGTGGTATGTGAAAGGCCAGCACAATCTTGTCCTACTTTCTGGCCTCACTTAGCTGCATCAATCTCCTCCTCCTTGCCCTATTCAGTATCACCTTCCCCATGAACCCAAGAACCATCGCATAGGGAAAAACCCATCCAAAAGAGGGTAAAGTGAGAGAAGGTATTAGTAGGTATGAAGGAGTAGAATAGAAGGGGTCATATTGAGGGGCAGGAGCACCAAAGTTCTAAATAATCAAGGTAATGATGCTGGGAAAACCAAGGGTAGCATGAGAGTATCTAATATGGTGGGCCATATGATGGATAATGATATAGGGCAAACAAACCTTACATCCAGTCAAAAGACAATAAATGAGATACAATTTAGTAAAGGACACATCATCCCAATGCCCACCTTTTGAAAGAAGGGTGTAGGCTAGGATCTGATGAATCATGTAGGCTCAAGGTGGAAGGAAGTTAGACTAAAACTTTCACAGGCATCACCCCAATTTCCCTTAAAGAAGGTTTCAACAATTGACAATATAAGGAAATTCAGTCAAACGATTTATGGGTAAGAATCAATCTCTCACCTATTATATGTATGCCAAGGATGGAGCTTATGACTACAAGGGTAAGAGTCATGTCCTTATTGCCATGAGAGGTATAAAAAAAATGTTAGAATGCTCATCAAAGGTGGCATTCGCATAAAAAACTTAGACATCATAATCAAAGTATATTTCTTGTCTGGTTATAAGGGATGTCCAACCTTGAGCATCAAATAAATGTTTGAGATTCAAAAATTGAAGATCATCAATCAACAATATATGGAACAACAATGTGGGAACTTGCAAACTTGTTTCGGAAGCGAGTAAATATTTCACGTGAAGCAAATTTAGGAGGGAAAGTGTCATTACCAAGGGAAGAGGAGGATCCTTCACCTTTTTCCTTCTTGGAGACAAGACTCTTGAATCTACAATCCATTAGGGGAGAAGAAATCAAAATTGAGGTGTAGGATGGAGAGAGATCGAGGAAGTAAGGGCAAAAACATGTGAGATGGCCTCAGATCACTCTAATTCACCACTGGATCACTGGGAGGGATGCCGGGAGCCACCTCACATGAGTGAGGCTCACACGAGTGTGGATGGGGAGGATGGATGACTGCTAGTGTTTTAAGTCAAAAATCATGCCTGATTTCCATGTATTAGACAACAGGTTCATAAATCAGCTGACCAATAGAGAAACTTGATATGTGAAGACACTCTAAACTAGTCGACCGTTTATCAATAGGTTGATTAATTGTGAATTTTGGCTAAATGGATATTTATGGAATTGGTCACTGCTTCAGAATTGGTTATCCAATTTAGTGAAAGTAGCATTTCACAGGAAAAATTAGAGGGGAAAAATCTAAAATCATTTTCCAAAAGCATTTAACAAATCAAGTGAGTTTTGAAACACTAATTACATTCCGAATCAAATAGAACCACATCTCATCTGATGGTTTAGTGAAAATATAGATAAGTTAATGATCCATTTTAATAAAAATCAAAGAAATATCCCCTTTTGGAATATAATCCCAAATAAAACAATGACAAATTCAATATATTTTGAATAAGAATGTAGTACCAAATTTTTGGACAAACTAATAGCATTAGTATTGTCATAATAAATTAGTATATTTGAAAAATCATAATCAAAATCTTGAAGTATTTGTCTCATCCAAAGGATGGAGAACAACAACATCCTGTAGCTATATATTCAGTCTCGACGGTAGAAAGAGCCATTGAATTTTGTTTCTTGGAACTCCATGAGATGAGATTTTTCCAGAAACTGGCAACTACCACTGGTTCTTTTTCTATCCACACGACATCTGGTGTAGTCCATATCACAAAATTTGGTTAAATCAAAGCAATTACCTCTTGGATACTATAATCCTAAATCTATTGTGTCCTTAAGATATCTAAGTATGGATTTCATAGAAACTAGATGAGATTTCCTAGGGGATGTTTGAAATCTAGTACATAAGCAAATACTAAATATGATATCGAGTCTACTAGTGGGAAGATATAATAAGTTGTCAATCACACCTCTATATTGCTTTTCATCAACCCTTTCACCATCTTCATCCTTGTCCAACCTGGTTGATGGAATCATTGGAGTTACTATTGCTTTAGCTTCATTCATGTTGAACTTATTGAGTAATTCCTTGATGTACTTAGCTTGGTTGATGAAGATCCTATTTTTAATTTGTTGCACTTGGAGTATAAGAAAGAAGTTAAATTCTCCTATCATGCTCATCTTGAACTCCTCTATCATAGTACTTGCAAACATTCACATAAGTTTTCATTAGTAGCACCAAATATAATATCATCCATATAAATTTGTACTACTAATAAGTCATTATGATTTTTCAATAGAAATAATGTGGTGCCTACATAATCTCTTGTAAAATCATTTGAAATTAAGAAGGAACTTAGCCTCTCATACCAAAACTCTTGGAGCTTGCCTAAGACCATATAGTGCCTTCTTCAATTTTAAAACAAGGTTTGGAAATTCTAAATCATCAAATCTGAGATATTATTCAACACAAGCTTCTTTAGATAAAAAACTATTTAGAAAAGCATTTTTGACATTCAGTTAAAATAGTTTGAAATCTTTATAACATGAAAAGACAATAAAAATACAAGTATATTCCAAATGAGCTACTAGAGTAAAAGTTTCTTCAAAATCAATGCCCTCAACTTGGTTGAAGCCCTTCACCACTAGTCTAGCCATGTTTCTAACCATAACACCCTTTTCATCTAGCTTGTTCCTATAGACCCATTTGGTACCAAGTCATTTAGGCTTGGAACAAGGTCCCAAACTTGATTCCCCTCAAATTGATTTAATTCTCCTTACATAACTTGAATCCAACTTTCATATTTTTGAGCTTCATTAAAATTTTTAGGTTCAACTTGAAAAAGAAGAGCAATAGTGTGAATATTGTGTTTAATAACATGTCTAGTTTTTATCCCTTGATTAATATTACCGATAACTTGACCCTCCATATGACACTTTTGAAATCTCTATGCCTTGGGGAGCTCCTTATCTCCACTTTGCTCTTCTTGTTAGTCCTCTCCATTTTTCATTTTCCTTGTCTTTTGAGTCTTGGCTTGACTCACTGTCTTATTTGTCTTTGAGTTTAATCTTATCTAATTTCTTTGAGATATCTATATTATCAATAAAATTTTCTCCAAAAGAGGGTTAGCTTCATCAAATATGAAATTTATAGATTCTTCAATAACCATAGAGGACTTATTGAGGACTCTATATACCTTGGAGATAGTTGAGTGACTAAGAAAAATGCCTTCAAAAATTTTTGAGTCAAATTTGGACAAATGATCTTTTGTATTTAGAATAAAACTTTGCAACTAAAAATATGAAAATATGTAATATTTGGCTTCTTACCATTCTACAACTCAAATAGAGTTTTTTCAAGAATTGGTTGAATAGAGACTCGATTCAAGATATATCATGCCATATTAATGGTCTTAACCCAAAAATATTTGGGTAAAGAATACTCGTTAAGCATGACCTTAGTCATTTCTTAAATAGACCTATTCTGCCTCTCAACAATACTATTTTATTATACTATGCAAGGAGCTGAAAAATTATGCTTAATGCCACTATCAATGCAATATTTTTAAAATAAATGGTTTTCAAATTCTCCACATTGTCAATATGAATTTTTGAAATCATGTAACCCTTTATATTTTGAATTCATCTATAAAGATCAATAAAAGCATTGAAAGAATCATGCTTATGTGTAAGGAATAAAACCCATGTAAATATAGAGTAATCATTAACTATTACAAAAACATAATTCTTACCCCATAGACTTGTAATTCCAATTGGTTCAAACAAGTCTAGGTGAAGGAGTTGTAGCAACCTTGTTGGTGTGATAAATGTTTTGAATTTGTACGAGGCCTTCACTTGCTTTCCCATTTGGCATGCATCATATACTCAATCCTTGATGAATTTTCTTTTGGGTAAACCTCTCACTAGTGCCTTTTGATAAATTTTAGCTATAGCATCCATGCTTATATGTCCAAGCCTCCTATGCCAAAGCCATCAATTGCTATCTTGAGCTACAAAACACTTATCATTTTTCAAGTAATCTTAATCTATAGTGTATACGTTTCCATCTCGATAACCAATAAAGGTGCAACATCATTATCATATCTAACTATGCAAATTTTTGATTTAAATAGAACATGAAAATCTTTATCACATAATTGACTAATAGAAAGTAATTTATATTTAAGACCTTCCATGAAAAGAATATTTTTAATTAAAGAGGATCCAATAGAAATATTTCTAATACCTATAATTTTACCTCTACCATTATCCCCAAAAGTAACCAAAACATATAATTTTACCTTTACCATTATTGCCGAAAGTAGCATGTCCTCCATCCTTTTCTTTTAGCTTAAAAATATGGATGGATTTCCTATCATGTGCCTTGACCAATAACTATCTAGAAGCCATTTATCTTTTTGATCCTTGGAGTAGAAGCATAGATAAAAATAATCAAGAATGTTGGGATGGAACCCACTCTAGGTATGGGTCCATAAGATTAATGAGTACAATAATTACAATAATAAAGTAAAAAAATAATAAATGATAAGCTAATAAGTAAAGTAAATCCTCCCTTTGGATTAGCTAGAAAATAGCTATTAGAATGTAGCAAATTTAAAGCTTATGAGCCACTTCTAGCTAACTTATACTACTCAAGTGGAGGATATTTTAGAAACCCAAACTAGTTTGGGTTCCTTAGCTTTCGGAACAATCCTCTTAGGTACCCACATTTGTTTAAGAAGATTTCTCTTAATTGGACAACTTGTGAAGACATGCCTATTTTGGCAATAATAATTATATTTTAATTTTGAAAATGTAGTATTTGAAGACTTTACAAAAATGGACTGGGTACCTTTGGATTTTGAAGAGGATATAAAACCAAGTTTGGATCTACTCAAAACATTCCTTTGATTTTTCAAAATTATATTCAAAGTAGTGTTTCTATGGAAAAATTCTCTAGTCTTTTTCAAATTGACTTTTTTCTTTTAAAGCTTCTCAAGACTCTTTTTACAATAACAAGATATTTTAGAGGATTTTAAAACAAGATTTTCTTTTTGAAGAAGTTCAACTACCTTTTTACAATCACAAGAATTTATAGAAGATTTAAATGATTAAAAATCACTCTCAAGCAAATTCACCTTGTTTTTCAAAGAAGTATGCTTGTGAAGAATCTTTCATGTCTAGCATATAACTTTTTAAATGCATCTTGTAATTCATCAAATGTTAAATCACATACCTTGTCCTCAATGGCTATGAGACACAAGTTTACAATTTCTTCATTAGATAAGACATCTTCACTCTCTTTCTCTAAGTAGTCCCATGTAGCCACCATTGCCTTCTTCTTCTTTCCTTTGAATTTCCTTGATCGAGGGTTAAGAGGGCAATTGGTTTTCATGTGTTTGGGCTTCCTACATTTAAAACACTTGGGCACATCCTCATCCTATTCCTTATTGTAGCGCTTTTCATTCCTTATAGGTCTTGTTGGCATGTGCCTCTTCTTTATGAATTTCTTGAATTTTCTAGTGATGAGAGCCATTTCCTCATCACTATTTTCCTCATCATCACTAGACTCCTTGGCCTTGAGAGCTATGCCTTTTTTCTTCTTATTTTCATCATCCTCTTGGCTAATATCCTTCATGGTCGTCTCATGAATGATGAGTGACCAAATGAGTTCCTCCAAGAGTAAATTATTGAGATCCTTTGTCTCTTGAATTGCAGTTAACTTGGGATACCATGAGTTTGGAAGACTCCTTAAAATCTTTCTCATTATTTCATCATTAGTATCAACTTTTCCAAGAGATTTCAAGGTATTGACAATATCCATAAAATAAGTAAACATTTTTGTTATTGACTGATTGGATTTCATTCTAAAGAGTTCACATTAGTTAACCAATATGTTCGCTTTAGATTCTTTTAAGCATTAAGGCAATGCCAAACCTCATGAACTATCTCATATATATTAATTCAGTTAAACTCATTAGGATCAAGAGCACAATAAAAAATGTTCATTGTTTTTGCATTCAAAGAATCATTTTTTTTATCCAACTCGTTCCATTCTCCTCTAGTCTTAGGAACTCTCACATCATCAATTTCTTTGGTGGATGGAGTATATCTTTCTTCCACAATATAAAAAATTCTAATCCTAGACCTCCAATAATTGAAATGGATACCATTAAATAGAGGATGTCTAGTTGTGGGTAGCTCTTCTTGGAGAGATGAACAAATACAAAGATTAGCCATTAAAATGGATCAAAAAAATTTTAAGTGGTTAAAGTAAACATAGAGCACCAAACTTTGATACCAATTATTGGCTCAGATTGGCAATCTTTGAGAGGCAAAGGGAAATAGATCTTGAAATTTAAGGTACAATTTTGAAGAAGATTAAATCTCTAATATAATACACCAAGATAATTACTCATGGAACTCAAGTAAATCACACAAATTTCAATTAATCACAAGTGCAATAATGTAAAGCAAGATAGGTAATAACTGCACCATGATTTATGTGGTTCAAAGACCAATTGTTCCTATTCTATAGCCCTTGCCTCACTCTTGAGGACTTTAATCACTCCATTAGTGATATCGCTTCTTGAAGCAAAGCCAATCCTTTACATCAAACTGTAAACTAGAGTGTTGCTTCATTCAGGTGAAGCCAAGCCCATTGCTTTTGTTGGGTAAAGCCACACTCGTACAAATGATTTTTTCTCACCAAAAAGATCTACTCCATACTAGAGATTTTGTACACTTACTCCTAATAACCTAGGAGTGTTTACAAGTGGAAATGAATAAAGATGGTACAATTAAAGGTCACTACAAATTCTCTCATGATAAGAACCGGGGCATTGAATATCTACTCCAAGTGCAAATCACAAGTGCAATTAAATGTAAAACAAGATAAGGAAAGAATGACACTGTGATTTACATGGTTCGAAGACTAATCACTTCTACTCCATGACCCTTGCCTCGCTCTTGAGGACTTGAATTATTCTATTAGTGATGTTGCTTCTTAAGGTGTACTTGCAATCCACAAGTGTCACTTCCTTTAGGTAAAGCCATGTCCATCACATCCTTAGGGTGAAGCCACATTTGTATAGCCGATCTTGCTCAAACTGAGAAGATCTACTCTATACTATAGCTATTTTACTCTCACACTCCAAACACCTAAGAGTGTTTATACGTGAAAAAGAATAAGGATATTACAATTGAGCTTCACTATAAGATCTCTCAAGATTGGGCACAAGGACAATAAAGATTTGATATGAAATTGTGAGTTTAAAGCATTCTTAGGCTAGTAGGCTTGAAGAACTTTAATCTCTTCTCTAAAATTGACATAAAGTTGTGAAAATTTGTTAAAAGAAGTCCAACCATGCCTATTTATATCTTATGGGTCAAAACTATCCATTGGGAGTGAAATCCCACAAGCCTACTAGTTTTGCTCCAATAGTAATAAAACTAGCCATTAGTCATGTAAAAATTTTGAATCAATCAACTGCTTGTAATAACCAGTTGACCACCTCAGTGAGCCAAAAATAGTATATCCACTCAGTCGGTCATCCAATTACTCAACTAATCATCCAATTTTTGGCAAAATAACTCTGTTAAGATCTCAAAACCAAGTCTTTGACTCGACTAAAATAAATAAAAATCTAAACCTGGTTAACACCGAACTTGATCTCTTAAGCTTTCTTCAATCATTTACAATTCTTCAAGTTCTATCTGTTGATCCATCATCATCTCTCATCTTCTTGTCTATCTTTTAGTCCATCTACACTTGAGGCTTTTGAATGGCCTTGATCTTCATTTAGAACTTGTCTTGCCTATTTCTATGCATGCCCAAGATAAGGTCAAATACAAGGTTTGTTCATTATAAAACTATAAAGGGCAATAATTTTAGCTTGTTGTCGATTTGATTTGAAACATTACCAATGACTTTACGATTGTTGTTAGTTAACTTCCTATGAAAATAGTATTCGGTTGAGTGACTAACCAAGTACAAGTCTGGATTAGTTTGGTTTTAATTTTAGAGAATGGTTAATGACTTTGCTTTAAGCTAATCATTCTTATTTTGATAATCAATACCTTTTTAGCTTATTGTCTATTAGGTTTGAATTTTTATCAATGACTTTATTCTTGTGTCAATTAACTTTCTTTAAACTCGGGTTGAGTGACTAACCGAGTACAAGCCTGCCTTAGTTTGGTTTGACTGGAAAAAAATAGAAAGTGGTATTTTCTTATGTTAAATATTCTTGAATTGACTATCAGTGACCTTTTAGCTTGTTATTGATTGAGTTTGAAGTATTACAGATGACTTTTTGCTTATTGTCAATTGACTTCTTTTAAATATAAAATTTGATTAACTGATGAACTAACTACATAGTTCGGTATGACTAGAAAGAATGGTAAGAAGCCATGGCTTATGCTAACCATTCTCAATTGGATTTGACTTAATTTGAAGCTTGTTTAAGCCTTTAGTTCTTGTTTTGGCTTGATTATGTTTTAATTTGGATTTAATTTGAGCATGACTTATTTCATACTTAGTTTTAGTTCAAGCAAGGTTTATCCAAACTTGACTTGACCCAAACATGGTTTTGATTCACGTCTAGTTCTGGTCAAAGCTTGGCTTTATTTAGACTTGATTTTTAACTTATTTTGGGGATTGTATTCAAACGTTAATTCAATTGGCTTATGATTTGGATTGGACACTTATTAGGTTTGAATTTAATCCTTGTTGGATCCCTAAAGGATCTAAGATTTGATCCTTAGTGAATCCTTAATTGATCTTTGATGGATTTTGGATCCAACCCTTAATGGATCCTTAGTAAATTTGTGTTTCATCCTGAATGGATTCTTAGTGGACCATAGATTTAAACATTAATGGATCCTTAATAGACCCTTGATGAATTTGGGTTTGATCCTTAATGGATCTTTAATGGATCTTGGATTTGATCTGTATTGGATCTTGGAATTTGATCCTCGTTGGATCCTTACAAGACTCTTGTAATTCTTGGATTTGATATTGTTGGCTCTTCAAATTTGATCCTCATTGAATCTTAGAATTAATCCTTATTGTATCTTAGATTTTATCCTTATTGGATCTTTATTGGGTCCTTAATGGATCTTTATTAGATCCTTAATGGATTTTGGTCCAACCCTTATTGAGTCCTTATTGGATTTTGGTCCGAACCTTATTGGATCCTTAATAGATCTTGGTTCAACCCTTGTCGAGTTTTTATTGGATGCTTAATTGGTCTTGGTTCTTATTAGATCCTTAATGGATCTTGATTTCACCCTTATTGTGCTCTTATTAAATCCCTTGGCATGACCCATATTAAATTATTGTTTGACCCTTATTCGGTTTGAGTTTGAAACAAGTTGGTTTGGGTCTAACACTTATTGGGTTTGGGTTTGAACTACATTGATTTAGGTTTGACCCTTATTGGGTTTGAGTCCAAACCAAGTTGGTTTGGGTTTGACCCTTAAAGAATTTGAGTTCAAACCAAGTTGATTCAGGTTCAACCCATCTTGGGCCTAATTAGGATGTGGATTTGAACTAGGTTGGTTTGAGTTTGGACCTAATTTAGTTTTGGTTCAAGTTCTAATTCAGGCTTGACCTAATTCTAGTTTTAGTTCAAGCCTTTCCGCAACTTACTTGAAGCTTGGATTGTTCAAACCTTAATGATTGACTTGGTTTGGTAAATTTATTTGTCGAAGTTTATTTAACTTAGGTTAATTTAATTAACCAAAATTATTAGGAAAGAGCATGAAGGCTGCCTTTAGTATGACATTAGGGGATCTGAAGGCAGCCTTTAAGTCCGATTAGCATCTCAAAGAAGTTGAAGGTGGCCCAGTTAGCTTGAATATGATAATAATAAAAAAACCTCAAAAGTAGCTCATTAAGCTAAGTGTGGCATATTGGGGAACCTGAAGGTGGCCCGGTAAGCCAAGTACGATCTCTCAAAGAACCCAAAGGTGGCCCAATGAGACAAGTATACTACATAACGAGGAATCTAAAGGTAGCCTGGTAAGCCAAGTGAGACATCTTGGGGAACCCAAAGGTGGCCCAGTATGCTAAGTATGTAGCATTATGGAAAATCCAAAGGTGACCCGACAGGCTAAGCATGGCATCCTAAGGAACCCAAAGGTAGCCTTATAAACAATGTATGACATCCCAAGGAACCCAATGGTGGCCCGGTGAGCCAAGTATATGACATCTCAAAGAACCCAAAGGCTATTTGGTAATTCAAGTATGACATCCTGGGAAACTCGAAAGGGCCCGATAAACCAAGTATATGACATTCTGGGGAGTCCAATGGTGGCTCAATAAGTCATGCATGACATCTTGGAAACCTAAATATTGACTGATAAGCCACGTATGACATCCTAGGGAATCCAAACATTGCATGATAAGCCAAATACATCATTTCAAAGAACCCAAATGGTGGCCCAATAAGCTAAGTGTATGGCATCTTAGGGAACCCAAAGGCTGTTTGGTAAGTCAAATACAATATCCCAAAAAACCCAAAGGTATCCCAACAAGCAACATATGACATTCCAAGGGACCCCAAGGTAGCCTAATAAGCTAAATATGATGTTTCAGAGAACCTAATGGTAGCTTAGTAACCCCACAAAACAACATCCCAGGGATTCAAAGGTGGCTCAGTAAGCCAAATATGACATTTTGAGGAACCCAAAGGGCACCCGATAAGCCAAGTACGACATGTTGGGAACCTGAAGGTGGCCTAATAAGCCAAATGTAAGCATCATGTAGTGGCATATAAATTGAGACAATCCTAAATATTTTATTTTTTGTCAACAAAACTTCACTTTTTTCCTTCTTTTCTTTTTATTCTTTTCTTTCTTTTCTTTCTTTCTTTTTTCCTTTTCTTTCACAACAACTTATGTATTCTTTTATATTTTTTCCTCTCCCATAGTTAGCTCCCATTACAAATCATAACCTTTTTATTTTTTTCTTCTTCCTTTCTCCTTCTTTTCCTTCCTTTTTCCTTTTTCCTCAACTAAAACTCTCCTTCTTTATCACTATGGCTGGATCTAATCAGATCTGGCCCTTCCCTTGATAGCAACAATAATGGAAGAGTGATGAGGAGCAGCATGATGGGGTCAGACATGGTGCGGGCCATGCTAGAAGCAATGGGAGGCGGTGTGACCCTAGGCATAGTGATGGGAGTAGGCTAGTGGAGGTTGCATGCCATAGTGTTAGGGTAGGCTTCAGCAATGGAACTATAGTGTTGCATGATCGTGGGCCCAATAGCGAGTAGAGGTTGGCGTTTGGGTTTGGACAACTGAACCTTGGGGTTTAGGGGCCTAAACTAGCTTTAGATTAATAAAAACCACCTAAACACTCCTCATAAAGATGAATTGGTGACAATCTAGAACTCATAGGATAGCTCAGGAGCTTCTGTGGATATAATTGATTATCGATCAAAAGTTTGGGACTCTAATTAATCTGTGATTGAGATGTGGTTGCTAATATTTTCCCTTCAATGTGTCATGGTGATCTATGTAGAGGCATTAATTATGATTGGTATATTACAGCCCAAATTATGGGGTTGTGATCGAGGAGGAGGAAGAGGAGGAAGGAGAGAGGGAGAGAGGGAGGGGGAGGGGGGGGGGGGGGGGGGGGGGGTGGGGGGGGGCGTGGTTGTTGGCACGGTGGGGCGATATACATCAGGGACTATAGATTGTCTTGATATTTTCTAGATAGAGGTTTTGGAATCATGTCCAAGGAGGGTGGAGTTGGTGTCATGATTCTCTCTAGCAGTGGTAGGTGGTGGGGCTAGATGTTCAATCACCACTTCTCACTAAAGTTGGGTCTTGCTACTTCTTCTTGTTTCGGCCAGACTCCATGTTTGGCAGAGTGTTGCTGGTAATATAGTCTCATAATGTTTTGGTGGGAATATCATGATGAGTTGGGCTGAATTTGTTCCAAATCCATGGGGTCTCCTATATTTAGTTGCAATAAAAACATGGCTTACTCTTCATAAAAAATGAAATTCGTTTTGTTTTGGCTCTAGAAAGTAATGGTTGCATAACTTATTCTCTCTCCTAAGTTGTGTTTTCTTACTTGATCAGGCTTCTCTAGACTTCCAAAGTGGTTTTATCTTGTATTATGGATGTTCAACAAACTAATCTATGTCTTCACTTTCCCCTTAATGCAATATTTTCATTTGGAACCTATTTCAAATGACTTCTCTTTTTCACCATAGTCCCTTTGTTTCATCAATTCTTTCAATTTTAGTTTTGATCTTTGGGATGCCCCTTAACCTCAATTTCCAAGACTTATATACCCATAGATGTCAATTAATACTTATTTTTTGGTTGATCTTTTTTGGTCAATAATACATCGAGATAAGGTCGGATGAGTTCTCCTAATTCTAGTAGGTGTTCGACACCTCCCCAATGACCACCCACAACCCCCCCACCCCCCCCCCCCCCCCCCCAACACACCATTTCTTTAAAATTTTTTAAACTTGCTACTTTGTCTTGCATTGCAATCTCATTCTCCTTTTGAGGATTCAAGATTTGTCGGCTTGCAAATGTCAATCAGTTCTTATTCTTTCAATCTACCTCTTTTAGCTTGATTTTTCAATTGAGATTTTTCCCTTTGCGACTTTACTCTCGACAATTTCTTGAGAGAGAGGGGGGGGGGGGGGGGGGGGGGCATGATATTTTTCCTATAGGAGAGATTTTTTGAGAGGTTATCTTTTGATCTTTGTACTTTGCTTGAGAAGTTACTTTTTGAATTGTCCATCTTACATTTGAGCTTTTTTTTCAAGGGTCAACTTAATGTTCTATTATAAAAGAAGAATGCAGAGTTTTTCAATGCCATTATAGTGCATTAGTGGCCATCCTTCATCCTCTGTGTTATTTTTGCTTTCATGACAATAACCCTGGGAATGAGAGAGAGAACTTATCTAACCCATGAACATTTTGAAGGAAATTATTTTTTCAAATATATGCCATTCCAAGGGTTACAGAGTACCTCATCATTATCATTTATTAATTGATAGGCATTACCAACGTAAGAATTCATGTCCACATATGGTCTAGCCTAGTACAACTTCAACTTACCTTTGTTCTTGGGTCAGATGATCTATTTCATAACTAGGTCTACTACTTCAAATTTTCATTCAAATACCTTTTTATACTAAGACTGTGATCATTGATGCTAATAGGATTATGCATGGTTGATTGCATTCAGTCACTTTTTATCTAGCAATTCAAGTTGACTAAGAAAAGGTTCTTTCATGATGATTAGACTTAATCCATAGAAATTCAAAAGACAAAAATCATATTTCATATGGAAAAATTGCCTCCATGTCGTATGTTTGTGCAAATGGAGTTTGGCCTATAGGGTTGTGGATGAAAGTGTAATAGGTCTATAAGGCCTTATCGGCCTCATATACCTTTTTTATCTAAATAGTTTTCTTATAGGTTTCTACTATTTTTAAAATAATTTTGATTAGAGTTTTGTTTGTCACCTCAGCATGTCCATTGCCTTATGGATAGTAGGGTGATGAATGGTCCAATTCAATGAAAAGTCATTTATAAAGATCTTGCATTTGTTCAGATAGGAACCGTGGTTTGTTTTCTATCATAATCATTTTTGGGAGTCCAAATCATGCCAATATGTTACTTCTGATGAACAACACAACTGTAGCTATCTTGAGTTCTTGAAAACATTAAGCTTCAACCCATTTAGTGATATATTCAGTGGTAGTTAATACATATCTTTTTCTTCCCCAATGGCTATTTTTAAGAATGGCTTAATGATGTTTATAACCCAGATAGAGAAAGGCCACAGGTCGATAGAGAGTAAAGAGAGGATGAGAAAGCATGAATATTAATAGTGGGGAGATAACACTCCTTGCAATAATGAATAATATCTTTGCAATCCTCCTCTATTGTGGGTCAATAGTAGCTTATGCTAATGATCTTCTTGGCTAGCATTTGAGCATTGATGTTCCCCTCACATACTCTGGCGTATACTTCCTTGAGTATCTATGCTGATTCCATCTCATATAGGTAGTAAAATAGGATAAGATCAAATGACTTATTGTAGAGAACATTGGCTCAGATGACATAATAGTTGACCATTCTCCTAACTACTTCTTGGTTAATTCTAGTACCATACTCAGGGAATGATTCATTTTCTAGGAAAGTCTTGATGTTAAAATACCATGAATTTCCATCATCATAGTGCCTACTACATCAACGAGAAAGATATGGGTAGCATAATAGAGATCACTTCTTTTTCTCTATCTTTATAGCAAGTGATCATTAGATTTTAGTACTAGTCTTGGGTTCTTCTGTAGGAGGATGATGTCTATCTTTATGGTAGAGTGCTTGCCAAAACTAATAAAAAATGGCAAATGAATTTTCTTGTGCATTATTGCTTCTAGGGATATGCATTATGGTGACCTTCTCAAATTGCATGAGGAAAATGCCAGGTCCTTATATTTTATGAGCTTTTAAGTCCTTGGTTTGATAGTGACCTAAGATTTGTTGGATGGCTAGCTGCTAGAAACTTGAGGTGTCTAAATCTAAGATCCAAGGCCATGCATATTTTTGGAATGAGCTCTTCATACTTGAATTTTTTTTGTTAATGTTGGGGAATCCAAGCATATGGGCTTTGGGCATGAAGACTCCCTTTGGTGTTGTGAGCATGAATTTGATGATACTTCCATTACTGTTTATCATGTAATAAAAGTAGAGGACCCAAGTTCATATGTGATCATCCTTTGAGGTAAGGATGACGGATTTATCTAGGAAGAGCTTGAGTCATGTTAGCAATAGGTATAGGGAAGTCTACAATCTAGTTGACTATGGCTTACCCCTTGATAGCATTTTTATTGACAAACTCTAGATCAATCTTGGGCATGAGCATTTTCCATCTTGCTATTTTTCCCAACATCAATGGCTTCTCAAACATGAACTTGATTGAGTCCATATATGCTAAGATCATAACCATGTGGGCCATGAAATAGTGCCTTAGCTTCTAAGAAGCCCATACCATAGCTTCTAATAATGTCTTCTCCATGTTTGAATATTTCTTCTCATAGTTGAGCATGGTGTGGCTGAAATAGTAAATGACTCTTCCCTTCTTGCTTTTCTTGAGCTAGCATAATCTCGATGGATTCTTTTATAATAGACTTGTAGTAGATCAGTAGCTTGAGGGAGGAGCCATTAGAATTAATTGAATGCCTCTTGGCATTCCTGAGTCCACTTGAATTCTACTCCTCCTTTTAGCATTTTGTAGAATTAAAGGCATTTTTTTTGAGTGTTGAGATATGGACCTTCTGATGAATTGAAACCTTTTGATCAAGCATTAGAGTTCCTCGATGTTCTTTTTGGTGGTGGCGTTTCTCTAATAGCCTATGCTTTTTTTGGATCAACTTTGATTGTATAATTGCTTAATAGGAATTCCAATGACTTCCCTGAAGAGACTCCAAACACATATTGCTTTAGGTTTATTCTTGGTTTATGTGCTTGTGCTCAATGGAGGACTCACTTTAGAGCTAAGATATGCCCCTCGTGTGTTTTGTATTTGACTAGAACATTATCTACATACACCTCCATCTAGTCATAGATCATGTCATGAAATATTATTGTCATGGATGTCATGGATCTTTGATAACTAACCCCAACACTCTTTAGTTTGAAGGGCATGACTGCATAACAATATGTTTGAGAGGTAGTTGTGAAGGAAGTCTTCTTTTCATCTTCTCTTATCAAGCATATTTGGTTGTAACTAGTGTAACCATCCATGAAGGATAACATATTGTGACCACATGTGTTATCTACCAAGGTATTAGCATGAGGAGGAGAGAAGTCATCCTTTGGGCAAGCTTTATTTAGGTCTCTAAAGTTTACACATACCCTAACTTGACTCAGCCATTGTTCTTATTCATCGGAATAATATTTTCCATGCACTTGAGATAAAGCACAACTCTTATGAATTTGGCCTAGTGGAGTTTGTCAATCTCCTCTTTCACCTTCAAAGCCATATTGGGGCATAGCCACCTCAACTTCTAGTCCTTAGGTTTGGCATCATCCTCTAAGATTATCTATTGGTCTACAATGCTTTGATCAAGTTTCAATATCTCCTTATATGCTCATGCAAAGACATCCTTATATTTTATAAGCAGGGTAATTAGTTGAGCCTGCAAGCTCTCTAATAAACCAATGCTTATCATGATCATATGAGGATCTTCCTCTTTCCCTAGGTTTATCTCCCTAGTAGGTTTTATTAACATCTAGGTTTGCTCATCAAACTTCCTCAAGGCTTCTATGGAATCATCAAGTTTTGTGGCTTCCACTCCATCATCTACTTTATCTTCAATTTCATAAACCCCTAACAAGTGCACTAGCAATTCCTTGCCAAGGTTTGGATAAAGCTCATTGAGACAGATGATGCTCTCACCTCCCCTCGATTCTTAAAGGAACAATTGATCTTTTACAAAATATTGAATATTGTATTTTATATCTAGCCAATTGCATTAATCAAAAAGCAATAAAAGATCCTAAATTATAAGGGGTCAAGGATAGACAGATTGGGGTTCCTCATGCCCTTTGGGAGGGACTTTCTCACTTTCTTTGTCAAGAAATTGTTGCTCAACTTTGCTTACAACGCATTGCAGGTCCTCATCTTCAACTTCAAGCTCTTCTTCTTCCTTAAGAATAGGTGAATGGATAGGATTGGTTCTAGCTATGAACTTTTGCCATCCTAAAATAAATTGGGACTTCAAGGTCCACTTTAGAGCAGGGCATTGATCAAAATCATCAATTAAGCAAAAGAGTCTATCATTTTTTGAACATCCTTCCCTCCGGCAAAGCCTTCATGAAGTGGCTTGAGATCTCCCTAATTTTTTTCCCTAGCTTGGTTGGTAACCAATCCTAGGCATGAAATCCCATGGTTTATCCAGGTTGGGTTTGGTGGTGGTGGTTGGGGGGGGGGGGGGGGGGTGGCGGGCGGTTGTGGTTTGTTTCTAGATGTTAAGAAGCATATTTGAGAGTTCATGCAAATGAGTATGAATGGCATCTTTAGAGGAGATTGGAGAACAAAAGGGATAGGTTTTGTTGTATAGAGTGGGAGATGGGTATTTATAGGTGGAGAGGGTGGTTGTTTTATAGATGATGGGTGATTTGGTTGGAGTGGTAATAGCTTCTCTACTATAGATTGGAGTGAATTTTGGATGGAGATCATGTGGAAGGTCCTAGATATCACTATGCAATCTTGGCCTCTTATTGTCAAGCTCCTTGAGTGCTAATAATGATTCCATTGAAAGAAAATTTCAGCCATTGATGTTTGGTGGATCAGACTACTCCCATATCTTGAAGTCACCACCTATCAAATATCAAGTTGTTGTAGGAAGGTAGGTTGAGGACATGAAGCTTTGCTATAATAGTCCTAAACATGCATGTGACTAGTAGGTGCATCTTTACTATTCTCTTTCTTTTAGAGTTGTCATAGGCTAAGATAGGGGTGAGCAAAACTAGTTTACTGTACCGGTTTTAGCCATTTTAGCAGCGAAATTGGATTCCAGTTCTTGAAAAATTAAGAACTAGAACCGTATTGGTTTAGATAAAGAATCGATTTTTTCAGTTCCGGTTCTAAACCAGTTTTAAAACCGGTATACTAGTTTTAAATTATTAATTGTAAAATCTATATTTTACATTAGAATCCTATAAAAATTTAATTTTAAATACACTAACATGCACATATTAAAAAAATTATAACTAAAAATGTGATAAGCAGTAGTTTCATTATCAATTAAAACCTCAAATAAATTTTGTTTACATAGCTTCAGATCTATTTCTAAAGTTGAGCTAATATCAGAGGAATTATGAAGTGCATCAGTAGTAGATCATCCTTACCATGACTTGAAATGTCTTCACCTTGTCCTCTTTTCTTCCTCACATTTGCTCTTTCAATTAGCTTAACACTTAGCAGTTAGCATTCAATATGTGTAAGTTTAATAATAATTTTCTAATCAAAATCAATAGTTACAGAATACTAGAGTCAGACATCTTTGCTGGCACTGACAGGTTCATAGGGATGCAGATAAGTAATACAAGAAAATGGTATATCAGTCTAAAGTCAGACATCTTTGCTGGCAGCCTGGCAAGTTCATAGGATGCAAATAAACAAACAATGCTGGCAAAAGCAAAAATATAGTGTGGGCATATGATTCTTAAGTTATAAAGAAGTCATTCTCCACATACACTGGGTGTTCAGTGAAAAATGCCTGAGAGCACAAAACACATGAAATTACTACAATGTAAATCTAGAAAAAGCAAAAAAGTACTAATGCTTGGAAATCTAGGAAGAAAGAGATATATATACCTAAAAAAATCAATAGTTAGAGAATACTAGAGTCAATATCCTTGCTGACAGGTTCACAGGGACATAGATAAGCAATATAAGAAAATGAGATATTAGTGTAGAGTAAGACATCTTTGTTGGAAGGTTCATAGGGATGCAGATAAACAAACCCTGCTGGCAAAAGCAGGAATATAGTGCCCAGCATATGATCCTCCAGTTATAAAAAAAGTCATTCTCCACATACACTGGGTATTCAGTGAAAATTGCCTGAGAGCATAAGACACAGGAAATTACTACAATGTAAATCTAGAAAGAGAAAAAAAGTACTAATGTTTGGAAATTCAAGAAGAAAAAGATATATATACTTGAAAAAAATCAATAGTTAGAGAATAATAGAGTCAGACATCTTTGCTGGCAGGTTCATATGGATGCAAATAAGCAATACAAGAAGGTGAGATGTCACCATATTCACTATCTTATCCTTCTGGACCTTCTCAGTGATGGGATGTCACTAATCCATGTCATGCATAAAGAACCTACAGTTGTATTGTTCAGTCAATAGAGCAGCAGAATAAATTTAAGTATCTTAAAGAGAGAGTTGGGTAATACAACAAGATGCAAGATTAGATTTAAGAGCAAAAATGAAAAATGAAGTGCTAACATTTAAATCTAACCAATTTTCAATTGGATTATTCCCCATGTCAATTTTTTGGAGCTTAACATCATAATCCTATAAAAATTTAATTTTAAATACACTAACATGCATATATGAAACAAATTATAGGTGGAAATGGGATGATCAACAACTTCATTATCAATTAAAACCTCAGATAAATTTTGTTTAGATAGCTTCAGATCTGTTTCTGAAGTTGAGCCAATATCAGCAGGATTATGCAGTGCAGCAGTAGTGGATCATCCTTGCCATGACTTGAGATGTCTTCACCTTGTCCTCTTTTCTTCCTTGCATTTTCTCTTTCAATTGGCTTAGTAGTTAGCATTCAATATGTATAAGTTTGGCAATAATTTCCCAATCAAAATCAACAGGTAGAGAATACTAAAGTCATACATCTTTGTTGGTAGGTTCATAAGGATGCATATAAACAATACAAGAAGGTGGGATGTCACCATGTTCACTATCTTATCCTTTTGGACCTTCTCAGTGATGGGATGTCACCAATCCATGCCATGCAAAAAGAACCTATAGTTGTATTGTTTAGTTAGTAGAGCAGCAGAATAAATTTAAGCATCTTAAACAGAGAGTTGGGTAATACAACAAGATGTCAAAATCAGATTTAAGAGCAAAAACAAAAATTGAAGTGCTAACCTTTAAATCTGACCAATTTTCAATTGGATTATTCCCCAGGTCAAGATTTTGGAGCTTAACATTATAATTTATAAAAAATTAATTTTAAATACTCTAACATGCACATATTAAAAAAATTATAGGTGGAAATGGGATGAGCAGCAGCTTCATTATCAGTTGAAATCTCAGATAAATTTTATTTAGATAGCTTCAGATTTGTTTTTGAAGTTGAGCTAATATCAGAGAATTATACAGTGCAACAGTAGTATATCATCCTTGCCATGACTTGAGATGTCTTCACCTTGTCTTCTTTTCTTTCTTGCATTTGCTCTTTCAATTGGCTTAGTAGTTTGGCAATAATTTTCTAATTAAAATCAATAGTTAGAGAATACTAAAGTCAAACATCTTTGCTGGCAGGTTCATAGGGACTCAGATAAACAAACCATGCTGGCAAAAGCAGGAATATAGTGCTCAGCATATGATCCTCCAGTTATAAAGAAGTCAATTCTCGACATACACTGGGTGTTCGGAGAAAATTGCCTGAGAGCATAAGACACAGGAAATCGTTACAATGTAAATCCAAAAAGAGCAAAAAAGTACTAAAGCTTGGAAATCTAGGAAGAAAGAGATATATATACCTGAAGAAATCAACAGTTAGAGAATACTAGAATCGGACATCTTTACTGGAAAGTTCATTGGGATGTAGATAAGCAATATAAGAAGGTGAGATGTCACCATATTCACTATCTTATCCTTCTAGGCCTTCTCAGTGATGGGATGTCACCAATCCATGCCATTTATAAAGAACCTACAGTTGTATTGTTCAGTCAGTAGAGCAGCAGAACAAATTTAAGTATCTTAAAGAGAGAGTTGGGTAATACAACAAGATGCCAAGATTAGATTTAAGAGAAAAAACAAAAAATGAAGTTTAAACCTTTAAATCTGACCAATCTTCAATTGGATTATTCCCCAGGTCAAGTAGTAGTAGAAGTATACAAAATGTAGAAGTTAAGTTATACAAAATGTAACTTATATTCCCAAAATTACATGCATCAACAAGGAAAATTAGTCATCAATTAAGATTATTGTTTCCATTTTACTTATCATTTTTGCAATTATAAAGATAAAACATGTGAAATATATAGGATAAATATTAAAATCAATAATTAATTTTTACAAAAATAATACAATGAATAAGTAATTTTTACCTTCAAATATTTTTTCAATTTCATCAAGTGTCTCCTCAATCTTGTGTACAAATAAGTGCTTCCACCATTTTTGTAGATAGAGAACTTTGAAATTTATCAAGAACTCGACCTCTTGTACTAAAAGCCGACTCCGAAGCAATAGTAGATATGGGCATAGCAAGCACACCTTTAACTATCATGGAAAGAACTGGATACCTACCACTGTTTGTTTTCCACCAAAGAAGAATATTAAAATATTATGCCTCATCTTCACGTTCCTCCTCCAAATACTTATTCAATTCTGTTTTGCAAATAGAAGTCTTTTGTTTTGCATTTGCTTTTCTCAATTCATCTTGAACCAGCTGAAGTACATCAAGATTACTTGTTCCAATAGCATTTCTTTCTTTTATCAGTTCAACTCTTGCAACACTATGAGAAGAAGATGATGATTTTTTTTATAGATGAATATTCCTGAAAAAGTCTAGTCAAAACATTCTTCACTTTATACTTCAACTCATTGACTTTTTCATTCTCATAGATTTCCTCAATCATCCACTTACACTCTCCAACTTTAGCCTAGGATTAAGCACAGAAGCAATAAATAACATAACATTGAGCTTTTTAACATTTTCCCAATATTTATCATATTTGGTCTTCTCTTAAAAGCCATATTACTTAAGCAAAAGTCATTTGATTTAGAAAATTTCTTGGTCATCATGCCAATTCCATACATTCTTTGCATATATATTTCTTATAATATAAGAAGAACCAGATATGTTTAAGGTAACATCATAAAATACTTTCAAAAAAGGTAATAAAGTTCGAGCAACATCCCAATCTTCAGTGTGTCAGTTAACCCTTTGACTTCCCCTTCATTAGCTCCTCTACATTTTTCGAATCTTGGATCTCCAATAATTCAAAAGCTTTCTAAAATTTCAAAGCAACATCAAGCATTAGATATGTAGAGTTCCATCTTGTTTCAACATCAAGACAAATCAAACTTTTGCATTCTATTTTTTCTTGTTCCACACAAAGCTTGAACATTTGTGCTCTTGCTGGTGATGATCTCACATATTTAACTACAGTCTAAATTCTAGCAATAGAGTCATTTGAATCTTTAAGTCCTTCTTTAACAATTAGGAGATGTGCACAGCATCTCACATGCAAATACTCTCTTCATTAAGTACATGACCTTTCCAACTATCAAGCCTCTTCCTCAGGTACTAAACTCCAACATCATTAGAAGATGCATTATCTATAGTAATTGTGAAGACCTTATCTATGCCCCCAATCAAGTAAGCACAATTCTAATTTTTTTACCAATTACCATACCAACATGACTTGAAACTAAACAAAAATTTTAAAAAAAATTTTAAGCTTCCAATCTCATCAATATAGTGAACAATTACACTTATGTAGTCCAATTTTTGGCATGATGTCCAACAATCAGTCGTGATACTCACTCTTTGCTTTTAACTTGCTAAAAAAATATTTCAATTTTTTTTCTTCCAAAAAAATTTTGAAACAATCTCTAGCAAATAGTAAATCAGGAAGGAACATCAAATTTAGGTTGCAATGTAGAGGTATAGAACCTAAACCGTTCACCTTCAACATGTTTGAAAGATAGTTAATCAAGAATCAAATATTTGGCTAATGCAATTCTACATGCTTCTTGATTAAAATTCCATGTAACAAGTGTGCATACTTGAGTGCCACCACTATCATCACTAACTGATTGAAAGGCTAAGGTTTTTGTATTTTCGCCTCCATATTTAGAGGATAATATCTGCATCTACTTAAGTGAATACTTAAAACCATTTGTTCCATAATTAGAAGGGCATGAAAGGAGACTTCCACAGTAATTACATTGGACTTTATCCTTATAACCATCTTCATTAGAATCTAGTTTAGAAAAATGGTCCCATACCCATGAACTATTTTTTCTCACCTTCCAAACTTTCTGATTTGTTTTATTTATCCTTGAAGTTACATCTTGAGCTTTACTTGCCTTCTCACCAATATTTTGATTTGGACAAAAGGATTTTATATTTGAAGCATTCATACTTGTATTTTCATTAGTGATTTCCCTTCTTAAATCCATCTAAAATAGAAGAAAAAAGATAAATAAGGTACAATAAAAATGATTAAAGAAGATAAATATTGCATATATAGTGTTTTATTTTTTATTATGACCAACAGACCAAGAAGGCAAGTAATATAGTTCCTAGTAGAACTACAGGAATGATTATACTTCAAGGGAGCAAATATGGATCAAAAAGAAAATTTAAAAACATATTTAATCATGATAAACACTTAAATAGAGATTATAACCAAATCCAAATCCATGATAAAATCTATCATTTCACTAGTTTAGCCAGTGCATATCACATTAATGACATTATCACTATTCAAAGACCAATCCAACATGAAATTCTAACAAATGGGAAAGCGCAATACCTAATTCATAGAACTGGCATGATCAGCCACATCATAGTAGGAAAATCCCCCAAACAAGTTGAAATTCAGCTCCCAGTCCCAAAATTGCTGAGAAAACCCTAAAAGAATGGAACCCAATATCAGTAAAAATCAAAAATCTATCGAGGATGGAGATGAAGGAGGGAGAGAGGGCGAAGAGGCAAGAGAAGAGCTGGTACTTGGTACTTGGTAGAGTCGAGAGAGAGGGCATACCGGAGTAGATTGCTGCTCTAGCGATGGACAGAGGAGAAAGTAGCACTAGCCACTAGATTAGCGATGGAGAGAATGAGGAATTAGGGATCGAAGTTAGAGTCTTGAGGTGATATGGATAGCGAGACACTAGGGTTTGACTCTTTGGGAATGAGAAATTGGAGTAACAAAGATAGGGTTTCGATCTTTGAGAATGAGAAATCGAAGCATGCGGTAGCGAGATCAGAGATGCAAGGACCTAGGGCTAGGGTTTGAGCCTTTGAGAATGAGAAATCAGAGCAAGTGGTGATGAGATTGGAGATGCAGGGACCTAGGACTAGGGTTTGAGCCTTTGAGAATAAGAAATCAGAGCAAGTGGTGACAAGATTGGAGATGCAGGGACCTAGGGCTAGGCTTTGAGCCTTTGAGAATGAGAAATCAGAGCAAATGGTGATAAGATCGGAGATGCAGGGACCTTGGGCTAGGGTTTGAGCCTTTGAGAATGAGAAATCGGAGCAAATGGTGACGAGATCGGAGATGCAGGGACCTAGGGCTAGGGTTTGAGCCTTTGAGAATGAGAAATCGAAGCAAATGGTGATGAGATCGGAGATGTAGGGACCTCAGGCTATGGTTTGAGCCTTTGAGAATGAGAAATCGGAGCAAGTGGCGATGAGATCGGAGATGCAGAGACCTAGGGCTAGGGTTTGAGTCTTTGCGAATAAGAAAGCAAAGTAAGAAAGATAGGCTTTCAAACTCTCAACCTTTGAGAATGATAAAAGAAATCGTAGCAAGTGGCACAGTGGGCAGCAATCGGCAAGATTAGAGATGCAAGGAGCTAGGGCTAGGGTTTGAATCTTTGCAAATGAGAAATCGAAGGAACAAAGATAGGGTTTCGAACTTTCGACCTTTGAGAATCAGAAGAGAAATTGGAGCAAGTGACAGGCCTAGCGATGACTGACGACGCGAGATCAAAGATGCAGGAATTAGGCCTAGGGTTCAACGAGGATGACTACGGGTCTGTGTCACTGAGAGTGCGAGTTTGGTTCAAAACTTTGAGAATGAGATAGGGGATTGGAGTTGGAGATATATATAGTTAAATAAAAGGTACCATTATGGTTCACCGATTTTTCATATAATCTAGAATTGAAACCAGAACTGATTTTTCGGTTCTATTAAATTTAAGAACTGAAACTGTACAAGTTTGCTTTGAGAACCAATTTCTCAATACGGTTCTCAATCAATATAGTTTGGTATACTGATTTTTCAATTTTTTTGCTCGCCCCTAGGCTAAGATGCAATATGTGTAGCTACAACACTTTGCATAGGCCTAGTCTCCTCTCCCACAGAATATTCTCTACCTGCTACTGAACTCCAAAGGATTGCAATAATTGAACACTTTGTGTTTGTTTCAACAACGGGCCAGGGAACACAATCTATGATTTGTGCACTTTATCAACAACTATTGAAAGTTAGAAAAGAGGTTTCTTCCCTTCTTCAAAGCCTTGATGAATAACAAAGAGTTTTAGTGGGATGAGGAGTGCAATCAAGCTATTGCTAATCTCAAGCATTGCCTATCCTCTCCCCCTCTCCTCAAAAAGCAAATTCTAGGAGAGACACTATCTCTATGTTACAACAAGCATACAAATTGTAAGTTTTGTACTTATCAACATTTACAATAACTTACAATTTTTTGTTTGTTACATGTCATATCTTGGGAGCTAGACTCAATACCCCCTAGTCAAAAAGCTTGGATATAAAGTAGTCCTCTCTTCTAGAAAGTTGTGATCATACTTCCAAGCCCATAATATAGTGGTGATGACAAATTAACCCCTACGACAAGCTTTGCAATGGGTAGAGACATTAGGAAGACTCATGAAATGAATGATTGAGCTTAGTCAATTCAATATCTGATATTAGCCTTAAACAACCATTAAGGCCTAGGCTCTTACAGATTTCATGACTGAAATTTTTAAACCTCCACCTCCCATATCTTGCCTAGAAGAGTAGTGGACACTAAAGGTAGATACTCTTCTTCTAAGTGAGGCAATGGACTTGACATCATTCTTAGATGCCTAGATGATAAAGTAGTCAAACACTCCATGAAGCTCAACTTTTCCACCTCTAACATTGTGGCTAAGTGTGAAACTTTGATCTTACAGCTCAAGATCACCAACCTAGTAGAAGCTTGATACTTGTGAGTCCACAATAACTCCCAACTTATAGTCAACCAAGTACTGGATGACTTCAAATCCAAAGACCCAATTTTGATTTTGTTCCTCTAGATGATAGAGCATTTGGTTAAACAATTCAAGAATGGTGGAGTTTATTCATGTTCCTCAAGAACAGAATATCAAGGCTGATGCCCTCACAAGGTTTGCAGCAATGTCAAAGCCTCAATCACATCATCTAGTGCATGGCAAGACCATCAACCAGCCTTCCATAAATGAGCAAGTAGTAGAGATCTATCCAATTGAGATAGAGCCTAGTTGGATGGATCCAATGATTACATTTCTGAAAGAAGAAGTGCTCCTTCAAGACAAGAAGGCCACATGACATGTACAAAAATAAGTGCCAATTTTCATTTTGTTGGAGGATTCCCAACTATAAAAAAGATCTTTGACCTATTCACTACTCTTGTGTCTAGGTCTAGCTGATGCAACTAGTGCGCTACAAAAGGTGCAAGAAGGGATTTATAGACATAATCAAGGGAGACATACTCTAGCACACAAACTGCTCCAATAAGAGAACTATTGGCCAACTATGCATAGAGATGCTCAACTGTTAGTTTGGCAATGCAAACAGGGTCAACATCATGCCGGCTTAATTCATTAGCCTATTGCTCATCTCATAGTAAAACTAGTCCCTTGGCCTTGGGATGGACATCTTGGGACACTTCCTACCAATTTCAGTATAGGAAAATTTCCTACTGGTCACAATTAACTATTTCACTAAGTGAGTGGCAGCAAATCCTCTCATCATTATCTTTGAATAGAAGATTGAAGACTTCTTCTGGAGACAAATTATATGTTGCTACAACATTCCTTAGTTTGATAGTACCAAATTCAAGGCCTTACGCATAAATTGCTACATCCACTAATAATTTACATCTATCAACCATCCATAAGCCAATGGCTTGGGCTAAAATGACCAATAGAGTGATTCTCCAAAGCTTAAAGAAGTGATTGAAGGATCTTGGCAGATCCTGGGTTGCCTATCTCCCTAGCATCTTATGGGCCTACGGGACAACTCCTCAAGCACCCACCAACAAAAACCCTGTCAACCTAGAATTCAACATCGAATCTATGATCCTAGTGGAAAATAATATCCCCTCCCTAAAGAGTAAACTAGTATAACCCTAATAGTAATTAGCCGGTCCTCTGAGTAGTGAATAACCACATCCCTAAATTGAGGAAATGAGCAAAGTGCATAGTAGATGCCTAGTTAGGTACCATCAGATGGGAAGTTAGACAAAGAAGTTGATGCCTACTAACAAAAGGTAGTTAGGGTCCATCAAAGGGAAGTCAAACAAAGAAGTTTCTAGATCAATAACCTCATGCTTAGGAAGACTAAGTCCATCTCTTAGATGATTGGTAATCTCACTGCAAATTAGGAAGGATTATATTAAGCTATTGATGCCAATGACATTTGGCTCATATGGACCCTCTTAGCTAGATGAAACTCTCCTTCCAAGGACCTAGCATATCAACAACATAAGGAGGTTCTACAAATAGCAAGCTCATGTCTACATGACTACTCTCCTTTCCATGTTATTCTTTTCTAACATTGTGTACATAACTAAAGTCCTTTATCACCAGCAAAGCTTGTATCAATTGTTAAGCCAAGTCTAAGCCCTAGGCATCTCATAAGTCCTAGGCAAATATAAGCCCTAGTCTATTAGGAAATTCTAACTAGCTTGATAGGGTGACTCTGTAAGCTCAACACACTCTAACTCTTGACTATTTATGACTCAAGGTTCTAGGCATATCATTAACCCTAGGTAGATACAACCCCTAAGCATCTCATAAGCTCTAGACAAGCATAAATCCTGGTCCATGCAAACACTCTGACCAACATAGCTAGGTGATTCCATGAGCTCAATGCATCTAATCCCTTATTTAATTAGGCATCTCAAGTCCTAAATTTCTAAGGAATTCTAAGCCCTAGGCATCCTATAAGCACTAGGTAAGTATAAGCCTCAATCTGTTCAAACATTCTTGCTAATTCTATTCTATAATCCCATGAGCTTGACATGTCTAAAGTCCTCATTAATTTAGTCACTTTATAAATTCTAGATAGGTATAAGTTCTAATTCACCAAAAACCTAAAATGTTGATTAGCTAGGCCACCTTGCATTATGATATTGCATATTCAAATACCTAAGCATCTCATAAACCATATGAAAGTGTAAGTCTTTATTCACTTCAATATTATGATGTTTCACATTCAAAGACTTGGGCATCTTATAAGCCCTAGGCAAGTGTAAGTCCTTATTCTACTAGGCTCCTAAATTCCTAAGTATCTCATAAGCCTTAGAAAAGTCTAATCTTTGAACCATCCAAACATTCAAGTTGACATTGGCTTGGTTGATTTTTGTGAGCTTAGCTTTCTTAAGCCCTAGGAACTTCATAAGCCCTAGGTAGCTTGACGCTTCATAAGCCCCAATGTAATTTGGCAGTTGAAGTCCTAAGAAATTGTTAAGTCTTAGGAAATTATAAGCCCTAGTCCTCGAAGGCATGCTTGCCAACCTGGCTAGGTTATTCCATGAGCTTGATGCCTCATGAGCCCAAATGTAATCAGGCACTTGAAGCCTTAAATATCTCATAAGTCCTAGACAAGTATAAGTACTTGTCCCCCTAGGCATTCTCACTAGATTAGATGAGTGATTCCATAAGCTGAAAACCTCCTAAGCCTTGATGTAATTAGGCAACTTATGCCCCATTCCATTCATAAGCACCATGCAAGCACAAGCTCTAGTCCTTCCAAGCACTCTTGCCAACTCAGTTAGGTGATTCCATGAGCTTGGCACCATTGAATCCCTAATATAATTATGTATTTTAAGCCCTAGGCATTTTACGAGCCATAGGCCAATATAACACCTAGTTTATCCTAGCACTCATACCAAATTGACAGGTTTAGTCCATGAGCTTAACGCATTTCAAGCCTTGGATCTTCTAGGCACTAAAGTCCTAGTAGAAGTCTAGGTGTTAAAGTTCTAATAAATCCTAGCCTCAAAGCCCTATTTTATTGAGGCAATGTTTCCAACTTGATATGGCAATTTCCTTGAGCATGAAACTCAAAGTTCTAATGCATCTAGGCTATAGATCCTAATTCATACAAGCCATCTATCTACTCAGCAAGGCCTTTACTACTAGCATACTACAAGCATTCAGCCTTCTATTCAAACATTAGTGTTCTATATTTTTATTCATTTCATAAGGATTTCACTATGAGTGATACACAAGCATATTAACCTTCTATTTTGATAGTCTAAACTCCCAATTAGCCAAGTATTGGCCATGTGCTTAACACATCCTTTGGGCCTTTTAATTAGATTTTATGGTATTATGCTAACTTGGCAAAGTCTTTACCTTGAGTTCAATCTAACAAGCCTAGCACCTTATTGCCAAAATGTTGATCTTTCTTTAATTGCAAAAAAAGTTTATTTCTCCTTCTATAGGAGTCCTAGCACATGCCCTTACATTAGGTATGCAACTACTTTATGTTCAGTTGCAACTCTTCCTTTCTACACCTTTACCCCGCAAACATAGTTTTCAAGGACATAGAGCCTGATCTAGCATCATACAACTTAGCAATGATTCCTAAAAAGTTTGACTTGTCAAGCCATCATAGAGCAAAGCAAGTCAAATTAGACTCGTATTAAGTGGTCGCAATAGTTGCATCAACAATTAACTTCCAGTCGACACACCAGATAGATCGCCCTATTACAAAAATAATATAAGTATGTTAGATTAGACTCCAAAAATAATACTCAGTTAGGCAATAATACTAGTGCTTAATTTTTACCTAACATGTCAAGCACATAGCCAAAGTAGAAACTCATACATATATCACTAGTAATGATTGACTCCAAATACATTGTCCCATTTAGGTAGGCCATCAACATTGTTTTCAATAGATAAACAAACAAAACATGCAAATAGAAGAATAAAAAAAGGCCCAAATTCCTTATTTTGTTGAGATGATATTACAAGTACAAAAATACAATTGAAGCCATCAAAAAGGTGCACCATACAAAATCAATGCTGCAGCAACCACTATTATGATGGTTTTTGTCAAACTAAATTTGATAAAAATTTGACCAAAATTGAAGCTTAGATTATGGGTCAAATATGAATTTCAGCTAGACCAAAATTGTGGCCTAATTTGATTGAAATTTGACCTTCATTCGAATTTGAATTATTATAGAATTTGGGCTCAAATTGAATTCAGTCCAAATGGGTTGACTAGGTCCAACATGTGAATCAAAATTAGGCCCAAAACTCATTAAAAATTTGGGCCAACAATGAGAGAATAAAATATTTATAAATAGGTCCCTAGATTGAATAAAACTCTTATAAATTGGTCCTTTGTCAGATATTTTTTCTTATAAATAGGTCCTTAGCTATATTTTTCTCCTACAAATAGGTCCTTGTATCGAAATATCTTTACAAATTAGTCCCTAAATCAAATAAATATTTATAAAAAAGTCTTTAACTAGATAATACCTTTATGAAACGATCCTTGGTTTGAAAATTCTTTTAAAAAGTATATAAAAAAATTTTAAATTATAAATTGGTCTCGACAAAAATATAGTGTTTGCAAAAAATTCTCTCGAACGTTGATAATTATAAGTTGGTCTTTACAAAATTTAGGATTTACAAAGTACCCTTCAAAAATTTATATTTGTAAATAAATCCTTAGGGTTTTCCACATTTTACGAAGAAACCCTCCATGAAATATTACATTATAAAATTAATATTTTATAAATTTATAAATAAATTCTTCAATGATTTCTATTTATAAATAAATTTAATTTCATTATTTTGTAAATAAAATTTTACAAAGAGGACCTTAATAATATTTAAGATTTATAGATAAGTTCTCATGGTCAATTTTACATAAAACAATGACTTTAAAAATTTTTAAGATTTCATAAATAAGTCCTCATGGTCAATTTTACATAATACTCCTGATTTCTTTAATATTATAATTTAGTCCTTGAAAGAAAAGCCTTTGCAAATAACCCTCTAAATTTCATAATTTCACAAAATAATATAATTTCATCCACAATTTGAAATTCAAACAAGATCTTTAACTACATTCAAACACTTAAATAGAGGATATCATTGTTGTCCAAATCAAAATAGAAAATCATCATCCATAGTTGAAACAAAAAGATTGACATCCACATATTTGATTCAAAAATTTGAATAAATCTTAATCCATTATCATCTCAACTACTATAAAAAGGACCTCTAATTCTATAAGAGAACAAAGGAGAGATATGGAGAGGGATTCAAGGGACCAGATCAAAAAGGAGAAGGCAAGAAACAATTAGCCCAAACTGCGAACAAGGGAAAAGTGAAGATCTCTTAACTTTTTTTTTCTTGTTTTCTCTTCTTCTCCTCTGCTTCTTTCCCTCTGTTTGATATTTGTGAGGTCCCAATGCTCGCTAAATTGCCTTCCTCCCTCCACGCATGAAGCCATTTTCTTGATGTCTAAAATCAAAGTTCAAGTGATCAAATCCCAAGTTTTGATTTTTTGAACCCTGCACTCTGGCCATATGTGATCAACTGCCGCTACTCGTAGAGTTGTAGATGTCCATGCCTTGCACCAATGCTACCTCCATGCTTTAGCACCATGGCTTCCATTATCACCACTAGCCTCCCCTGCGCCATTCCAGCTTAGGCCATCCATCACATGCCTACATGAGCCTAAAATCGCAACCAATTGCCCCACCCTACCATTCGATAGCTCATAGTTGATGCCAACCTTTGGCCATGCTTGAGCCACTATCATAACTCAGCCTCCTCCTATAGGACAACACCACTCACAACACTCCCTTGATGCTTGCCTTTGATCCAGCGAACTCTCTCTAGCTTACTATCACTTTGGCACTCTAAATTTGACCTAGTGCTGCTCCACCAGCTAGGAAGAGGGAGAAAAAGAATTGTGAGGTGAGGGAGAAAGA
Source organism: Trichopus zeylanicus subsp. travancoricus (assembly GCA_005019695.1). Classification (NCBI taxonomy): domain Eukaryota; kingdom Viridiplantae; phylum Streptophyta; class Magnoliopsida; order Dioscoreales; family Dioscoreaceae; genus Trichopus; species Trichopus zeylanicus. The sequence continues at coordinate 2,238,460 of RXID01022272.1, forward strand.
AGAAGAAGGAGATAAGAGAGAGAGAAAGAAAAATAAAAAAAAGGAAAAAGGAGGGAGTTGTTGTTGGGAGAAAAAAATATGGAAGTCACTGTGAAATAAAAAAAGGCAACGAAAGTAAAAAAAAGGAAAAGAAAAAATAAGAAAAAGGAAGAAAGAAGAAAGAAAGAAAAATATTTTGTAATCTCATCTTGATTCATGTGTTCACGTCAATTTTTGTGTCATGTGAATCAGTCACCAAAATTGGCTTAAGGGATTCCTTTGGAAACACAACTACCACATTCTAATTTAATAAATTTCTTTGAAAATCTAACATCTATATTTGGCTTAAGAGATTCTTTGGGAATCTGATTGCCATATTCTAATCAAAGAAATTCTTTTAGAAACCTAACCACTATATTCTAACCAAAGAGATCCCTTCAAGAATCTGATTGCCATATTTTTGGCCTAAGAGATTCCCTTGGGAATCTAACCACTGTATTCTACCCTAAGAGATTCTTTCAAAAAGCCGATCATCATATTTTGACACAAGGGATTCCTTTAGGAACCTAACCATTATATTTGTGACCAAAAAGATTCCTTTTAGAGCCAAACCATTGTATTTCTACTCTAAGAGATTTCTTTAGGAACCCAACAACCTATTTTTGTCTTAGAAGATTCCTTTGAAAATTTAACTATTGTATTTCTAACCTAAGAAATTCTTTAGGATACCAAATTGCTATATTTCTAGTTTAAGAGATTCTTTTGGGAATTTGATCATCATATTCAAACCTAAGAGATTTCTCTAGAAATCTAACCATAAATCAAACAAATCAAATCGGGTTTATTCCTAAACCAAAACTAAATCATATCCAAACTTGAAAAAAACTAAATCAGGTTCAAGTCTAAACCAAAATCAAATTAGTTAAGCCTAAAGTAGAAGGAAGTTGAACTCGAGCTAGAACTAGGTTGAATCTAAACCTAAATCAGGTCAAACCTAAATCAAAATTAGGTTGAACCTAAATCTGAACACAATAAAGGTCCAACATGGATCGAACCTAAAGCTATTAATGGATCAAACCCAAACCCAGTAAGGGTTTAACATAGGTTGAAGAAACCTATTAAGGGATCATACCCAAATGCAATAATAGCCTAGTATAGGTTATACCCACCACAATAAGGGTTGAATTCAAACTCAAATCCATTAAGGATTCATTAAGAGTTGGATCAAAATCCATCAAGGATTCATTAAGGATCACACCCAAAATCCATTAAGCATCTTGTAAGAACCCATTAAGGATTGAGCCAAGATCTATTAAGAGTTGGATCCAAGATCCATTAATGATCTATTAAGGATCCAATAAGGGGTGGAATTGAAACCCATTAAGGATCAACTAAAAAATGATCAAGGATCAAAACTAAGATCCAATAAGGATCAAGTTTAGGATCCAATAATGATCAAATCCAAAATCCAATAAGGATCAAATCCAAGATCCAATAAGGATCAAACCTAAGATCTAATAAAGATCAAATCCAAGATCCAATAAGCTTCAAAGTAAAGATCCAATAAGGATCAAGTCCAAAGCTCGATGAGGATCCATTAAGAGTCCAATCCAAATATAAATAGGCCGAACTTGACCCTAATTAAATCAAAATAGACTTGGACTAAAACCAAGCCTGAGTCAAAGTAAGCTCAAATCAGGTAAAGTTAGTTAGCAATAAGCACAAAGTCATTGACATCACTTCAAGTCCAATCGACAACAAACCAAAAGGGTTGCTAACTGTTAAATCAAAGATGGTTAGCATAAATCAAAGCCACTAACCATTTCAAAGATGGTGCACAGAAATTTAATTTTTCAATTTTCAAGATTTGAATTTTTAGTCTATTTTTAGAATTTTAACCCATTTTTAGTCCATTTTTCAGCCCAATTTCTCATTGATTCCAACCCCTTTTCCTTGTGCACTTTTTGCACAAAATTCTAGATTTTTAGTTGCACTATAAATTTATAAATAAATCCTTGAAATTCAAAGTTTTACATATAAGTCACTTTTAATGTGATTTCGTAGCTATTGCCTTTAAAACATCAAATTTGAGATTTTTTTTAATAGAAAATATATATTTTTATAAATAACCTTTGAAATGTGTAATTTTATAATAGACCATTGAAATTTATAAAACTACAATTAAGCTTGAGTTTAAATATTGAAATGTCACTTTTCTTGTAAATGCAAACATAAGGCAATTAAAAAATGTGAGGAAGCCAATTAGGGCTTGGTACTTTTTCAAATAAAACTCTCAAAAATTGTGGCATCATGGTCAAATTATAGGGTTTGGTTGACGGAGTTGGTTTGAGGCTACATATTTAATGTTTAAAGAATTGGAAAGGTAGGTATCTATAAATGCCCTCCGTTGATGAGATGCTAAAATACAACATGAGTCAAGGGTAAATTGATGGCTACCTTTGAGGATAATTAATCAACCTTTTTTACTAACTTGTTAGCTTCAAAAAGGGTTAAGAAGTTGCTTTAACATATTAGGAGTCTCAGAGGAGCTCATCAGCTTGCATGCGATTGTCATGCACATAGGCAAAAGTAATAGGGGTTGATGGGGACATACCAAAAACTTGATACTTTCTTGTGATCCAAGAAACTACCACTATTTATGTAAGGGGATATCAGTTTTTGAAGTTGCCAAGCTAGTCAAAATCGAGTAGATCAAGCGGTTGAATTTTTTAACCTAGTTTTATTGAAATTTCAAGAGGATGATGGAAAGAATACCTACATGCCGGGGTCATGTAAATGTAATGATGGCTCTAGAGATTGCAAAATTTTGAATGCAAAAAGTAAAAGGTTTTCAACCACTGATCAGACCAAGGGGTTCTTTTGACAAGAGAAGCTATAGACCACCTTGAACCTTCCTAAGGGGAAGTTTAGAAAAATGACCTAAGTTTGTGTCGTCCACTAAAGTGAAGGAGTTACACATAGTGTGGCGTGGTCTAAAATCTAGCAAAAGATAAATTGGGATCTTTTTTGTGAGAAAAAAGACTGGAGCGTGTTTCTAAATTCAAGTACCATAGACCTAGAGTGCATGTTTGATTCTAGGCGCCAAGTTCCTGGCACCCAAATTTCATTTTTTTTTTTTGCACACTGATATCTGAGCTCCCACCTTTAAATTTGAGCACCTAGAGGATCCAACTAAGGATTCTTTCTTGATTTTCAATTCCAAACGAGTGTCGATTTTCCAAGTCCATTTTTGGTGTGACTTTGTCACTCTTCTTCTTTTGAGTTCAGGATTCCTCCTATATAATGGGAGATATCTCTAGATCTTTTCTTTATAGTCTTCTTGGTTGGTGTCAACAAAAAATCTAGATTTGTTCCCTGACCTTGAAATCTCATTCAGGAAACAATAGGCTCACATTGCCAATCAACTCATTGCACTAGAAGTATGATTTTTTCCTTTACTTTCATTTTTGAGTCCACCCTAATTTTTAATTCTTGTAGGCTATTCTTGATCTTCTCGACAAGTATTGCTTCAATTATCCTTTTTAGATTAAGGAATTCTTGAAATACTTTCCAATTTTCTATAAGTTCCTTGTCATGAATGTGAACTTCCTAATATTGAATGACCTATGGCATACACAGTTGGACGTGGCTTTTCTTGGTTTTGCAATAGAATTTTGGAACCATGCCACACACTTTTTTCCTACCTCTTGGGAGGTGCTACCGACCATGGAGAAAGTGAGTATCACTTTTGGGTAGAACATCCTTTTTACTCTTCTTCTTGAGCATCTTGTGAAGAATGAGGAAATTACTACTCTTTACAATGACATTATAGAGATACTCCATCAACAAGTGTGGTTGAAAAACCAACCCCTCCTATTTTATGATAAGTTGCATCATCGAGGTGTGTTAGTAGTGATCCTCACATTTTGTGGTCTACTTTTTTTTCCAAATGGTAGGGTATCTCACGCAATCTTAATGTTGATACTATTACGGGAGGTCTTCTTCATGTTGGCCATTTTCTGACTACTTCTTTGTTAGCCTAGTTGCGTATGACAAACCTTATTTTTGAGGTGTTTGGTTCCTCCAGCTCTAGCTTTTTCATCATTTTCCTACAACATAGGAAACTTCAAACAAGTGCACTCAAGAATGGTGGAGGTGCTTCTTTGATAATCTCTACAAACACCAAATTAATTTTGCTCCAACTTGTGCTTGTGGAAAGTTGCAATTTTATAGCCTATCCAATCCACTAATGCATGAGGATGATAGGCCCTATTGTGGCACTTCCTACTCCTCTTTCCTTTATGCCATGGATGGAGCCCAAGTGCTTTTGTATTGATGACAATTGTTGACTTCTTAAAATGAATTTAGTATGGTCTTTGGGTGCTTTTGTGTCTTCTTTTCCTAATCCTATAGAGGTTCATCCTTATGACATTGAAGGCTATCTAGCTTGGGATTTGACTTATCTTTCTCTTCCTTTATTAGTGCCATCATATGAAGGAACCATGATTTGGGCATGATCATGATATCCTCAAGCGTGTTTTGAAGCATGGAGAAGGTTTCTCTTTTGACAAACACCACCATTGCCATTGAATTTATGCATGATGCTAGTTGCCTCCTATGTCTCTCTTTAATTTGGGAGTCAACATTTTTGCTTAAAACTTGGATGTTGTGGGTCAACAAATTGGCGCATGAATTTGTTTTTCTGGTTCACATGTGTGTGGGGGGAATGTGTGCCTAGGGAAGAGGATGAAATCTTTCTCTTTCCCATGTAGTCAAAGTCCCTTTCTCATGCACTTGCCCTCAATTCCCGTGCCTTCACTTCTTCTTAAACCCTTCCATTTCTTCATCCTCGGCTGAGATTTTCTCTTCTCCTTTCCTGTTTCTCATCCTCCACTAAGACTTTCCTCTTCCCTGTCCATATTTCTTCTTCTTCATCGCCCTTCCTCATGGACAAGAATGTTTTGTTTGGCCTTGCCAATGAGAAGATGACTCCAGTTGGTGGTGGAGGCAATAGTAGCAGTAATGAATGTCCTTACCAACAAACAGCAAGTGGCAGTTCACCTCAATCTTGAGCCTCCTATTAAGAGGTAATGTCCATTTTGTGAAAATTTAGCAAAATAATCAATTAAATTTTTTTTTCAGGTGCTAAAATATTGGCTCCTAATATTGATTTGTCACTCTACACACTTGACACCCTAAAAAAGGCCTCTTTTACATTTTTTTAAAGAGAAGAATCAACCCACTTTAACTACTTTTCTCTCATTGTTTTTTGTAGGTGCTATGTTGTAGGCTCCTGACTCTATTTTTGTGCTCCAACTCCTTATCACCCTTGGGGGGTTTTTTTTTTTTTTAAGAAAACCATCTCTTTGTTTTTAGGCCCCAAAGTATTGGCACCCTACTTCATTTTTTACACTTTGTTTGGATTGATTTTGGCTAAAATTAAATTTAATTAAAATTTAATTAGAATAGAGGCTTAAATATCACTAAATTATAATTCAAATGCAGTTTCAATTAGACAAATTTTGGTTGAATTTGATCAAATATTAAGTTCAATTTGAACCCGAATTATTAGAAACTTCGGGCTCAAGTCAAATTCAACTTAAGTGAGCTGAATGGACTAGATATTTAGATTAAAATTAAACCCAAAATTCACTAAAAATTTAGGTCAAAATAAAAAATAGTAAGAATAAATTCCTGGACCAAATAAATCTTTATAAAAAGGTCCTTGACCAACTTTTTTCTTACAAATTTTTATGGAAAAGTCCTTGAAACTTATTTAAGTATATACAAGTCCTTGAAAAATGTAGGGTTTGCGAAAAAACCCTTAAAAAAATTTATATTTGCAAATAAATCCATAGAATTTCTACTTTTCAAAAATAAATTTCTCAAAGATTTTTATTTATAAATAAGCACAAATTTTATTATTTTGTAAATAAAATCTTATAAAATAGACTAAAAGTTTCAAAATTTTATAAATAAATTTTTTACAAAAGACTTTCAAAACTTTAAAAATTATAATTTAATCTAAATTATTTTTAAAAAATTACAAATAATTGCTTTATTATCCAATATTATAAAATAATACATATATTATCCTAATGGTTATCTCTGCCTAGAGATTTCATAACTTATCCATATTATGCTACCAACGGTCTCCGTCCCCTCACCGCGCCGCCATCGTCAAACCCAAGCTCTCTGTCCCTTGCTCCACCGTCTCCTTCGTGCTCGTCCTTCTCGATGTTGCCCATCCGGGACAACACTGCCCTCACTGAATCCCTCATTTCCAAATGGGACCCCACCACCAACCTAGAGGCAAGGATGATGTGCCTTTTCCACTTTGACCTCCCGAAGCTTGCCTCCTCCTGGACGCTATTATTGACCTCCACCGTGCCTTGCTCTTCTTCTCCTCCTACAACCTCATGGCTGACCGTGCTGCACCCTTGCATTCTCTCGTTTGCTCCTAGGCCTTCATTAAGGCCTTCAGTCGTGCTAGCAACTCTGATGAGGTCCTCCGCCTCCTCCGCGAGAGGGAGGACTCTGACTACAAGCCTAATCTCCTCTGCTACACCAACGCCAGCCTCTCCCTTACCGTGGACGTGTTTCGCCGACAAGACCCCCATGTGCTTTGCCTGCCTGGCATCAGCCTTGCCTACGCCTTACCTGCGTCCTCACTGATCGGAGCCTCCCACTATCGCTCACCGCCCACGCCACGCCTGCGTCCTCGCCGATTGGAGCCTCCCACTACTGCTAGCTACCAATCGGGTCCAGATTCAGCCCCAAAATTGAAGGCAATGGCTTGGCCTTGCTCTAGTGAAGTAGAAAATAGATGAAATAGGGTTAGCTCGGGAAAGGAGGAAGGGTTTAATAAATAAAAAATAGAAAGCGACTTTTTGCCTTTAAAAAGAGTAAGAGTCTGGGCTAACCATCAGAAAAAAAAATAAAATAAAATATATATATATACATTTTTAAAATAAAATAAATCTTGCCTTGATTTTTATGTCTGAGCTAATTGACTTAGAATTTGCCTGCGAAGTTGTCTAAAAGTCAATTTCTAATTCAAGACCAATCCGTTAGCTCATTTGAAAATCAATTAGTTTAGGATCTGTCCGTGGGCTCGCTTAAAAATCAGTACTCAAGGTCAATCTACGAGCTCATGTGAAGATTAATTCTAACTCAAGCCAAGTCTGTAGGCTTGGCTAAAAATCAATTGGTTAGCGCTAGTTTATAGGCTTGCTTAAAAGTCGATTCAAATTCAAGATTAGCTTGCAATCTCTCCTGAAAGTCAATCAATTTAGGAATAGTCTATGGGCTAGCTTGAAGGTCAATTCAGACTAAATGATAACCCTAGACTCGCTTGAAAATCTAATCGACTCAAGTCTAACATGTGAGCTCACCTAACAATTTAATCGACTCAAAACGAGCCTACGAGCTCATTTAAAAGTCAAATTGACTAAAACCTAACTTGCTATCTTGTATGAAAGTCAAATCGAGTCGAGATCAGTCTGCGGGCTCGCCCAAAATTATTTTGACAGCTTGAAGGCTCTCTAATCAATTAATAAAATTGATTAACGTAAATCAAAAAGATAATTGATTTAATTAAATTAAATCCAATCAATTGAGCTAAATTATATATACTAATTAAGTCAATTTACATTGAATAGGCCACTAAATGGACATAATTGATCAAATAAATAGATTAAAACCTAAATTCGACAAGACCTAATCTCAAATTAAGTTAATCCAAATTAGATTAGTTCAGACCTAACCCTAATCAGATTCAAATCAAATTAACCTAAATCAAATTGGATTAGACCCAAAGCTAATTCGGTCTTAATTGAGCGGATTCAAATCAAACGGCCTAGACCTAATACTAATTGCGTTCAAATCGGGTTAACCCAAATTGAACCAAATTTGAATAAGCCCTTATTCGATCGAATCAAGTTTGATCAAATCAAGTTCAAATTGAACCATAATGGGGTTAAAGGACCCTAATTGGGTCAAACTAAGTTTGAACCAAATCTTAATTAGGTCGAGCAATGTTTGAATTGAACCCAAATTGGGTCAAACCAAGTTTAAACCCAACCTCAATTGGGTTGAGTTAAGTTTGAATTGAGCCCGAATCCAACCAAGTTTAAACTAAACTCTAATTCGATCAAAGTAAGTTCAAACCAAACCCTAATTGGGTCAATTTCAAACCAAATTCTAATTAGGCCAAACCTAAACTAGAACGAGGTCAAATCTAAACACAAATCAGATTAAACTTGAATTAAAATCAAGTCAAACCAGAACTAGAACCAAATTGAATTTGAATCAAAACTAGATCAAACTTGAACAAAAATCAGGTTGATTTAAACCAAATCCAAGTGGAACCTGAACCAAAACTGGATTGAACCTAAACCAAAACTAGGTGAAACTTGAACTAGAACTGGGTTGAACCTAAACTAAAACTAGAAAAAAATTTGAACCAAAAACTAGGTCAAACCTGATCATAATTATGTCAAACCTTGAACCAAAACTAGGTTGAATCTAAATCAAACTAACTTGAATTTGAACCCAAGTCCATTAAGATTCGAACCCAAATTCGATAAAGATCCAGCATGGGTTGAGCTTGTACTTATTAATTGGTTGAATCTAGATCCAACTAGAACACATTAAGGTTAGATCCAAGATCCATTAAGGATCCAATAAGCACCCATCAAGGGTTGGATCCAAAATCTATTAAGGATCCAATAAGAATCCATATAGGGTTGGATCCAAAATTCATTAAGGATCCGATAAAAGCATGATCAAGGTTGGATCCTAGATTCATTAAGGATTCATCAAGAACACAATAAGGGTCTAACATGGGTCGAGCTTGAACCCATTGACTCATCAAGTGTTGGATCCAAGATCCATTAAGGATCCTATATGAACCCCTTAAGGGTTGGATCCAAGATTCATTAAGGATCAAATAAGAATCCAATTTGGGTTGGGTCCATAATCCATTAAGGATCTAATAAGAACTCATCACGAGTTGGATATAAGATCTATTAAGGATCCAATAAGAATCCAATCAGGGTTGAATTCAAGATCCAATAAATATCCAATAATAACCAAATCGAGTTGGATCCAATATCCACTAAGGTTCTAATAAGAATCCAATCGAGGTTGGATCCAAGGTCCATTAAGGGCCAAGTCCGAGGCTCAATGAAAATTTGACATAAGGTCAAACCCAACTTAAATTATATCATATCAAACTTGATCAAAATCAAGTTCTGTATATCAAATTGAATCAAATCAGACTTGATTGAAATCAAGTTTTGAATATCAAATTGAATCAAATTAGACTTGAATCAAAATTAAATTTTGAACATTGAACTAAATAAAAAAAAGTCTTAAATCAAAATCAAGTCTAAACTTCAAACCGAATTGAATCAACTCAGATAAAAATTATGTTAGGGTCAGGTCAAATCAATTAGGATTAGTCAACAAAAGGCTCAAAGCCATCGACAATATCTCAAAACTTAATCAACATAAGCCAAGAAAGGTTATTGATTATTAAATTAAAGATGATTAGTACAAGCTCAAGATACTAATCATTTTTTTAAAAATAAAGCCAAATAAAGATAGACTTGAACTCGCTAGTTAGTCAACCATTTGTTATGTTCACGGGAAGTCAACCTACAACATGCATAAAGCCATCAGTCATACTTCAAACTCAACCAACATAATCTCAAAAGTTATTAGTGACGCTTCAAACTTAATCGACAATATGCCAAAGAGGTCATTAATTAAGCCGAGATTTCTAACTATTTTGAGCCGAACTAAGATAGGCTTGAACTCACTTATTCAATCAGCTAAACACCTTATTTAAAAGAAGTCAACCGACAACAAGTATAAAGCTATCAGTTACACTTCAAGCTCAACCAGCATAAGCTTAAAGTCATTGGTAATGCTTCAAATATAATTAATAATAAGCCAAGAGACCATCAATTATCAAATAAGAAATGATTAGTATAATCTAAGGCCACAAATTATTCTCTCAAATTAAAGATCAAAAGCCAATAGAGACAACTATACAAGCCAAGACAGTTAGCCACACTATAAAATCTAGCAAAATTATCATCATTGGCTAAGGATCAAATTAAAGCTCATTCAAGTCAAATTTCACTCAGTTAAATACATGGTAGTGGGACAGTGGCAAGCATCAAGTTTTTCCCATTCCCTTTCGTATTTCATATCATTTATGATTATGAATCTAAATTCATTAAATTTTAAAGTGAGGATATGCCTTTGCTTAAGATATGTATCCCTTTCATAGTATACTTTTCTTTTTCTTTGTCTCTATTTTATTATTTAGATTTATCACTTTAAGAGGTTCTGAACAATCATCAAGGTAATTAACAATAGTATTTGTGCCTATTAGAAGTTATGTTCTCACAATTTCTGATTGCATACTTAAACCTACCCTCAATTCTTATTTGTTATTTTGAGATTGCTTATCAGGGTCTTTAACTATCTCGAATGGTTGATTTTGGCTCCGTAAATTCTAGCACACCTAGTGGGACTTGTGTGTTGTGTAAAATAAATACCTTCGAGCATCAGTTGGCCACAAATTCTAACATGTTCGATGGGACATGACTTTACCTTTGAGTATAGAAACTTAATTAATATGATAGAGACATTAATAAGATAGAATTATAACTGAAAACTAATCAATTATGTTTATTTTTGCAAAAGAAAGTATCAAATAGTATTAACAAAGAAATCCCCACCACAACATACAGTATCATCTTGGGAGAAGGATTGGTTATTCATCTACCTCAGTTGATGATCACCACAAAAGTAACTAGAGCTCAAATTAATCTTGGAATCATTTTTGAGGTCATCCAATTTAAGAGAGCATCTGTTAATTCACCAACCAGTGTTGCAGTCATACAAGATAAATATGCTTCTTGCCTTCCATCAAGGGGCCAATGTCATTGTTCCCAATAATAAGAGTTAATTTGACCAAGAGTTAGAAGCCATAATGCCTCAACCAGCAAGGGCATTTGTCTTCCAGAGGTTAGGCACAAAGAGAAGCTCAATCTTTGATCACTTTCACCCTACTCCAAAGAAAGAGCAATGAAAAGCGAGTCTAAAAACATACATAGATGAAGAAGAACCTATCCTGACTATTATAAGGAAAGGGAAAGCTACTGGAATTTTTAACTGACTTGAGAATCTTACCCCTTGAATGAAGTCAATTATCACCATTCTTATCTCTAATTCCTTCACTCCATTGAATGGCTTATAGAAGAGTAAAAGTAAATAAAAAAGGAACACAATCCTACCTTAAGATTATAGCTAAGGGGAGGATAACCAAACAAAACCAAATGAGAAGAATCATCATAAGGTTACAACCCAGCATGAAATCCTATAAAGGGAGATCATCCATACTGTTAGAGTCATTTCTCATTATGACTCCCATAAGGATTGTGAGCCCATGCCTTAACTGGCCAAATGCTAAGAGAAAACTATGCAAACAGGGCTTACAGATGAGGAAGTTCAGGAGAAAAAGGCCCTTGTGAGTCAATCTTTGCTATCATGCTAGAGAAAAGACATAACTACTCGCTCCATGAGTAGACTCTTGAATGAGGCAATCTGACTAATGGGAGAAGTTAGCCTCACCCCCAAGACATACCAAACTCAAACCTAACCCTCATGATGTAGACTGTCATATTTTAATAGAAGCCTTGGTCATAATTGAAAGCTCCAGTGGGAGATGATCATAGAAGCACTACAATAACAATTGAGACAACAAGAAAAAGACAAAGACAAAGATCAGATAAAGGTCATGGAGTCAATGGAGATGATGATACAAATGATATAAAAGCTTAACAAGTTAGAGCAGTTTCAAAAGTCATCTCAGGAGGCTACATAGGAGGCAGAAGACACACCTTCTGTAGATGAAATCCATGAAAATGTTAGGTCTTTCAGAAATACCTCCTTCACTAGGAAGGGATACTCAATTATCAATTTTAGGAATTTTTGACAATATGGAATTACTAGTATACATATAATAATAAGTGCAATGAATAGTGGTAGCACAACTAAGACAAGGAATTGACACGGGTATGATAAATAATGTAGACAAACTTACCCTAGTTATCATAACCAAGTACTATTTCCCAAGGGCCATAGAGTACCTAAGTTCAAATAATTTAATGGCATGGCAACCTTAAACAACCTATAGCTCACTCCATAACTCTATGTAGGGATTTGAGTAATAACCCCTCATTGTTACTCTATTAACTTTCAACAAGCTTAAATAGGATAGAATTTGAGTGGTATGCCAGTTTGCAATTAGAATCTATACAAACTTGATCGCAAATAAAAAAAGGCTTTCCAAATTAGGTTTGGAGGAGTTAGTAATATGGTGACCATTGCAAATCTTGTCTCAACACCAAAGTACGACAATGAATCAGTATTGATTACATCACATGGTGGAGAATACTCAACATCAAGTGTGAACAACCCATAATCTAATTTGAGGCTATAAACTTATTCCTTAGTAACATAAGAAAGAACTAGACCCTACCAAAGTGCTTCCTCTATCTACACTTCCCAATACCTCATTATACAAGTCAAAAAGTTAGAGATGATTGGCCCATCAACCTTAGCTAGTTTATTAAATTTTAAACTAGAAAAAGATAAGGAAAAGTGAGGGGAGCCCTCCAAAATTGTGAGGGCAACATTCACAATAAACAAACAAAAAAAACCTACAAATTCCATAATGAATAGAGGTAATCCTTAGAAGTTACCAACTCTTGGAGGAGATAGGGAAGTACAACTATCCAATAGTTTCCAACAGAGACTTAAGAAGAAATGTTTTTTTTTAAAGAAAGAGAGTAAGCAAAATCTTCCAAGCTGTTATATAGTTAAGCCTCCAATTGCTAAATACAAAAGACCAAATGGAGCCAAAAAAAAGTATCATCCAAACTATTATCCTTATCATAGAGTTTTGGGTCATACTATTGAAGACTGTTATGTGTTCAACGATTAGATTGAAAAGAAATACCAAAAGGGCAAACTGACTCTCCTAAATTCGACCTTATTTGAAACACACACTAAACACATCAATCACATCATTGTTTTTGAGACACATGAGCCATTTGTTGGATTCCTTTTGGGGGAGAAAGAAAAATGTACACCCAAACAAGAGCACTAATGGGAGATTTATATCTCTAAAAGACTAAAGAAATTGATAAAGAAGATGGCTTCATCAAAACAAGCTTCCCCATCTACTCAGAGCAGCAAAAAGAAAAAGAACAAAAATAAGAAAAAGAAATCGGCCAACCAAAAGTACATCAATGCCTTGAAGGGATATGCCCAAAGAGAAAGAAATCAAGTAACTCTTGAGGAATTACATCTTAATGAACTTAGAGCTTTGCTTAAAGGCTTTGACACTTAGAATGAGAAATATGAACTTCCAATGGCATTGACTATTATTATTATTGGAAGCTTATAGTCAAGCCAATTACTGGAGTCTTCCCGTCACTCTAATGATGATGAAATTTAGAGCACAAGGCAGGAAGAAGAAAATGAATTTGTCGAGTGTATCACTAATGAAATGGAGATTATTGTGGGTATCCCAATTGACTGTCACCAAGATGACTATATTAGGGAGTGGTTTTCCTGTGAATGCAATTATGGCATGATTAAACTACTATTAGATATTATAAAAAATCTAGCCATAACTAATAAAAGTATGGCATGGCATAAATGCAAGTTATAGTTGTTCGTATGGAAAGCATGTCAATTGTAACTAATACAAAATATGTTAGAGCATAAATGCAAGTTATGATTATCCATATGAAAATGATGTTAAGTGTAAATACCATGCTTTGTGAAGAAATTGAGAAGATAGAAAGAATGGTAGTAGAAAAGGAAAGGGCATACAAAAGACCCTGTACAAATGACTCAGGAACACCTACCAACCTCCTCAAGACTAGGATGATCATCCATGCCATCGACCTTGGAAGTGGGTTACAGAAGATAAATCCTCTCAAGGACAATCATATATGTATATTACCTCTTGTTGCATAATGACTCATACAAGTGTGATGGACACCAATGGTTAGCCATCTCAATTGTCATTAAATAACCTAGTGGTAGATAATCAACCCATTAGGTTTGGTGAAATCCCAATCCTAGAGCTTGTGAAATGGTGCCCTCTACAAACTTTAGGAGAATTATACATATAGGACATAAATGATGAATATGATTTTATGTCTAAGTTAGAATAGCTTTATGATTGCTTCAGAAAGTCATATACCATAAACGTCAAAAGAAGAAGTAGATATTTTGAGAAAGAATCAAATAAGCTAACATTGGAGCTCATTGAACTCTTGCATCAAGTCAATCCAAACATTCATGAAAGAAATATCCTAAATACAAAGTCCTAAAGAAGGTCATGTCAGCTAATGAAATAAAAGGGCTCATCTAAAGAGTCTTTGAAGATCTCTCTACAAAGAAGCCTATGTGCCTAGTTCCAATGTTGAATGGGATGATTACCAGTTAGTTATATTCTCCAAAGACATCCAAAAAACTATCAAATTGGGGCAAGGATCCATTACCCCCTATCACATGATCTACCTTGGTAGTGACTTTGAATAAGAGCCTTGTTGGTCTTAGGATATAAAATTAAACTAAGAAATGCAAACGAAGTGCAACTCAAGGGTAGTAAAGTGTTACCCCCTATGCTAGTCCTAATACCTAAAGATAAGAATATTTCCAAGGATAAGGATAAAGAAATAGTAATTTAGATAAATATGGATGCCAGGCCTTCACAAGCTGAACCTACACCCAAGAAAGTGGAGTACAATATAGTAGTTCATCTTAAGAAAATATTACCATGCTAAGTGTATTTGATATCCTAATGATATCTCAAGAACTTAGGGATATGTTGGTACATATCCTATAAAACCCAACTGACTATGAGGAATGCTTCATTGAAGAGAACATGAAGGAGTCATTATATGCTTGTCAGACTCCTACCATTTCCTTTAAAATTGATGACTTACTACTAGAAACAACAGACCATAACATGTCGTTATATGTCAATGGGAATAATGATGAGATTAAAATAAATCATATCCTCATTGACCCAGGCTCCTCAATTAATTTGATGACCCTCTGTACTCTAAGGGCTTTAGCTTTGGACGTATAATGCGTATCATCCAAAATTATAACCATCCAAGAGTTTAATCAAAATAATCAAAGAGATCTTGGAGTCATAAGCATATATCTGAAAATAGGCAAATTAATCATTGACACTAAATGCTATGTGATAGATATTGATGCATTATACAAAGCATTATTAGGGAGGCCATGGCTACATAAAAATAAAGTAATGACATCAATCTTACATCTGTACCTAAAGTATTTTGAGGATGGTGAAGAATGTCAAATTGATGGATAGGTATATCTTTTGATGTTCACAACATACATTATAATGATGCAAAATATTATCAAAGATCCCATGTCATAAAGGGTTTGTTTTCATCAATTCAGTAAAGAAGAAGATTACTAGTTTGATTTTTACCCCTTCTCATCAAGGGAGTGACACAAAATTTTTAGATGAAAAAATTGTATATTTTACCTGGGTGGCTATTCTTCTGATGAAAATAATAATGGAAGTCAAAAAGAATGTTCTCTTCTTATTACCAAAGTCCTAGAAGGCTTATTTAAGCCATTAGATGAGCTAAACACCAATGTTGTCAAGGAATTAACAGCCTTCTATATTCTCCCATGACATAAGGGAGAAAAGAAGATATTATTTTACAAAGCAATTTCCTATATTCCAAGCATGCATGAAATTTTAAAAACTGAGGATTCTAAAGATGATAGTGACTATCAGGTAGTGGTCATACCTAAATATTTTTTTTAGACAAGCTTTTGTTGGATAATAAGTAATCCGGCTACAAACTTCAACAAATAAAAAAAAAAGTCATATCTTCAAAAATCTATTGGATCCACCCTAAGAGAATGCTTATATTCTCGAAAGAGCAAATAAGAATTCCAAAGAATTGGACTATATTGGTCCAAGTATCTATACATGCCATATGGTCACCATTAGATTTCTATCTAATATCGAGGATGATCAAACATCCTCAATACCTTATGACACACAAACCATATGCATCGAGCCAACCATAGTTCTTGAAACACCACATGAAGGTGAAGCTCTTAGCAAGGCTTCATTAAGACCTGAAGATGGGGGTATGATGTAGCCGAAATGCCTTAAAACTGAAAGAGGAACCTTCGCCAAGTCCAATTCCATAGGATGAATCACTTGGTGAAGAGATGATCTTCAAATTAAAAAAAGCTCCACCAGAACTTGCAAGCTACAATTGATGAACTAATGGAAATTAACCTAGGTTTAGAGGAGGATCCTAGGCCAACCTTTATTAATACACAACTCTTGGAGGAAAGTTAAGCCTTATTCAAAGTAATGCTCAAGGAATACATCAATTGCTTCTCATAGAGATATAAGAAAATGCCTGGACTAGATCCCGAAGTAGTAATCATCAATCTTAAACTTTTAGCTATCAAAGTGGCACCTAGGAAGATGAAACTTGACCTAGAACAAAAAATGATAAAAGAGATTAAGAAATTAATCAAAGTAGACTTCATCAGGGAAGAGAAATACTTAGATTGGGTAGTAAGCATTGTGCTAGTAAAAAATAAGAATAGGCAAATATGCATTTATGTGAAATATAGGGACCTGAATAAAGCATGTCCAACACATGATTTTTTTTATTACCAATTATGGAAATCATGATTAATAATATGACCAATTTTGAGCTATTCTACTTTATGGATGATTTTTCATGATACAATTAAATCAAGATGTATCCTAATGATGAAAAGCATATGGTCTTTTAAACTCTAATTGACATTTATTACTACAAGGTGATGCCCTTTAGGCTAAAAAATGAGATCCGAATTTTTGATGACCTCATACATTAGTTGGTGGAATGCTATGTGAATGATTTGATAGTCAAAACAAAGTCCAAAGATAAGCACATCCAAGACTTAAAAGTGATTTTTGATCATCTTAGAAAATATAACCTAATGATGAACTCTATGAAATATGCTTTTAGAGTATCATCTAGAAAATTCTTCGGCTTCATTGTAAGACACCAAGGAATTAAAATTGATCCATCTAAGATTAAAGCTATCTTGAATATGCCACCACCCAATAACTTAAAATAGTTAAGGTCATTCTAAGTTTAACTTGCACATATAAGGAGATTCATTTCGAACGTCTCAAAAAAATGCAAACCATTTTTCAAATTAATAAAAAAAAGATACTCCATTCATTTGGGATCAAGAATTCCAATAAACCTTTGAAGAGATTAAGCAATATCTCCTAAAACCTACAATCTTGCAACACCCATACCTGATAGACCCTTAATTCTCTACACAACCACAATGGAATGGTCTCTGGGGCAACTACTCGCCCAAAATAATGAAGAAGGAAATAAAACACATTTTACTATTTGAGTAGAATACTAGTAGAGGTAGAAAATAACTACTTTCCTATTGAAAAGTATTGTCCATCGCTCATATTTGTAGTCAAGAAGCTCAAACATTATTTATTTTCTTATTAGGTCATTTTAACATCAAGGGTTGATCCCAAAAAAATACTTAATGTCCATGTCCATACTCACTGGAAGGATACCAAAATGGGTCTTAATCCTCATAGAGTACGATATCAAGTTCACTCCTCAAAAGGCGGTTAAAGGATAAGTCCTTGTCGATTTTTTCACAGAACATCCAATGTCAAATGACTCTCCACTAAGTTACAAGCTACCTTAATGAAGAAATCCTTTTTGTCAAGGAACGGAAACCCAAAATAGAAGCTATACTTTGATAGAGCATCATCCATCAAATCAGGACTTAGGCCAAAACTTTTGCAAATTAAAGTAAGCATTGGATACGTATTTGTCACCCTAAATGGGAGTATTTTATGATACTCCTATCCTCTCTTAAAATTATGTATAAACAATAAAGCTAAGGTCCTAATTGTAGGATTGAAAATGGCACTTAACATGAAAATATCACACCTATATATTTTTAACAACTCACAATTAGTCATTAGTCAAGTGAGAATTAGATATAAAATCTATAAATTTGAGTTACTAAAATATTATGAAAAGGCTTGAGAACTCATAGGGTAAATTTGGTATATTCAAATAGTTAAAGTCCCCTAGTCCATTAATGTGAAAGCTAATTCTTTAGCCAAGTGAGCTAAGACATAGTTGATCCTGCAGATAGGTGATAAGTTTAGTCTTCAGCATCAAGTATGAGAAGATTGAATCTAAAGTGATAGAGAAAGCAATATATTGGATAATACCATTCACCAATTATCTCAAAAATGGAGAATTCCTAAATATGGAGCAGAAATTGACCACCCGAGATAATGAAGACTTTGGGAAGTAATCTCAAAATAACATATCAAAAAAATGTGGTCTTCTAAATGCATAATAAAGTATTATGGGCACATGAGTTCCAATAGGTACAAGTTCCTATTGTTAATTATCCTAATAATTATCAAGAATCTCCTAAAATAAGAAATCTAGCTAATTAAATAGAGATACAAAAGAAAAAAAGAAAGTATTATTTTATTAATTTGAAGAAATGGATACATGGCTTAAAAAAGGGCATACCCTCTATTTACAATAAATTCTAATTGGAATTAAGGAAAACATAAAGGAAAAAAAGGAAGAGGAAGTGGGAAAGAAACTTAATGCTCGCCATTGCTCCACTCCCATGGGTTGGAGAAAGTAGAATTTGACTTAAATGAGTCTTGATTTGATCCTTAGTGGATGCTAACAACATATTTATTAGTGAGGCTAGCTGCCTTGACTTATGTCAATTGACACTGTTATATTTTGAAGTATTATTAATGACTTTTGCTTGTTATTAGTTGATTTATTTTGATATTATTTCAAGAGAATGATTAGCAGTCTTAACTTTATACTAATCATTTCTAATTTGATAATCAATGATCTTTTAGGCATGTTATCGATTAGATTTGGAGCGTCACCAATGGCTTTTGAGTGTGTTGGCTTAGCTTAAAAGGTGTGTCATCAACAACTTTCCATGGTTGACTAGCTTGAAAGGTGCATCATCAATGACTTCTGGGCTTGACTAGCTTAAACAATGTGTCATCAATGGCTTCTAAGGTTGACTAGCTTTGAAGTATAGCCAAGGAATTTGTGTGTATTATTATTTGACTTAGTTTAAACAAGTCATTTGGCTAACTTACTAAGTGAGTTCAAGCCTATCTTAAGTTTGGTTGGATTTGATAATCGATGGTCTCTAAGGTGTACTGTCAATTAAATTTGAAGTATTGCCAATGCTTTTGTGTTAGCTTAGCTTTAAAGTATGGTTAATAGCTTTTAAGCATATTGTTAGTTGGCTTCATATGAATGAGGCACTTGGCTAACTAATTAAGTAAGTTCAAACCTACATTAATTCAGTTTGATTTGATAATCAATGGCCTCTAATGCATGTCATCAATTGAATTTGAAGCATTGCCAATGGTTTTAAGTTGACTTAGCTTTGAAGTGTGACCGACATCTTTTAAGCATATAGTCACTTAACTCCTCTTAAGTAAAACATTTGGCTGACTATGTAAGTGAGTTCAAGCCTTCATTTAGTTTAGTTTGATTTGAAGTTCAAACTTAGTTTGGTTTAAGTCTAATCTGATTCAATTCAATATTTAAAACTATATTTTGATTTGAATATAATTTAATTCAATTCAACATTCAAAACACGATTTTGATTTGAGTCTGATTTAATTTGATTTGTGTTGAGCTCAACCTTATTGGATTCTTATTGGATCCTTTAATAGATCTTGGATCCATCCCTTGATGGTTCTTATTGGATCCTTAATGGATCTTAGATTCAATCTTTGATGGATTCTTATTGGATCCTTAATGCACCTTGGATCTAACCCATGATGAGTTCTTATTGGATCCTTAATGGATCTTATCTGACCTCTTGATGGGATTTTATTGGATCTTTAATGGGTCTTGGATTCAACCCTCAATGGGTTCCTGATGGATCCCTAATGGATCTTGGATTTGATCCTAATTGGGTTTTTGATGGATCCTTAATAGATCTTGAATCTTATCTTGGTTGGGTTCTTGATGGATCTTTAATGGATCTTGGATCTGACCCTTGTTGGGTACTTATTGGATCCTTTATAGATATTGGATCCAACACTTAATTTGTTCTTATTGGATCCTTTAATGAATCTTGGATCCAACCATGGTTGGATTCTTGATAGAACCTTAATGGATCTTAGGTTGAGTCTGATTGAGTTTTTGATGGATCCTTAATAGATCTTGGATCTGACCATTAATGGATTCTTAATAGATCTTAGATTTGACCCTTGATGGGATCCTAACGGATCTTTAGTTGATTCTTGGATCCAACCCTTGATGGGTTCTTATTGGATCTTTAGCAGATTTTGGATCCGACCCTTAATTGGTTCTCAATAGATCAAGGCTCAACCCATTAATGGATTTGAGTTTGAACCTTAATAAACTTGGGTATAAGTTTAAGTTGATCTAGGTTCAACTTGCTTTTGGTTCAAGCTCGACCTAATTCTGGTTTGAGTTCAACCTAGTTTTGGCTCAAGTTTGACCTAGTTTTAGTTTGAATTTGAGTTTAATCTGACCCGATTTGATTTGAACTCTACTTAACCCATTTAGGGTTTGATTTGAATTTGGTTTGACCCAATTATGGATTGATTTAAACTTAATTTAACCCAATTAGGATTTAGTTCAAATTTAATTTGATCTTGGATTGATCCAATTTGAACCCGATTGCAGTTGAGATTGAATTGATTTGGTTTATATTAACTCAATTTGAATTTGGGTCCAATTCAATTTGAGTTTTAGTCTATTAACTTGGTTGATTTAGATCAATTAGATGGTCCATTTGAGATAATTTGGATCTGTTCATTAAGTTTAATTAGATTTGAGAGCTCTCAGACTGTCATGATAACTTTGGGAGAATCTTTGGGCTAGCCTTAGAAATATGAGTTTAAAGACTAGCTTGAGCGTGCAAGCTAAAAAACTGGTTGAGTGTGAGCCTAAAGATTGACTGAGTGCAAGCTTGATGGTTGGCTTAATGCAAGCTTGAAGGTTGACTAAGTGCGAGTCCAAAGGCTGGCTAAGGGTGAGCCCAAATGCTAGCTGATACGAGCCTAATGGCTAACTAAATATGAGTAAAAAGGCTGTCTGAATGTGAGCTTAAAGATTGGCTTAGTGCGAGTTTGAAAACTGGCTGAATATGAGCCCCAAGGTTGACTGAGTGTGAACCACAAGGTTAGCTAAGTATGAGTCCAAAGGCTGGCTAAATGCATGTCCAAAAGTTAGTTGAGTGTGAGCTTGAAGGCTGACTGATTGCGAGCTTAATGGCTAGCTTAGTGTGAGCTTGATAGCTGGCTGAGTGTGAGCTCGAAGACTGGCTAAGTGTCATATTAAAAGCTGGCTAAATGTGAGCTCAAAGGTTGATGGAATGTGAAACCGAAGGCTAGTTGAGTGCAAACCTAAAGGTTGGCTGAGTGCGATCCCATAGGTTGGCTTCGTGTGAGCCCAAAGTTGACTGAGTGTAAACTCAAAGGCTAGCTTAGTGTGATAGTCTCATGCACACAAATAGAGATCGCTTTTTTTCTGCTGAAATTTCCTTCCTTTTTTTTTTGCTTTTTCTCCTTTTTCTAGGCAGATTTTCCTTTTTTTTCTACCACAACTCCTTTTTTATTTTTTATACTTATATTTCTTTTCTTCTCCTTCTTCCTCAAGCCTCATCTCCCTCAGGCCTGATATTCCCTTGCTTCCTCTTCACTTGACCAGGCCATGTACATATATAATATATATAGAAATCAAGTTTTGTAAAACTTGATCACAAAAGCCAAATCTAGCTAAAATCATCAAATGCAAGTATTATATGCCTACGTTTAATATCGATAGCAAATCTCAAATGCAACTATCATATGAATAATTTTTATCTCTTTTCAATATTACAAAAATGGCATAGAGTAGTATGACTGGTGTCTCTTGCATAGAAATGGGATGCACACACACATAGTGGCCTGAACCAAAATAGAATGGCCATGCTAAAACTAGTGGTAGAATCACAAAGGGTACCCCAAGGACCATGATGCTATTTTAATGCCTATGGATGGCAATCTCATGCACAGATATAGATACATATCGACATGACCATGGCAACTCCCCTTAGCTGGGCTAGGAGGAGCAATAGCTCGTGCTCTATCATGTGTGCTGGTACTACAAAGTTTGCATGTTTTATTACGTTATACCTTAGGGAATCCTTTTTCAACCAGTCTCCTAAGCTGAGATAAGGCTGTTTTCCAAATAGAGGTGTAGTATGCCAGGGATGATGCAAACTAACTTGAATGGCAAGAATCGGGAGGGAGATCACACAGTCAACACTGATAAATGATGAGAATCATAATACTTTTGTGAATATAAGAAACCTCAATAGACATACATGATTTTTCAAATATAATGGAGATGCATGCAAAGATGTATACACACACACATACACCACATTACAATTTTGAAATCATGTTTACTTTCTAAAAACACATGTATTATTTTTTTCCTCATTTTCAAGCCATGCAATTCCTTATAGATGATTCTATAGAATGCCATTAAAATATTGAAGAATCATTTCAAGCAACATGGTGTAAGGAAATATCATGCTCATCAATAAAGATGATATCATCAAAATAAAATACTACTTAATGTTATTGGGAATCACTTATTTGCTTGCCTGATTCAAAAATCACATTAAATAGAAAGAAAAAACTTGATCTTGTTCGTCTAGATCTACAACATAAAAAAACTAATTTCATAATCCAAACTCATTACCAATACTACATCATGCTAATTAAGACTCTAACCCTGAAAGCAAAAATATAGAACACAAAGAATTGGACTTAAAACATGACCTAGAGTTGTCTCATAATTCCCAAGAAGAGACTAATGTAAATGGAATCCAAGGCATTAGAGTACCTTGAAAACACGTAAGTCGATTACTATTCACAAGGTAACTTGACAACAAAATTGATTGCTCTTCTATCAAAATAAGAGCAAAGAAAATTATATTTTGAAACCTTAACTTCCACATCTTTCCTACTTCAAAACATTTCCTCGACTCTAATTGCAAAGATTTATAGAAATAAAGCTTGTTCAAAACCAAAGTGAATAGAACATGGAATAGCAAGAGCATAAATATTGAATGAAGATGAATGGAAAATATCTCAAAGATCAAGTATTAAAACTAAAACAAATTCTAAGTAGAAAAACTAAAACTTTCTAAAGAACTATAGTAGATTCCAAATAACTAGGTCAAACCTCTTCAAAATACCAAAGAATATTGTAACAATAAGATTTAAACCAAACATTCTCAAGTTTCAAAACAAAGTACAAGACCAATACCAAATCCTAATCAGAAGCTGAGGTGTTGGACATTCCCTAGCTTCACAATAATTTTAGGAGCTTAGTCTAGTAAAACTTCAATGAAGACGGAGGTCTAACTTCAAATTTTCATTATGGTATTGACAAATATTAATGGTTGTAAAAGGTTAAGAAAAGTAGCCAACAAACACTCCATTTGCTTATCATTTTAGTACCTTGATATGCAAGCAACATTCCAAGAACAAACCCTCATAACCTCTAAAGAGGACCTTAAAATCATGGTTTCAATCTCAGGTTTGAAGCATCAAGACCATAATTTTTAGGGTCTACGAAAAGGTTTCTTTTTTTCGTAAAAGACACAATGAGCTCCCCTTTCTAACATCAAACAAGGCTCAAGACTTCACCAATCTCAGCTGAAGAATATGGCCATGATTTGGCACCAAAATATTTCAGCAAGACAGCAATTTTAGCACCCACAATTTTTAGCAATACAAGATCACTCAACAGTCCAAAATTTTTAACAGAACACCATTCGTTAGCTATAAACAAGCCTAAATTTTTGGTCTTCTTCTTGATCAGCAGAAGGAAAGAGAGAGAGGGGATTCAACTCCTATCACCAAGAAAGGGAAGTGCTTGAGCTGTAGCTTCCCAATGTTGCTCCCATTATGCAAGAAGAAAAAGAATTTGAATTTTAGTAAGAAAAAGAGAGTAGACCTAAATCATCTCTTCTTGCTCCTATTTTCCCCAAAAACAAAAGAAAAAAAAGGGGAAGGTACCATTGGTGGCCTGCAGAAAACATGGAGGAGAAATGGGAGAAGAGAGCAACCTAAATTTGCACCTTTGCCGAATTTTGCCTTCTCAAACCCTAACTGCTACTGCTCCCTTTCTTTTTCACTTTTTCTACTCATACTTCTAGTCATGGGAAGGAAGACAAAGATAAGAACATGGGAGAAGAATCTGGGGGTTGATGTTTGAGTAATTTGCAAAACCTCCCTTGAGCTCTTCTATTTAATATTTAGGTCTTTGTTGAGATACTTATCTTCTTTTTTTTTTTTGTCATGTTATGTTGTTGTCCTTCTATCTTGGATTGTCCTTTCTTGGTTACTCACACTTTAATTCAATCTCTCTATCTTGATTTTCTGATTGAGATTGGTCCCTTTTAGAACTTTACCTTCTTACATTGTTTTTAGGGGTGATTTGTTTACCTCTAGGAGGAGATTTCCAAAGGAGTCATCATTTTAATATCCACACTTCTCTAGAGAACTAATTTTCTTGCCAAGCTTCTTGTCATTTTTGGATCATGCATTTTACTTTTGAGCTTACTTTCCCAAGGTCAAATTTAGGTTCAAGTGTAGAAGAGAAACACGAGGCTTTTAAACGCCACTCCACCGCATCATTAACCATCTTTCTTCCTTAGCATCACTTTTTTCAGAGGCCATGCCTATAGAAGAGGGAGGAGTCTTCCTAGTCATTGATGTGATTTTAAAAGCTTTTTTTGGTAGGAAAAAACATTAAAGCACTAAGGAGATGAAGGTGTTTTTTTTATGTCATGGATCCATAGTAATTAAAAGCTTCTTTTTTATGCAAGAAAGATGATAAATGCTAAGAAGGAAAAAAAAATCTAGATAAGCATTTAAAAACAGTGAGTGTTGCTTCAACTTTCTTCATTTAAAAAGGGTGTTTGTTATCTCTTGGGGCTACATCCCTTTCTTTGTCATCAAAGATCCTTATATTTAAACACTTTAGAGATCCTCCAACTCCATCATCTACCCCATGGGTGCCCTTTTGGGTAAACTTGGACTGAGAATTATCAAGAGATTTGGCTTTATTTGTTCTATTTGTCAGTGAATGGTTAGTTGTATTGATTAAATTTTGCAACTCTTCATCTTTTGCATCCTGTCAAAAGAATATTCTTACTGTACTACTTGCTTGCTTGCTCATCATAATGTAATAGGTATTTGGAGTCAACTCAAGTGATTTCCATTATTTATGGTAGTTGATATAAATTTGGGGTTTATCCTTATTATCCTTACTATTACAGAAATCAAATCTATCTGTTTTCCTTACGAGAGGCTCATGCTTGATGTGATTTTCCTTTCTAACACATTAGGCTATTTGGTATCTTATGTTGAGCATCCTCTCCCATGTTTTGTTGAGGTAAGGTGGATTGTAGATCAAGAAGCATATTTGAGCATTTATGAGAGGAGGAGCTAGGAAGGCTATACAAGCAAGGGTTGTTTCATTGGATGATGAGGTGAGGTTTATGAAGATGGTGTTTGGATTAGTGGTTTAAGACTAGCTTGGATAGAGGAGGTTTTGAGTTGTGTTTGATAGCCCTCTACAATCCTAGTCTCAGAGGCTAAGGGAGAGGTCTTGAGTGGTGTTTGATAGCTCCCTTTGCTAATGTTTTGATAATCCCTATCTCAAATGTTGGGATCTCTTGGGATCTTACCAACCATACTATTGTGAGGAATCTTCAAGTATTAGTGGTAGTTAGATGAAACTACCATTATCTCTCTAAGGCACCTTCTTTCATGGACCATACTATAGTAGAAAGGGATAATAATTTGGAACTCTGCTTGAATAATCATAGGTACATATGTGAGATGTAGAAAAATCCTTCCTTTGCACTTTCACTAGGAATTGTCATATGTCATGATGCTAATGTTTGTTTCCATGATATGATCTTCAAGATACTTGAGGGCCTTCATGGTTGACAAGGTACAAATGTTAAGCACAATATTTTTGTCCACAAGTACGGAGCTAATTGAATTGCTTCTAATCTAAATTGAGATATACATTGGTTTGTCTCTATGTTCTTTTTCTAGCATATCCTAATTATTGAAGGTACTGGCTAGATTTTAGAAGAGACTTTTATAGATGGTGCCTAATCTTTCTAGAGGGATATTACCCTTGTGCTCTATTTCCTTAAGCATTTGAAATAAAACTTCAAAATGCTTAAAGGAATCTGCTATGAGTTTTAGGAAGAGAATTTTAAATTATTAGGCTGATTTGTAATTCTTTCATCAGTAAAATTATGACTGAATGACTCTCTCTCCAGTGGTTAGCATAATCAGTGAATTTTTCTCCAATTAGCATATTTTCAATTGTCAACCCAATGATGTTTGGTATATGAGACATTGAACGAGTGTACAATTGTCAAAATATAGCAAGGATAATCTCCAAAGATTATAGCTTCTTATGCAAGAGGTTAACAAATTAGCTAAATGTGGCTAACCTTAGTGACTTCTCAAATAAATGGTTCATCAATAGCTCATTGTCATTGTAACCCTATATATTAAGGAGAAATTTGGCTATGTGATGGTTAGGATCTTATGTCCCATCATAGAGATGAAAATTTGGTGCCTTGAAATAAATAGGGAATGCCACCTTAAGGAGTCATACATTAGTTACTGCAAGATAGCAATGTGCAAAAATTTTTGTGCAAGTAGCTTTGTGACAAGTTATGATATCTATTTCTTGGTTAGTTTAGCAAGAAAAAGTGAATTTCTTTAATGGGGTTGTTGCATGCATTGAATTAATAAGGTTGCTATTAGGTGCAGATATGGAAGATATGCAATTAATTATCTACTGCTTCTCCTTAATGAATTAACCTAACATTTTAAAGCTAAACTTATCAATAATTATTGTAATGACATCAGCAAATTTGAGATTATGCTTATTAGTCATGGTTGTCAAATAATGTTTTGCCTAGATTTAGTTAGCTTGTAGGATACATGGCACTCACCTATGCCTAAGGTGGTATTGCAATGTCTCATATACTCTAGGTTCACATGTGACTACTCTAGAAAAATTAGTACCAACACATAGTTTTCATTCATCGTAACATGTGTCAGACTCTCACATAGTGAGCATCTTGGTTGAATAGCTGGATTTTGAGTCTAAGTGCATCTCTTAACCATCACATTGTTTATACAGACATTTGAAGAACTACTAGCAATTTTAGCCAAATAAGTGAAACCAATATAGTGCAATCCCTTAGCCTCTTTAAGGAAAAATGAGATAAAACTTGCTTGCTTATTATGTGGAAGTTACGGAGGCCCAACCAAGCAATTATACATCCAAGCCTTATCCTATTTTCAAGGTATCATCTCCTACCAAATTTAGTAATCAGGAACACAATTTTTGTGAGTTCTTTTCTTAACTGAATGTGGCTAGTACTTAAGTTATCTTACTAATGGTTATGACTCAGCAAAGCAATATATAATAAAATTTTAAATAATCATGAGACACCCAAAAAATAGAAGGTTATATGGACCTATCCATAAAAATTTAGATTTTAGATGTTTATATGCACACTAGGACCCGCATGTAATAACCCAAAATTATTTGACTATTTTGTAAGAAACTTAACACTAGGGAAAATGGAATGAAAAATCTATTAAAAATTGGGCTAAAAACTAGTCAAAAATGCATTTAAAATTAGCCTTTTCTTAGGAACCCAATGGGCCGGATCCCACTAGGCCTTGGGCACCAAATGCTTGGCTTCAAGAAGGATTTTGGTGCTAACCACTTGGAACCCAAAGTGGGGCACTATGGAGTTAGCGCCCTTCTCAAGTTGGGTGCCACTAGGTGGTGCCTATCTTGGGAAGGGTGCTAGCTAGTGTTGCCCTTTATAATTTTGATGATGAATAAATTTTATATTTGATCTTATCTTGAGCATGTAGAGCAAATGTCCAAGCCAAGCTCAAAATAAAAATCAAGTCCATTCGGAAGCTCAAGCAAGGATGGACATGATATTGAAGATGAGACATGACGATAGATCAACGGATGAAATTTGAAAAATTGAAGAAAGCTTGGAAAAACTCAAAAGATCAAGTTTAGTTCACTAGGTTTAGAATTTTATTTATTTTAGTTGAGCCAAAGATTTGCTTTTAAAATTAATTGTTAAGAGCACTCATCATGTTTAGTTTTGTAAAAAACTCTTAATAGATTTTTGTTTTTACAAAACCAGATATTTGTTTGGCTTAGTGGATAACCAATTGTATTAGATAAAAAATTCAGAACTTTTGAACCTACGCAAAACTAGATGATCGGTGTGAAAATATACTACTGGCTAAGAGATCTCCCAGTTTTGGTAGATCAAAACCGATTGATTAGTTGTCCACGTGACTAACGACTAGTTTTCTAACTGTTGGAGTAAGACTAGTTGCGAGATTTTATCCCCAATAACTAGTTTTAACCTAGAAACTATAAATAAACATAGTTAGACTTCTCTAAACAAGTTTTTACAACTTCATATTAATTATAGATAAGAGATCAAAACCCTCCAAGTCTATTAGTGCACAGTGCTTTAAATTATCAATTTCATATTAAATCTTCATTACCCTTGAGTTCAAACTTGATATGTTTTGTAGCAAGCCTAAATTGTATTATTTTTTATATATTTTTACCTATAAACACTCTTAGGTTGTTAAGAGTGTAAGAGTACAAAAGCTCTAATATTAAGTAGGTCTTGTCGGTTGGAGCAAGATCGATTGTGCAGGGTGGCTTCACCCTAAGAATGTGACACTTGTGGATTGCAAGTTGATGTAAAGACTTAGTTTTGCCTTAAAAAGTGACATCATTAGTGAAGTAGTTGAAGTCATTAAGAGTGAGGTAAGGACTATGGAGTAGGAGCGATTGGTCTTCGAATCACATAAATATAGTGCATTCTTTTCCTTATTTTATTTTACATTTATTGCACTTATAATTTGCTTGAGTTTCGTGAGAATCACTCTTGGTGAATTATATTGGGATTTTATTTCTTCAAAATCTTTTTTTGTATTTTTAAAACTTAATCCCCTCTCTTAAGTTGCCATTTTGGGGCTTCAGCTAGGTGGTACCCTCCTCTCTCTTCCATGAGGATGCCAACTATTGGCACCCTCCCCTCCATGGGCAGCCACATGTTGGTGCTCTTAAAGGAAGTGGTGCAAGCTTGCTGATAATCATCCTCCACGAGTGCCCTGGTGCTTAATTTGGTAGGAAATCCTACATGATTGTGCCAGCTAGCAAGCCTTTGCTTGCACCAACTCCATCATTCTATCCTATAAATACCATTTAATTTCCACTAGTTAATGGAGGGGAAAATTAGTCAAAAGCGATACAAAATTTCTCCATAGAACATTTGAAACTTTCACAAATTCTCATCCTCCATCCTTATTTTTCAAACTCCAAAGTTAGCTAGAAGTGTTCCATGATTAGTTATTTGGGAAGTGGAAGGAATCATGATAGCATTATCAAGCTTATTCTTATCCTTTTATCTCTTTCAACTTTATTTTATCTCATATCTAGGTTAAATCAATAGCTTAGAAATCATTCTTATCTTAGCATATAGTTCTCTACTTTTAGGCAACTTAAAAGGGATTAAGAAAGGACCTTTGAGCCCTCCCTGCCGTGGTGACAAGTAAGCCCCATCTAATTCTCTCTTTTATTTATTTTTTTTTTTGTCCTTTTACATGATTCTACACTTGGAATCTTACATAGTTTCATTTATTTTGCAAGAATACGTGGAAGTAGGCCAAAGATCACTAGGATGGTATATCCTATGTCTTGTGAAGAGGATCCCCATCACACAAGCTATAGATTTGGCATGTGACTCTCAATCATGTACAAACACTTTTGGGCTCAAGAAAAAAGGATCAAGACTAGTGTGCAGCATGAACCAAAAGCAAAACCTTCCTAGCAAACCTACACACATGAGAACTCAAGGAGGTTATTTTTCATTATTTTTATGTACACATGAAGATGAGTTGTAGGTTGTTGGGTATATCCTACACTCAGAGAAGAAGAGGTCCTACAACCTCCCAAAGAACTTGAAGTCTTTGTAGGTTAAGCATATGAATCACAAAGCCTGTGAACATCTTGTAGAGCCCTAGACAACACAATCAAACCAACAATCCACATTCAACATCAACACCAAAATTTTGGAAAAAACTAAAGATTGGCAACCACAGTGAGGCCTCTTGAGATAACTTGAGTACAAACCACCTTCGATTAAGTAGAGACCTTGTTGATGCCTTGTTTTTCATTATTGAATCATGTAGGAAGTGACATCTTGGAAACATGGTCCTAGATTTATAGCTACTTGGCAGACCTTCATACCTCTCATTTCAAAAGTGCATTTATTCCTAAAAGTAGGATTTGGTGATGTGAAGCATCGATCTTGATCTTGTTTAATTTGGGGACCACACATGTTATCAGAGTTGCACAACCGACCTATTGTGGAGTCACGATTGACTACTTGGGATGGCTAAAGCATTTTGAGAAATAACCTTAAAATAATAAATCAATTAACTTTTAGTTCTTATAAGTCTTCAGGTTATTATGAGTTCACAGCTTCCAACAATTGTAATCCTCTATTATTAATTACCTTGTTAATCATCAAAAATCTCCTAAATTAAGAAACCTAACAAATAAGAAGTAGAGACAAATGAAAGAAAAAATGATTTTATTTAATAGCTTTTGGATTACATGAGGTAAGAAGGGCAATTACATTTAAATGATTTAAATTTTGATGTAAAGATTTGGGTTGACCCCTTATTGGATTTAGGTCCAACAATTAATGGACCCACTCTAGGTTCGAATTGGAACTATTTAGGGTTTGGGTTTAACCCAATTGAAACCACTTTGGGTTTGTGTTAGACCTGTTTAGAGTTTAGGTTGGACTCGATTGGACAAATTTTGGGTTTGGGTTGGATTAGATTGGACCCACTCTAGGTGTGGGTTGCACCCATTTAGAGTTTTGTTGTTTGACTCAATTGGACCTACACTAGATTTGGGCTCAACCCATTTAGGTTATGTGTTTGACCCAATTTGATTTTAGTTTGACCTGACTAGGACCTAATTAGGCTATGGATTTGAACCAAATTTGTTTGGGTTTGATCCAACTTGGACCCGATTAGTTTTTAGATCTGAATGATTTGGTTTGGGTTCAATTTGTCCTAAACTAGATTAGGTATGGATATGAACTAATTTGATTTACTTTATTTAGTTATGTCTTGGTCAAGAACTAATTTGATTTAGACTTTATTTAGTTATGTCTTGGTCAAGAACTAATTTATTTTTAATTAAATTGATTAGTTTATTTAGGTCAATGTGATGGTTTATTTGAGCTCGATCGATTCTTTTCAACTTAGTTTTGTCTAATTAAGATAGACCAACTTGGTTTAGACTAGATGATTGAGTCAATTAATTAGCTGAATCAATAGTCATTGATTGGGGTTCAAACTGATCCCCTTAATTTGAATGATGATCAGAATCTTGATGGAGGTCCTTAGGCCAAGTACAGTGATCATGTATTGGCAGTTATTGTCCTAAAGGAGGTCCTTTGATCGAGTACTAGCGGTCCGAATTTTGATTGATGCCCCTTAGGCGGAGTAGTGGTGATGAGATCCCGATGGATACCATTAGGCCATGAAATATGATCAACTCGATTTATATAGAAATCAAGATAATTCAAGATTTTAATATTTTTTTACAACAAAATTTTTTTTTCTCTTTTTTTGCTTTCTTCTTTTTTCCTTTTTTTTCTCACTTTTTCCCCCTTTTTTTTTCCCTTTCTCTTCTTCACAAAAACTTTATTTTATTTTATTTTTCTCTTTTTTTTTCCTCCACCAATTCCTTCATCCCCTTCTTCTCCTTTTCTCCGATTAGAGCTCCTTCTGCCCTTTGCCAACTAGATCTGGCTATCGATGGCATGAGAAAGGCTAGAGGCGGCAACGATCACTTGGAGAATAGCAGAGGCAGCCTAGGCTGCCTAAAGGAAGCAACAACCGCCTGGTGAGATGTTCGGATGAGGTCGGTGTGCAGTCACAACTAGAGTAACGTACATGGCCATTGAAGCAGCCCGAGCAGTGGCTAGCGATGCAGCCGACAGCAGAGCGGCTAGGGGTCATCGGCATTGTTTGCAAGAAGCATAGGTGAGGCTAGCGTTGGGATTGAGGCAGGAGGGAGGCGACAAGCTGCCTAGCGACTGTAAGCGGTGGAGGTCGTAGAGTGACAGGTTAGGGTGTTGTCGGAGGTCGCTTGGAGCTCTGACAGGTGGTAGCTGGTGGGGTAATACATCAGGCAACGAGGCCAGAGGGAGGCCGTAGGTGGCTACCTGGTGGTTCAGCCTCCCAAACTTGGGGGCTGGCGTAAGGTATGAACACTGGTTGAACATAGCATTGGCAGACGTTGTTAAGCACAAGGAAGACAAAGCAAGAAGACAGAACGAAAACATGAGAAAAACTAAGTTTCAACCTTTTCTTTTGTGTCTGATTCCTGGCTCCTCATTTCTCCTCCTTCCTTGTCCATGGTTCTCTGGCAACGGATTCCCCTAGTTTATTCATTTTTTTTCTCTTTGCAAGTCTCTTCCAGATTTTAAAGCTGCCATGGGGATTGAGCTTGTTCATGATTTGAAATCAAAGATAATGATCCATTCGCGATATGTTGTTGCTCTTCTAATTTGATTTTTGTTGGGTGGATGAGGGTTTTGTTTGAATTCTAGTTGCATTGGATAAATGATTTGAGTTTGGCTATGGATACGATTGTGATGTGATTGTAATATGATTCTGAATGATATGAATCAAAATTTGAAAATTTCTACAAATTTGTGAGACCACAAATTAAGGGCGTGTTTGCAATCGTTTTTGTAATCTAAGGAGTAATTTGTAATTTTAAAGAAGTCAAAGATTTTTTTTTAAAAAAAATGCTACAGTGACCTCTGTGTAAGCTTGTTTATATTTGCAGGGGTGTAACTATAAGAATTCTCTAGAAAAATTGAGGGTTTATTTGTAAATTTATAAATTGATAAATTTTATTTTGTTTGTGGATTAAAATTTTTTCTGGGACTTATTTGCAAATTTATGAAGAAAATCTGATCAAATCAATCTCAGCTACCCATTTGTAAATTCAATTTTACCAAGGACCTATTTACAATAATTTTGTCTATCCAAGGATTTGTTTGCGATGCTCTTTTAACCTCGAGACTTAGTTGTGAGGAATTTTTTGGGTTTAGGGACTTATTTGTAAGAATTTTTTTCCTTCTTTTTTTGCCCTAACCCAGTTAGATGTTCAACCTAATATTGATTGATACTAGGCCATCCTAGTACAAATTCAGCCTAATTTAAATTAGACTCTAATTTAAGTACGAAATCTCATCAAATTTCTATTGAATTTGGGTTAACAAAAATCATACAAACACTAATAACACGCGCAATGCCTCCCAAAGAGTTTATGGGGATTCTCTTCACCAAATAGGAGATGCACTTGCCTTATTGGCTTTTATTTCATTTTTGAGTCTAGCTGCAAAATAGTGGAGATTTCATGAGATTTCATTAGATTTCGAGCGTAGAGTCATACTCAATAATAAAGTAACATAATAAATAGTTAGCAGGAGTTTAGCCTCCACCTCCGTAAAGGAGAGATCTTTGGTCCCTTCCAAACCACCTTTTAGGCTTTCTCAAGGTGGTGGAATTTAGATGCAATAAATTTTAGATGATTTCTAAATTAGAACTCTTAATATGGTGTGAAAGAAATACAATAAATTAATAATAATGATGATGCAAGAAGGAAAAAAAATAAAAGAGAAGTGGTTTTGTTGATGCCTGTGTGGCCCTTGTTTCTCCTCAAATCCTAGCAAGAAACACGTCCCTCAAACCTCAATAGCCAAATTTTGCAAGCGGATAAATTTTAGGGCTTACAATACCATGTAAACGGAACACCATTGATGTATTCTCAATCAAAAATTGGTGCCTCAATAAGAAATTTTGATATCCAAATTAATTGAATGTAGCTATGTAAATAGGGGAAATTCGAGTTGAACATTGTGTAAGTGGTGCCTAGTGGCTGCACCAAATGCAAGTGGACTTGGCCCATAAAGGTGAGTGCCAATTAGTTAGTGCCCAACCCACAAGTGGGCCACAAACAACTGGTGCCCCTACGTAGGTGGGCACCAACTATTTTGGGGTCCAGCACTTGCATGCTAGGTGTCACACCGGCAAATTTCTACTCTGAAATTTCACCCGTGATGGCGCCAAGGTTCGCCCACCTCAGCCCGCCAAACTCACACAAGCCCACAAGAGTATAGAGGAGAAGAGAAGTACAGCAACCTTACCAACCTTTTATTTCTCACATAAAAGGAAATACAACTCTTAATACGGAGTGACACTACAAGTCTTTCTACCTGCGTGTGTCCAACTCAATAAACCCCCTAGTCTATTTATAGTACCCATATTTGGCTGTGAGCAACTGCTGGAGATCATGGAGAACATGTTCCACAATATTCTCCCTGCAGTTCAACCGCTCCCTGCAGTTCAACCGCTGGAGGCCATATTCTCCTGGCAATTAGTTGACTGTCTGGGCTGCTGCCACCTGTCCCACGAGCCCTCAATTGCCTCTTTACTGGCCACGTGTCCCTTGACAGTTGCAGGTCTGGTTTCTCCAGCCTGCAGCCACGTGTCTTCAGCCTGCAACGCCAAGTGTTCAGGCTGTTCACATGCTCCTGCAGCTCACGTTAGCCAACCTGTCCCGCTGCTCGCTCTGCAGGACTGTTTGGGCTATTCGGGTCTCCATCCGAACATGTCGTGACGCCGTCACTTGCTGCTATGTGTGCTGCTCGCACACACATATGTTGGAGGCAGTCCGTCGCCTCGCATGATCATGCGCTCCCTCGCATGATACTCCTCGTAGTGGCACCGACCACCACAGCTGGTTGTTTGCTCGTATGTGTGCTGTCTGTGCACACACACACTGTAGGCACTCCATTGCCTCTGAGATCATGAGGTCCGTTACATGATCTCGTTGTGGTGGCACCTACCACTCACAACGAGTGTGACAAACCACCCCCACCAGGAGAGTCCGACGTCCTCGTCAGAGTAGAGTCCATGTACTCCTTGATTTGTTTCTCAAACTGCCATAGTGTAGAGTCCCGCTCCAATGTGGCATCAGCCTCGCTGCCGCCTTTCCACTTCACAAGAAAATCAGTCCGTCGATTCTTCTTGCTTTGCCCCATAGTCCGGTGTGCAAGGATCTTTTCGACCTCCTTGTCGAACTGCTTTTGAACTACTGGTAGAGCTCTCCTTGCTTGCTGTCTATCTCCAAGAAAGTCCCAGTTGAAAGTTTTGAGAAAACTTACATGGAACGTTGGGTGTACCTTCAGCCTGTCGGGTAACTTCAACCGGTAAGCAACCTGCCCGACTTTCTTCATCACCTTGAAGGGGCCGTCATACCTTGGTACCAACCCATGATGTATAATCTTGCTGCTGATTTTCTTCCATATATGTGGAGTGAGTTTTAGCAGCACCATGTCCCTGACCTGGAACTCCAATGAACGCCTTCGTTCATCCGCATGCTTCTTCATGCGTTTTGCTACCTTGCGCAAGCTGTCCCGAGCTTGTTCTATCAGCTCCTCCTTCTCCTTGGCGAAGTGATATGCAGCAGGGCACTTTCCTTGGTCCGTCGATTGAGCCAACTCGAGAGGAGTGAGAGGCTGTTGTCCCATGACAAACTCTACAGGAGTCATTCCTGTAGCCGACGACCTGTGGATGTTATAACAAAATTAGACTGTGTCCAACAGCTCCAACCAATTCTGCTGACTGGTCGTCACATAATGCCTTAAGTATTCCTCCACCAAGGCATTGATGCGGTCCATTTGGCCATCCGTCTGGGGGTGATTAGCCGTAGAGAACTTCAACTCTGAACCCATCGAGTTGAAGAGTGCTGTCCAAAACCTGCCCGTGAATCGAGCATCTCGATCACTCACAATGCCTTTCGGGACACCGAAGTGCTTCACCACATGCTTGTAGAACAGCCCACCTGCTACCTCTGCTGGACATGCGTGTGGTGTTGGTATGAACACCACATACTTCGAGAGTCGGTCGACGACGACTAGCACTGAGCTCATCCCATCCACTTTGGGAAAGCCCGAAACAAAGTCCATGGAAATGGACTGCCACGGCTTCTCTGGAATAGGCAGGGGTTGCAGCAGCCCTGCCTGCTTCTTCCTCTCCGTCTTGTCAAGCTGGTACACAAGACAAGTCTTGACATACATCTCGACGTCTTCCCCCATTTTTGGCCAATAGTATGACCTGGACAAGAGTGCCATCATCCTTTGCCCTCCAGGATGTCCTGCCCATTGAGGATCGTGAGTCTCTCGCAGCAGCTCATGCCTCAGCCCTCCCGCCTTCGGGATGTACAACCTGTTGCCTCTAGCATACAACAAGTTATCTTCAAGCCAATAACGCTTAATTACCCATTCACGTACCTCTCCCCTGAGTTGAACGTATTCTGGGTCTGCGTCGGCTTTCTCTTTAACCCTCTCTAGCAGGGTTGACTGCACTATGGACAGTGCAGCTACGTAGCATTGCACCTCCCTTCTGCTCAATGCATCCGCGACTTGATTCTGTCGTCCAGGCTTGTGCTTCCACATGAAATCAAACTCGGCCAAGAACTCATGCCACCGAGCTTGTTAGGGGGTTAATTTCTTTTGGGTTTTGAAGTAGGTGTTTGCAACATTATCTGTTACAACCCTAAACTTCATTCCCAATAGATAATGCCTCCAGGTGTCCAAGCAGTGCACCACTGCTGTCATTTCCTTTTCATGTGTGGTGTAACGTTGCTCCGCATCATTGAGCTTGCGGCTCTCAAACGCCACTGGGTGTCCTTCCTGAACAAGAACTCCCCCAAGAGCACGATCTGAGGCATCCGTATGTACCTCGAATGAAAGCTCAAAGTCAGGCAATCACAGCACCGGTTCTGTTGACACTGCTACCTTCAACTAGTCAAAAGCCGCTTGGCATGAGTCCGTCCATGCCCATTTTTGATCTTTCTTCAGCAAGTCAGTCAGGGGATTCACTTTCCTTGAATAACCCTGAATGAATCTTCTATAGTAGTTAGCTAAACCGAGGAAAGAACGAAGATCCGATATCTTTGTTGGGGCCGCCCAATCGATGATTACCTGAATCTTCCTCTCATCCATTTGTATCTGTCCCTTGCTCACCCTGTGCCCAAGGAACCTGATTTCCTTCCGACAGAACTCACACTTCTCCTTCTTGATGAAGAGCTTGTATTCTCTAAGCTGAGAGAATACCTTTCTGAGGTGGTTGACGTGGTCTGCCAATGTCTCCGAATAGATGACAATGTCATCCAAGTACACCACCACGAATCGATCCAAGAACTCATACAATACTTCATTCATCAAGTTGCAAAAGGTTGCTGGAGTATTTGTCAATCCAAAAGGCATGACTAGGAACTCAAATGAGCCATACCTCGTGACACATGTCATCTTTGACTCATCTCCCTCAGCAATCCGGACTTGCCAATACCCCGATCGCAAGTCCAACTTGGTGAAGTATGTCGCCTTGGCCAATCGATCAAACAAGTCACCTGCATTCGGCACCGGGTACTTATTTTTGTTAGTCACCTTGTTTAGTGCCCGATAGTCCATGCACATCCGAAGTGAACCATCTTGTTCTGCTGAAACAACAACGGGGCACCATACGGGGCTTTCGACGGTTGGATCAATCCCGCATCCAACAGTTTGTTGAGCTGCTTCCTCAGCTCCAAAAGCTCCGCATTTCCCAAACGATAAGGGGCCTGAGCTGGAGCTTTAGCACCTGGCTCCAGCTTAATCTTGTGGTCAATTGCCCGCCGAGGGGGAAGTTTGTTGGGCAGTTTGTGGCATCACATCCGCATAATCCACCAGGATAGTTGCAACATCATCAGGTACCTCCACGATCTAATCCGGTTGTATCTCGATCAGTGCTGCAACATAGGTGGTCTCGCCCCTCTTGAGACCTACTTTTAGCTATTGGGGAGACTGCATACCCGCTACTGCAGTTTTTCCTCCATATGCTGCCTGTATAAAGCATGGTGATTCCTCCGCAGAAATCAGCATACCTGATAAGTGAGGCACCAAGCTAGCCTTAGCTTGGATGAAGAAGTCTATTCCCAAGATAAACTCAAACTCGTTGAGTGCCGAGACTGTCACACCGATCTCTCCCTTCCAAGCTCCAACTTTGAGGGTTGCGCTGGCCATTCCATGAATTGGAGTTGGCCCAAAGTTTACCGCCTTCACTTTCCATGAACTTGGTTACACCTGCAAACCAAATTCACTCACCAATTTATGGGAGAAGAAGTTTCTGGTCGCTCCTGTGTCCAGCATAGCCAAAACAGGCCTCCCATTTAGTAGCACCAATGCATACATCAACCCTTTGCAAGGTGGCTGCCTTTCTGCCGTCATTGAGTTGAGTAGTTGCAATGGATTCATGCGTGGTGTTGCCACCGCACCACGTCCTTCTTCCTCAGATTCCCTAAGAGTTAAAGCAGATAGCTTTTCCCTCTTTGGACATTCCCTTGCCCGATGAGGACCATTGCATATAAAACAACCCTGCTCTCTATTGGTGGGCTACAACTTGGACTGGCTCGGTTCCGCAACCTTCTTACCCTTTCCCTCGGGCTTCTTGCCATCCTTATGTTCACAGCCCATCTTCCTTCCCTTCGTGGCCATTTTGGTGGTTGTTGTCAGCTTGAAATCCACCAAGCCTTCCGCAGAAGCAATGGCCGAAGAGAGATCCCTCACTCCTTGCCGTCAGAGTTCAGCTTGAGCCCACGGCTGCAAGTCAGAAAGAAAGTTGTACAAGTTTTCCTCCTCGGACATGTTGGTGATGTCGAGCATAAGGGAGCTGAATTCCCGCACATACTCTCTTATAGTCCCCGAATGCCGTAGCTTCTTCAGGGATTCCCGTGCAACCCACCCTGTGTTGCACGGAAGGAATTGCTCCTTTAGTTCCTTCTTGAGGATCTCCCAATCCTCCAACTGAGCTCTCCCAGCTCGAGCATTCTCCGATGCTCTGGTACGCCACCATAATTTGGCATCTCCACTCAAGTACATGCTGGTGATGGTGACTTTCTCCCATTCCGGAACGTGAGCAGCCTTGAAGTACTGCTCCATATCCCATAAGAAGTTCTCCAACTCCTTTGCATTCCTGCAGCCATTAAAGGAATGGGGTTCTGGAACTCTTACCTTTGAAGGAGCTCCGCCTTCAACAATGGAGTTTGCCACCGCTCTCTTCACCACCATCAAGTCCTACTCCAAGGACTTTAGACTTGATCTCATGGAGTCCATGATCGCAGTATACCTTTTCTCCGCATCTTTCACCACAATCGCAAGGGCCTCCTTGAGAGCAGCATTTTGCCTCTCTTGCCAAGCCAACTGCGCCCATAAGCTTCCCGCATCTTCGGTTGGAGGATTCCCCAGCATCTCCTCGATGCGAATCAACCGATCCCGAAGCTCCACTTGCGTCACCATGGCTTTTGTTGATCTTGGCTTCCGCTGAACCGATTTCTCACCAAACCTGGCTCTGATACCACTTATCACACCGGCAAATTTCTACCCTGAAATTTCACCCGTGATGGCGCCAAGGTTTGCCCACCTCAGCCCGCCAAACTCGCACAAGCCCACAAGAGTATAGAGGAGAAGAGAAGTACAGCAACCTTGCCAACCTTTTATTGCTCACATAAAAGGAAATACAACTTTTAACACGGAGTGACACTACAAGTCTCTCTACCTATGTGTGTCCAACTCAATAAACCCCCTAGTCTATTTATAGTACCCATATTTGGCTGTGAGCAACTGCTGCAGATCATGGAGAATATGTTCTACAATGTTCTCCCTGCAGTTCAACCGCTGGAGGCCATGATCTCCTGGCAATTAGTTGACTGTCTGGGCTACTGCTACCTGTCCCACGAGCCCTCAATTGCCTCTTTGCTGGCCACGTGTCCCTTGACATCTGCAGCTCTGGTTTCTCCAGCCTACAGCCACGTGTCTTCAGCCTGCGACGCCAAGTGTTCAGGCTGTTCACATGCTCCTGCAGCTCACTTTAGCCAACCTGTCCTGTTGCTCGCTCTGCAGGACTATTTGGGCTATTCGGGTCTCCATCCGAACATGTCGTGACGCCGTCACTTGCTTCTATGTGTGCTGCTCGTACACACATATGTTGGAGGCAGTCCGTCGCCTCGCATGATCATGCGCTCCCTCGCATGATACTCCTCGTAGTGGCACCGACCACCACAGCTGGTTGTTTGCTCGTATGTGTGCTGTCCGTGCACACACACGCTGGAGGCACTCCATTGCCTCTGAGATCATGAGGTCTGTTACATGATCTCGTTGTGGTGGCACCTACCACTCACAACGGGTGGTGGCACCTACCACTCACAACGGGTGTGACACTAGACTACCAATGTATCGGATGCCAATTTTGCATTTTTGGCCAAAATTGAAAAAATATGAATTTTTGTAGAAAAATCCAAAATATTTTAACTCTCATAAAGCAGTCTAAACTACATAATCAATGATTCAACAAAATTTTCTCAATAAGATATAATCAAATAAATCATGAATCTAAGCATCCAAACGTGGGCTTTAAATCAGATCTAAAGCATGCTCAAAATCTTGCTGTCATTTTACAAATAACTTCTTGAAATTCAAATATTTATGTATAAGTCCATTTTGGGGTCACAAAAAGACTATGAAAGGCATGTACTTACAACTACATCTCCCTTGGTGAGGCACCGAGAAAAATAAAGTGGGAATCAACGGTATAAATGATAATCTTCTTCAGGGATAAACTCAATCAAAATTTTCTAACTGATTTGTTGGCTTCAAATATGTTTTAAAAGTTAATTAATCATATTGGGGCTACAAATTAATCCAGCAGCTCATAAGTTTGTCTTCAACCTTTTGATGTAAGAACTTATTAGAATATACTGACAATACTAAGGAAACACTAGAAAAACTACTATGAAAAAATTTTTCAGCATTTCTAAAATGTTGAGAAAACTTATTCTCATTATTTGTTATCGTGTTTAAAAACATCGAAAAAAATACATTACTGGTTTTTTTGCAAAAATGCCAACATAATCTCGGTGTTTTTGTACAAAAATGTCAAAAATTCTTGGCATTTTCTTACAAAATCGTTGGGAATATGCTATTGCCATAGTATTACTATAGTAATGCCGAAGATAGCTATTACAAAGACCCAACCTTACTAGTTTCCATGTTACACTGAAATGCAGCCTTAAGTTTTTTAGCATAATAAATTCTTCAGGTTATACCCTATTATAATATCAAGTGTGATGAATTAGTCCCATATCGAATATTAGATAGATAAAATCCA
The DNA here is from genome assembly GCA_005019695.1 of Trichopus zeylanicus subsp. travancoricus. NCBI lineage: Eukaryota > Viridiplantae > Streptophyta > Magnoliopsida > Dioscoreales > Dioscoreaceae > Trichopus > Trichopus zeylanicus. The sequence goes on from RXID01022272.1 coordinate 2,280,083, forward strand.
ATATATATAGTAAAAAAACTCATATCCCATGAGTTTAAACTTTTGGGATAGTTTGGTGTCCAACCCACTATATTGATCTGTTTTGACACTCTTTTGGCTCTCCAAACAAGTGGTATTAGAGTTTCAGGTTTGAAACTGTGCAAACTCTTAAGATCGAAAGTACCATGATGATGCGACTGAATTGAGTCGCATGTTAGTCTCATGGCAAAGATTGGTGATAGGGTGTGGGCACGAGGCCGGCGAGGGCGCGAGCGCAAGCCTGAGGTCTCGAGTGCCAGCATAAGGCCAGAGAGAGGGCACGAGCGCGGGAGCCAGGATGGCGAGTGCGCGAGTGTGGGCGCTAGAGGCCAGTGGGAGGCCGACAAGGGCGCGGGCACCAGAGACCGGTGCGAGGGCATGAGTCACGGAAGTGGTCAAGTTAAAAAGAGTTCTTAATTAAGAGTGTTAAAATTAATGTAATCAAATCACACTTGAAAGGGGAGATTGTTATAATATTAGGTATGATGAATTAGTCTCACATCAAATATTAGATAAATAGAGTCCAATATATATAGTAAAAAAGGCCAACATTCCAGAGCTTAAGGTTTTGGGATGGTTTGGTGTCTGACCCACTATATTGATTTGGTTCGATACTCTTGTGGCTCCCCAATAAGAATTGTTGAGTTTTGGGTGTTTCAAACTCGGATTAGAGTTTGAGTTAAAATAGGAATCCAAAGTTGGATTTAGACTTATGATTAATTTATAATATTAGGAGTTATAATTAGAGTAAAACTCAAACTCAATAAGAGTCTATAAATATACTATAATACATAGGATTTAGGTGTGGTGCAGTATTGAACTTGAACTAGAGAGAAATAGAGAGAGAGAGGAATAGAGAGAATAGAGAGAAGAGAAAAAGGGAGAATGTCGGCTCTCATGTGTGAGTCTTTCTAGTGCTTTTCGGTGGTCTCTCGTGGTGGTTTGTCATAGTGTTCTCTTAGAGATTCTTTCTGAAGGTGGAGGCATTGTCGAGACTTGGTGAAAGAGTTTAGTTGAGTAAGAAAGAGTGTAGACTTTCTTGTAAACTCTTGTAAAGTATTTTGATAGTGGATCCCTCACTGTCTTATTTTATAATTTTCTTTTATCTTACATTACTTCTCATTTCTTGTGTTATTTGAGAATAAAGTGATTCGTAAACCTTCTGCTGCGAATCCCAACAATTGGTATCAAAGATTAGGAGTAAACAACCAAGATGACAAAGTCGTTATTTGAGGTAGACAAGTTTGATGACAAGATAAATTTTATCTTATGGCAGAAGAAGATGAAGGAGGTTCTTACTTGGCAAGGTCTACAAAAGATGTTAGATGGTAAAGAAAAAAAGCTAGCCAAGATAAGCGATGAAGACTGAGAGGAGATAGATCAGAAGGCATTGAATTTAATTATTCTAAGCCTGACTGATGATGTATTGTATAATGTCATTAATGAAGAAATGACGATGGACATCTGGACAAAACTTGAAAAGTTATACATGTCAAAAAGCCTCACAAATAAGTTTCACCTGAAACAACAGTTGTACGGACTGTATATGAGTGAAAATACAACTATATTACATCACCTGAATGCCTTTTAATAAGATTATCAATGATTTGTGGAAAGTTGATGTGAAGTTTGAAGAGGATGATAAGGCGCTGAATCTCCTGATGTGTCTTCCTGCTTCGTATGATCATATTGTGACCACAATTCTTTATGGTAAAGAAACTCTCAAGATGAAAGATGTGACAAGTAGTCTTCTTTCTAATAAGAAAAGGAGAAACTCTAATATTAATATGGAGTTTGGTGAAGGATTGGTGACTCACGAAAGAGGAAGATTAAGAGAACGTGGAGAAAGCAAGCAACAGTCCAAATCAAAATTGAAGTCGAAAGTACAATGTTATTTATGTAAGAAGTATGGCTACATTAGATGACATTGTCCTGAACATGGGAAGATTGAGTTTTTCAATATGACGACGATAATAATGGATGACACTTCTGAGAATAATGCGGATGGAGACGTTCTTACAGTGTCCACTGAAATCAGCACTTCTGGTAAGTGAATTTTAGATTGGTTTACTTCTTATGAAGAGAATAAGAAGAAAAGGTACTATTTGTTTGGGCGATAATTCAGCCTGTGAAATTGTTGGTGTGAGAATAGTCAAAATCTAGATATTTGATGGAGCAATTCGTACTCTTACTAGGGTGAGGCAAGTCCATAAGATGCGAAGGAATCTAATTCCACTTGGTGTACTCGACTTAAAAGGCTGTAATTATTCAGTAAGAGATGGAGTCATGAAGGTGACACGTGGTATTAGAATCCTAATGAAAGGAGAAAAGTGCGGTAATATTTTTCGATTAGTAGGAAATACCATTGCTGGTGGAGTTCCAATGGCTACAGTAGTGAAGAAGAAGTATAATAAAGTGATTTGATGAGAGATAAATGTTCTTCTTGATTTACTTTTGCTATAGTAGCAGACACAGGTCATTCGAAAAGCTTCCAAAAGTACAAGACTGTAGGCATGAAGAGCGAATTTGAGGTTGGCTCAAACTCACGTCTTGCGATTAGCTGAATAAGCTAGTAGCCCAGGGGCAAGGGCTGCATAAGAGATGACGACTGAAACTTCATGATGGTGGCACGCCCAAGGTGAAAATTATTGAGTTTTAGATGTCTCGAACTCGAATTAGAATTTGAGTTAAAGTAGAAATCCAAAGTTGGATTTAGAGTTATGATTGATTTGTAATATTATGAGTTATAATTAGAATAAAACTCAGACTCAATAAAGATGTATAAATATACTATAATACATAGGATTTAGGTGTGGTGTAATATTGAGGTTGAACTAGAGAGAAATAGCGAGAGAGGAATAAAGAGAATTGAGAGAAGAGAAAGAGGGAGAGTGTTGACTCTCATGTGTAAGTCTTTCTAGTGTTTCTTGGTGGCTTCTCGTGGTAGTTCCTCATGGTGTTCTCTTGGAGATCTCTCTAAAGGTGGAGGTGTTGTCGAGACTTGGTGAAAGAATTTAATTGAGTAAGAAAGAGTGCAGACTTTCTTATAAACTCTCGTAAAATCTTTTAATAGTGGATCCCTCACTATCTTATCTTATATTTTCTTTTATCTTACATTATTTCTCATTTCTTGTGTTGTTTGAAAATAAGGTGATTCGTGAACCTTCCGTTGCGAATCCCAACAATACCCATCGTTTGAGATTATAAGATAGCTCTGACTTGTAGTCCTAGATCTTGCTAACAAAGTCAGCCGATAGTATAACATAAACAACACGTCAAAGACAAGGATGAATTGCCACGGTCGAGCCACTTCCAGTCATTCACTGCATGACAGTAACTTGGTGGTGGGAGCCATTGCAAATCATGCTCCCCACACCTTGAATGAAATCCAACTAGTACCCAAGATTGACTTGGTGCTGGAGAGTACCACTCTTTGAGATTGTGGTTATGTCAGAGCTAGTGGGAGTAGCTGAAGTGACCATGGAGCTAATATTTGAGGAAAGAACCTCAAATCTGTATTGGATGTAGGTTCCAATTTCTTTGTTCTTTGTGGTTCCTACTCTCAGGTTCTAATTTCTTTGTTCTTTGTGGTTCCTGCTCTCGCCAATTCTTCCATTTACAAACCTAAACAAGAAAAGAAGTGAGAAATCAAAGAAGGGTTTTCACTTCCCATAGGAGACTCAAGCTAATCGAGGCATAATTGACAAAACAAGTGATTGTTGAAGAATTAACTGTGGCCCTTCTCTGGCAGGGATAGCTCGATGAGATACATAAAGATGCTATACCATAGAGACATCATGAGTAAGATGTAAAATAAGCAACTTCATAGCATGAGCATAATAAAAGCAACTACAAGAAGTTGCAAATGCTTTGCTACAGATTAGAAATAAAAGAACATGCTGAATTAGATGATTGTATAGTAAGACTTTCAAAAAGCAAGTCTTCACTGCAAACAAACTTTCAAAAAGCAAGTGAAAGCAATTTGTGTATATATTAAATCCTTGGCTATATTTGTGCCCCATCTTTAGTAATTCCATCCCTTAAAAGTCTCAAACCATGATTCCCTGTAGCGTTTTAAAATCGATCAGGTTAGACTTTGAACATTGGTGTCCTTGGCTAGGAGTGTGCACTATTTGGTTAAAATCGAATTAACTGACCAAGCCGAAACCAAATAATTGATTTAGTTCGGGTTATTCGGTTTTTGGTTCGGTTCAATTTTGAAAATTGAAAATTTGTTATTTGGTTTCGGTTTCGGTTATTGATTTTGAAAAATCGTAAAAACTGAACCGAACCTAATTATATATATGTGTGTGTACTGGACTGAAGTATGGACCACTGGTTGCAGTTTTGGTCTAATCAATTCAAACACAACTATATATATTGCTATCAGCAGTGATCGGTTCGCCACTTCGCTACTTCGCCGTTCTCACCTCTCATTTCAACCCTAACCCTAACTCTTGATCTTCTCCTTCATCCTTGTGGGCTACAACTGCGGCGCTGCGGCTGCACCATGTTGGGATTAGAGGTTTCATCGTGCGATCATCACGGTGAAAAGAGTTCGAAAGTTCTCCACCAACCCGGCATCGCTTTCGTCCACCCCCCCCTCCACCTCTGAGTCCCAACGCCTCAAGATCTCTCTGTGACTAGCCATCGACGCTCTGAGCTTCAATCTCTAATTTTTTTACAATGGCATCATCAGGATTAAGTTGTAAGGTGAGAGGATTTATGAAATTATAAAATTTAGGGTTGATTTTTGTGAAATTAAATTAGGGTTTGTTGATTTCATACGATTTTATTGTTAGATAAGTAAATCCTCAGTTCCGAACTCCTAATCACTCTTCTCCTTCATCCCTGCAACTGCGGCGCTACGCCATGTTGAGATTAGAGGTTTCATCACGAGATCGTCATGGTCATGGTGAGAAGAGTTCGAAAGTTCTCCAGCAACCCGGCAACCTTTAGTCTTTAACAATATGACATCGCTTTCGTCCACCCCCGGATCCCCCTCCACCTCTGAGGCTCTGAGTCCCGATGCCTCAAGATCTCTCTGTGACTAACCTTTGACGTTCTGAGCTTCAATCTCTCATTTTTCTACAATGGCATCATCAGGATTAAGCTGTAAGGTGAGAGGATTTATGAAATTATGAAATTTAGGGTTGGTTTTTGTGAAATTAAATTAGGGTTTTTTGATTTCATACGATTCAATCTGTAATTCTGTATTCTCTATTGATAGATGTTAAACGAAAATGACAATCATGAGCTTTTGAACACAAATCTAGTTATTCCAAGTCCAATGCCAATTTCAAATTCTCAGAAAAGTTCTACGCCTATGGCTATCGAAGTTTCAAACGAGGGGAATGTATCTACGTATACAAAGTCTCCAATGCTATGAAAGAGAATAACAGTACAATCAGTTATATGGGAGCATTACACAAAGTTCACACAGTTGGACAAGTCAACCAAAGCCAGATGCAACTATTGTGGTAATGAATTCTTTTGTGATTCAAAAAGAAATGGTATTTCTTCTCTTAGACATCACATGAATCAATGCAAGTAATATTCATATAATGTTGATACACATCAAACACAACTTACTATGCAACCTATTAAAAAAGAAGTAGAAAATGAGTGTGTGCTAATTAGTTGAAAGTTTGATCAAGAAAAAAATTAGAAAAGCACTGGCATATATGATTATTGTTAATGAACTGCCTTTTAGTTTTGTGCAACATGAAGGTTTTCAATACTTTATGTCTCAAGCTTGTCCCAGATTTCAAATGCCTTCACGTTGGACTATGACTAGAGATCGTTATCAAATCTACCATGATGAAAAGGTAAAGTTGAAATAATATTTCAGAGAGTCCAAATAAAGAGTTTGTTTAATCACTAATACTTGGATCTTAATTCAAAATATAAATTATATGTGTATCACAGCACATTATATTGATATTGATTGGAACTTGAAGAAAAAACTTTTGAACTTTTGCAAAATTACAAGTCATAAAGGTGAAGTTATAAAAAAAGCAATTAAAAATATTTGTCTGAATGGAGAATTGATAATGTTTGGACTATTACTGTTAATAATACTTCTTCAAATGATATTGTTATTTCCTATTTGAGGAAAAAAGTTTTGAATTGGGGCACTTGTTTGGCACAAAGAAAATATATTTATATGCGTTGCATAACACATATTATTAATCTTGTGGTGAAAGATGGTTTGAAAGAGATGACAAATTCCATTACTCGTGTTAGATCTACAGTTAAATATATGAGATATTTTGCAGCAAGATGGCAGAGGTTCAAAGAATGTGTGAAAATTGAAAAAATTGAAAGCGAAAAATGTCTTTGTTTGAATGTATCCACAATGTGGAATTCCACCTATATGATGTTTGAAGCAGCTCAAACTTTTGAGAGGGCTTTTGAAAAATTTAAAGAGGAAGATAGCAATTTCTGTAATGAGCTTAATAATGAAGATGAAACACCTCTGCCTTTTGATTGGCAAAATGTTAGGTGACTTATTACATTCTTAGAGCATTTTTGTGAGTTGACTATTCGAGTTTATGGCTCTATGTATGTTACAAGTAATTTATTTTTTGATAAAATTTGTCAAGTTAACCTTCTTTTGAATATATGGAAAGTCAGCAGTGATACAAAAGTCCAAGATATGGCTGTTATGATAAAAGAAAAATATGACAAGTATTGGGGTGAGTCAGAGAAGATTAATATGCTTCTTTTTGTTCCTGACATCTTTGATCAAAGATGCAAGTTAGAATATATTGAGTTTGAAGTTGAAAAAATATATGAAGGTGAAAGAGGTGTCATGATGAGGAAAAAATTGAATGAAGTTGAATATGATTTGTTCAAAGAATATAGGATGCGACTACAGTCGGGAGGAATGCAAGATGGTGAAGGATCAAATATGCCAATGCAATCAGGAAAGTACATCTTAAGTAGTCTATTTGCTAAGCATATAAAAAGTTTCATGGGTGATGAAATGAAATCTGAGTTAGACAAGTATTTGTCAGAGGATCTTGAAAAAAATGAGCCAAACTTTGATATTCTGGGCTTCTGGAAAGTGAATAGATGCAGATTTCCTATTCTATCACATATGGCTCGTGATATGTTAGTTATATCTATCTCTACAGGTGCCTCTGAATCAGCTTTTAGCATAGGAGGGCGCATACTTGATTGTTTTCATAGCTCTTTGACTCATACACTAGTATAAGCTCTTGTTTGTACTCAAGATTGGATTCAAAAATCAAAAATAGAAATTAATGTTGAGGAAAGTTTGGAAGAACTTGAAAAAATTCAAGAGGGTAAGATTTGCATTACTAATATTTTTATTATTAGATTGTATATTTTTTTTATTATGATCAAATAATCATTGAATGGTTTTTTTTATTTCAGAGTTGACAATGATGAAATTGGATGTCACAACCATTGAATTTTGAGAAGTCATCTTTTGATGTTTTCAGACTCTATAAAGTATTTAAGGTTTGAATATACTTACTTATTTTTTATGCATTTCTTTTCATGTTTCTAACTTTCTATGGTCATCTCTTACAGATTCATTCTTATATATCCTTTTTACTGAATATTAACTTAATTTGTATCTTCACAGGCTCATATCCTCTCAATGTGGCTCCTTATCATTCATGTGCATCACAGCATCAGTGCATGTGTGAAATTATGATCTTATAGTCTTTAGTTCCTTACCCAGTTACCTGATATGTTCTTAATTTCTTTTACTGTGATGATATTTTACTATCTTTTTTAAGTCCAATAGTATGATCCGACAGAAAAAGTGAATTTAGTCTATTTAGATGCATCATGCATGCATCCAACTATCCAAGAACAGGTATATATCCAACTATTATTTTGTAGGAACAGGTTGATACCTGAGGGGAGGCATCTTCGTTTTTGATGATGCATCAAAGTCAAATCCGAGCCTCTTAAATTTTTGCTTTTATTTGAGGTTTTTTTATATTTTTTTGATTTTTTGTAAGATTTGTTTTGTTTTTTGTCTTTGGTGTTATGGTGTCGAGGTGTTCCATGTTAATCTTCCTGATTGGACTATGGTCCCCTACATTGGCTTCGTCCTCTTCACTTTGTAGCAATGGCACGGCTGTTTGGATGGCTTGTGATGGCAACCATTACCTACCATTCGTGCATGGGGAGAGCTAGAGAGGGATGTTGGGTTTTGACAATGTATCAAAGGCAAATATGACGGTATGACCCTCTTGGAATTGTTTGTGGTTTTTTTAATATTTTTTGTTGAATTTTTCATAAGCTTTTTGTCCTTTTTTTTGTTGGCGTTTGAGGCAATGAAAATGTTGAATCATTGGCTCATTGCCATATGCTATGCTCGCATGTGGGCAAGTGACTGATTGGACCATTGTCTCCTTCTTTGGCTTCACCCTAGTAATGTTATGCTGCTTGGAACTTCTGTCTTCTGATTTTTTATCTTCCATGCAATTTTGCATATATATTAGAGTGTTATTACTCTGTTCTATTACTTCTGTACGCGGGACTACATGAGATTTCTCAAGCTTTTCTTAATGGACCATTGGACCTGATATAAATCCTTCAAAGTTTAAAGGTTAAATAATTACTGAATTGATCATATTTATTCTGAACCACATAATCACAGTTGTTGTCTTACAGCTTGCTGATGCTGAGTTATTTGACTTGTAAGAATGATATTATAGGATTGTCCTGCTACTGTACATTGTCCTGCAACTCTGCAAGCATAAAATTGAATTGTTAAAGTGTTCTGCAGTTTGCCAACTTCTACTACTATACATTGTCCTGTTGCTCGCCCACTCCTGCAAGTATGAAGTTGAAGTGTTGAACTGTTGAAGACTTGGAACTTGGAAGTCTTGAAGTGTCTTGCTACATGAAGTTGAACTGTTAAAGTGTTTTGCAGCTTACCAGCTTCTGCTAGATTGCTATTATACATTATTCTACTGCTCCTGCAAGTATGAAGAAATATTGAATTATTGAAGACTTGAAGTCTTGAAGTGTCTTACTATATGAAGTTGAATTGTTGAAGTGTTCTGCAGCTTGCCAGCTTTTGACTTCTGTTACTATACATTGTCCTGCAACTCCTACAACTTGAAGACTTGAAGTCTTGAAGTGTCTTTCTTGTGCCATTGTGGCATGTGAGATTAACTGATTAAGTATCTATTGTGTTACAATTGGACTGAGTATGTATCTATTAAATACCCTGTACTTTTTTTTTTTATCTTATGCAAATGACTAGATCCAGACAGACTCATGCAAAAAATTCAGATTACAATTTCGTTATAACCGAACCAAAATGAAATATTTCGATTTGGTTCGGATTCAGTTTTTATACTATTTGGTTCGGTTTGGTTTTGGATTTTGAAAATTTAAAAATTTCGATTTAGTTTATTTGGTTCGGTTCGGTTCGGTTTTAACCGAATGCCCGGCCCTATCCTTGGCTTTCACATTCAAAGTCACCGAGAAAAGTAATGAATTACACATGACCTGATGGTAATTTCAAATTGAAACTCTTACATTAACAAAAAGCAAGCATAAACCAATGTCTCAACAACTGAATCTACTAGTTTTTCATATGAAAAACTCCTTGATTTTCTGAATATTTCAGGTGTCATTCTAACTGGTCAAAGCTGAAAAAAAAATCAAAAGCAAACAAAATCCCATACCGAGAATGCCTACTCTATGTATTTTAAACAAAATCATCAGACAAGGTTTCAGTAATCATGGTCATCTTCAACTCCTTTGTAGGAATTATAGGAAGATAACGCAGATATATAATGGCATCATCAACCTAGATATTAAGAAAAAAATAACATCACAACTGAGCATCTCAGCCTATTTATTCCCCTGAAATTTCATCACGGAAAATCAAACAATGATAGGAGATTTATCATCACTGATGCTGTTTCGATAAAATTTTCTATAAAGCTCAATTTTTCCCACCCTACACATTGAAAATCATAAGAAGAATGCCATCAATGGGTAGTTGCAGACGGATACCTTTCAAAAGCCCCTACAAGGCCGGGCAGGTGGCCGTGTGGGGCACGGGGCAGGGGAAGTGCGGGGTGGGGCAGGAGAACGAAATGCAACTTGGGTTTGGTTTTCGTGGGGTTAAAATAGCTGGAACTTTTTTAGGATTTTCGAGAAAATGTCGGGAATTTTCAAGAATTTTTCAGTGTTTTTCAATAAAGACAAAAAATTATTTAGTATTATTCAACAAAATGTCAATAATTTTTTAATATTTTTCAAAAAATGCCGATAACTTTCTGGAGTTTTCCTATAAATACTTTTTCACCATTTTTGGACAAACAACTAAAGTTTCTAGCGTTTATTAAGAAATGCCTAGAAATTTTTGACATTCTATTTAAAAATACCAGTAAATATCAATATTTTTTAATAAAGACAAAAAATTTTTATATTTTCTTAATCACTACATAAATAGTATCAGCAAAAACCCAAATTATAGTAGTGAAGTTGAATAAGTCTCCAACTCCTCTTATATTAATTTGACTTTTTGGTGAATTTACGGATTAGTTGTAAGTTAAATTGATTTTTAGATAAATATGTAAATTGATTCTAAGTTAAATTAACTTTAAAATGAGTCTGTTAACTAATTCTAAATTAATTTAATTTTCGGATCAATATGTAAATTAATTCTAATTTAAATTAATTTTTGAGAGAACCGTCATCCTAGTCCTGAAATAGGAAAGCGAATTATATATTTCGTTTACTTTTCCCTTTCTTTTTTTGAATTCACTTAAAAAACGATAAATTTTTTTTCTTTTATTTTCTTTTCTCACTGCTGGTAGCCAACATCACTTAAACCTTTTTTTACATTTATTTTTATCTTTTTTTCTTTCCCCCATTTCTTTTTCCCACTAAGCAGGCCGTCCTTCTCTTTGCTTCCCCGCCATGGCCAATCCTCTTCCTCCGCTTTGTCGCCAGATTCGGCCTGTCGGACCGGATCCGAACCTCTACCACCAACGGACACCGACGAAAAGCCCTGAGTGGCCTGCCTGGGTGCGGGCAAAGGTGACCAACGGCGTTGCGGGATGCAGGCAGAGCTCGGTGCGGTGCTAGCTACCGGGAAGTGCTCGGTCGACGTATGGAGGTAGCAGTAGCTGCCTAGAGGTGCTTCGACGGTGTCTTCGTCGGCTGGAGGTGCTTCGGTAGTGTCTCCAGACCAACTGGGTTGCTCCGGCTGTGTCCTAGCCGGCTAGAGGTACGCTAGGTGTTGGAGGAGGTGAGCTTGCAGCCCATGGCCAGCGTATCTGCCAGGGACGGGATTCGGTGATGAGAGCGGAAAGCACCAGAGTGGGGTTGAGGCGCAGCCTTGAAACTGAGAAAGCACCTGATCGTGGCTGGCGTGCGATCAGGTTGGCGGCGAGTAGGTGGTCCAGATCCGGCTGTGGTCGTCTGGCCAAGGAGGTAGTCCGACAGGGATCCACCTGAAAGCAGGTTGAGCAGCGAATACAGCAGAGGTTTAAAGCTTGGAGCGACCTGACAAGGATCCGACAGTGAGGAGGCGAGTCGTTTAAAGTGGTGAGGAGTTGTGCTCGTGGTGGCTGCCGATCAAGGACAGTGAGGATGGTGGTGGAGGTTACTGCAGGAGTGAAAGAGACGACTGCAGGTGTGGTGGCTGCAAGCTTGGGAGGTGCCCGCCATCGTGTGCTTCATTGGCTCATAGTAGTGGAGGTCGTCGGAGAAGGGATGCAGATGTGCTAGAGGTGGTGAAGACCAGCAGCCTGAGCAACACGGGTACGGTCGCAAACTGACGGAGAAATTTCTACAGGGGACGAGGAGAATAGGGAAAGAGGGCAGAGAGCACAAAATTAAAAAAAAAAACAAAGTGAAAAGAAACTCAAATTTTTTTCTCACTATTTTTCTTTCCTTTTTATTCATGTTTGACACTTTCTCCCTTTATTTTAGGTTCTCTTTCTATCTCCATTTGTTCTCTCCTTCCTTTCTTTTAAAGAATCAGAGGCCTCTATTTTAGCAATTACGAAGATAATGGGGTCGAAATTTTATTCGAATTTTGAATTGAAGATATAGATAAAATTGGATGATGAATTCTCTGTTTTAATTTAGATGAGGATGATATTTTCTATTTTGATTTTTTATTTAAATGTTTGAATTATGCATGAAGATATTGTTTAAATTTTAGATTGTGGACGAAATTATACTATTTTATAAAATTACAAAATGTGGGGATTATTTATAAATTTTTTTAGAAATTTTTGACCAATTTATAATTTTAAGAAATTGAGAGATCTTTTTATAAACAAGACTTGAAAAATTTTAAAATTTTCAAGATTTTTTTTGTAAGATTTTATTTATAGTTTGGACTTATTCACAAATAAAAATATTTGAGAGGTTTATTTATAAAAATAAAAATTTTAAGTTTTTTTTGTGAATAAAACTTTTTGAGGGTTTTTTTTGTAAATTCAAAATTTTTTGGGGATCAATTTGTAATTTCAAGAGTTTTATAGAATTTTTCACAAATAATTTTCATATATGAACCTATTTATAATAATTTATTTAGTTCATGGATTTATTTGTAAAAATTTTATTTTTTCATTTTGGAACAGATCTATGATGAATTTTGGTTTTAATTTTGGTCTAAATATTAAGTCCACTTAGTCTACTTGTATTGAATTCAAATTAAGCCTAAGTTCTAGAATAATTAAATTTTGAATTAAGTTTAATTTTTGGTTAAATTTAATCATGATTTAGGTTCGACATCCACATTTGGATTATAATTCAGTGGCATTTAATCTCATACTTTAATCAAAATTTTATCAAACCTGATTTTGACAAAAATTAACTCAAATAAAGTGCTCCTTTTACATCCTCTTATTGAATTCTGACGAGAAGGAGAGGATACGAATAATGTTCAAGTACATCCCTATGTCAATATTCCAAGATTTGACTATGTTTGCTATCTAAAGGTAAACTTAATTCATCATGTGTAAATAGACTTAACTTGTTACATGGGAACATATTTGATTCACCACATGAAAGTGAACTTGATTTGTCATATAAAAATAGACTTAATTGACTATGTAAAAGTAAACTTGATATGTCACTTGAAAGCATATTTGATTTACTATGTAGAGGTGAACTTGGTTCTTTACATAAAACCTAGCTTGATCGCTATTTAGATGTAGATTGGATTTGTCATGTAAAAGTGAATTTTGATTGTTACATAAAAATAGACTTGGTTCATCAAATAAATGTAAGCTTGATCATCATACAAAAATGGATTTTGTTTACCATGAAAATACAGATTTGATTCGTCACACAACATGAACTATAATTTACTACATGAAAGTGAACATAGTTTGTCATATAGAAGCGGACTTGATGTGCTACATAAAAGTAGACTTTAATTTATCACATGAAAGTGAGTTTGAGTTACCATCTAAGTGTGGACCTGATCACCACATGCAATAAATGAAAATAAACTTGATTTACTATGTGAAAGTGGATTTAATTTATCATGTAAAAACTAACTTGATCACTATGCAATAATGGATTGAATTTGTCATAGAGTGGTAGGCTTAGTTTGTCATATAGATATGAGCTTAATCACCACACAAGATAAAGTTTTTTTACCATGTGGAAATAAATTCGATTTCTTATTTAAATACAGACTTGATTACTGTGCAATTTTATTATATGAAAGTAGATTTAATATGTCATTTAAATACATATTTGATCGCCATATAAAATGAACTTTTAATTTGGTCTATTCATTATGTCATGATAATAGACATTTCTTAAATATTGGAGAAGAAAATTTCTTAAATATTGGAGAAGAAAATTTCACTTCCCCTAATGTTTTGAGGTGAGGGAAGGATCCTTTATTATTTTTTGCATTTCTGTTACCTCGACTATATATCCCCTTTGTGAGTATTTGACGAGAAAATTTTAATTTTCTGGTCCGCAACCTTTTGATGCTAGAAAAAAAAAATCTTACTTGATGTTAACTCGATGATTAGTTGCCCACTCCAAATACTTTGGTATCATATTTTTTCTTAAACATTTGAATGAGAGAATATTTGATTTTATTTTTTCCATCTTCGTTCACGAGAGGATGAGGTTTAATATTTGATTAGGCACTCACTACAAATGTTCGGGCAATATAGCCCCCATTCTTATCATGAGTTTCATAATATTGCATATTCTCAAATGCCTCAGTTGTGAGTACTTCTCACTAATATCATTTTCATCTTTGCATATAATAGTGAAGGAGTATGTTGCTTGTTTTTAAGGGAAATACCCCATTTTGATAAAAAGGGAGTTTCACTTTTTCTTTTCAAATGGGTTAGAGCCCTACATCCATAATAGAGAGGACTACCACTTGAGAATAGTTGGGGAAGAAATCTTAGCCTATATTGGAGTGGTTTTAGAATCAGAGGCCAAAGGGAGAGATTTGCTCCCAATTTCTATCCCTTTATGTAGTGGTCACTGGACTTGGCTGCAGGTCAAAGTGACCTGACTTGGTTACTTGGTGGGTTATCCTCAAAGCAATCTTGAAGTTTTCCCTCATTTTTTTGTACCATGATCGTGCATCCTTTGTCATGCAAAGGGAGTAGATCAGATATTTGAGTGGAAAGTTGCTACTTTCACGAGACTCCTCATCTAGAATGTCACATTGACATATTGGGGTAGGACAAGCTATAGCAATAGGCTGAATTAGTGAGAAAATACCTAGATTGATGCTTACTGAATTATTATAATTTAGGCTAATGGTTCATTTTTTAGCTTTCTTCAAGAGCTTCTAAAAAAGTAATCTATAAAGTGATTTTTTTTATTTATAGTGTAATTTGATTGTGATGCTAGAAGAAACTAATAATGCAGAGCATTTGTGTTTTCATTTATTTTTCATGTTATCCTTTCTTTTATTAGCTTAGTTTTTTCTATTTTATTTTTGCAATTGCTTTTTTTTGGAAAATTTCTAGAGAAAATTTTTTAATAGATACATGGTAGATCCTTTTATCTTTAATTAAGGCCTTATACTTGATTTGACTTATTGAAGTTTAAGGATGAATTGGACTCAGGATGTGATTGGTCACCAATTAATCTCCCTTTTTGACTATTTTTCGATGAAATATTTTCTTTAAGAACCTATTTTTCTGGTGACTCTGTTACTTTCACCATGTTCCTATTGAATAGTTGATTTCTTGACTTTGGTTTTGATCTTCAAATATCTCGTAATCTCAATTTTTAAAGTTTACACACCTGCAGATATCATGCAACACTTACTCTTTGGATGGTCTTTCTTGGTCAATAATAAACCAGGATAAGATTGAATTAGTCCTCCTAATTTTGACATGTGATCAAATATTCCATTTTTTCTTTTTTTATTTCTTTCATCCATTTTTTTCATCTTTTTTTTTGACTTAGTAATCTCATTCCTTTTTTCCACTTTTGAAGATGCAAGGTTCGCAAATTCATAGATATCAACTGGCTTTTACTCATTAAGTCTATCTCTTTTGACTCACTTTTCTATATGAGATTTGCTCATTTAAGACTATTTTTTGTTATTTATTTAGAAGTGATTTATTTTCTCTAGAATAAGATTCTTAAGATGTTATTATTCAATTATTGCACTTATGATCTTGAAGAAGTAATATTCTGGATAGGCTTTTAGTTACTTGTAGATTAGTTATCATATTTTGAAGTTTGGATTGCTAAAGTTAACATAGGATGTTGATTGGTGGGAGACGTGTAGGAGTTTTAGCTTTACTATATCTCAACATTGACCATCCTTACCTTCAAACATTATCCTTTTACTTTCAAAGACCTTATGTCTGAGATAGAAAGTAGTTCACCAGAATGGCATTTTTACTTGAAGTGGTTTTTATAAAAATAAAATTTAATCAAAATATGGCCAAAATTAAAATTTAAATGCCATTAAATTCTAATCCAAATATAGATCTTAATTAGACCTAACTCACAATTAAATTTAATCAAAAATTGAGCTCAATTCGAACTTGAATCGCTGAAGAATTTGGGCTCAAACTAAAAAAGACTAAGTGCGCCAAAATTATATATTAGTCTTTACAAAATCTAGAGTTTATGAATAAAACCCTCGAAGATTCTTTATTTATAGATAAACTCCTAGAATTTTTTATTTTCACAAATCAGTTCATCACAAGTTCTCATTTCTGAATAAGTATAGATTTAATTCAAAAAGGACATTGAAAGCTCCGAAACTTTATAAACTTTATTTAGAAGTGATTTATTGGCTCTAGAAGAAGATTCTTAAGATGTTATTATTCAATTATTGCACTTATGATCTTGAAGAAGTAATATTCTGGATAGGCTTTTAGTTACTTGTAGATTAGTTATCATATTTTGAAGTTTGGATTTCTAAAGATAACATAGGATGTTGATTTGTGGGAGAGGTGTAGGAGTTTTAGCTTTACTATATCTCAACATTGACCATCCTTACCTTCATACATTATCCTTTTACTTTCAAAGACATTATGTCTGAGATAGAAAGCAGTTCACCAGAATGGTATTTTTACTTGAAGTAATTTTTATAAAAATTAAATTTAATCAAAATATGGTCAAAATTTAAATTTAAATGCCATTACATTATAATCCAAATATAGATCTTAATCAGACCTAACTCACAATTAAATTTAATCAGAAATTGAGCTCAAATTGAACTTGAATCGCTGACGAATTTGGGCTCAAACTAAAGTAGACTAAGTGGGCTAACCTTATATATTAGTCTTTACAAAATCTAGAGTTTATGAATAAACCCCTCAAAGATTCTGTATTTATAGATAAACTCCTAGAATTTTTTATTTTTACAAATAAGTTCATCACAAGTTCTCATTTATGAATAAGTCCATATTTAATTCAAAAAGGACATTGAAAGCTCCGAAACCTTATAAACATTATTTAGAAGTGATTTATTGTCTCTAGAATAAGATTCTTAAGATGTTATTATTCAATTATTGCACTTATGATCTTGAAGAAGTAATATTCTGGATAGGCTTTTAGTTACTTGTAGATTAGTTATCATATTTTGAAGTTTGGATTTCTAAAGTTAACAAAGGATGTTGATTGGTCGGAGAGGTGTAGGAGTTTTAGCTTTACTATACCTCAACATTGACCATCCTTACCTTCAAATATTATCCTTTTAATTTCAAAGACCTTATGTCTGAGATAGAAAGTAATTCACCTGAATGGTATTTTTACTTGAAGTGATTTTTATAAAAATTAAATTTAGTCAAAATATGGTAAAAATTAAAATTTAAATGCCATTAAATTATAATCCAAATATAGATCTTAATTAGACCTAACTCACAACTAAATTTAATCAAAAATTGAGCTCAATTCGAACTTGAATCGCTGAAGAATTTGGGCTCAAACTAAGATAGACTAAATGCGCCAAAATTATATATTAGTCTTTACAAAATCTAGAGTTTATGAATAAAACCCTCGAAGATTCTTTATTTATAGATAAACTCCTAGAATTTTTTATTTTCACAAATAAGTTCATCACAAGTTCTCATTTATGAATAAGTCGAGATTTAATTCAAAAAGGACATTGAAAGCTCCGAAACTTTATAAACTTTATTTAGAAGTGATTTATTGCCTCTAGCAGAAGATTCTTAAGATGTTATTATTCAATTATTGCACTTATGATCTTGAAGAAGTAATATTCTGGATAGGCTTTTAGTTACTTGTAGATTAGTTATCATATTTTGAAGTTTGGATTTCTAAAGTTAACATAGGATGTTGATTGGTGGGAGAGGTGTAGGAGTTTTAGCTTTACTATATCTCAACATTGACCATCCTTACCTTCAAACATTATCCTTTTACTTTCAAAGACCTTATGTCTGAGATAGAAAGTAGTTCACCTGAATGGTATTTTTACTTGAAGTGATTTTTATAAAAATTAAATTTAATCAAAATATGGTCAAAATTTAAATGCCATTAAATTATAATCCAAATATAGATCTTAATTAGACCTAACTCACAATTAAATTTAATCAAAAATTGAGCTCAATTCGAACTTGAATCGCTGAAGAATTTGGGCTCAAACTAAGATAGACTAAGTGCGCCAAAATTATATATTTTTCTTTACAAAATCTAGACTTTATGAATAAAACCCTCGAAGATTCTTTATTTATAGATAAAGTCCTAGAATTTTTTATTTTCACAAATAAGTTCATCACAAGTTCTCATTTATGAATAAGTCGAGATTTAATTCAAAAAGGACATTGAAAGCTCCTAAACTTTATAAACTTTATTTAGAAGTGATTTATTGCTCTAGAAGAAGATTCTTAAGATGTTATTATTCAATTATTGCACTTATGATCTTGAAGAAGTAATATTCTGGATAGGCTTTTAGTTACTTGTAGATTAGTTATCATATTTTGAAGTTTGGATTTCTAAAGTAACATAGGATGTTGATTGGTGGGAGAGGTGTAGGAGTTTTAGCTTTACTATATCTCAACATTGACCATCCTTACCTTCAAACATTATCCTTTTACTTTCAAAGACCTTATGTCTGAGATAGAAAGTAGTTCACCAGAATGGTATTTTTACTTGAATTGATTTTTATAAAAAGTAAATTTAATCAAAATATGGTCAGAATTAAAATTTAAATGCCATTAAATGATAATCCAAATATAGATCTTAATTAGACCAATCACACAATTAAATTTAATTAAAAAATGAGCACAATTCGAACTTGAATCGCTGAAGAATTTGGGCTCAAACTAAGATAGACTAAGTGGGCTAAAATTATATATTAGTCTTTACAAAATCAAGAGTTTATGAATAAACCCCTCAAAGATTCTGTAGTTATAGATAAACTCCTAGAATTTTTTATTTTTACAAATAAGTTCATCACAAGTTCTCATTTATGAATAACTCCAAATTTAATTCAAAAAGGACATTGAAAGCTCCGAAACGTTATAAACTTTATTTAGAAGTGATTTATTGTCTCTAGAAGAAGATTTTTAAGATGTTATTATTCAATTATCGCACTTATGATCTTGAAGAAGTAATATCCTGGATAAGCTTTTAGTTACTTGTAGATTAGTTATCATATTTTGAAGTTTGGATTTTTAAAGTCAACATAGGATGTCGATTGGTGGGAGAGGTGTAGGAGTTTTAGCTTTACTATATCTCAACATTGACCATCCTTACCTTCAAACATTATCGTTTTACTTTCAAAGACCTTACGTCTGAGATAGAAAGTAGTTCACCCGAATGGCATTTTTACTTGAAGTGATTTTTATAAAAGGTAAATTTAATCAAAATATGGTCAAAATTAAAATTTAAATGCCATAAAATTATAATCCAAATATAGATCTTAAGAAGACCAAACTCACAATTAAATTTAATCAAAAAATGAGCACAAGTCGAACATGAATTGCTGAAGAATTTGGGCTCAAACCAAGATAGACTAAGTGGGCTAAAATTATATATTAGTCGTCACAAAATATAGAGTTTATGAATAAACCCGTCAAAGATTCTGTATTTATAGATAAACTCCTAGAATTTTTTTATTTTTACAAATAAGTTCATCACAAGTTCTCATTTATGAATAAGTCCAGATTTAATTCAAAAAGGACATTGAAAGCTCCAAAACTTTATAAACTTTATTTAGAAGTGATTTACTGTCTCTAAAAGAAGATTCTTAAGATGTTATTATTCAATTATTGCACTTATGATCTTGAAGAAGTAATATTCTGGATAGGCTTTTAGTTACTTGTAGATTAGTTACCATATATTGAACTTTGGATTTCTAAAGATAACGTAGGATGTTGATTTGTGGGAGAGGTGTAGGAGTTTTAGCTTTACTATATCTCAACATTGACCATCCTTACCGTCAAACATTATCCTTTTACTTTCAAAGACCTTATGTCTGAGATAGAAAGTAGTTCACCTGAATGGTATTTTTACTTGAAGTGATTTTTATAAAATTTAAATTTAATCAAAATATGGTAAAAATTAAAATTTAAATGCCATTACATTATAATCCAAATATAGATCTTAATCAGACCTAACTCACAATTAAATTTAATCAGAAATTGAGCTCAATTCGAACTTGAATCACTGACGAATTTGGCGTCAAACAAAAGTAGACTAAGTGGGCTAAAATTATATATTAGTCTTTAAAAAATCTAGAGTTTATGAATAAACCCCTCAAAGATTCTGTATTTAAAGATAAACTCCTAGAATATTTTATTTTTACAAATAAGTTCATCACAAGTTCTCATTTATGAATAAGTCGAGATTTAATTCAAAAAGGACATTGAAAGCTCCGAAACTTTATAAACTTTATTTAGAAGTGATTTATTGTCTCTAGAAGAAGATTCTTAAGATGTTATTATTCAATTATTGCACTTATGATCTTGAAGAAGTAATATTCTGAATAGGCTTTTAGTTACTTGTAGATTAGTTATCATATTATGAAGTTTGGATTTCTAAAGATAACATAGGATGTTGATTTGTGGGAGAGGTGTAGGAGTTTTAGCTTTACTATATCTCAACATTGACCATCCTTACCTTCAAACATTATCCTTTTACTTTCAAAGACATTATGTCTGAGATAGAAAGTAGTTCACCGGAATGGTATTTTTACTTGAAGTGATTTTTATAAAAATTAAATTTAATCAAAATATGGTAAAAATTAAAATTTAAATGCCATTACATTGTAATCCAAATATAGATCTTAATTAGTCCTAACTCATAATTAAATTTAATCAAAAATTGAGCTCAATTCGAACTTGAATCGCTGAAGAATTTGGGCTCAAACTGGGCTAGACTAAGTGGGCTAAAATTATATATTAGTCTTCACAAAATCTGGAGTTGATGAATAAGCCCCTCAAAGATTCTTTATTTATAGATAAATTCCTAGAATTTCTTATTTTTACAAATAAGTTCATCACAAGATCTCATTTATGAATAAGTCCAGATTTAATTCAGAAAGGACACTGAAAGCTCCAAAACTTTATAAACTTTATTTAGAAGGGATTTATTGTCTCTAGAAGAAGAGTCTTAAGATGTTATTATTCAATTATTGCACTTATGATCTTGAAGAAGTAATATTCTGGATAGGCTTTTAGTTACTTGTAGATTAGTTATCATATTTTGAAGTTTGGATTTCTAAAGTCAACATAGGATGTCGATTGGTGGGAGAGGTGTAGGAGTTTTAGCTTTACTATATCTCAACATTGACCATCCTTACCTTCAAACATTATCCTTTTACTTTCAAAGACCTTATGTCTGAGATAGAAAGTAGTTCACCTGAATGGCATTTTAACTTGAAGTGATTTTTATAAAAAGTAAATGTAATCAAAATATGGTCAAAATTAAAATTTAAATTCCATTAAATTATAATCCAAATATAGATCTTAATCAGACCAAACTCACAATTAAATTTAATCAAAAAATGAGCACAATTCGAACATGAATCGCTGAAGAATTTGGGCTCAAACTAAGATAGACTAAGTGGGCTAAAATTATATATTAGTCTTTACAAAATATAGAGTTTATGAATAAACCCCTAAAAAATTCTGTATTTATAGATAAACTCCTAGAATTTTTTTATTTTTACAAATAAGTTCATCACAAGTTCTCATTTATGAATAAGTCCAGATTTAATTCTAAAAGGACATTGAAAGCTCCGAAATTTTATAAACTTCACTTAGAAGTGATTTACTGTCTCTAGAAGAAGATTCTTAAGATGTTATTATTCAATTATTGCACTTATGATCTTGAAGAAGTAATATTTTGTGTAGGCTTTTAGTTACTTGTAGATTAGTTACCATATTTTGAACTTTGGATTTCTAAAGATAACATAGGATGTTGATTTATGGGAGAGGTGTAGGAGTTTTAGCATTACGATATCTCAACATTGACCATCCTTACCTTCAAACATTATCCTTTACTTTCAAAGACCTTATGTCTGAGATAGAAAGTAGTTCACCTGAATGGTATTTTTGCTTGAAGCTATTTTTATAAAAATTAAATTTAATCAAAATATGGTCAAAATTAAAATTTAAAAGCCATTACATTATAATCCAAATATAGATCTTAATCAGACCTAACTCACAATTAAATTTAATCAGAAATTGAGCTCAATTCGAACTTGAATCGCTGACGAATTTGGGCTCAAACTAAAGTAGACTAAGTGGTCTAAAATTATATATTAGTCTTTACAAAATCTAGAGTTTATGAATAAACCCCTCAAAGATTTTGTATTTATAGCTAAACTCCTAGAATATTTTATTTTGACAAATAAATTCATCACAAGTTCTCATTTATGAATAAGTCGAGATTTAATTCAAAAAGGACATTGAAAGCTCCGGAACTTTATAAACTTTATTTAGAAGTGATTTATTGTCTCTAGAAGAAGATTCTTAAGATGTTATTATTCAATTATTGCACTTATGATCTTGAAGAAGTAATATTCTGAATAGGCTTTTAGTTACTTGTAGATTAGTTATCATATTTTGAAGTTTGGATTTCTAAAGATAACATAGGATGTTGATTTGTGGAGAGGTGTAGGAGTTTTAGCATTACTATATCTCAACATTGACCATCCTTACCTTCAAACATTATCCTTTTACTTTCAAAGACATTATGTCTGAGATAGAAAGTAGTTCACCAGAATGGTATTTTTACTTGAAGTGATTTTTATAAAAATTAAATTTAATCAAAATATGGTAAAAATTAAAATTTAAATGCCATTACATTGTAAACCAAATATAGATCTTAAATAGACCAAACTCACAATTAAATTTAATCAAAAATTGAGCTCAATTCGTACTTGAATCGTTGAAGAATTTGGGCTCAAGCTAAAATAGACTAAATGGGCTAAAATTCTATATTAGTCTTCACAAAATTTGGAGTTTATGAATAAAACCCTCGAAGATTTTGTATTTATAGATAAACTCCTAGAATTTTTCATTTTTACAAATAAGTTCATCACAAGTTCACATTTATGAATAACTCCAGATTTAATTCAAAAAGGACATTGAAAGCTCCGAAACTTTATAAAATTTATTTAGAAGTGATTTATTGTCTCTAGAAGAAGATTCTTAAGATGTTATTATTCAATTATTGCACTTAGGATCTTGAAGAAGTAATATTCTGATAGGCTTTTAGTTACTTGTAGATTAATTATCATATTATGAGGTTTGGATTTCTAAAGATAACATAGGATGTTGATTTGTGGGAGAGGTGTAGGAGTTTTAGCTTTACTATATCTCAACATTGACCATCCTTACCTTCAAACATTATCCTTTTACTTTCAAAGACATTATGTCTAAGATAGAAAGTAGTTCACCAGAATGGCATTTTTACTTGAAGTGATTTTTATAAAAATTAAATTTAATCAAAATATGGTCAAAATTAAAATTTAAATGCCATTAAATTATAATCCAAATATAGATCTTAATCAGACCAAACTCACAATTAAATTTAATCAAAAAATGAGCACAATTCGAACATGAATCGCTGAAGAATTTGAGCTCAAACTAAGATAGACTAAGTGGGCTAAAATTATATATTAGTCTTTACAAAATATAGAGTTTATGAATAAACCCCTAAAAGATTCTGTATTTATAGATAAACTCCTAGAATTTTTTTATTTTTACAAATAAGTTCATCACAAGTTCTCATTTATGAATAAGTCCAGATTTAATTCAAAAAGGACATTGAAAGCTCCGAAACTTTATAAACTTTATTTAGAAGTGATTTATTGTCTCTAGAAGAAGATTCTTAAGATGTTATTATTCAATTATTGCACTTATGATCTTGAAGAAGTAATATTCTGAATAGGCTTTTAGTTACTTGTAGATTAGTTATCATATTTTGAAGTTTGGATTTCTAAAGATAACATAGGATGTTGATTTGTGGGAGAGGTGTAGGAGTTTTAGCATTACTATATCTCAACATTGACCATCCTTACCTTCAAACATTATCCTTTTACTTTCAAATACATTATGTCTGAGATAGAAAGTAGTTCACCAGAATGGTATTTTTACTTGAAGTGATTTTTATAAAATTTAAATTTAATCAAAATATGGTAAAAATTAAAATTTCAATGCAATTACATTGTAATCCAAATATAGATCTTAAATAGACCTAACTCACAATTAAATTTAATCAAAAATTGAGCTCAATTCGAACTTGAATCGCAGAAGAATTTGGGCTCAAACTAAAATAGACTAAGTGGACTAAAATTCTATATTAGTCTTTAAAAAATTTGGAGTTTATGAATAAAACCCTCGAAGATTCTGTATTTATAGATAAACTCCTAGAATTTTTTATTTTTACAAATAAGTTCATCACAAGTTCTCACTTATGAATATGTCCAGATTTAATTGAAAAAGGACATCGAAAGCTCCGAAACTTTATAAAATTTATTTAGAAGTGATTTATTGTCTCTAGAAGAAGATTCTTAAGATGTTATTATTCAATTATTGCACTAATGATCTTGAAGAAGTAATATTCTGGATAGGCTTTTAGTTACATAGGATGTTGATTGGTGGGAGAGGTGTAGGAGTTTTAGCTTTACTATATCTCAAAATTGACCATCCTTACGTTCAAACATTATCCTTTTACTTTCAAAGAGCTTATGACTGAGATAGAAAGTAGTTCACCTGAATGGCATTTTTACTTTAAGTGATTTTTATAAAAAGTAAATTTAATCAAAATATGGTCAAAATTAAAATTTAAATGCCATTAAATTATAATCCAAATATAGATCTTAATTAGACCAAACTCACAATTAAATTTAATCAAAAAATGAGCACAATTCGAATATGAATCGCTGAAGAATTTGGGCTCAAACTAAGATAGACTAAGTGGGCTAAAATTATATATTAGTCTTTACAAAATATAGAGTTTATGAATAAAACCCTCGAAGATTCTGTATTTATAGATAAACTCCTAGAATTTTTTATTTTTACAAATAAGTTCATGACAAGTTCTCATTTATGAATAAGTCCATATCTAATTCAGAAAGGACATTGAAAGCTCCGAAACTTTATAAAATTTATTTAGAAGTGATTTATTGTCTCTAGAAGAAGATTCTTAAGATGTTATTATTCAATTATTGCACTTATGATCTTGAGGAAGTAATATTCTGGATAGGCTTTTAGTTTCTTTTAGATTAGTTATCATATTTTGAAGTTTGGATTTCTAAAGTCAACATAGGATGTTGATTGGTGGGAGAGGTGTAGGAGTTTTAGCTTTACTATATCTCAACATTCACCATCCTTACCTTCAAACATTATCCTTTTACTTTCAAAGACCTTATGTCTGAGATAGAAAGTAGTTCACCTGAATGGTATTTTTACTTGAAGTGATTTTTATAAAAATTAAATTTAATCAAAATATTGTCAAAATTAAAATTTAAATGCCATTAAATTATAATCCAAATATATATCTTAATTAGACCTAACTCACATTGAAATTTAATCAGAAATTGAGCTCAATTTGAACTTGAATCGCTGATGAATTTGGGCTCAAACTAAGATAGACTAAGTGGGCTAAAATTAGATATTAGTCTTTACAAAATCTAGAGTTTAT
This sequence comes from Trichopus zeylanicus subsp. travancoricus, assembly GCA_005019695.1. NCBI lineage: Eukaryota > Viridiplantae > Streptophyta > Magnoliopsida > Dioscoreales > Dioscoreaceae > Trichopus > Trichopus zeylanicus. The sequence continues at coordinate 2,305,697 of RXID01022272.1, forward strand.
GAATAAAACCCTCGAAGATTCTGTATTTATAGATAAACTCCTAGAATTTTTTTATTTTTACAAATAAGTTCATCACAAGTTCTCATTTATGAATAAGTCCAGATTTAATTCAAAAAGGACATTGAAAGCTCCGAAACTTTATAAACTTTCTTTACAAGTGATTTATTGCCTCTAGCATAAGGTTCTTAAGATGTTATTATTCAACTATTGCCCTTATGATCTTAAGGAAGTAATATTCTGGATATGCTTTTAGTTACTTGTAGATTAGTTATCATATTGTGAAGTTTGGATTTCTAAAGTTAACATAGGATGTTGATTGGTGGGAGAGGTGTAGCACTTCTCGCTCTACTATATCTCAACATTGACCATCCTTACCTTCGAACATTATCCTTTTACTTTCAAAGACCTTATGTCTGAGATAGAAAGTAGTTCACCTGAATGGTATGTTTACTTGATGTGATTTTTATAAAAATTAAATTTAATCAAAATATGGTCAAAATTAAAATTTAAATGCCATTAAATTATAATCCAAATATAGATCTTAATTAGACCTAACTCACAATTAAATTTAATTTGAAATTGAGCTCAATTCGAACTTGAATCGCTGAAGAATTTGGGCTCAAACTAAGATAGACTAAGTGCGCCAAAATTATATATTAGTCTTTACAAAATCTAGAGTTTATGAATAAAACGCTCGAAGATTCTTTATTTATAGATAAACTCCTTGAATTTTTTATTTTTACAAATAAGTTCATCACAAGTTCTCATTTATGAATAAGTCCAGATTTAATTCAAAAAGGACATTGAAAGCTCAGAAACTTTATAAACTTTATTTAGAAGTGATTTATTGTCTCTAGAAGAAGATTCTTAAGATGTTATTATTCAATTATTGCACTTATGATCTTGAAGAAGTAATATTCTGGATAGACTTTTACTTACTTGTAGATTAGTTATCATATTTTGAAGTTTAGATTTCTAAAGTGAGCATAGGATGTTGATTGGTGGGAGAGGTGTAGGAGTTTTAGCTTTACTATATCTCAACATTGACCATCCTTACCTTCAAACATTATCGTTTTACTTTCAAAGACCTTATGTCTGTGATAGAAAGTTGTTCACCTGAATGGTATTTTTACTTGATGTGATTTTTATAAAAATTACATTTAATCAAAATATGGTCAAAATTAAAATTTGAATGCCTTTAAATTATAATCCAAATATAGATCTTAATTAGACCTAACTCGCAATTAAATTTAATCAAAAATTGAGCTCAATTCGAACTTGTATCGCTAAAGAATTTGGGCTCAAACTATGATAGACTAAGTGCGCCAAAATTATATATTAGTCTTTACAAAATCTAGAGTTGATGAATAAACTCCTCCAAGATTCTGTATTTATAGATAAACTCCTTGAATTTTTTATTTTTACAAATAAGTTCATCACAAGTTCTCATTTATGAATTAGTCCAGATTTAATTCAAAAATGACATTGAAAGCTCCGAAAATTTATAAAATTTATTTAGAAGTGATTTAGTGTCTCTCGAATAAGATTCTTAAGATGTTATTATTCAATTATTGCACTTATGATCTTGAAGAAGTAATATTCTGGATAGGCTTTTAGTTACTTGTAGATTAGTTATCATATTTTGAAGTTTGGATTTCTAAAGTTAACATAGGATTTTGATTGGTGGGAGAGGTGTAGGAGTTTTAGCTTTACTATATCTCAACATTGACCATCCTTACCTTCAAATATTATCCTTTTACTTTCAAAAACCTTATGTCTGAGATAGAAAGTAGTTCACCTGAATGGTATTTTTACTTAAAGTGATTTTTATAAGAATTAAATTTAATCATAATATGGTCAAAATTAAAATTAAAATGTCATTAAATTATAATCATATTTAATTAAAAATGGACATTGAGAGCTCCGAAACTTTATAAACAATTTATGAAAAATTTTCTAAAATTTATAAACTTATATTTTGTTTCAGATTTTTCAAAATAAAATTACAAATATTCTCCTGAAAATTCAATATCCAAAAAGAAAATATAATTTTTGAATCTCCTCATCAACAATAAACGAATCTTTCAATCCCAATAGAATTTTAATCAGGTCTAAATTAGAGATATGAAGATTCAAATCCTAAATTTAATTACCAATCACAATTCTACAATATTTCAAAATCAAAATAATCAAAAAATTGATTTCAAATTTTCTTTGAGGCCTATAAAATTAATGGGAATCTGCAAAAAAAAAAAAAAAAAAAAAAGACAGAGTGAGGGAGATCAGTGAGGATCAAGAGCACGAGCAGAAGACGAAAGAGAGAAAAATGGGTATTCTCTCACCTTTCTTCGTCTTTTCTAACTCTGTTCCTCTTCTCTCATTTGCCAACCTACAAGGTCCCTCTCCGCATTCATCGTAACCCCGCTCATCTCTACTATGCATGCCTGCTTCCCAGTGCCAAGGCATAGGCCTGACCCAGATAGCTACCACTGCATCCCTCGCCGGATCTTACCCATGCCTTCGCCTTGCACCTTCCCCTCTCCGGTGATCTTGCAGCGATGCTCCACTATCCGGCCCCTCAAGACACCTTAACCTCTCTGGTCTCCCTGCACCGGCCTAGCTGATGGCCACCATCTTAGTCCTCAACCATGTGTGAGGAACCACCCAGCCTCCCTTAAGGGTGCCTCACCAGAACCCTGCTTCGCCACCACAAGCATCACTGGCTTGTGCCTGCTGGCCTACCCCAAGCTCGCCAGCCCGAGCTCCTCTTCAACCTCCACCTACACTGCCTGGAGTTCACTCACATTTGCCCACTACTATCCAGCTCCTCCACCACTCGCTTAAGCCATAGCTAACATTACCGCCCAAGGAGGAGGCCGGATATGGCCAGGGATGGCCGGACCCAGCCAACTCAACCCTGTGCTCCGTTCCTTCCTCTGTCATAGTCGCCCAAGCAGCTGGCTTGACCCTTCCCCTCCGGCTCCGTGCACACGTCGGCTCGAGCTCCATCTTTTCCTTGCTTCCTACAGCCCTCCAGTGCTAGGGACCGAGACTGCAGCCCTGTTCCCACTTCTTGAGTTCCGTCCACACCCACGCCCACTCTAGCTACCGTTCGCCAGAGCTCGTGGCCGAATCCAGCCAAGATTCGGCCCAACTTGGCCCTTATCTAATGGAGAATCGAAGAAAAGGGCATAGGATAAAGAAACAAATAATAATAATAATAATAATAATAAAAGATCGTTGGAAAAAAAAAGTTTGGTATCAATTTTTGTGTTACTGTCTATCGACCTAGGACCAATCCACTGATTTGTTCAAAAGTCAAATTTGCATTAAAGCTAGCCCCTAGACTCGCTTCGTCGATTGCTTATTTAAATTATGGTCAGTTTGCAGACATGCTAAATATTTATTCTAACTAAAGTTAATTTATGGGCTCGCCAAACATCTCTTCAAACTAAGGACAGTTTGTGAGTTCGTCGAATGTCTTATTAGACCAAAACCGATTTACGGGCTCGCCAAATGTCTATTCAGACTAAGGTCAGCTCGCGGACTTACCGAGCATTTATTCGGACTAAAGTCAGCTCACGACTTTAGTGAATGTTTATTCAGACTAAGGCTAATCCGTCAGTTTGCCAAATATCTAATCGGAGTAAAATCAGTTCACAAGCTTGTTGAATATCTATTCAGACTAAAACTAGCTCGTAGTCTTACTGAACATTTAATCAAACTAAGGTTAACCTATAAGCTTATCGAATGTCTAATCGAACTAAAGTCAACCTATAGACTTGTTGAAATTCTAATTAGACTAAGGCCTGTAGGCTTGTTGAATATTTATTCAAAATAAGACTAGCTCACGGGTATGACTAAATTTATCATGGTAGCTTGCTGGCTCTCGAACAAAATTGATTAACATAAATTAATTAAATTAAAATGACTCAATCACATTGAACTCAAGCAAATTTAGTTGGAACAAATAAACAAAACTAAATTGACTCAAATAGATCATCAAATGGACCAAGATTGATCAAATAGATGAACTAAAATTCAAGTTAAATTGGACTCAAATCTAAATTGAGTTAATCTCAAACTAAATTAATTTGGATCCAACTCTAATTAGGTTCAAATTAGGCTAACCTCACTTAAATTATTTTAAACCCAGCCCTAATCAGGTTCAAATTGAAACCACAAAAATCACTTAAGAGGGGGATTAGGTTTTGATAACAAATAGAACTTTTTCAATAAAACAAAATCAATTTAATCCACTAATTATGATTTAAAGTCAATTTACAATCAATCCCAAGTGCAAGCAAATAAATTAAGCAAGAAAGGAATGGGGTGTACCATAATTTTTATGCAGTTTGGAGACCAAGCGCTCCTATCCCACGACCCTTGCCTCAATCTTAAGGACTTCAATGCTTCACTAGTGTGTCGCTTTGTCGATGAAGCCAACTTTGTGCCACTCCTCTTGCACCAACTAGTAAAATATACCTCCAATCAGAGTAGAGTCTATTAAACATTCTAAACAATCTTGGAGTGGATTATAAGTAAAAAAAGAAAATGAATAGGATAACTTTATCTCACACAAAGTTCTCCCAAGATTGAAGGAAAGGGGAATGAAAACTTGCTTGAGATTGAAAGTTTAGAGCTCAATAATGGCTATAGAGTAGAAAGGGGTTTTGATCACTTTTTCAAAAATTAGAAGATGCAAAAATTATCTATGGAATTTTCTTCAACTCTATTTATACATTTGGTGTTGAATCTAGCCATTAGGGTGAGATCCCATAGCTTGGTTTGCTCCAATGATAAAAAACTAGCTGTTAGTTGGCCAAAAAAAATCTAAACTAGACATCCATTTGAGATAACGAGGCGCTCGATCTTAGTTTATTAGGATTGGCTTAAAGTCCTATTGGTCATTCAATTTCCAATCAGATATCTAGTTCTGTGAGAACTAGAATCTAAATTAGGCATCTGGTTCCCAACTGTATCCAATTTTGGTTAATAAGCTAGAACTTGAATCACTTGTCAGATGTCCGATTCCCAACTGGGCATTCAGTTTTGCATAAGACTAAAACTTAAATTTTCAATTTGACTCAACTGGGATCCAATTCAGAGGCAGAGTCCAGTTCAGTCAGAAAAACTCTGTTAAGAGCTTCTTACAAAATTCTACACGATATTGAATGCTACATAATTCATCTCAAACAAGTTTTTGACTTGACAAAAGAAAAAAGAAAGCTAGACTTAGTCGAAGCCAATTTTTTGAGTTGCTTTGGCCTTGTTCATGTTACCTGTGAATATTTTAGTTGTTCTAGATACCTTTAAGTTGTCTTCAGTTATCTCTTTATTTCATCAAGCCACGCTCGCTGATCGACCATTGTGCTTCTTTTTTTTTGAAACTTTTGAATATTTCCTTAGAATTTTAAGTATTTTGGTTAAATACAACTCTAATAGATCATCAAATATCATTTGTTCATTATCAAAACTCGGAGGGTCAACACCAATTAGGTCGATCCAAAAATAAATTAAATTCAAACTAAATCCTAATTGAGTTAAATCAAGTTTGAATTAGACCATAACTATGTCAAATTGAGTCTAAATCAAATCCTAATTGGGTTGAACTAAGTTCAAACTGAATCCTAATTGGGTTGAACCAAGTTCGATCTAAACTCTAATTGGGTCAAACTAAATTTAAATCAAAACTCTAATTAGGTTAAATCATGTTAGAATCGAACTCTAGTTGGGTCAAGCCAAGCTCAAATTCAAACTAAAATCAGGTCAAACTTGAATCAGAACTAGGTTGAGCTTGAACCAAAATCAAGCTGAACCTAAATCAACTTGAGCTTGAGACCAAGTTCATTAAGGTTCAACCCAAACCCAATGAGGGTCCAACATGGGTTGAACTTAAACCCATTAATGGATCAAGCCTAGATCTACTAAGAACCCATTAAGGGTCGGATCTAAGATCCAATAAGGATCCAACAAGAGCAGATCAAGGGTTAGATCCAAGATTCATTAAGAACCCATCAAGAGTCAGATTCAAGACCCATTAAAGATCCACCAAGAACCCATAAAGGGTTTAGGTTCAAGATGCATTAAGGATTCATAAGGAAACTGATAAGGGTCCTAAGGGTCCAACACAAGATCGAGCTTAACCCAAATTGAATCAAATTAGACTGAAATAGAAATCAAGTTTGGAATATTGAATTAAACCAAATCAGACTCTTGCAATTGAGTTCTGAACATTAAATTGAATTAAGTCAAACATAAATAAAAATTGAGTTCTAAATATTAAATTGAATCAAATCATATCCAAATCAAAACCAACCAAATTAAATTAGATCATGTTTTGAATATCAAATTAAATAAAACATACTTAAAACCAAAACATAGTCTGAACTTCAAACCAAACCAAATCAGATTGAACCAAAATCAGGTCAGGGTTAGTCAACAATAAGCTCAAAGTCGTCAATGGCACCTTAAATTTAATGGACAATAAGCTAGGAAAGGTCGTTGATTATCAAGTCAAAATTGATTAGCACAAGTCGAGATCGCTAATCATTCTTTTAAATCAAACTAAACTTAATATAAGATTGAACTCACTGAGTCAGTCAGCCAAATATTGTGTTCAAATGAAGTTAACTAATAACAAGCTTAAAGTTGTTGGCTACACTTCATAGCTAAGTTAACACATGCTCAAAAGTAGTTGGCAGTACTTCAAATTTAATCAACAACATGCTTGAGAGGCTATCAATTATCAAAATCAGAAATAGTCAGCATAAAGCTAAGATTGTTAACCATTTTAAATCAAACCAAAGGTAGACTCGAATTTGCTTAGTCAATGAGCCAGATGCCTTATTCAAAAGGAGTTAATAACTAACACTCAAAGCTATCGGCAACACTTTAAATTAAATCTGACAAGTCATTAGTAACACTATCACAAGGAGTTAATTGCTAAGGTTCAAAGGTATTGGCAACACTTCAAGCTAAACCCAATAGTCCATTGGTAATGCCACCAAAAGAATGTTAATCACAAACATACCCAAAGCTATTGGTCATCCCTTATCTTCTTTCACGTCCCATTGGATGACACTACCAAATCTAGTCATCAATATTCATTGAGAACTAAGTCAAGACTCATCTATGTTAGACACCATGTGGTTCAATGCACAGAAGCCGGACAACAATGAGAATCAAGCTTCTTATTTTTACATTTAAATTCATTGTAAAATGAGAGTATGTCATTGCTTAAGCTATGTACCATTTCTCAAATCAATTAAATGATACTTCCTTCTTTTCTTTTTTTGTGTCTATATTTTATTAGTTAGATTTTTCGCTTTATGAGATTCTTGACAATCATTGAGATAATTAACCGCAGGGGCTTATCCTTGATGGAAGTCAATATTCTTATAATATGTAATTTACACACTTAAATTAAAATATTTTGATTTGTTGTTTCAAAGTTGCTCCCAGAGATCTTTGCTATCTCGGGCCACTAAAGTCGATCTCACAAATTTTGGTACACCTAGTGGGATATGACTTCTCCTTCTAGTGTAGAAACCTAGCTCATCCAATAGAAACATTAATAAGATAGAATTATAATTGAAGACTAATTAATTATATTCTCACTTGTGGAAGAAAGCATTGAATGGTATCAACAAAAATATCCTCATCCCAACATACACCATTATTTGGGGAGAAGGATCAATTATTCATCTACCTTAGTCGATGATTATCACAGGTGCAACTGGAGCTTAAATCAAGTTCAATACCATCTCTGAGATGATCCAGTTTAAGAGAGCACCTGCTATCTCACCAACAAGTGTCGTGGTCATACAAGAAATATTTGCTTATTGCATTTCATAAAGGGAAAAGAGACCCAATGCCATCATCCTTAATGAGAATGGTTAATCTGATGAGAAGCCAGAAGCTATGCCTCAACTAACGAAGGCATCCATCTTTCATAGGTTAGGTGCCAAGTGGGTCTCAATCTTCGATCATCTTTGTTAACCTTTTGATAGGAGGCAAACAAAAATAAATTTAGACACATGCATGGATGAAGAATAACCCATCTTGACTATCACTAGCAAAGGAAGGGTTGCTGGAATTTTCAGTCTACTCGGGAAACCTACTCCTCCAACAAAGTTAGACATCACCATTCCCACCTCTACTTCCTTCTCTCCACTGAATGTCTTAGAGAAGGGTGGAAGTAAGACACAGGAGGCACAATCCTACCTCAAGACTATGGCGAGGGTCAAATAACCAAACAAAGTAATAAAAGTCATCATAAGGCTACAACCCAGCATGAAACCCTTAAAAGGAAAATCATCCACATTGTCAGAGTTATTTCTAATCATGTCTCTCAAAGAGACCATAAGCCCGCACCTCAACCAACTAAGCACCGAAAGAGGGCTACATGAACAAGGCTTACAAGCAAGGAGGTGTAGGAAGAAAGAGCTCTTACATATCAATCCTTATTACCACATTGAAGAGGAGTAAATACTTGATCTATGAGAAAACTTCTGAATGAAGCAACTAGTGTAATGGGAGCAGTTGACCCTACTCTAAAACACACCAAGCTGAGATCTAACTCTTGAGATGTGGACCATCATGTACTGATGGAAGCCTTGGTCATAACTAAAAGCTCTAACCAAGAAATGAACATAGAAGCACTGCAAGAATAGTTGAAATAGTAATGCAAAGAGAAACATGAAGCCTAAAAGAAGGTCATGGAATTGATGAAGATAATCATACAAATGAGACAAAAGCTTGACAAATTGGAGCGATCTTAGTAGTTATCTCAGGAACTTGCAAGAGCAGCAAAAGACACCTCTTGTAGATGAAATCCACGAGAGTGTAGGCCCTTAACAAGCACCTCCTCCACTGGTAAAGGATACCTAATCACCGATTTTAGGGATAGCTGATAATATAGAACTACTAGCATATATATAATAGCAAGTATAATGAATAGTGGCTACATAGCTGAGACAAGGAAGCACACTGGAATGATAAATGATGTCGGCAAGCCATACTCTAGTCATCACAATCGAGTGTCATACCCCAGGGGCTACACAGTGCTTAGTTTCAAATAATTTAATGGCATGGACAACCTAGAACAAAATATAGCTCTCTTAGTGACTTTATGTGGGAATTTAAGTAACAACACCTCACTACCACTCTGCCAATTTTTAGCAAGTTTGACTAGAGTAGCATTTGAGTGGTATGCGAGTTTAGAACTAGAATCTATACAAACTTGGTTGTAAATGAAAGAGACTTTTCAAATCAGGTTTGGAGGAGTTAGTGACAAATGACTATTGTAGATCTCATCTCAACACCAAAGTGTGACAAAGAATTAGTGTTATATTACATTACATGGTGGATAAATCTCAGCATTAAATGTAAGTAACCCATAAGCTAGTTCAAGGTTGTGAACCTAGTTCTCAACAATATAAAAAAAGATTGGATGACACCCTACTTGAGCACTTTCTCTATCCATACTTTCCAAGATCTCATAACACAAGTCAAAAGCTAGAGAGGATCAGCCCACTAGCCCTAGATAGTTCACAATATTTCAAACCAAAAAGAGATAGGGCAAAAAGCAAGGATTCCTCTAAAAACATGAGGGCAACATTGATGGAAAGTGAGTAGAAGAAATCTACAAACCCTACCATAGATGGAGGTAACCCTCAAAAAATACCAACTCTTGGAGGGGACAGAGAAGTGGGATCACCCAATGATTTCTAGCAGAAACTCAGGAAGAAATACTCTTTCAAAAGAGAAAGGGCAAGAAAAATCCTCTAGGATGCTTTGAAACTAGGTTTCCAATTAATAGAATCCAAAAGGCCAAATGAAGCTAACAAAAAGAATCACCTGAATTACTGCTCGTACCACATAGTGGGTTATACTATTGAAGATTGTTTCAAATTCAAAGACTAGGTTGAAAAGTAATACCAAGAAGGTAAGTTAACTCTCTTGGAATCAGTCTTATCTGACACACCCACCCAACACATCTATCACATCACTATGCTCAAAACATATGAGCCACTTGCTAGACTACTGTTCGGAGAAGAAGCATAATGTACACTTGAACACGAGCACTTGTGGGAGATCTATATCTTTAAAAGGCTAAAAAAATTGGTAAAAAAGATAGCTAAAAATTCTGAAAATCCTATAATAGTGATAATAAAAGCTTCATTAGAAGAAGCTTCTCCACCTACTTAAAACATCAAAAAGAAAAAGAATAGAAATAAGAAAAAGAAGTTGGTTCAGCCATATGAGTACACTATCAAGAAATCAACTATCTAAGAATACATCAACATTCTTGAGGAATCAATCCAAGAAGAAAGAAATAAGGTAACTCTTGAGAAATTCCTCCTCAATGAACTTAGAGCTTTGCTTGAAGGCTCTAACACTAGGAATGGAGAAGATAAACTTCCAGTGGCAACATGCTCTGCCATTTTTACTATTAGAAATTTACCATCAAGTTGATCATCGAAATCATCCCATTAATTTAATGATGAAGAAATTCAGAACACAAGGCAATAAGAACCAAATAGATTCATGGAGGATATTACTGATGAAATAAAAGATCTCATAAGTCTCCTCGAGAGCTGCTCTCGACATGACTATCATAGAGAGTGGTTCACCCATAAATGCAATTATGACATACTCAAACTATAGCTAGATACTACAAAAGACATAGCTATAACTAAAATTAAATGTGTCAAGGGACAAATGCAAGTGTTGAATGAACACATGCAAGATATGGCTATCCACCTGGAAGCATGCCAAATATGACTACCATGCTTTGTAAGGAAATCGAGAAGGTGGCAAAGCCACATAGAAGACAATACAGAGGTGGCAGAGAATCACTTACTAACTCTCCTTAGGATCAAAATGATCACTCGTGCCACCTACCTAGAGACAAGTCAAGAAAGCTAGGTAATTTCAAAGACAACTATTTGAGTCTATTATTTGTTGTCATACGGTAACACACACTTCTAAGGTAAACATTGATGAGTAGCTATTCCAACCTCCATTAGGAAATCTAGCAACATTGCTCAACTTGCTAGGTTTCATGAGGTCCCAGTTCTAGAACTTGTGGAAGAATGTACTATACCAATTTTAGAAGAATTATGTATACAATGCATGAATAATGAATATGATTCTATGTCTAATTAGAATAATTCTATGATCACTTCGGGAGACTTACACTAGCAAGCACTAAAGAAAAAAGTAAGCATTCCAAGAGAGAATTAGATAGGTTAATACTAGGGCTTATTTAGCTCCTGCATCAAGTCAACCTAAACATCCATGAAAGAAATATCCTAAGTACAAAGTCCTAAAGAAAGTCATGCCAGCTAACAAAATAGAAGGGTTTATCCAAAGAGTCTCTAAGGATCTCTATACAAAGAAGCCTCATGTACCTAATTTTGATATTGAGTGGGAATATTATTAGTTAATCACATCCTCCAAAGACATCTAGGCAACTATCAATCACCGGCAAGGTTTCACTGCCTCCTATTGCAAGACTAGCCTTGGTAGAGATTTTGAAGATGAACCTTATTGGTCTCATGATGTCAAATTTTAACTAAGGAATGCAAACCAAGTACAATTTAGAAGTTGAAAGGTGTTGCCTCTGAGGTAAGCTTCAATACCTAGAGATAGGAACATATCTATAGACAAGGACAGAGAAAGGAAAATTTAGATAAATAAGGACATTGAGTTTTTACAAGTTAAACCTTTACTTAAGAAGGTGGAAGACAATATAGTAGTCTATCTCAAGAAGATCCCTACCATGCTGTGTGTTTGATGCTCTAATGATGTCATAAGAACGTACACATATACTGGTGCATATCTTGTAGAATCCAGTCAACTACCAAGCATACTTTATTAAAGAGAAGATGAAGGAGTCTTTGTATGCATGTAAAACTCCTACCTCACATTCACAAATAATAATATGCTACCAGGAACAATAGATCATAACAGGCTATTGTATATCATAGAAAATAGTGATGGAATCAAAATCAATCACATCCTGATTGACATAGGTTTCTTAATCAATTTGATGACTTTTTAAACTCTAAGAGCTTTAACTCTGAATGTGTGCCACCTATTGTATAAGATTAGAATCAGTCAAGTGTTTAATCAGAATAGCCAAAGAGCTCTGGGGGCCATAACCATCCCTTTGAAAGTAGGCGAGTTAATGATAAATGCCAAGTTTTATGTGATCGATACCGACGCGTCATACAAAGTACTACTTAGGAGGCCATGGCTATATGAAAATAAAGTGATGCCATCAACCTTATATCAATACCTCAAGTACTTCGAGGATGGGGAAGAATATCAAATTAATGGAGACGTACATCTTTTTGATGTTCATGAGGTGCATTATGATAATATTAAATATTATCAAAGATCCCATGCTAATAAAGAATTTGCTTCCATCAGTTAAGTGAAGTAGAATATTCCTACCCTGATCTTCGCCCCACCTCATTTGGAAAGTGACAGATGAATAAACCCTACAAATCTACCTAGCTGGCTATACTTTTGATGAAGATGACAATAGGAGTCAAACAAAAAATACTCTCCTTATTACTAAGGTTTCGAAAGGCTTATTTAAGTCATTAGATGAGCTATACATCAATGTTATGAAAAAACTAACAACCTTCTATGTTCCTCCATGACATAAAGGAGAAAAGGAGATATTATTTAACAAGGCAACCCCTGATGCCCCAATCATATATAAAATCCTAAGAATTGAGGATCTGGAAGATGATGGGGATTATTAGCCAGTAGTTATACAAATATATTTTAAACTAGCTTCATTAAATAATCAAAAAATATGGCTGTGGAAGTCCACAAATAAAGAAAGAGATCCATTTCTTGAAGAATATGTGGGATCCATCTCAAGGGCATGCTTACATTCTTGGAAGAGAAAATAAAAACACCAACAGATTGGGTTATATCACTCCAAACATCCACACATGCCTCACAGTTGCCATTGGACCTCTGTCCTCAAGATGGCCAAACAATATCAATATCCTCTGGCACATGTATTGAGGTTGCCACACCTCTTCAGACATCACAAGAAGGTGACATATTTGGTGAAATTCTATCAGGTCTAGAAGAAATGGGGCATGATGCAGCTGAAATGCACTTAGAAAAACATTCACCAAATCTCACTAAACATGATGAACCATTTGAAAAGGAAATAATCCTTAAACCAAAAGAAGCTTCACCAAGGCTGGGGGGCAAGCCATAATTAATGAATTGATGGAAATCAACCTAGGATTAGAGAAGGATGCCAAGCCAACTTTATTACCACTCAAGTATCAGAGGAAAGCCAATCCTAACTCAAAGTAGTGCTCCAAGAATACATTGAATACTTTGCATGGAGCTATAAGGAGATGCCTGAACTAGGCCTTGAAGTTGCATTCCATAAGTTAGCCATCAATCTTGAGCTTTCACTTGTCAAACAAGTACTTAGAAAGATGAAACTTGACCAAGAACAAAAGGCGATAGAAGAAATGAAGAAACTAATTGAGGTAGGCTTTATCAAAGAAGAAAAGTATCTAGATTGAGTGGCAAGCATCGTGTCAGTCAAGAAGAAGAATGGCCAAATTTGCATCTATGTAGACTACAAGGACATGAGTAAAGCATGTTCAAAGGATGACTTCCAATTGCTAAAAATAGAAATCATGATTGACAATACGACTGACTTTAAAATATTTTCCTTTATAGATAGTTTTTCAAGGTACAACTAAATCAAGGTGCATCGTGATGATGAGAAGTATACAGCCTTCCAAACTTCAATTGGCATTTACTATTACAAGGTGATGCCCTTTAGGCTCAAGAATGTGGGCACCACTTATCAAAGGGCCATGACTCAAATTTTTAATAACCTCATATACCAACTGATGGAATATTATGTGGATGACTTGGTAGTCAAAACCAAGTCTAAAGCCAAGCATATTCAAGACCTAAGAGTGGTTTTTAACCACCTTAGAAAATATAACCTAAAGATGAACCTCATGAAATGCACCTTTAGGGTATCATCAGGAAGGTTCCTTGATTTCATTGTCAGACATTGAGGGATTAAAATTGATCCATCTAAAATCAAAATAATCTTGGATATGCCACCATCCAACAACTTAAAGTAATTAAGATTGTTCCAAGGCCGACCTATATATGTAAGAAGATTTATTTTAAGCCTCTCCAGAAAATGCAAGCCTTTCTCCAAACTGATTAAAAAGAGATGCTCCATTCATTTGGGATCAAGAATGTCAGCAAGCCTTTTAAGAGGTTAAACAATATCTCCTAAAGTCACCAGTCCTAGCAGCACCCTTATCTGATAAACCCTCAATCCTCTATATTGTCACAATGAAAGGGACTCTGGGGGCACTTCTTGCCCAGAATAATAAAGAGAGTAAGGAAAACATACTCTATTACTTATGTAGAATGCTAGTGGGGGAAGAAAGCAATTACTCCCCCATCAAAAAACATTGTCTAGTGCTCATATTTACAATCAAGAAGCTCAGACATTATTTACTTTCTCATCAAGTCATTTTAATGTCAAATATTAATTGTATAAAGTATTCAATGACTAGGTTTGTACTTACTGAAAGGCTAACAAAGTGGGCTTTAATCCTTATGGAATACGATATCAAGTTCACTCCCCAAAAGGTGGTTAAAAGGCAAGCCCTCACTAATTTTCTCGTAGCTCATCTAGTACTAAATAATTCTCCATTAAGTTGTAAACACGCTGATGAAGAGATCCTTTTGCTCAAAGAAGGAGAATTCTACTGGAAGCTATATTTTGATGGGGTATCATCTATCATACCAAGAATTAGACCAAAGATTTACAAATCAAAGCAGATATTGAACTCATTTTTGTCATTCCAAATTGGTGCATCTTACGATATTCTTATTCCCTCTCAAAATCACACACAAAAAATAAAGCTAAATATGAGGCCCTAATTGTAGGACTAGAAATGACTCTCAATATGAAAATATCATGGCTACATATTTTCAACCTCACAACTGATCATCAGTAAGTCTAAGGTGAATATAAAGTCTATAAATCTAAGCTCCTGAAATATAATGAAAAGGCTCAAGAACTTATGGGGTAAATTCCACATATTCAAATAACTAAGGTTCCATAGTCTATCGATGCAAAAGTTAATTCCTTAGCCAAATTAGCCAAAGCACTGGCTAATCCCGATCAAGAAAAAATTCTAATCATAGTTTGTAGCAGACTAGTAATAAACTCAGTTTTTAGCATCCAACATGAGAAGATTGAATCTAAACTAATAGAAAAGGTCATAGATTGAAAAATACCATTCACCAACTACTTCAAGGGTGGAGAACTCACATAAGATAAATCAACATAGTTGCAACTTAGGAGAAGGCCTATATGCTTTTTGCTCATCATGGCACACTCTATAGGAGATTTTTTGATAAACTACTTTTACGTTGTCTTTTGGATGAAGAAGTTAAAGAATACATGTAAGAAGTCCATTTTTGGGATTTGTAGAGCTCATTAATTAGGCCCAAAAATGATGATGAAAATCAAGCATATGAATTACTATTGGCTCACAATGGTGAGAGAGTGCATCGAGTAAGCAAGAAGGTGTCACCTATGCCAAAGTTCATAGTGACTTCATCCATTAACATCCAAATTCTCTACATCCAATAGTATCTTCATGGCTATTTGAGGTATGAGGTACGGATATTATCAGCCTAATTTAGCCATCCTCTTCCAAAGGTCACTACTTTATAATGGCAACAAGCAATTATTTCTTCTGATGGATAGAAGTAATTCCATTAAAAGAGGTAAAAGTGGATATTGTTATCTACTTCTTTCAAAAAAATACTATGTACTAATTCAGCATCCTTCGAAGGATTATTTCTAATGATGGACTATCCTTCAAAAACTTCAAAATAGGGCAATTTATGCATCATCATAAGATAGATTAGAGATATTTAACCATCTACAATGTTAGGGCAAATGATCTTGTTGAGGTATTCAACAAGACCCTCTCCAAGATATTGAAGAAAGTCATCTCTAGAAATAAGAGAGACTAGCACCAAAAGTTTTTTGAAGTATTGTGGGCCTATCACACCATATATCGAACCATACTCAATTAACACCATACACATTGGTGTTTGAGATTGAGGTAAACTTGCTACTAGAAGTACAAATTCCCTTCTAAGGATTGCATTACAAGAAGAAAATATGAAATATGACATTTTTTATTTTCACCTAGATGAACTAGACTGCTTGGATGAAATAAGGCTCGCATATCAATAAAACTTGAAAATGTATTAAATGCAAATATCTAGGACCTACAACAAAATGACCTGACTCAAATTCTTTCAAAAAAGAGAAATGGTCTTGGTTCTAAGAAGATCCATAATTCCAAACCAAAGTAAGAAAGGCAAGTTTGATCCAAATTGGGAAGACCCTTATATCATTGAAATAATATTTAAAGGGGGATCCTACTAACTAATTGATGACAAAGAGAAAAGGCCTATGCCACCAATCAATGTCTGATTTTTCAAAAGGTAATATGTCTAAGCCTATAGGGGTAATAATAATAAAATAAAAGTGTCTATATTTTATCTATGATGGAATATTTGACTTTCTCAAAAAGGAATATCTAGTTAAACATATACTCCATATTTCTTGAGGCAAAATATGGACATAAAACCCTATCTATTTTGTGTGATGATCGAGTCCATGACCCAACCAAGTCCACTCATTGTGGTGATTCAGTCAACTCCTTGTGCCAAATCAAGTCCACTCTTTGTGGCAAATTAAGTCCACTATTTGTGACAAATCAAATCCACCTCTTATGGTAACTTAAGTCTATTCCTTAACCCAAGTCTACTCTCTCATGGTAAATTGATTCCATCATCACATAGCATGTAAAATTCATCTCCATGTGGTAAGTCAAGTCCAAGACCATTTCTACATGGTGAACAGTGATCAAGCCTACACTAACATAGGGATCAAATATGTTCTCATGTGATAGATATATTTAATTCTTAGAATGTTGACACAGAAGCCAAATACCTAAAATTGTTCACACCCTTTTCTCTCATCAAAACTCGAAAAGAGGATGAGAAGGGGGCAATTTGTTTGAGGTGATTTTTATCAAAATTAAATTTAATCAAATTTGAAACTTAAATAATACTAGATTGTGGCCCAAATGTGAAATCTCAATTAGACTTAGATCACTATCAAATTTGATTAAAAATTGAGCTCAATTCAGACCTGAAATATTAAAAAATTTGGGCTCAAACCAAGATGGAATAAGTAGGCCAAAATTATAAATTGGTCTTTGCAAAATCTAGAGTTTATGAATAAACCCCTCAAAAATTATGTATTTATGAATAAACCTCTAGAATTTCTTGGAAGTACAAAGATCACCTTTGGGGGGGGGGGCGGCACGGGGAGGGGTGAATTAGGTTTTAAGAAAATAATGCAACTTTTTTGATAAAATTGAAACCAATTCAATCCTCAATCACAATTTGAATGATCAAAAGCCAATACCAACTGATAATTGGTGCAATTTAAATAAAAGTTAAGTTGAGAGAGATTGCAACACTATGTAACATGGCTTAGAGATCAACCATTCCTACTCCATAGCCCTTGCCTTAATCTTGAGGACTTTAACTCTCTACTAAGAGTGTCACTGCATTGGTGAATTCAACCCTATATAAGTCCTCTTGCTCCTAACTTGCAAGATACAACTCCAAACCAAAGTTAGAACCATTCAACCACTCCAAACAACCTTGGAGTGGATTAAAAGTGGAAGAAAGTGGAAATAAATATTACAATTTTAGCTCTTACAAAGATCTCTTAAGAAAGAAGGAAAAGCAATGAAAATTCATTTTAGATTGAAGAGTTTAGAGCTAAATCGAGGTGAGAGAGTGAAAGAGGGCTTTTTCACTTGACACAAGGATGAGAAGATATGAAACATGTCAAAAGTTGTTAAGTGAAGCCCTTTTAACTTTATTTACAACTTTTGGATTGGAACAAGTCATGGGAGTGAGATCCCACCATTCAGTTCTCTCTAATGGTCAAAATATTAGCTCTTATCACATAGATTCAAATTGAATCAGATATCCATTTATAATTAGACGTCCAACAAAGCACAAAAGATAAGCATTTTCTACTTCTTTCAGGCATCCATTTTCAAGTGGACATCCGATACAGAGTGTAAAGCTACTTCTTCTACACTTGTTGGACATCTAGTATAAATTGAACATCTAGTTTAGTCTGGCAAGCTCTATTAAGAGCTTGCTGCTAAACTCCTCACAATAATCAAACTCTTAACAAATTATCTTAATTAAGTTTTTGACTCAATTAAAACTAAATAAAAGCTAAACCTGGTCAAAGCCAATCTCTTGAGTTGCCTTGGCTTTATTCATGTATCTTCAAGTGGTTTTTTACACCTTCAAGCCATCTAAAGCCATCTCTTGATCTCATCAAGTCACATTCACCAATCTACCATCATGCTTCCTTTTCTTTGAGGCTTTCAAATATTTTCTTGAGAGCTATCAATATTTGGGCTAAAATACAACTCAAATAGATCATCAAATATTATTTGTTCATCATCGAAACTAGGCAAAAAAATAATCCCCTCTTTTTGATGATGACTAACTCCCAAAATAAATAATGAAATGCTTAAAATACAAAGTGAAAGTGCAAGCATGTATAAGCATATGATCATTTGAGATGAATACACAAATAGTCTAATATATGTAAATATATGAGCCCTAATATCTCTCCCCCCCTTTGATATGAACAAAAAGGGAATACTACAAGATGTAAATGGAGTTGCTCTGTAAATGCTGTGATTGCAACCTGTATACATGCATAGTCATCTACTTAGCCAATAGGATAAAGTGAAACACAAGCACACCATAACCTGTAAATAACTACCACGTTACTCCCCTTGACTTAATGAATTCTTAAGATTGGAATATCCAAGAGATAAGAAAACAACAGTCTAAATAAACCATCAAAGTCAATCCATAAACCATAAGCCAAAGGTCAAACACATAAAGAAAGCCATCCTCAAAATAAATAAAACACTAATATCCAAATAAAATCTATAAACAAGGTCCACAAGCATAACCAGTCATCTAGAGACAAAAGACCAACAAGATCAAAGACTAAGGGCTTAGTCCTAGTATTTGGCTGGGAGTCAGAGTAGTACAATCCAACAAGGTGCATAGCATGCCTAACAACCTATCCAAGGAGGTGCTATACTCATCCATAGAATTCTAGCGTTGGGTCACCTGCTCAGCTGTGTTGTGAGCGATGTTCTCAAGATATGCTAGCCTTATAGCAAAATTAGTATTAGATCCATATCTAGCCCATGTAGGACTTGCTCGATGTCCATGCTCACCCTCGTCAAACTCAAATTCCTCACCCTCCTCACTGGCTGATCCTCGATTCTAGACACCATCTCTCAAGCTGAGGCCTACCCAAAAAGGAGTGAAGTGAGAGAAGGTGTCGGTAGGAGTGAATGTGTGGTAGAGGGAAGGATCATAGGTAGAAATAGGAGCTCCAAAGTTCCTTAAGATCCATATGATGATCTTGGGATAACTAAGGGTACTATGATAGTGATGAATGTAATGACACATGTGATAAAGGATAAGGTGTGGTAGGCTAACCTTATGTTAAGCCAATAACAATAGAGCAAGTATAGCTTAGTGAAAGAAGCCTTCTCCCAATGCCCACCCTTCGGAGGGATGGTATAGGCAATAATCTAATAAAGAATGTAGGTACAAGGTGAGAGGAGGTTTGATTGAAGCGCACACATGGTGTCGGCCCAATTTTCCTCGAATACAGCCCTAACCATAGAGGCATATGAAGGGAGGTGGCTCGACCATCTGTGAGTCATGATGAGTCACTTCCCCTCAATAGGAATACTAAGAGTGACTCCTAGAACTACAGGTGTCAAAATTATGTTCTTATCCCCATAAAAAGTTTCAAGAGTAGTAGTATGATCATTGAAAGACCCATTGGCATAAAAAATATGAACATCGTGGTCATGATAGGTCTTCTAATTAGTAAGCAATGGAGTTTATTCTTGATAAGCAAAGAAGGATCTAATATTCAAAGAGGCTAGGTTATCAAAACCTACCATATGAGGAATTACAATCCTAGAAGTAGCAAATTACCTTGAAAGATGGTATAGTGATCAACAAAAGCAAATTCAGGTGGAAAAACTTCATTACACAAACTAGATGATAAATTCTCACTCTTTCTCTTCTTGGAGACAAGTTGCTTGATTCTCTTGGTCATTGGGGTTGAAAACCTTGAAATTGAGCAGGGGATGAGGAGACATTGAAGGAGAAGAACCAAATGCAAGAGAGGAGGTTTGGATTATCAAAGATCATCGCTATAGAGCATGGAGGAGTCACTAGAGGAGCAAGAGAGAATGAGGAATAGGGCTTGGTGACTAGGGTTTAAAAAGTTTGAAATCAGGCCCTACAACTTCTATCAGATGTCCATTTGAAAAATAGGCATCCAATGGAAACTCTGTTAGTGCAATTTATTGCTGAATTGGACGTTCATTTTAAACATGGGTGTCTAATAGAAGGTTGAAGGCAATTCTAACTCACCTGAATCGGACATTCATTCTGAAATGGGCATCCATTTTAAATAATATTTAGACCCTTGACAAGCCTAGAAATGAAAGGTTAAAGCTCAAATTCAAAAGTTCAGAAACTCGAGAAATCTTTGCAATACTAATAGCATTTTGAATGAAATAAAACCATGTCTCATCTAAAGGCTTTTAAAAAATATCTACAAGTTAATGATCAGTTTCGATGAAAATCAATGGAATATCTTTTTTTCGAAACATGACCTCAAAGAAAATGATGTTGAATATCAATTTGTTTAGTATGAGAATATAGTACTGAATTTTTGGACAAACTAATTATGCTAGTATTGTCTCAATAAATTGTTACATTTAAAAAATTACAACCAAAATCTAGAAGTATTTTTCTCATCCACAAGATTTGAGAGCAATAATATCCTATTACTACATACTCAGCCTCAGTTGTAGAAAAAGCCACTGAGTACTATTTTTTGGAACTCCATGAAACTAGAGATTTTTCAAGAAACTGATGTGTACCATTTGTACTCTTTCTATTTACAAGACAATCAGCATAGTTTGTGTCACAAAATCTAATCAAATAAAAACATTCATCTCTTGGATACCACAATTCTAAGTCTAGTGTACTAGTATGTGTTTTATGGTAACTAAATGTGATTTCCTAGGGGATGCTTGAAATCTATCACATAAATAAATACTAAACATCATATCAAGTTTACTTGTGATAAAATATAATAAACTACCAATCATACCTCTATACCACTTTTCATCAATCTTTCCATCTCATCCTTATCCAACTTGGTTGAAGGGCTCATTGGCTCATAAGTGTTCTTCTAGCTTTGGCTTCATCCATGTTGAACTTTTTAAGTAGATCCTTAGTGTACTTGGCTTGGTTGATGAAGATCCCATTTTTCACTTATTGTATTAGGAGTCCAAAGAAGAAATGCAATTCTCCCATCATACTCACCTCAAACTCCTTCTTCATCGTGTTTACAAATAACTCACAAAGATTTTCATTAGTAGCACCAAAAATAATATCATCAACATAAATTTGTACTACCAATAAATCGGCATGCATTTCATGAAGAAATAATGTGGTATCCATACAATTTTTTTAAAAACCATTTGAAATTACGAAGGAACTAAGTCTCTCATACCAAGCTCTTGGAGCTTGCTTGAGACCATGTAAAGTCTTCTTCAATTTTAACACATGGTTTGAAAAATTCAAACTTTCAAAACTAGGAGGTTGTTCAACAAAAACTTATTTGGATAAAAAATTATTTAAAAAAGCACTTTTCACGTCCATTTGAAATAGTTTGAAACCTTTATAATAAGCAAATGCAAGTAAAATACGAATAGATTCTAAATGTGCAATGGGTGCAAAAATCTCTTCAAAATCAATGCCTTCAATTCGGTTGAAACCTTTAACCACTAATCTAGTCTTATTTCTAACTATGACACCATCTCGTTTAGCTTGTTCCTATAGACCCATTTGGTACCAATAATTAGGTAATCATTTCATCTCTAAATAAACTCCCAAACTTGATTCCAACTCAAATTAATTTAGTTCTTCTTGCATAGTAAGAATCCAACTTTTATTTTTTGAGCTTCCTCAAGGTTTTTGGGTTCTATATGAGAAAGAAATACTATATTTGGGATTATATTTAAGAGCTTGGTGAGTTTTTATCCCTCGATCAACATCACCTATGATTTGACCTATCAAATGATTTTTCTTGAATCCCACTCCTTGGGTTACTCCTTGTTATGCCTTACTCTTTTGGCTCATTGTCTCCATCATCAACATTCTTCTCATTTGGTCCTTTGCTAGTTTCACCCTCCTTTCTTTCTGAGATTTACAGGTCATCCATCTGTTTGGAGATATCTACATCATTATCAAAAGATTTTTTTTCCCCAAGCAAGGGTTAGATTCATCAAATTTAACATTTATAAATTTTTCAACAACCAAAGAAGTCTTGTTGAAGACTCTAAATGTTTTAGAGATAGAAGAATATTCAAGAAAAATGCCTTCAAAAGTTTTGGAGTAAAATTTTGATAAATGATCTTTTGTATTCAAAATAAAGAATTTGCAACCAAAAAAAATAAAAATATGCAATGTTTATACTTTTCTCGTTCCATAACTCAAATAGGTTTTTATTGAGAATAGAGTAAATAGATACTTTATTCAAGATATAGTAAGCTATGTTAACGACCTATGCTTAAAAATACTTGGGTAAGGGGTATTTGTTAAGCATAACCCTTGCCATCTCTTGAAGTAACCTATTCTTCCTCTCAAGAACTCCATTTTACTGTGGACTGCAAGGAGCCAAAAAGTTATGCTTACCATTTTCTATGCAAAACTCTTCAAAAGAATGATTTTCAAATTGTCCTCCATGATCACTTCTAATTTTGAAAATAAAATAACTTTTGTCATTTTGAATACATTTTGCAAAACCAACAAGTGCATTATAAATATCACTTTTATTTGTAAGAAACAAAACACATGTAAACCTAGAAAAGTTATCAACAATTATAAAGGCATAGTTTTTACCTCCTAAACTTGTAGTCCTAATGGGTCCAAACAAGTCTAGTTATAGGCATTGAAGTGGTCTTATAGTTGACACCTCTTGGGTTTGTGTGAGGACATCACTTATTTTTCCATTTGGCATGCATTACGTACTTGATCCTTGAAAAACTTGCTTTTGGGTAGTCCTCTCAAAGCTCCTTCCAATTGATCTTGGCTATTATATCCATGCATGTGTTTTGAAATCTCCTATACAAAAGCCATTCATGGTTCTCCTGAGCTAAAAAATACTTTTCAACATTAAGGTCATCTTGATCAATAGTGTAAATGTGTCCATCATGATGGCCAACAAATGCTATATTACTACTATCATTATGTCTAACTATGTAATGATTAATTTAAATAAAATGTGAATGCCTTCATCACATAGTTGTCTAATAGAAAGTAACTTATACTTAAGTTCCTTAACAAAAAGTAGACCTTTAATAAGAGAGGAACCAATAGAATTGTCATCTTTACCAATAATGTTATCTATACTGTTATCACTAAAGGTAACAAATCCACCGTCTTTACTTACCAACTCCTTGAACATAGATAAATTTTCCATTATGTGTCTTGAGCATCCACTATTGAAGAACCATTTGTCATTTTTCTTCTTAGAGTGAACCACTAATATATCAAAATCAGATTGGTACCCATTTCAATAATAGGTCCTTCAGGTTAGAGATATGATTATGCAATAAGACAAAAATGTAATTAAACATGCACAAAATATGAAAAGTAATTACTTACCTCTACTATGTTAGCTAGAGAATGATCATAAGATATATTTAATAAAAGCATATGGGCCATCCCTAGCTACTCCAACCATAACCATGCAAGTGAGGTTTTAGGAACCCAAATTAACTTAGATTCTTTAGCTTTTGGGATTATCCCTTTAGATACCCATATTTACTTAAGAGAAGGTTTCTTTTAATTGGACAACTAGATGAGATGTGTCCTTGTCTACAACAGTAAGTGCAAGTCATGGGAGAGTTAGTTGTAGTGAAAACATTTAAAAAAGTAGTTTTAATACTAATGAATTTAGATGTTGAAATAAATCCTAATTCAAATTTATTTAAAATATTTTTTTTGGCTTTTAAGAATCATGTTCAAGGTAGTATTTCCATAAAAAAGTTTTGTAAAGCTTTTCTCAAGTAAATAATTTCATCTCTAAGCATGGCAAGTTCATTATGGAATTTACAAGTAGTTTTAGAAGATTTTAAAATATCATACGCTACTTGTAGTGCATCTAGGGTGCATTTGGTTTGGGATCAGGATCAAGATCATCCTATCCTGACTAGCCTATCATCCAAATACCAAAAAGATAGTTAGACTATCTTTACGTTATATTAAAAAGTAAATTACTATACTACCATTATATTTATTCATTCACACCTCAATAAATAATATACCCAAAGGCATAAAGGTCCAAAAAAAAATATAAACCATTCACTAGCCTGACTAGCATTCAAACACCAAAAATTTGACTAGACTATCTTTTTATACTTTAGTCTTGAGCTTGACCTTGACCTTGATCCCAAACTAAATGGGGTCCTATATCCTTTTTGCAATTGTAAGTGCTTTTAGAAGTTTTCAAAGTATTAAAATTATTCTTAAGTATAGATAATTTCTTTCTTAATGAAGCATGCTTGAGACTCAATTGTTCATGCTTTAAAATGATTCTTCAAAAGCTTCTTAAAACTCCTCAAAGGATGAGTCACATATCTCATCCTCATTTGCCATGAGACATAGATCCATAATCTCATTATTGGATGATGCATCCTCACTTTCCTCTTTAGAGTGATCTCATGTTGCCACCATTGCCTTTTTCTTCTTAGCCTTGAACTTCTTGGTTGGATGTTGAGAGGGCAATTTGCCTTCATGTGGCCCGGCTTCTTGCATTTAAAGCATGTGGGTATTTTCTTCTCTTATTCCATAATTGGGCTGCTTCTCTCACCTTTTCTTGGCTTTTATGGCATATGCTTCTTCCTAAGAAATTTCTTGAACTTTCATGTTAGAAGCACCATGTCTTTATCACTAATTTTCTATTCTTCTTTACTTGATTCTTTGGCTTTGAATGCAATGTTTTTTTTTTTTCTTGTATTCATTGTCCTCTTGGATCTAGTCCTTCGTTGCCATCTTATGAGTGATTAGAGATCCTAGGAACTCCTCAAAGATAAACCATTGAGATCTTTGGCTTCTGGTATTCCCATCACCTTTGGATCCCATAACCAAGGCAAACACCTTAGAATCTTTCTAATCATCTCATCATTGGTATAAGCCTTACTAAGAGAGCTTAAAGTATTGATAATATTGGTAAAGCATGTAAATATCTCAGTGATAGACTCATTTAGTCTTATCTTAAAGAGCTTATATTGATTTACCAATATACTCACTTTAGACTCTCTTACTTGTCTTATACCTTCATGGGTAACTCCAAGACAATGCCAAATTTGGCGAGTCATCTCATAAATACTAATGCGATTGACTTTAGATGGATCAAGAGTGCAATACAAAATATTCTTTGCTTTTGCACTGAAAGAATCCTTTCTCTTGTTACCCTCATCCCACTTGTTCTTGGGCTTAGATAACCTCACCCATCAATTATTTTGGTGGGTGAAGTGTACCCTTTCTCTCCTAACTGCCACAGGTCATACTCAATGGCTTTTTTGAAGATCCAAATTCGGTCTCTCTAATAATTCAAATTTGTGTCATTAAATAGTGGTGTGTGAGTGGTATATTGCTGCTCTTGAAGGAATGGTGAAGCACCAAAAATCTCCATAAAAAGGATAAAAAAGCTCTAGGTGATTAAACTAAAATCAAGAGCAATTTGCTCTGATACCAATTGAAAGCACAAAGATAACCTTAGAAGAGAGGAGGGGGGAGGGAGGGTGTGAATTAGGTTTCAAGAAATTAATACAATATTTTTTATAAAATAAAAAATAATTCAATCCTCAATCATAATTCAAACGATCAAAAGCCAATACCTATCAACAACAAATGTAATTTAAATAAAATTTAAGTTAACCTTATCCCATCAATTTTTTTGGTGGGTGAAGTGTACCCTTGCTCCCCTAATCGCCACAGGTCATAGTCAATGGCTTTTTTGAAGATCCAAATCTGGGCTCTCCAATAATTCAAATTTGTGTCATTGAATAGTGGTGTGTGAGTGGTAGATTGCCACTCTTGAAGGAATGGTGAAGCACCAAAAATCTCCATAAAAAAGATAAAAAAGCTCTAGGTGATTAAACTAAAATCAAGAGTAATTTGCTCTGATACCAATTGAAAGCAAAAAAATAATCTTAGAAGAGGGGGTGGGGTGGGGTGGGGGTGGGGTGGGGTGGGGTGGGGGGGGTGTGAATTAGGTTTCAAGAAATTAATACAACATTTTCGATAAAATAAAAAAAATTCAATCCTTAATCATAATTCAAATGATCAAAAGCCAATACCTAACAACAACATATGTAATTTAAATAAAAGTTAAGTTGATAAAGAGTGCACCATGATGTAATGTAGTTCAGAGATCAACCACTTCTACTCCATGGCCCTTGCCTCAATTTTGAGGACTTTAGCTCTCCACTAAGAGTGTCACTTCATCAGTGAAGCCAACCTCGAAAGTCCTCTTGCTCTAATCGGCAAGATACAACTCACAAACCATAGTTAGAACCTTTCAAGCACTCTAAATAACCTTGATGTCGATTACAAGTGGAACAAAGTGGAAATAGATGTTACAATTTTAACTCTTATAAAGATCTCTGAAGAAAAAAATGAAAGGGCAATGAAAATTTGCTTGAAATTGAAGATTTTACAGCTAAATCAATGCAAGAGAATGAAGGAGGGCTTTTTCACTTGACAAAAGAATGAAAAGATGTAAAACTTATCAAAAGTTATTAAGTGAAGCCCCTTTCACTCTATTTATACCTTTTGAGTTGAAACAAACCATTGGGAGTGATATTCCACCATTTAGTTTGCTCTAATAGTCAAAAAAACTAGCCGTTATCATGCTGATTCAGACAGAATCAAACGTCCATTTGTAATTGGATGTCCAATAGAGCATAGAATATAGGAATTTTCCACTTCTATCAGACATTTATTTTCAAGCGAACATTCAGTACAAAGTGTAAAACTGCTTCTTCTGTACCTACTGAATGTTCAATATAAACTGGGCATCCAATTTAGTCTAGCAAGCTTTATTAAGAGCTTGCTACTGAACTCCATGTGAAAATCCAACTCTAAAAAAATTATTGCAATCAAAATTTTGACTTGATTAAAAATAAACAAAAGCTAAACCTAGTTGAAGCCGATCTCTCGAGTTGTCTTGGCTTTGTTTGTGTCATTCTTGAATCTTCAAATGGTTATTTATACCTTCAAGCCATCTATAGTCATCTCTTAACTCATTAAGCCATGTTCACCAATCTACCATGGCATTTTCTTTTCTTTGAGGCTTTCGAATGTTTCCTTGAGATTTGGCTCAAATAAAACTCAAGTAAATTATCAGATATTATTTATTTATTAACAACACTAGCCGGGACAACTTTTTTGATTTTTTGTAAATAAATCCCTCACAAGTTCTCATTTATGAATAATCCTAAATTTTATTTAAAAAAGATCTTGAAAGCTTCAAAACTTTATAAATAATTATTTTTATAAAAAAACCCATAAAATTTATAAAATTATAATTTGGTTCAGATTTTCCAAAAAAAATTTACTAATACCCCCTGAAAATTCATTATCCAAAAAGAGAATACAATCTTGGAATCTCATCATCAATAACAAATGAATCTTTTAATCCCAACAAAATTTCAATCAGGTCTAAATTAGGGATATAAAGATTTAAATCCCAAATTTGGTTACCAATCACTATCCTACAACATTCCAAAATCAAACCAATCAAAGACTTGATTTCAAATTTTCTTGAGGGCTATAAAATTGATGAGAACCTATAAAAAAAGAGACAGAGTGAGTGAGATCAGTGAGGATCAAGAGCATGAACAAAAGATGAAAGAGAGAAAAATAGTACTCTTTCTCCTTTCTCTTTCTTTTCTAACTTTGTTCCTCTTCTCCCATCTGTTGTCCCGTATTGGCAACCTTTCGAAGGGGGAAATAGATTTTGAAGAGATCCAAAGTCCAATATCATTCACAAAGATAGATACTCATGAATTCAAATAATTTCAATTATATCTCCAATCAATTACAAGAGCAATAAAAGTAAAGCAAGATAGCAAATAGAGTGTACCGAAATTTTTACATGGTTCAGAGACCAACTACTCCTACTCTACAACCCTTGCCATGCTCTTGAGGACTTTAATCACTCGACTAGTGATATCACTTTTTAAGGAAAAGCCAAGCCTTTACATCAAACTCCAAGCCAAAGTGTTGCATCCTTTGGGTAAAGCCAAGCTCGTCACTTTCTTAGGGTGAAGCTATACTCGTACAAATAATTTTGCTCTCATTGAGAAGATCTACTCCACATCGGAGATATTGTACGCACTCACACTCCTAACACCTAAGAGTGTTTATAAGTGTAAAAACATAAAATATGATACATTTGAAGCTCACTACATGGTCTCTTAAGATAGAGCTCAAGGGCATTGCATATTTACTTTAAATTGAAAAGTTTAGAGAATTCTTAGGCAAGTAGGCATGGGGAGCTTTGATCTCTTCTCTAAAATATATATTAAGTTGTAAAACTGATTTAGAGAAGTTCAACAATACCTATTTATACCTTATAGACCAAAACTAACCATTGGAGGTAAAATCCCGGAACTAGGTTTGCTCCAATGGTCAAAAAAATAGTCATTAGTCATACAAAAATTTTGAACTAAATGACCACTTGTGAAAATAGGAGGACCACTTCAGGTGAGCTAGAACTGGCAAATCCACACTGCTAGTCATTTGGTTACTAAACTAGTTATCTAGTTGTGGCAAAAAAATTATGTTAAGAGCTTTCTAATGCTACAAATACTCTAAACAAATAATCTCAAAGACAAATTTTTGACTCAACTAAAATAAATAAAAATCTAAACCTAAGAGTTTGGAGTCAATCTTGCATTTTGAACATTCTTTGAGCTACCAACTTGATCTTTAAGTTTCATCTCCACATTATCATCCTCTTTATCTTCGAGCCATCAACTTCAAGCTTTAATCTTGAGACTTGGTCCTTTACGAGATTGGATGATCGTTGCAAATCCTAAAGCTTATTACAACTTAAAAAACTTGTTCAATACTAATTTGATCATCATCAAAATTTAAACGTCAACACTCTCTGCCCCTTTACAAGGTCCCTCTTTACATTCACCATAGCCCCACTCATCTCCACTATATGTTCCCACTTCTGAGTGTCAAGGCCTAGGCCTGACTTGCGTGACTAATCCGGACAGCCGCCACCACATCCCTTGCCTAATATAACCCTTGCCTCCACTATGCACCTTCCCCTCTTTGATGATCTTGTAGTGGTGCTTTGCTGTCGAGCCCCTCAAGCCATCTCAGCTACTCTAGTCTCCCTGCACCAACCCTACGACTGGGCCCCATCTTGCTTCCCAGCCATGTGTGAGGTACCACCATGCCTCCACGAGGGTTCTTCACCAAAACCATGCTCTCCTACCACAAGCATCATCAGCTTGTGCCCACCAGCCTACCCAAGCTCATTGGCCCGAGCTCCTCTTCAACCTCCACCTACACTACTTGGAGATCACCCACATCTGCCCACTACCTTATAGCTCCTCCATTTCTCATCTGAGCTAGACAACACTACCACCCGAGAGGAGGCCAAATTCAGATAGAGATGGTCAGACCTAGTCAACTCAACCCCATGCCCTATACCTTCCTCTGCTGTAGCTGCCCAAGCCATTGGCCTAGCCTGTCCCCTTTGGCTCTGCACATGCATAGGCTAGAGCTCCATCTTTCACTTGCACCTCGTGACCCTCTGGTGCTATTCAACTGAGTTTCCACCTTGGTGCACGCTTCCCCAACTTTGCTCGTGCCTGCAACCACTCCAGTTGTAATTCACCAGAGCTTGCAATTTGATCTGGCCAAGATTCAGCCAGATCTGGTATAGGTTCAGTGGAGAAGGGCTTGGCCCATCTTTGGTGGAGAATAGAAGAAAAGGGCATGAGAGAAAGAAGAAGAAAAAAATATATAAGAGATTATTGGTAGAAAAAGGTGTTTGGCCTCGATTTTTATGCTATTTTCTATTGACCATAGACCAACCTATGGGCCCATTTAAAAGTCAAATTTGGACTAAGGCCACCCCCAACTCACTGATTATCTATTCAAACTAAGACTAGCCTATGTACCACCGAATGTCTATTCAGACTAAGGTCAGGCCGCGAGCTCCTCAAATATCTATTTGGATAAAGGCTATCTTGGGGACTTGCCAAATGTCTATTCCAACTAAAACTATTTTGTAGGGTAGTTGAATGTCTAATCATACTAGGGCCAACCCATGGGATCACCAAATATCTATCCAAACTAAGGTCAGTCTGCGGGCCCATCGAATGCCTATTCGAACTAAGACTAGCTTGCAGACTCATCGAATGTCTATTTAAACTAAGGCTAGCATGTAAACTTGTCGAATATCTAATCAGACTAAGACAAGCCCATAGGATTGCCAAATATCTATTCAGACTAAGGCCAACTTATAGGTTTGCTAAATGTCTAATCAGACTAAGGCCTACCAATAGACTAGCCAAATGTTTAATCAAATTAAGGCCAATCTGCAAATTCACTTAATGCTATTTGAACTAAGGTCAGCTTACAGGATTGCCCAAAGTTATTATGATAGTTTGAGGACTCAAAAACCAAATCAATTAAATTAAAGTGGCTCAATCACATTTAACTTTAGTAAATTCAATTGCAACAAATAAAGAAAACTAAATTAACTCAAATAGACTATCAAATGAACCTAAATTGATCAAATAGATGAACTAAAATTCAAGTTAAATTAGACCTAAATCCAAATTCAGTTAATCCCAAATAAGATCAATTCAAACCCAACTCTAACAGGGTTCAAATTAGGCTAACCTCACTTAAATTGTTTCAGACCTAGCCCCAATCAAGTTCAAATTGGGTCAATCTAAAAATAAATTAAATTTGAACTAAACCCTAATCAAGTTAAAGCAAGTTTGAATTAGACCTTAACTAGGTTGAACAAGTCTAAATTGAACCCTAATTGGGTTGATCCAAGTTTGGTTGAACTAGGTTCAAACCGAACCTTACTTGGGTTAAACCAAATTCAAACCAAACCTTACTTGGGTTAAATGAAGTTTGAGCCAAACCCTAGTGGGTCAAGTTGAGCTTAAATTCAAACCAAAACCAGGCCAAAATTAAGCCAAAAATAGGTTGAGCCTAAACCAAAATCAAGTTGAACCTAAATCGACTTGAAATTAAACACAAATTCATTTAGGTTTAAACCTGAGCTCCATGAGGGTTCAACATAGGTCGAACCCAAACCCATTAATGGGTTGAGTTTGGATCCATTAAGAACCCATTAAGGGCCGAATCTAAGATCCAATAAGGATTTGACAATAACCCATCAAGGGTTGAATTCAAGATCCATTAAGAACGCATTCAGGGTAAGGTTCAAGACCCATTAAAGATCCATCAAGAATCCATTACGGGTTTGGATTCAAGATCTGTTAAGGATCCATAAGGAAACCAACAAGGGTCCAACACAAAGTCAAGCCTAATTGAAATCAAATCAAATCAGACTTGAATTAAAATTAAATTTTGAACATCAACTTAGATTAAATCAGGCTTGAGCCAAAATTGAGTTCTAAACATTGAACTAAATTAAGTAAAACTCAAATCAAAATTGAGTTCTGAATATTAAATTGAATCAAATCAAATTCAAATCAAAACTAATTAAATCAAATTAGATCAAGTTTTGAATGTCGAATTAAATCAAATCATACTTAAACCAAAATGAAGTCTAAATTCAAACTGAACCAAAATCAAGTTAGGGTTAGTCAATAATAAGCTCAAAGCCATCGATGACACCATGAATTTAATCAACAACAAAGAAAGAAAGGTCATTGATTGTCAAGTCAAAGATGATTAGCACAAGTCAAGGCTGCAAATCATTCTTTCAAATCAAACCAAACTAAATATAGACTCAAACCCACTCAGTCAGTCAGCTAGATAGTATGTTTGAATATAGTCAACTAATAATATACTTAAAACTATCGGTCACACTTGATAGCTAAGTCAACACACACTCAAAGGTAGTTGGCAATGCTTTAAATTTAATTAACAACACACTTGAGAGGCCATCGATTATCAAAATAAAAAATGATTAGCATAAAGCCAAGGTCATTAACTATTTTGAACTAAATCAAAGGCAAGCTTGAATCTGCTTAGTTAGTCAACCAGATACCTTGTTCAAAAGGAGTTAATTACCAATGCTCAAAACTATTAGTAACACTTTAAGCTAAACTCAATAAGCTATCAGTAACGCCATCAAAAGTGGTTAATCACTAATGCTCAAAAACTATTAATAACACTTCAAGCTAAATCTAATAAGCCATAGATAACACCACCAAAAGGAAGTTAATTACCAACATGCCCAAAACTGTTGGTTATCTCTCATCTTCTTTCATGTTCCACCGAATGACACTACCAAGTCTAGTCATCAATATGCATTGAGAATTAAGTCAAGACCCATATGAGTTAGATGTCGTGTGATCTAACACACAAAAGTGGGACAATAGTGAGAATCAAGCTTCTTTCCCACTTCCATTTCTTTTTATTATTTTTACATTTAAATTCATTGTAAAGTGAGGGTATGCCCTTTCTTAAGCCATTTACCATTTTTCAAATCAATTAAATGATGCTCCCTTCTTTTTTTTTGTGTCTCTATTTTATTAGATAAGTTTCTCATTTTAGGAGGTTCTTAACAATCATCGAGATAATTAATAATAAAGGCTTGCATATGTTGGAAGTCAATGTTTTCAAAACACTTGATTTGTGCACTTAAATTGAAACATTTTTTATTTATTGTTTCATAGTCGCTTCCGGGGGTCTTAGCTATCTCGGGTACTAAAATCGATCCCACAATTTTTCTTATCTCTTTTAGTAAATTTCTTTTAATTTTTCCTTGAGAAGTATGGAACATATACTTGACTAGTCACATTTTGATTCGACTAGACATTCCATCATAGGCTAAATATATAAATTTTTATTTTTTTGTTCAAAGCTCATGTAATTATTTAACTCTTTCACACTATAGATTTGGCATGAGTATCCTTTTTTGGATTTAATTACTTGTTCATCAATCACTATGCATTAGAGGATGTTGTTGCTACTTTCTCAATTGAAGAAGGTTGAACATGTCTCCCTCCCTTGTTCTTCTTTAGCTCTTTTGGTGTTGTTAAAGAGTTGGGGTAGGGCTTGCAGCATCCAACTTCAAATTTGATCTGGCATCCCCGATGTTGGCTGAATGCCCACCGATCCTTCCTTTTCTTGCATTATTTGTATTAGCTTCTTTAATTTCTAGGGCAAGTTGTAAGCAATCAAAATCTGACTTTTATCTATTGTCTAGTCTTTGGAAGACTCATACCCTAATTTTTGTCAATGGTTCCTCTATTTTATCATCGAGATTCAACATAATGAAATTTGGCTTCTGTCCGCTCGACCTTTGCCTCAAGGTGAACTTGGTCTTTCTTAGATGGGAGGCAAGGAGTTAATCCGTGCTAGGTTGGTAGAGTAGTAACTGATAGTCATACAAGCATTCACAATGCTAGGAGTAGTAATACAATTGGCGAAAGTAGAAGCACCATGCATGAATTGGATGGAGTTGGACATAACTCCATAGCTTAAATTGACCACAATTGTTTGTTGAGGAATATGTAGCACAAATCCTTGACCGAAGATGATGGTGTATGCTAGAGTGGGAGAATCATTTGATGATGCCATTTCCCTTTCTTATAATAGAGAATAATAAATCAATTATTAGCCTCCATCTTTTGATGAGTATCTATTGTATTAGCTAGGTTTTTATACTTGAAGGAGAAGTGATATCCCACTGGGCATGCTAGACTTTATGGAACTGAAATCAACCATCCAAGTAGCTAAAAACCACATGGAGTAATCTTGAAACAATAAATAAAATTTAGGATGAGTTTCAATGTGTAACAAGGAATTATGGGATTGTAACTTCTAACAAACACAAGTTTCAATTGTTATTTACCCTGATAATTATCAAGAATCTCTTAAAGGGAGAAATATAGCTAATAAAATAGAGACACAAAGAGAGAAAAATATAATTTGATTGATTTAAGAAAAGGTAGATGACTTCAGAAAGGGCATTTTTTTCACTTTATAATTTTGAAGGATTTAGATTCATAATCATAGATGATATGAAATAAGAAAGGGAATGGGATAGGCTTGATGCTTACTGCTATACTACTCTCATTTACTTGATTAAGTGAAACTTGACTCGAATGGGTGCTTGGTTTGAACCTTAGCAAATGCTGTTAACTTTACTAGATTTCATTATATAGTTAACTACTTGCCTTGTGTCAGTTGACTCCATTAAGGTTTGAAATACCACCAACAACTTTTTGCTAGTTATAAGTAGACTTCTTTGGATTTTTTTATTTGTGAGAATGATTAGCGGACTTAGCTTTCACTGATCATTCCTAATTTGATAATCGATGACCTCTTTGACTTATCATCGATTAAGTTTGAAACATCACTAATAGCTTTTAAGCTTGTGTTGGCTAAGCTTAAAGTATTGTTGATGGCTTTATACTTATTGTCAGTTGACTCCCTTTGAATATGATGTTTGGCTAACTAACTAAGTGAGTTCAAGCCTACCTTAGTTCAACTTTAAATTATTAATAGACTTGGCTTATGCTAACCATTTCTGATTTGATAATCAAGTCTTTTTTAACTTATTGTCAATTATATTTGAAGTATCACTAATAGTTTTTGAGCTTGTGTTGGCTGAGTTTAAAGTAATACGAATGGCTTTATGCTTATTGTTAGATGACTTCCTTCTAACACAATATTTCACTAACTAACAAAGTGAGTTTAAACTTTCCTTAGTTCAGTTTGAGTTGAGGGAATAATTAGTGGTCTTGGCTTATGCTAAGAATCCTTAATTTGATAATTGATGACCTCTTTAGCTTACCATTGATTAAGTTTAAATTATCATCAATAGCTTTTGAGCTTGTGTTGACTGAGTCTAAAGTGTGACTAACAACTTTATGATTATTTCAACTAACTTCTTTCGAGCACAACATTTGGCTAACTGACTAAGCAAGTTCAATGCTTAGTTCAATTTGAAAAGGTTAGTGGCCTTGGCTTATGATGACTATTTTTGATTTGATAATTGATAGTCCATTTGACTTATTGTCCATTAAATTTAAAACATTACTAGAGAGTTAAACTCTGTCTTAGTTCAACTTTTATTTAGAGGCATAATTAGTAGCCTACGATAATGCTAATTGTCCTGGATTTGATAACTAATGACCTTTCTTGGCTTGTGTTAATTAGGTTTTAAGATATTGTCAATGGCTTTGAGCATATTGTTGACTAACCCTAATCGATTTAAACTTGACCTGACCTAGACTTGGTTTTGGTTCAAGTCCAATTTCGTTCAGTTTGAAGTTGAGACCTAATTTCGATTGAAGTCTTATATGATTTGATTCAATTCAATATTTATAAATTAATTTTGTTCAAGTTTGATTTGATTCAGCCTGATGCTTAGAACATGATTTTATTCAAGTATAATTGGATTCAATTTAATATTCAAAACTTGATTTGACTCAAATCTGATTTGATTTCATTCAATGTTTAAAATTTGATATTGCCTTAAGTTTGATTTAATTTAGTTCAATATTCAAAATTTGATTTTGATTCAAGTCTAATTTGATTTAATTCATATTCAAAACCTAATTTTGACTTAAGTGTAATTTGATTTAATTTGGGTCAAATTTGACCTTATATTGGACCCTTATTCAATTCTTGATAGATCCTTAATGGAGAGTGTTGGAAGCTCAAAGCAAAGAAAGAGAAAGAATATTTGTCTAAAGAGCAAGCCAGACAATAAGTGTTAGTTGCTGAAGGAAGTTCTGATGATGATTATGGTAATGTTCTCTCTATTAGTTCTGATTTTAATCATTACCATGATACTTGGATTCATGATTCTGGTTGTTCTTACCACATGTGTCCCAATAATAATTATTTTTAGGATTACAAGTCTTATGATGGTGGTTTAGTTTTGATGGGTAATAATAATCCGTGCAAAATTATTAGAATTGGAACAATCAAAACTAAGATATTTAATAATATTATTAGAACTCTTACTGACGTTAGACATGTTTTTGATTTGAAAAAGAATTTAATCTCTTTGGATGCTTTGGATTCTATTCGTTATAAGTATTTTGCTAAAGGTGGAGTTCTTAAGGTTGCTAAAGGCTTATTGATAGTGATGAAGGGCATAAAACATGAAAATTTATATGAGTTTGTAGGAAAAACCATTGAAGGTGGAGTAACAATTTCTCAAGTTTCTCAAATATGACCCACTTATGGCATATACGTCTTGGTTATATGAGTGAGTAACGTTTAACTAAGCTCAACAAAAGAAAATTACTGAAAGGCCTCAACTCATGTAAATTAGATTTTTGCAAGCATTGTCTTTATGGTAAACAGTCCAAGGTAAAGTTTAACACTAGTACTCATTGCACTAAAGGCTTAATTAATTATATTCATTTTGATGTGTGTTGATCTCCTATTCCATTAAAATTTGGT
This sequence comes from Trichopus zeylanicus subsp. travancoricus, assembly GCA_005019695.1. Taxonomy (NCBI): domain Eukaryota; kingdom Viridiplantae; phylum Streptophyta; class Magnoliopsida; order Dioscoreales; family Dioscoreaceae; genus Trichopus; species Trichopus zeylanicus. Next base: position 2,342,642 of record RXID01022272.1, read on the forward strand.
GCTCATTATTTTGTTAGTTTTATTGATGATTTTTCCAAAAAAGTGTGGATTTATTTTTTGCATCATAAAGTTAAAGTGTTTTCTACTTTCAAATAGTGAAAAACTTCAGTTGAAAAAAGGACTGACAGAAAAATTAAATACCTCAGAAGTGATAATGGTGGAGAGTATAAATCAATAAAGTTTCTCAAATTCTGTGAAGATTAACGCATGGAACGCCACTTTACCATCCCAAAAAATTCTCAACAAAATGGTGTGGCTAAAAGGATAAACAAAACTTTATTGAAGAAAGCACGAGTATGCTCAATGCAGCTAATCTTGACAAGGATTTTTGGGAAAAAACAGTCAATACAACATGTTTCATTATAAATCACTCTCCTCAGATAGTCATTGATTACAAAACTCCTGAAGAGGTATGGACTAATGAATCTATAAATTATTCTTCTTTAAAGATTTTTGGTTGCGCTGCTTCTATGCATGTGATCAAGGATAAGTTAGATGCACGTTCCAAAAAGTATATTTTCCTCAATTATACCAAAAGTATTAAGTGTTATCATTTATGGGATCCTGCTATTTCTAATGTAATTATTGAGAGACATGTAGTATTTCATGAAAGTGTTATGTTAAAATCTTTCAAAAAAGGTCCCAACGATATAATGCAAGTGGAGGTGGAGCACGTAGTTTCTTTAAAAGAAAATATTCAAGGTGTCTTAAACTCTCAAGAAAATTCTAAGAATCAAATTTCTGAGAAGACTTTACTTTGAAGATCTCAAAGAAACATAAAGCCACTTGAAAGATATGGTTTTGAAAATATAATAGCTTTTGCTTTATTTACTGACAATGGTGATCCTTCTTCCTATAAAGAAATAATGCAGGATAAGAATTCTTTTTAGTGGCAAGTTGCTATGAATGAAGAGATGGATTTCCTTCAAAAGAACCATACTACTTGGTGAAATTACCAAAAGGTAAAAAAGTAATTGGTTGCAAGTGGGTATTTTGAAAGAAAGTATGATTCCTCTGAGATAGATGGTGTTAAATTCAAGGCCCATTTAGTTTCAAAAGGGTATTCACAAAAAGAGGATGTTGACTTTAATAAAATTGTCTCTCCTATGGTTAAACACACATCTATTCATTTTCTATTTGCTTTAGTTATTTTTCATAATCTTGAGTTAGAACAACTCGATGTCAAAACCACTTTTCTGTATGGAGAATTAGAAAAGCAGATTTTTATGCAATAACCTTAAGGGTTCATCCAAGAAGGCAAGAAAAATTATGTCTACAAATCAAATTATGGTTTGAAATAGTCTCCAAGGCAATGGTATAAAAGGTTTGACATTTTTATGTTGGGACAAGATTTCATCCATTGCAAACATGATTACTGTGTCTATTTTAATATACATGCTAATAATTTATTTATTATATTTATTCTTTATGTTGATGACATGCTTATTGCTGCTCAAAACATTTCTCTACTTAATGATCTAAAGCTTAGAATGAAAAAGGAATTTGAGATGAAAGATTTTGGTGCTGCAAGAGAGATTCTTGATATGGAGACTGATCGAGATCAAAAGCATGGCAAGTTATGGCTCATACAGAGCAAGTATCTCGAGAAGATTATTTCTTATTTTTGCATGTAGAATTCAAAACTAGTTAGTACTCCTTTGGCATCCTAGTTCAAGCTTTCAGCTCAACTATGTCCTTCTATAGATGAAGAGTATGCATACATGGAGAATATCCCATTCTCAAGTGTTGTTGGAAGTCTAATGTATGTTATGGTATACACAAGACCTAATTTTGCACAAGCAGTCAGTGTTGTTAGTCATTACATGATAAATTTAGGAAAAGAGCATTAGTAAGCTGTGAAATTATTATTAAGATATATCAAAGGTACTCTTAATATTGGCTTATGTTTCAATAGGAACACAGTTAAAGAGACCAAAATTGTTGGCTACGTCAATTCAGATTATGTTGGAGACCTTGATCAATGACGATCCCTCACTGGTTATCTTTTCACTCTTTGTGGTGGACCTATTAGTTAGAGGTGTACCTTACAGTCAACTATGGCCTTATCTACAATAGAGTCTGAGTATATGGTAGCTACAGAAGCAGTCAAAGAATATGACTAAAAGGATTGGCAAGTGAAGTTGGTTTTTCTCAATATGTTCTTTCTATTTTTTGCGATAGTCAGAGTACCATACACCTTACGAAGAACCAAATGTACCATACTAGATCAAAACACATAGATGTATGATTTTACTTTATTCGGAATATTATTAAAGACGGCAATATTTTTTTACAAAAGATTCATACTTCAAGAAATCCTGCAGATATGTTAACGAAGGTGATTTCAATTGACAAGTTCAAGCTCTATTTGGACTTTATCAATATTCAAGGTCATTGATCTTGTCCTATGAGGCAATGGTGAAGGCATCTATTGAAGATTCAAATTCAAAGAAGAAGAGGATTCGAGTTAAGGTGGAGATTGTTGACTTAGTTGTATTTCGAATCTAGATTTTCTGGATAGCCCTAATTAAATTAGAATTCATATTAGGAAGTAATTTAGTGAGATTAATCCTTCTCTAAATTTATCTTCTATTAGAAGACTTGGATTAGTGAAATTCTTATTTGAGTCAATCTCCTACTTTGACTCAAACTCAGTTAGGCCACATGTATAAATACCCTATTCATCTAAGGATTTCAACACAGTGAAATAGAGAGATATAAATTAAAACTCTCAAAATATCTTGTGATAGCTAGGCTACTTAGTCTTTTGTAAGAGTTAGTGATATTGGAGTTTCGCCTCCATCATTGTAATCTTCTCTTCCTTTCTCATCAATACAATATCCTCCGGATTGCCTTCACCAGTGGAGTAGGTCATAGACCAAACCACATAAATCTCTTGTATGCTATTTTCTCTTATTTTCTAATCTTCTTCTACATCATGAATTGTCATGGACATCGATATTTAGGGCAACACTTCTTGTCATCTAGGCAGCGCAATAAGATATTGTTAAATAATTTCATGTAGAGAGTGCCTCCTAAGATTACATATTGAGCTACAATTCTCTGAACCACCTCATGATCATTTCTTGTAGCATATTAAGGGAAATTTCATTCTCCAATAAATTATTAGCATTGTAAAGTCATGAGATCTCATTATCATAGATATTTACTTGATCAACTAGGAGCATGTGAGCTAGATTTGTGAGGCCACATGCTTTTCTCCACCTTTGGATAAGAGGATGATTGGACTTCAACGATGGAGTGGTTTCTTCTAGAGATCTCGCCTAAGTTGATGTTGGAGGGGTTATGGAACACCAATCCAAGAGAAATCAGAGTCCACTTGAATCTTATTTCTCCTTTCAACATGCATTATGATGACTTTCTTGAACCACTCAACAAAAAAGAAAGCCAAGTCCAAATATTATGAGAGTTTTGGCTCCTCGGTGTGGCATTGGCATAGGACTTGCTAGATAATGAACTTTTAACCTCCTCTAACATTAAGGTACTTCACACCCAGGGTGAGCACCAAGTGAATGCTATCGATGAGCACATTATTCTTAGCTTGATTATTCGTATGGGAAAAATTAAGTTGATAAGCTCAAGGAATGACAACTCCCTCAATAGTGAAAAGGATGTTCAACAATTGGCATGGTTTAGGGCACCATCATAATGAAGAGTCCATGTTCAAGGGTGGTCTTCCTTTGAGACTAGAAGGATTGATTCATCAAGGAATAGATCTTGAGTTGAGTATGTGATAGGTAAGGGACAAATAGTGAGTTGGTCAGCAATGGGTTGCGTCTTGGCTACTTTTAGAGTAACCAATGCAAAGTCAAACTCAGCTAGAAGTGTATTCCATCTCACAATTCATCCTAATAGCATTGACTTTTCAAACATGAACTTTTTTGGATCCATTTGAGCTAGGATAAGAACATTGTGGGCCATGTAAAAAGGCCTTAGCTTTTGTAATCCCAAACCATGGCCAAGAAGCTCTTCTCCATCTTTGAAAATTTTTTCTTGTACTCCAACATGGTTCAGCTAAGATACTAAATGGCCTTCTCCCTATTAGCTTCATAATCTTGTGCTAGCATGATTCCAATTGACTCTTCCGTGATAGGGACATGCAAGCTCAAGGGTCATCTTGGGGTTGGTGCTATCAAGATTGGTAGTTTAAGAAAGTACCTCTTCAGTTGGTCGAATGCCTTTTGGCACTCTCAGATCCATTTGAATTTAGCACCTTCTTTAAGCATCTTGTAGATGAGGAGACATTTTTTGAGTGTTGGGATATGAATCTCAAGATAAATTGTAGCCTTTCGATCAAACCACAGATTCCTTTGTATTCTTAGAGGGTTGCATTTATATGATGGCTTGTGCATTTGTTTGTTCCATTGGAAAGCCCAATAACTTTACTAACAAGAGTACAAATATGCACTTCTTTGGGTTCACACTCAGCTGATGTTTGTGTGCTTGGTAGAGGACCAATTTTAGAGTTAAGACATGCCTCTTGCAAGTTTTGGACTTGCCCAATAGTTCATCTATGTACACCTCCTTACAGTTGTGAATTATGTCTTGGAAAATTACTATCAATGCCCATTGGTATGCCATTACTACATTCTTCAATCCAAACAATATGACTACATAACAATAAGTCTCCTAGGGTGTTGTGAAGGAGGTCTTCTCTTTGTCAACTTATGCCAGTTGTATCTAGTTGTATTCTACATAACCATCCATGAAGAATAGTGTTGTAACACAACCTGATCTATGAAGCAATCAATAAGAGCTTCATCCAAATGAATCCTCTTCAAATTCTAGAAGATATGGGCCATGCATGTAAAACAAAAGAAGCTACCCATCACGCTTTTTCCCAATGGAAATCATTCTGATTCCCAAGTTAAATGGGATTTTTAAATTATGCAAATAATAATAAAAGTACTTAGTGACCTAAAGAGATGAAAATCTATCTTTAAACAGGAGGTTGAAAAGTTTCTCAGGGAATAAGAACTATCTTGATGCCCACAAACAAAATCTATATAAGATCATTACTCTTTTTTGGGCTTTGACCATTGATCAAAGGCCTATGCCTCTCCAGTTTTCTTTCAATTTTTTTTTGATGTGGGATAGGAGAAGAAAATAAAGATCCCTTGCTATTTGTTGAGTAGAGAACTTGTAACCTTGTGGTGGAGTTTTAGTTTTTGATAGATATCAAGCGCCATCAGGTCAATCAGTATAACGAGGACCATACTCCCACAATGCCTTTATATGTCATGCAGTAGGAGGTGGACCAGTGTGTGGCATAGTTGCTGTTGGTGGCACAATGGGAGAAGATCAAAGAACCATCTAAAAGAGGGCTGAATGGCCAAAATGTGGCCATAGCTTTTGGTACTTATGGATGAACTTCTCAAGGAGGTGTGATTCCCTTGACACATGCTTCTTGTGAAGATATGTATGTAGTGGTATGACTCGGGTTTTAGGAGGGGAGCAGAAATAATACAAGCATAGAATTCCTAAACAAGCTCTAAGGCCTTTACAAAAGAGGTATGTGATGTCCTAAGATGAATCCTTCACCTAGCATGAGAGCATTAGCTGAGAATGAATCCAAAGAAGTACATGTTCAAGGTTTCTTCAAAAAAAACTGTTGGGCTTCCTAGTGACTAATCAAGAAATCAAAGTAGACTCAATGAAGGCATGTGCCATCATAGAAATGCCACCTCCAAAAAAAAAATAAAGGAGCTCAATGGATTAATTGGAAGGCTACAATTCATTCAAAGCTTTATCTCTCAACACTTAGAAAAGTGCCTCCCATTTTTCAAGTTGCCCAAAGGAGGAGTTCAATTCAATTGGACCTCAGAGTGCCAAAGAGTGTTCAATCAACTAAAAAAGTACCTCCTCAAAACACCCATCCTAATGGTGCTAGTCTTGGAACAACACTTCAGATGAAGTCCAGATTATTACATCTCCATCACATAGGAGTCAATCATGATTATGCTATCACAAGAAGGCTAAAGCAACATTGGAATACCCATCTAGTATCTTAAATGAACTATGCAAGAGTATGAGAAGAAGTACTCAAAAAAGGAAAAAATTGCCCAGTGATCATTTAGGATATCTAAAAGCTAAGATAATACTTCATGTCCCACAGTCTTGATTTGAACCTATATAGACCCAATAAATTTCTTTATTGAAAAGCCAATGTTGTAGGATGGATTGCAATATGGCAAATGTTTCTAGTCATGTTCGATCATGAGTTCATCGCAAGAAAAGAAGTCAAGGGGCAAGCTATAGCTAATCAACTGGTTGATTTTCCCCATCAGGTATAAACTTGACTTAATAATTATTCCCTAATGAATTAATTTGTCTAGTCACAGAGACATGTCATCCTTGAATGTGGGCCCTACACTTTGAAGATGCTTGAAATCATGTAGGTTGTGGATTAGGGGTTGTCCTTGTTACCCCCAAAGGAGTAGTCATGCCTCAAGCCTACTACCTAGACTTCATTTCTACCAACAATTAAGCATAATTTGAAGCACTTATTGTTAGGATACACCTAGGACTTGCTTTAAGTGTGAACACCTTAATATCAAGGGAGATTCAAATCTCATAATTCAATATGTCTTGGGCCAATATTGAACTAAGGACTCCAAACTCTGAGAGTATCATGATTTAGCCCTCTTCTTAGCTAAATAATTCAAGGAAGTCATCATTACTCATATCCTAAGAAGTAGCAATGTGCTAGCAAATTCTCTAGCCTCATTTGGTTTGGTATTCCACAACCCTTGTAGCATCAAGATGGACATGATCCTCCTCTAGAAAAGCTTACAACCAATGTTGGAATCTAGTAATCCATTGATCCAAAAGCAAAGAAAGATAAAAAAATTCCTAAGAACACATTTGACATCCTCCTTGCACGGTAAATATCCATGATGATGGAAATCCATGGCTTTATGACATTAGAAATTTCCTAGAAGAATGAACATTCCCAAAGTATGGTTCCAAAAATGATCATGTGGTAAACCACAAAGTGGCATCCCTATACATAATCTTGGGTGATACCCTATGGAAGAAATCATTTGATGAAGTCCTACTACATTGCTTAGATGAGAAGGAGTTGGCCATAATTTTGAAAGAAGCACACATGATATGCTTTCCAAAATGATTATTAAATGGGCTACTATTGAGACACAATGGAGATGGACTATGGCTACTTTGTCACAAGGATCCATGCTCTAGCATCTTCCTTGCACTCAATGATGGCACCATGGCCATTTTAGATGTGGGTCGTGGACATGAATAAACCATTCTTAGAGATTACCATTGAGGGAATAGAAGGTTTCATCATAATTGCAATTGAATATTTTACTAAATAGGTTGAATCCAAATGTTTTTAGGAGCTTAAAGTAGCAAGTGTAGTTAAATTCAGTAGGTGCAACATTCTAGCATGGTTTGTGTACCAAAGATGATCATCACATACAATAGGCGATAGTTCCTCACTAGAAATATAGCATTTATGTAAGCACTTTTCATTCCATCACTCATCTCCTCACTATCCCCAAGGTAATGGTTAGGCTAAAGCCACTTGTTAAAAGGATAATGGAAACTAGTAAGAAATTAAACTAGATAGATAAACTAGATGAAACTTTGTGGGCTTACTACACCTCCATGTGCACCCCCATGAGGACCTTTTTCACTAATGTACAACATGGAGGTGGTAGTACCATATGTGATTCTAATCCCATTACTTAAATGAAGAATGGTTTAAGTCTAAGGAACATACAGGAGTCCCCCCCTTAGCCAACTTAAGCTTTTGGATGAAAGGCAATTGAATGCAACTAACCACTCACATGCATATCAACAACCGCTATCATGATCTTACTAGAAAAAGGTAAAACCTGAGTAGGACACTTGGAGTTAAAATGTGTCACTCAACTAAAAGATAAAGGGAAGTTGAATCCCAATTGGGAGGGACCATATGTGGTCGCTAGTATCTACCTTGTTAATGCATCTTAGTTAGCCAACTCTAATGGTGAGGTACTTTGTGACCCTTGGAATGCCATGTATTTAAAAAGATATTTCTCTTAAGAAAAAAATTCCAATAGGCATGTCCCTCTCTTATAGGGCATGCTCTTTAAAAGACAAGTGATGCAAGTGATAAAGGAGAGTCATTGATGAATTGAAATGGTATTGGAGGCCTTAAGCTCATCTATTAAACTTAAAAATTTGTGTCAAACATGAGAATGCAAACCCAAAAATTAAGGTAGAGACCTCAAAGTAACTAGAAACTTGCAGGAAAATCATCTCCCACACTAAAGGTGCAGATCAAAGGATAACCCCACCCCTAGACATCCGTCCTAGAGGCAGAATATCACCCTTTGAAAATAAATAAAAAAGAAGCAAAATGAAAAGAGGACAAATATCATTTAGGAAAACTAAACCAAGAAAGGCAACTCAAGGAGTAAGAACCAATTAGCCTCTATGAGTTTGCAAATCTTTGGACCTTCAGAGGGAATGAGATCACAAAAGGTAAGGAGTGAAGTGTTGTTGAGATAAAGAGGGAGCAAAATAGGATTATCTACCAAAATTAGGATAGGCTCATCCAACTCATCTTGATGTATTACCAATCACGAAAGACTACACATGAAGTAAGTACTAATTAGCATATATAAGTACGTAAATCTTGGAGATTGTGATTAAGGGGCATCTAGAAATTGAAACCCAAAAGGAGATTGACCAACTATAGCAGCAAAGCAAAATGGGAAAATAACATGAAGCAGATTCCCAAAGAAGACATTAGAGTGAGAGTTCAAAACAAAGCTAGTCAATCAACAACCCACACAATTTGAGATAAAAATATCCCCAAAACTCAAGTCAGTCTAGGCAAGTAAGAGAGCATGACCAACAAGAGTATGTAAAAACCAATGCAAAACATCAAAATACCTAATACTCATACATCCATATTTCATAAAAAGAAAAGTGCTGCCAAACCATCTCTTTTCAAATATACAAAATACAAAGAGAAGTATAACAAGAAGAATATTAGTCATGATGATTGAAAGAGGACTCAGATGTGGAGTTGGTATGAGATTGACGATAGGATGAAAGTGATAATGAGCACAAGCCAAACCAACCTTCCATTAAAAGGTTAAAAAAACTCATAGAAATGATCAAGTCAAGCATGATATTCACTCGAGTAACAATATCCAAAGATGGAAGATTGGTGGGAGATCACAACTTCATCCTACATCATTTGGAGGAGCTTCTTGAACTTCTCACTATCTCATTAATGTCTTGGAGGCACACACCTCAGCTTCAACTATGGCTAACTAAGTAGTTGAAAAATCTTCTTGGCCTTAATGTCACCCTTCAAGGTGACCTTCTCCACCTCCATGGCCTTCACCCCTGACCTTGAGGCATTCAACTTTTGCATAACCCATGCTTGCCTAGCTTTAGCTTGACTCAACCATCTCTATAGATCAACTTCTATAGCTTATATGCTTCTCCCATTCTTTGGCTTCTAGAAGGTGGGAGAATACTTATCTGGAGAGATAGTGGTTTGCTGAAAAAAAAAGAAGAAAGTTTCACATACATCTGAATACTCAACTAGAATAAGAGGAGTATGGGGTACCCATCCTCATGTGGTACTTTTGGCAAAGTGTTGAAACATCTCATAACAAGGCATTTTAGATGGAATTTTTCTTATTTTTCTTCATGGTATCTTTTGTCCTTGTCTCTGATGGATAGTTGGAGGCTTCCATTTCCCTTGCATCATGTAGAGAGACAACAAAACAACAACTGAGGTCCCTCTACATGCAATGGGGACAACGAGACTTTAGCCACAAAGTGGGCCTCATTGCCTTGGCATGCTGAGGCACTGGCTTGGAGACTATGGCCTTTTTGTGAGCCGTCCAAGAGCTACAAGGTTCAAAAGTGGAGCTCTTGCCTTTTCTCTTCTTCTCCACTGAGAGGATATCAACATCCTTCATGCCCCTCTTCTACTTAGAACTCAGTTGTGGAGGACCTACTATGGGGATAGTGACTAGTGCCTCTAGTATGGCATTAATGAAATCAAGGTCAATAACATCTATGAAGCAAAATGAAGAAAATTGATTAATTGAATTAGGCAAATCAAACAAAATGAAACATGTCAAGATTTTAGCTACCCTAAAACAAAACAAAAAAAATAAGAATGTTATTAAAATTAGTATACTCCCTCCTCTCTCTAGCTACACTAATGTCCTAAAAACAATTTCTCTTAGAAACACAAAAAGGGCACTTGCAATGCTTGGATACTATAAAATCCTCCTAGTAAGCTAAAACTTTGACCTTGTACTTAGTGAGCTTTGTCTTGTCACAATATTAGGTAGGATCACCAGGGCTCGAAGGAAAATTAAGGTCTTCATTGAAGAAGATATTGACCTTATAATCATTCCAAGAATGGATATAGCTAGGGTTATCCTAGAATAGTCTACTTCCTAATTGTGGTGAGAAGTGTCATTTTCCTTGACTACTATATGACTTACAAAGCTTGTAGGTGTCTTTGAACATCTCTATAGAAGACTCAAGATCTTGGGATTGGTTGAGAGCCCAGAACATGGCTATGGAGCACATTACATTGGGAGAGAATTGGCTTAAACATAAATCATACTTGGTGATGGCCTCCTAGATGAACCCCTGAATGGAGAACCTAAGCCCTAACTCAAAGAAGATCCAAAAAGCTGAGTAACAATAGCCAAAGTTTGAGGATAGTGCTCGAAGAGCTTCATCATTTCCAAAGTTGTCTACTTAGATGGCTATAGAAAACCCAAATTTAGAAATAAGAAGATAAGCTCATTTTTCTCTAAGTAACTAGTCAAATAACCCAAGCCTTACCAAGTAGGAGCTCTACATGATGGGGCTACATATCAATAGCTAAAAGGGGCTCAACACCTTACAATCATGAGGCAAGAGATGTTCTCGAGATCCCATGCCTCATTTGATACTAGATAGGTAGTCAGACTTTTGGTTGTGGAGGAACCTATAAGTTAAACTACAAATAAAAAAAACTCAATAATTCCTTTGTGATCAAAATCATGGTTTTAAACCTTGGCCAAAACCGAAACTTTTAGTAATGGTTGGTTTTGATAAGGGTACTATTTAGGTTTAGCTATAGTATTGAATTTGTTATATTAACTTTATATCAAAGCTTTTGTTTAGTCCAATTGGTTAAGGCTTTAATCCTCCACCAAGGAGACAAGGGTTTGAGCCTCCTTTGTTACAAATTTTATTTTTCCATATTTAAAATATTTTTTTAATCAAAAAATATTTTGTTTAATAATTTTTAAAGAATACATGTATATAAATTATTTTCACATTTTTTATATTTTTAAATATTTTAAATTTAAAGTCAAAGTTTAATAAAAAACTATTAAAAAATAATTTGATCGAAACTGAAATGAAAATAGTTTCAGCCGGAATGACCGAAGCAATCAAAACATATCAGTTTCTCTAGGTGTCAAAACCAATTTTGAAATTGAAATTTAAAACCTTGATCAAAATCTCCTAAGCTGAAATTTATCATCTAAGTTCAAAAAGTTAGAAGATTATGGCTAAAGAAAGATATGGGATGATTGAGGTTAGTTCTTCACAATGTGGCCATGTTTTGAAGCTTGACCTAGTCATCGATACATATTACAAGAGAAATGGATTCTAGCAATCAACATTATGATCTTTGTCCTTGTGCAAATGGAGAACAAAGTCATTGGCAAACCACAAAGGCTGGCAACATAAAATACTACAAAAGAGAAAAAAATAACAACAAAAGACCGTAAAAGTACACTTGAAGTTTTTGGATGAGTAACAACCATTGCTTTGAAGAAGGAGTTCGAGTTTAGTCTTCATAGAAAATTTGAGAAAGATGGTCATCAGAAGCCAAGAGCCATGAGAGATGTTGCCACCACTATTGGGGAAGATGACCAAAAATTATAAGTTGGCGAACCCTAGGGTTGCCCTCACTTCTATACTTGAAACCCTAATAACTCAGATACCAAGACCCAAGCATGAGGATCAAGCCATGGTTCCAGTTGAATCCTACTAAAAGTGCAAAAATTTGGATCTCTTAGAGTAAATCTTGGGGAGAAGACCCTACTAGTAGGACAATACAAAATTCTCCCTCGTTATAAATTGCTCCTCAAATAATCTAGGGTTTGCAAAATGACCCCTCAAAGGTTGATAATTACATAACCCCCACAAAATCAAACATTTGGAAATGGACCCTTCAAAAAATAAATTTGCAAATAAATCCTTTGAATTTGTTCACTTTTTGCAAATAAAACCTCGATGAAACATGAAATTGCAAACTTAATGTTTGCAAATTTACAAATAGGTCCCCGGAGATCTTCATTTGCAAATGAATCCAAATTTCATTATTTTGTGAATAAAATTTTATAAATAAGATCTTGAAAGTCATTATACTTTATAAATCTCATAGTAAATTTTACAAAAACATGCCTGTATTGATGGAAATTACATATAAACCACTAATATGAAAAAAATTATAAATAGCCCATTGTATTGTGCAATATTACAAAATGATATAATATCATCCAAATTCTCATCTACAAATATGATATCTCATCTATAACAAATAGTTCATCCTTATCTAGTCCACAAAGAAAATCCAACCATGCAAAAGCAAACAAAATAGAAACAAAGAATCAATAAGATCTCTTGTTCAACATTTGAATGAATCCAAGCCCAATATAATTGATCTCTTTGACATCTATAAAAGCCAAAGAATCTTGCAAAAAAGGGGAGAGACATTAGAAGTCAGAGGTAGATCAAAGGAGTAGATGAGTGGGGAGATTAGACGCGGATAAACTACAATGAAGAACAAAAGAAGAAGAGGAAGAGTAGGTTCTTATCTCGTTTTTATTTTTTTTTTAACTCTTTTCCCTTTGCTTTCCCATATTTTGTGAGGTACTTTTTGCTTGTGCACTACATCCAACACTGTAGTTGCTCCCTAGTCACTCTCCCCATGCTTCGCTAGTCCACCTACAACCCACTGATGCCCAACTGATTGTGGGTGATTGTATTCCACTGCTCCCATGCTGAAACCTAACCCTAGTCAAATCCCTACTAAACTTGCTATGCCTACACCATTCCCTAGGTTAGCATGCCTCAAACTATGATGCTCAAGCCTGACCAGTGCTACTTCACCACCTCCATGAAGACACCACCATCCTTTTGGCTTGGCTGTAGCTCAACTCCACCCACCGGGTCTCCACCAACCTCTCTACACTCGACCACTAGCACAGTTACCTAAACTATTTGTTCTTGCATGATTGTGCTTGTGACGCCCGTGGCTGGCTAGTAGTTGCCTGCATCTATCACCATGCTACCATGGAAACACCCAGCCAGACCTCACCTATGCCTCCCACATTGTCATTCCCATGCTCTGGTGATAGTGTCCTATGGCAAGTGGTTTTGTGTGCATATCCCAACATTGCCGCACTCACATCATGTGCCTCCAACCAAATCCCTACTATATCCTAGCTAGGAAAAGCTCAATCATCCTCCAGTGCTACCACATGTAATCGCCATCCCTGCCCTCTTCCTTTATCTCTAACTATAGGGATAAACCTAAGCATGGCTAGGTCTAGCTCGATCTAGCTTTGAGATAGAGGAGAGAGTGGTCGACTCGATAGAGAGGAGAGAAGGAGCTTCTTCTTAGTGGTGAAGAAGGATGAGTAAAAAAATGGGGAAGAGAAGATGAAAAAAATATATTGAAAAATATTTTAAAAAATGCAAAAATAACAAAAACTACAAAAGGAGTTTCTCCAGCTGTGAAAGGAGAAGAAAAACATGAAAGAAAAGAAAATACTCTCTTTTTACTTCATTTGTCTCCACTAATCTAGGGATAGCTTATAGGTCAATCTAAAAGTCTCTCGATCTAGGGTCAGTCTACGAGCTTGGTAAAATGTCATTAGATTCAAGACTAGCTTGTAGGCTCACTAGTAAGTAACTCTAATTCAGGGTCAGCTTGCGAGTTTTTTTAGAAGTCAATATAACTCATAGCCAGCTCATGAGCTTACTTGAAAGTTAATATGACTCAAGGCCAACTTGAGGGCTCACATGAAAGTCAATCTAGCTCAAAGCCAACTTACAAACTCGCTGGAATCAAGATCCAATAAGCATCAAGTCCAAGATCCAACGGGGGATGCAATTAATAGGTGGAATACAACTTGAATCAAATTGAGTCAAACTTGAACCAAAATTAAGTCTGAACAACAAAGTGAATTAAACCAAACTTGAACTAAAATTAAGTTTGAATATCAAATTGAACCAAACCAAACTTGAACTAAAATTAAGCTTGAATATCAAATTGAATCAAACCAAACTTGAACTAAAACCAAGTTTGAACATTAAATCGAAGCAAATCAAACCTGAACAAAAAACTAAGCCTGAACCAAATCAAGCAAAGTTACTTGACAACAAGCATAAAGCTATCAACATCTCAAGTCTAATCGATAGCAAACCAAAAGTGGTCATCGATTGTTAAATCAAAGATAGTTAGCATAAGCTAAAGCTGCTAACTATTTTTTCAAATCAAAATCAAAGTAAGATAGGTTTGCACTCGGTCAGTCAGTCAGTGAAAATTCATGCTCAAAGAAAGTTTACTAACACAAGCATAAAGCCATTAATGAATATTCAAATTCAATTGGCACAATCCAAAAAGATCGTTCATTATCAAATTAAGAATAATTAGCATAAGCCAAAGTAACTAATTATTCTCTCAAATCAAAACAAACTACAACAAGCTTATACATGCTTAGTTAGCCATTGTATTCAAAAGAAGTTAACCTACAATAAGTAAAAAGTTATTAGTAACACTTCAAACTCAATAGACACAAGTATAAAGCTGCCAGTATTGCTTCAAACCTAATAAAAAAATAAGCTAAAAGGCATCAATTATCAAATCAAGAATGATTAGCATAAGCCAAGGCCACCACTTATTCTCTCAAGTTAAAGTTAAACTAAGGTAGTCTTGAACTTGACCAGTCAGTTAGTCAATGCTACATTCAAAAGAAGTTTGCTAACACAAGCATAAAGCCATTAGTGATGCTTCAAATTTGATAGACACAAGTTAAAAAGAATGTCAATTGTTAAATCAAACTGATTAGCATAAGCCAAAGTTGTTAATTATCCTCTCAAATTAAAAGTGAACTAAGGCAAATTTGGACTCACTTAGTTAGTCAAGCGCCATGTACAAAAGAAGTTAATCGATAACAAGTATAAAGTCATTAGTGATGCTTCAAAATTAATTGCCAAAAAACTAAAATGACCATCATCAAATCAAGAATGATCTACCTAAGCCAAGATCGCTATTCATTCTCTCAAGTTAAAGCCAAACTAAGGTAGACTTGAACTTAGTTAATTAGTTAGGAAACATCGTGTTTGGAGGAACTTCACTGACACAAGCATAAAGCTATTAATGATGCTCTAAATTTGATAGACACAAGCCAAAAAGGTCTTTAATTATCAAATAAAAAATGATTAGCATAAGCCAAAGTCTCTTGCTAATCATTCTCTTAAACCAAAACTAAATTAAGATTAGTTTGACCATGCATTGTTAGTCAACCAAG
The DNA here is from genome assembly GCA_005019695.1 of Trichopus zeylanicus subsp. travancoricus. Lineage (NCBI taxonomy): Eukaryota > Viridiplantae > Streptophyta > Magnoliopsida > Dioscoreales > Dioscoreaceae > Trichopus > Trichopus zeylanicus. Next base: position 2,358,253 of record RXID01022272.1, read on the forward strand.
CACCATGTTTGAGGGAAGTTAACTGATAAATAAGTATAAAGCCATCGGTAACACTTCAGACCTAAACAACAATAAGCTAAAAAGATCATCAATTACTAAATCAAGAATGATCAACATTAACCAAGGCTGCTAACCATTCCATCAGGTTAAAGCCAAACTAAGGCTTGAGCTCAATTAGTCAGTTAGCCAAGCACCATGTCTAAAAGAACTTAACCAACAATAAGTATAAAGTCATCAGTAATACTTATAAAGCAGTCAGTTAGCCAAGCACTATGTCTAAAAGAACTTAACCAACAATAAGTATAAAGTTGTCAGCAATACTTCAAATCTAATCAACAACAAGCCAAAAATATCACTGATTATCAAATTGAGAATGATCTGCATAAGCCAAGGCCAACTAATCATTCTTTCAAGTTAAAGCTGAACTAAGATAGGTTTGAACTCATTTAGACAATCAACCAAGTATCGTGTTCGAAGGAAATTAACCTACAACAAGCAAAGAGCCATTGGTAACACTCTATCTTAACCAACACAAGTATAAAGTCATGGATAATGCTTCAAATTCAATAGACAATATGTTAAAAGGTCATCATTTATCAAATCAAGAATGATTAGCTTAAGCTAAAGCTACTAATCTTTCTCTCAAGCCAAAATCGAAAGAAGTCAACTGAAAACAAGTAGAAAGCCATTGGTTATACTTCAAGCCTAATGGGATCAATTGACATAAGATAGCCAACCACTTCCTGAATCAAGCAAAGTTATCAACACCCACCAAGGATCTAACCAAGCACACATCCGAGTCAAGTTCCAGTTGATGAAGTGCATGGGAGTGTGGCAACAGTGAGCATCAAGCCTTTCGCAATACCTTTCTCATTTTATACTTTTTATGATTATGAATTTAAATTTTTTAAGTTGTGAAGTGAGGGTATACCCTTTCTCAAGCTATGAAATCATTTGTTAAATTAATCAAATTAAGATTTTTCTTTTATTTGTCTCTATTCTATTAGCTAGATTTATTACTTCAGGAAGTTCTTGATAATGATTAGAAAAATTAACAACAGGGGCTTGCACTTGTTGGAAGTCATATTCTCACAATACATGATTTTACATTTAAACCCACTAAACTTTTTTTGTTATTTCAAGAATGCTTCTCAAGATCCTTTAGCTATTTCAGGTGGTTCATTACTGTTTCACAAATTCTAGCTTGCTCAATGGGACTTTTTCTTGATTTGTGGTAGGCTTATGTGAGGTAAATCTTTTCACCTTATAACACTAGTTAGCACAAATTATGTCATGTATGATGGGACATAACTTGTCCTTCAAGCTTAAGAAACCTATCTAATATAGCAGAGACACATCGAAAGAAGAAAAGATGAAACATGATGATTGATTAATTATTTTCTATTATAGGAAAAGAAAAAGGGCATTCTCGAGTTATGCTTTTACCCAAACCTACATGATCATCCTCGGTGAAGGGTCTATGGTACTTTCCTCAACCAATGATCACTGTGGAGACAACTGGAGTACATACAAGATATGGAATTATGCCAAACTCTATCTAATTTATGCATGGTCCTCCTTCTTTCAACAACAATGTTACTTCTCCTATTATTATTGCCATTACCATTGCTACCACTGATCTAGTTATTGTTCTATCTATCCAAGATGGTCACCTCCTTGCCTTCCTTCCAAGGGGCAAGGGCCAAGCCCATGTAGGGGGAAAAAGCCAAATGTCATTGTACTTAACCTCAATGATGAAAGAAATGGTCCATTGGCATGAGCTAGGGTATTAGTCTTCTAAAGACTGAGAAATAGGCAAAGGTTAGTTTTTTACTACTTACAACCTACCTACAATTCAAGCTAGCTAATACAAGTAATGCAAGAAAAGGAAGGATCGATGGAGGTACAATGATCTCTCCAGTCTCTTTTCACCACGCTTCTCTCTCCGAGATAGTACTCTCAAACTTGACAAGATACTGGCTACTCAACCTTTTTGTTCTGCTCATGGACCCCACAAAAAAGGAATTAGATTTATTCACCCTATTTGAGGGCCAACTTAGACTTCACAACTAGCCCTAGTTGGATGATTCTTTTCTAGTAGAGGGATATCATTTACTTTCTAATGAAATGAAAGTTACCCTTTGAAGCTTTGCCCTCATTTTCATGGGTATTCTCTTTCTGGCTTCGACTTTCTACCTTAGAACTAGGTGTTTGAGTTCCTCCAATATCGTCCTCTCCCTTTCTAAAAAAAGTGAATTATGTGCTTCCCACTGTCAAAGTATAGCTCCCGCTCCTGGCTTCTGGAACTACCATCCAAGCAAAGTATAAGGCTGAAAGAAACTCCATATCATGAGTATAAGATTCATCATTGTACTTTCTAAAGCTAAAGAAATTTTTAGGAAGTAAACATAGTGTAGCTTAAATAGCAGAAAGAAGTGAGCGACCCCATCTATTGGTGACACTACTGCACCCATATTGGCTCCTGGAACAAATTTTTAGACATAAAGATCTTACACTAGTCCTAGGTCCAACTTCTAGTTCTCCGCCTTAGACAAATTTTTCATGATGAGACTTGACACCTATTATCATCTGCTTCAGTCAACATTTCTCTGAGACAGGAGCATAAAGGAAGATGACTAAAGACAAGAACATAGAATAATAAAGAGTGAGGTGCACGCATAGTGGCAAATAAGTGGTCATTCTATCTAGATCTCAAGCCTCATCAACATTCTTATCCATTACAACAATATCAATCAAACAAAGTGAAGAGCAAAAATAAAGGCAAAGACCAATTCTAGATCTACAGCAGAGAAGGTGTTGGAATTGACTTAGAGAAAACAATAGCTTTTCTGTTAGTGAGTATAGTTCAAGCAGAACTGAAAAAGAGCAAGGAGCTAAGGCCCATGCAAATTTACAAGCAAGCATTCTCGAAGCAAGTCTACTTAGCCGAGCTTGAAGTGGCACCCTAGGCTATTTGATATACCATAGCCTAGGAGACTGCTTGCGTCAGGGTAAAGCCCCCATTATGAGTAAGCCCCACAAAGATGCTTTCGATTCTCCTCAGCATGCATTTAGGGTGTTTGATAACTGATAGGAGATAGAGAGGAATAGAGAAGAGCACTACTTTCATTAGGATGATTATCCCCCTTTAGAGAGGTTCTTGCATTTCTAGTCAATGATTCACTTTCAGATTTTATCTATTAGAGCCTGAGATAGCCTTAATCATCCCCCTAAGAGAGGGTCGACGGGGGTCCAATGAGAAGAAGTAGCCAATCATCTTGTAGTTCTTGAGTCTATTAACTTATTTCATTTGATTTAATACTACTTCTCTTTTGATTCTAGTAAATCCCAAGATGTTAGTTCAAATTTGAGACCAATTGTTATAATCCCCACCTCCAACTCCTTGATAGAACCACAAGAGAAAAAGAAGAACAAAGGGAGAACACATCTTCAATTCTCTTCAATTGAGAAAGGAGCAATACCATCTTCTAATACTAGAGTGATTAATAGACAAGTAGCTAAACCCAAGAAAAAGAATACTTGCGCCAAATCTATAGCATAAAAGAGTCAAATCATCGCATGAGCTCTAAAGGCATAAAAAAACAAACAAACAAAAAAAATAGATAAAACTTATGTTTGGGCAATGATAGAACATCTAGTTATATCAATTTAGTTAAGTATGTGTTCCATACTTCTCAAGGCAAAACATAAAGTACCAAAAATATTCACAAACAAAAAAAACGTCTAATTATTCAAGTGAACTACTTTCAATCTTAAAGATAAAGTCTCTAAAAATGAAATGATAATGTTTCAAGATAAGGATGGTTGATAATGAAATATGGTGGTGAGAACCCTACACATCCCCCATCCACCAACCCCCTATGTTAACTTGGGAATACAAGCCTGGAAATATAGCAACAATCTATAAGTAACTAGAAGCCTAGTAGAAAAGTTACTTCAAAGATGAAAGTTCAATGATCGAATAATAAGCTCTTGGGAATCTCCTTCTAGAAGTAAAAAATCACTCCCCTAATAAGTGATGGAAGAAAATGTCCCAAAGAGTTCATATGAAAAAACAAGCAAAGACAGGCAAATTTAAAGAGTAAAAACTAGTTGACATTTGCAAGTTTGGAAATCTTGGATTATCAACTCATTATTTTGATGAATCATTTCTTCAAATAGAAGAAGAAGATTTGGTAAACACTTACTAAAAATCTCACTTATCAAAATCCATTATGGAAGAATCACCCCAATAACTAGTTCACCAAGATCCATCTGGCTTAGCACTTTTGGGGCAAAAGGACCAAGAATATTTGATTCATTTAGGGGTTGTAGGATTGTCTTTAGGCCTTTCCTATGCATCTTAGGTGGAGGGCAAAGAAGGCCTCCTTCCATGGTCCCACTACTGGCACTAATGCTTATTAAACTTAGGATTAAGTAAGGTAGCCAGGAGTAGCCCAACACTTGCAATATCCAGAACCAAGCACAAAGATGTCTCAATGTTGCTTACTTCCATACTCTTTTGTACTAGCATCCACACAAGGTAGCAGGTCTCACCATCTTCATCATATTATATTGATGAGAGAGAGATCGACCAACTCTTGGTTTGGGATATGAGTAGGAAAGCACAATTAGATTAGTTAGTGGACAATTTGTAGTAGGGGTATAGAACTCATTTGGGGTTGTGAGCCCATTTCTTCTTATAAAGCTCTTGACCTAGCCCTGGCTTAGGCTTTGGATATATTGTATCGAGAAATAGTAGTTCTTTTTTGTACCTTGAAAGGTAGCTGCAACTAAAAAGATGAATTGTTATCGTGAACCTTCAGGTTGGTTGTAAATCTTTCATTAGCTATTCTTGCTATGTCTTCACTTTAAAGGGAGAGAAGGAACCTGAGCCAACAAATTGTTCAGTTAGAAAGCATTACACAAGCATTACTGGATTTCATGGCAGTCTTTATGTTCAACCCTTGAGGAGGGAGGAATCCTGTTAAAGATCCAAACATGGGAGGCACTCAAATATGCCATCCTTTCTAAAGCTTAAGATTGTAGTTGAGTCAAAGAATGCACTTTTTCTTTGACTTTGAGCCAAACTACTCTTACTGTGGTCTCTAATGAGCCATGATGGCTTTGTGTTGATGGACCTCTTCCTTTCCTGATGGATGATTATCCCAAGCTTTTGTACGCATATCAAAAGAAAAATCTCTCATATCATAATCTGCTTGATTTGAGTTTTCCAAATAGTTTCTTATTCATCTAGGAACTCAATATATTTCTCTTCTCCATTCTCTGCTAAGCTAATTGCCATCTCTTATTTAGTAAGGTCTTTGGTGCTGACTAAGGTGCCAAACCCCATACCCTACTGTATGGATGTGGTGATATAGCTTTGGTAATAGACTAGAAGTGACACACTATATATACTTAGGAACTAGTTGGCGAGCCAACTTCACTTTTCTTGGAATTTCTTTTGCAAAACATAGGGAGACTTTAGTTGAACTCACTAACATGGCAAGAACCTACTCTGAAGGCCCTAGCCTAGAAAGGTAATAGTAGTAGGTGGACTAAGAGTAGTTGAAGAGAGTTAACTAGCAAGCGGTCCTCACTATTATCCTAGGGAAAGTTTTCCAGTTGAGCTCGAGCAACAAAGTAGAAAGAAAAAGGCTAATCCTAGTCTATACTAGGTATGTCTCATTAAACTCTAATGCTAGAGTTGGGGAAGAAGAATTCCTTGCAATGTCTCCATAAGCTAACCCTCTCTCTTCCTTTTAGTAAGCTAAAAAACTAATAAAAATCAAGGAATCCAATGAACCCACTTATAGTAATGAGATTGCTAAGTGGGAAAAAATGATTAAGGAAAGAAAAAAAATAATAAGAAAAAAGACAAGGAGAGAAAATTAAATTGTATGATGGAATTAGGAAGACTAACTCAACTTCATCTTGGTGTATTATGAACAAAAAAAAGTCACCCAAAGAGTAAGTTTTGGATGGTGAAAGTTGAGGTTAAGATGGATCTAAAGATCAAATCCAAAGTCAAAGAAGCAATTTACTAATTGGAACATAGCGAATGTAGCGAAATCATTAGAGAAACAAGTTCCTAAAAAATATTGCACTAGGAAAAGGTGTAAGGGGAGGTCAATTGGCGACCTACCATATCCTGAGACAAAATCATCTTTAAACTTAACAAGTTGAATCAAATAGAAGGCCTTTTGTCTACTAAAACATTTCAAAAGTACCAAAAGAAAGGAATCTTTATAAATGTTCCATAAAAAATAAAAAAATTGGAAAAAATAAAATGAAGAAAACTAAGCTAATAAGACAAATGATAAAATAAAAATAAATATAGGCACATATACTTTGCATCACTAGCTTCTTCCAATATTGTAGTCAAAGCATAAAAAAATCACTTTACTTATCTCAAAACTCATGAAGAAGACTGAAAAGTGAACTTTTGATGTACCAATGTGGCATTCTAGAAGACAAGCCCTACGAAATTAGTAACTTTTTACTCCATTCTCTAATCTACTCCCCTTACATGACAAGGAATGCCAAATCATGTCACAAACAATGACTTGAAGCTTCAGGGTTGCCCTTAAGATAATCGTCTAATTAATCAAAGTTAAATCGCTTAGACTAACATGTCAAGTCAGCGACACTATATAAAGGGATCAAGAATAGGGGCAAATCTCTCCCTTTGGCTCTTGATTCTAAAGCCACTCCAATATAAGTCAGAATCCCTTCCTCCAGCTGTTGCTAGGCAACAATTTTCTATATTGTGGATACAAGACTTGAACATGTTGAAAAGGAGAGGTAAATCCCCTTTCAATCGAAATTAGGTATTTTCCTTAAAAATAAGCACCATACCCCTTTGCTATTTCATGCAAAGATGAAAAATGATGCTAGAATTTGATAATATGTAATTTTTTTCCTTCCAAAAGCTCATGAGGAGGATAGGGGGTGTATTTCCCAAGTAGCTATGGTGAATGCTTAATCAAACATTATACCCATTTTCTCATAAACGAAGATGAAAAAGTAAAGTAACATATCTCCTCATTCAAAAAAACATAGTGCTAAAGTATTTGGGGTGAAAAACCAATCCATTGGGCTTACATCAAGTGAGAATTTTATTCTCTTACCATCAAAGGGTAGTGGACAAGAAAAATCAGGTTTTCCTCATCAAATGCTCACAAAGGGGGCATATATCCAAGATGTCACAAAAGCAAAAAAAATGACCAAGGGTTCTTCCCCCAGCTCAAAATATTGGGGGCATGTAAAGTTTTATTCTCCTAATGCTTGAAAGAAATTAAGTAGGATAATTATGATGTCTATTGTCATGACCTTCAAAGAAAACTAATATATGTAATGTTTCATTTTTTCTCATAATCAGTAACTTAAATTCTTGACTAAGACTTCAAATAGACCACTTACACAGTTGTAAAATCAAACATTCTACCCATAAAATGGTAGAACAAAATACACTTTATAGAGAAACAGAATCAAGCTTGACACCTTCAAAATGGTGGAATTAAGTAGTCCATATTATGAGTGATGAAAACAAAATATTTTGCTTACAAAGTGGTGAAATCAAATGTATCATCTCCAAAATGGTAAGATCAAATATACCATCTGTGAGGTGTTAGAATCAAGTATATAATCTCTAACATGGTGAAGACAAAGTAATAACTTTCGAAAGTAGCCAAACTAAAGTCTATTTTGCATGACAAATCAAACCCACATCTAAAATGGCAAATCAAATATTTTTCTATGTGGTCAACCAAGTCCATTTTGTGTGGCACATCAAATCTGCAATTACATGGCAATCAAGCCCACAATTACATGAAAAACTAGGTCAACTTCTATGTAGTAAACTAAAGTCTATTTTGTATGGCGAATCAGACTAGTATTTAAAATGGCAAATCAAATTCACTTCTATGTGGTCAACCAAGTCCAATTTGCATAACACAACAAGTTTACAATAACATGACAAACTAAGTCTACTTTCACATATCAAATAGTCAATTTTGCATAGCAATTTAGCCCACAATTTCATGGCAAACTAAGGCCACTTTCACTTAATAAATCAAAGTCTATTTTGCATGGAAATCAAACCTATAATTAAATGGCAAACTAAGTTTACTTCAACATGATAAATTAAAGTTCATCTTACATGTGTGAATAAAGCTCACATTTACAATAGTAAATTAAGCCTACTTTCACATGACTATTTGAGTTGATTTTGGTTAAAAGTAAATCTAATTAGAATTTAGTTAGAATAAAGACTTGTACACCCTGGAATGTGTTGAACTAGTCGATTACTTTGTAAACTAGTCATCCAATTCTGATTAGTCAGTGGAAGCTCTCTGCAAATTGACTCATTTCTCAACCAGTCTACTGATTCTCATAAACAAGGTTTGGTAGCTCTCTGTCGGTCAACTTGTTACTCAATCAGTCAACTAATTCTATTGAACCAATAATGACAAAAGGTCTCTTTCAAACATTCAATTCCTCAATTGTTCATTTGATTCTGCTTAGGTTTGAGAGAAACTGGTCCAAATCTTTCAAAGACTTTGCAAATGAATATAATATTCAAATTCTACCATATCCATTATCTATAACAAATCAAATCCTTATTCATATTTACTACAATTGAAATTTGAATTTGAAGATCATGATTAATCTTGTCATTCACAATAAATTAATAGATTTGAATGGATCCAATCAAATCTCAAAGGACCAACTCCCAGCCATGGTAGTGTGGACCCCAACCTCTCCCTTGCTGTGTCTATGTTCTGTCGGTGAAATACACATCTACACGACCCTACCCATGCTAGAGCTCTACATGCCACTGTGCTAGCCATGTCTCTCCATCACACCTGACCCCAATTGCTTTCAACTTTTACATGCACCACCAAGCCTCCAGATACCCCCCTTAACCCACAGCCTTGCCCATCTTCGGTGGCACCTCCACATCAAGTAGTGCCACCAGCAAGAATGAACTTCACACCCTCCGGGGCCGCTTTCATTCCTTGCCACTAGCCACCCATGAAGAAGGCTTCACTATGGCCACTTTGTACTTGTTGCATCCACTCCCATGTTGACATAGCTAGAGCTCCTCTTCTGCCATATCATCCTTTCCCATCACCTACTATGCTACACCTAGCTCTAGCACCCTTGCTCCTCCACTTCACACCCTCCACCAGCTACCAACACCATTGCCAGAGAAGGACAAGGCTAGATCAAGCCATGTTCAACCAAATTTCATAGACCGAGGGGTGACACATTATCCAAGCCCCCTCCATTGCCGTTTGCTACCCCTTAGGGCCATATCTAGTAGTATTTAGCTAGATTTGGCCATGAGCTCAAGGAGCTTCTGCTGTGGCTACTTTTGAGGATATGGAATATAGAAGAAGGGGAGAAAGATGGTAGGTGTCACGGGGGCAAATTCCTATCCAGAAATGTTGCCTATGATGGCACTAAGGTTCACCCACCTTAGTCCGCCAAACTCGCACACCAGCCCACAAGGAAGTAGAATGGGGGAGGAAAAGAAGAGAGTAGTAGCAGTAGCAGTAGCAGCAGCAGCAGCAGAGGATGATGAGACTGCAAGACTAAGGAGTTTTGTAAGTGTTCCTCTATTTATGAGTGTATTCCTATTGTGCTAAGTAATAAAAGTTGCCAAAGGTTGCTGTAATCTTGCTTCCTCCCCCATTATACTTCCTTGTGGGCTGGTGTGCGAGTTTGGCGGACTAAGGTGGGTGAACCTTAGTGCCATCACAGGCAACATTTCAGGATAGGAATTTGCCCCCGTGATAGTAGGGAAGATGGAGGAAAGTAGAAAAAATTTTTAAAAAAAAAGGGAAGAGAGGGTGCTGCTATCAGCAAGAAAAAAAAAGGAGATATTACAGCAAAGCAAATAAAAAAAGAAGGATTGCTACATAACAAAATTTTCTTCTTTGTCTTGAATCATGTACTTCCGGCTTCTGATCTTGGACTAGTCTATGAGCTTGACCAAAATTTGATTCAATCTAGGGCCAATCAGTAGGCTCACTTGAAATCTATTTTTGACTACAAGCCAACTTGCGGGCTTGCATGAAAGCCAATTCTAGCATACGGCCAGCTTGCAAGCCCACCCTAAAGCCATTCTGATGAAAGGTTAGCCTATAGGCTTGCTCAAAAGTGATCCTGACCAAGAGCCATCCCGCGGGCTGATTCAAAAATCATCTTGACTAAGGGCCAACCTACAAGCTTACCTAAAATTCAATTCAGCTTAGGGCCAACTTGCAAACTCACTCAAAAGTTAATTCAATTTAGGACTAGTATGCAAGCTCATCTAAAAGTTATTCTAACTAAAAATCAACCTACTGGCTCACCCAAAAGTTATTCTAACTAAGGGCCAATCTGCGAGCTCATAAAGTCAATTTGGCTAAGAGCCAACCTAGAAGCTCACCCAAAAACTAATTCAGACTAAAGGCCAACCTACAAGCTCTCATGAAGGTCTATATCAACTTAAGGCCAGCCTGGGAGCTTACCCGAATGTCTAATCAACTAAAGGCCAACCTACAAGCTGGCCTAAAGGTAAAAAATGACTAAGAGTGAGCCCACGAACTCACTCAAAGTCATCATGATAGTCCAAGGGCTCTTAAACTAAATTAATCAAATCAATTAATATAAATTAGTTAAATAATTCAATCAAATTAAAATCAAGTTGGTTTAGCTAAATCAAATAAACAAATTAAGGTAAACAAAATTGACTCGAGCAAACAACCAAATAGACCTATATCGACAAAACAAATATACTGAAACTAGTCTAGATGAGCATAAAAGCACTTTGTTGGTCTACTACTTGATCAATAGGTTAGTTGGTTCTAATCAACTAGAGCTAGTAGAGTAGCTCTACCGATCAACTAGTCGATTCGTTCTAGTGAACCAAGACTAGAAGCTCTTTGTCGAGTGTCTGATTCCCTAATCGGTGTCTAGCTCTAATGAACCTAGAGTGACACCCATTTAGTTGATTAATTAGTACCCCAACCAATCATCCATTTCAATTAGAACAAAAATGATGACCTAGGATCAGACTCAACCTTAATTGAGTTCAAATGAGTCAAGCTTTAATCGGTCCAATTCGGGTCAACCTAGATCAATTTGAGTTTAGATTAAATCAACCTAAAATCAAAACAAACTCAAATTAAACTCTAATTAAGTTAAACCACATTTAAATTAAATCAAAATAAATTCAAATTTAACTCCAATTGATTCAAACCAAGTTTTAGCCAAACACTAATTGAGTCAACCAAGTTTGAACTAAACCCTAATCATAATAAATCAAGTTCAAACCCAAATACTAATTGGGTTAAGCTAACTTTGAACTAAACCCTAAATTATGTTCAACTAGCTTGAATCAAACCTAGCCAGGTTAAACAAACTTCAAACTAGACCATAAATTGGGTTAATCCAAGTTTGAATCAAACCTAATTAGGTGAAACCAAGTTTGAACTAAACCCTAATTAGGTCAAATTAAACTCAAATCCAAACCCAAAACTAGGTCAAACCTAAACCAAGATAGGTCAAACCTGAACTAGAGCCAAGTCAAACTTGAACCAAAACCAAATCAAACCTAAACAAATACCATGTTGAACTTGAACCAAAACTAGGTCAAACCAAACCAACTTGAACTTGAACCCAAATCTATTTAGTTTTGAGCTCAAACCTAATAAGGGTCCAATGCAAGTAGAACCTGAATCAATTAAAAAGTTGAACTTAGATCCATCAAGAACCCAATCAAGGTTGAATTCATGATCCATTAAGGATCCGATAATAACCTAATCAGAGTTGGATCCAATATCCATTAAGGATCTAGTGAGAACCCAATCAAAGTTGGATCCAAGGTTAATTAAGATTAGTTAACAATAAGCTCAAAGTCATCAATAATGCTTCAAATCTAATCGACAACACACCTCGTCAATTATCAAATCAAGTATGATTGACATAAGCTCAAACCACTAGTTATTCTCTCAAATCAAACCAAATTAGGCAGGTTTGAATTTGCTTAGACAATCAGCCAGATGCCTTATTTGAATGAAGTCAACCGATAACATGCTTAAAGCCATTGGCCACACTTCAAACTAAACCAAGACATACTCAAAATTCATGCCAATGCTTAAAATCCAATCGAAAATATGCCAATGAGATCGTCAATTATTAAATAAAAGATGATTAGCACAAGCCAATGCCACTAATCATTCCTTTAAATCAAGTCAAACCAAAGATAGGCTTGAATTGGCTTAGTCAGTTAGCCAAATGTCTTATTCAAGAGAAGTTGACTGACAACATATATAAAACCATTAGTCACATTTCAAGCTAAGCCAACATGTGTTCAAAAGCTATTAGTGAGGCTTCAAACTTAATCGATAATATGCTAAAGAAGCCATTGATTATTAATTAGAAATGGTTAGCATAAGCCGAAAGTCACTAACCATTTCAAATCAAACTAAAGGCATACTTGAACTTGCACAGTCAATCAGTCAAATGACTTATTCGAAAGAAGTCAACCTATTGATGGAACTCAGTTCACCACTAGTTTTGGATTGAGAGACTTATTGAAAACTTGATCCACTAGACCACCTCTTCATCAATCTATACAAAGAGGAACTATGAAGAAGACTTCCAAGAGATCTCCAGTGACAACTGCTTCGATGCTCAAGTTAGTATAGCCCATAATAATAAAAGTGGTGCAAGAATTTAGGTATTAGTCCTCACCTCTCTGGCCGTTGTGCTATTTATAGTGTCTCCAGATATTTGGCATATCAAGATCCCATGATTTTAGGTAACCACCTCACCGGATTTCTCATAATGAATAGCTATCAATCTCGAATCCTTGGGGATTAACTTTCTGAAGTAGGTATGGATTAGATCTTATAATTATCCAGTGTTAGCCATGAATCTACTAGGACATCCAAGCTTAGTAATAGCTTAGTATGACTTTCTTATAGTGTAATAGACCTGGTGTTGGTCTATCATTAGCCTAGGACACCAAGCTCATCATAGTTTGGTGTTAAATTAGGCTTTCACCTTGGATGTAGGGATTCACAACCCAATTTTTGACTCAGATGGTTCACCTCGATCATCTACTTCAAAGATTGACCTTTCATTACCTTGACTAATAGCTCTACTTTTTGTTCATGTCTATCTAATTTTACTGAGCCAACCGTTATGATTTTGTGTATCATTAGTAGCCCCAACTCTAGGCCCCGTATTGGAAGCTTAGAGCTTGAGTTTTCTTGATGACCAACAAATGCATTGGCCTTTGATCACCATGGCTCTAGTAATTTTAGCACTTTATTTGGAGATATTGGGTGCCAATCACTGCATCACTTGGGGAAGTGTATAATTACTTAACCCAATATTCTATGATGCAAGGTGTCGACTGTCACATCACTTATGGAAGCAAGTTGTCATTTCATTAAATCTCACACAATCATTAGGGTTTTCTTCCTTCTTGAAGTGATGGTTTGGAGCCACTTGCTCACTTACATAAGTGGTGCCTTTCAAACCTCACAATTCTCTTCTAATGGGCCATTTGCAATTAGATAGAGGACACATGTCACTAGGATCGAAGATAGGATTTTAAAGCTCCAACCTCTTGGACTTTGATGGTCCAAATCAAACCACATGGAGGAGATCAGTTAGTGGGACAAGACTTGTATAAAGGATACAATATCCTTTCTTTTCTACTTTGGCAAGTTTGTGAACATTTAATTTTGTCTTTTTCCATCTTCGCTCCCCATCAGTGAACTTACTCTCCCATGGTGTTCTCTTTCCATTTGGTTCTTAGAAGGGATCCCCTGCTATGAAGGGAGACGATGTTTCAGGGCAAACGACCTTCACCAAAAAGAATCTTACAACTCCCTGCACCTCTTCATTGTCAGCCACCAAGGCCCAAGGCTCTAGTTTCACCTCTGAGCTAAAGGAGGCCAGGAGAGCCATTGATAGTCCTCCCATTATTCTGTCAGGCCCAAAATCTGGTGCACCTTCTATTGCACCTTTTGCCATGGTGTCTAGTTCTATGCTTGTGATGGCTTGCCCCTTAAACACCCTGACGACCATCTTGCCTTTGCTTTCAAGTGACTTCTAGCTTTTAATCTCTCCACTTTGTTTTGTATAACTCTAGTGTAGATATTTTGTTAGGTATTCTCAAAATAAGTGTCTAGATTTCTGAGTCTACCCTCTGAGAGAAAAATCTTAAATAGTTGATTAGTATATTCGGCTTCTTAGATGGGACCAAGTTAGACCTTTGGGGGTCAGAAGAGGATAACAAAGCTCTTAGGTGGGAGTTCATTTTTGAATTTAGGACCTATTTGGAGATGTTTGAGAGTAGGCTTACATATCCCATAGATGCCTTTATGAGGGATGTTCTAAGAGCCTGGGACTTAGCCCTAGGCCAAATTATGCCAAATGTTATGAAATTCATTTCAGCTTTCTCAACTTTCACACCTAGATCCACCTCTTATGGCCAACCTTCACCGCATCTACCTACTTGGCATTATCGACTTGGACCTCTTATGGCCTCATGTGCTAGCTATCTCCTCAGTCAATCCTCCTTTCCCACATCAGCTCGGAGTTAGTCCTACTACTAGGACTTCTCTTGTGACACTTTGCCTAATTGTCGGAGCTCCATTAACCTACACCTTGTCGAGCCTCACACCACCTTCCTTTGCCTGGTATTGCTTCCCTAACCTACTTGCCAACTTGGACCACCCATGGCAGCCCATCCCAACCTCACCCATGGTCCCCATGGCCATAGCCACCACCCTAAATGCCATGCCTTCACCTGGCCTTGCTCCTTGCTGCCCCACTACACCATCACTTCAAGCCTCTTGGGCCTTCCTTGTGACCCTTAGCTCTACACCACCACACCGGCGAGACACCACCACCCACTCTGAGATCCCTGCCATTCCGCATGCCACATCTGCACTGCGACCCTAAGACATTATTGATGGCTCGAGTAACCCCAAGCCATCCTTTGTTCATCAACCCCCATGCCCTACCTACCACTCTATTGCCCTAGCTCCCATCTCTTGCTAGTCAACCTACCATCCTACCATCGATATCCTTCAAATGGTCACTATCACCTTTCGTCATTGGACAAGGGCTGGATTTGACCAGATCAATTTAGATCCTATTGGGAAGAGCTCTGGGCCATCACATACTAAATGAGATCAAGGGAGAAGGCTTTGGGCTTGAGGAGCACAAGGAAGAAGAAGAAGAAATAGGAAGAAAAAAAATAAAAAAAAGAATTTGGCCAAAAAAATATTTAGAGGGAGGAGGAATTGGCTCATCCCCATGCTCATGGCCACCCATGGCTTTTCTCATCTCCTTCACGTCCATCGATGCGACCACCCACAGTCCCTTGCGCATCGATGGACTCCATCATTATCATAGCCATCTGCTGCCTTACACATCGGTAGATTATTGGACTTTAAGCTAGCCTTTGAACCCTCCAAAACTAGGTTAGTCTTCAAGCTCACAAAAACTAGGTTAGCCTTCAAGCTCACAAAAACTAGGCCAGCCTTTAGTCCCAACAAAATTAGGCTAGCCTTTAGTCCCCCCAAAATCATATCAGCTTTCAAACCCACCAAAATTAGGTCAAGACCTGCCAAAATTAAGCCAATCTTCTGGCCCATCAAAATCAGGCCAGTCTTTGAGCTCTTCAAAACTAGGCCAACCTTCAGGTTCACCAAAATCAGGCCAGTCTTCGAGCTGACCAAAACTAAGTCAACTTTTAGGTCTGCCAAAACCAATACAACCTTTGGACCTATAAAACTAAGCCAACTTTTGGACCACCACATCCATAGGCCAGCCTTCGAGCTTGCCATATCCATAAGCCAGCCTTCAGGTATACCATATTTATAGACCACCCTTTGGGATTGTCACATCCATAGACCGGCTTCAGGCCTGTCGCACCCATAGGCTAGCCTTTGGGCTCGCACAATAGGTCAGCTTTTGGACCCACCACAGCTATAGGCCAACCTTTGGACTCAACACATCCATAGGTCAGTTTTCAGACTCGCATTTTTAAAGCCAAACTTTCGGTTCACAGTTCTAAGCCAATCTTCAGACTCATTTGTCCAAGCCAACTTTTGGGCTAGCCAAATGTTCCTAGGCAAGTCTCATTCTCACCTAATGTCATCATGATGGTCAGAGGGCTTTCAAACAGGATCGATTAACATAAATCAATTAAATTTAAGTGATTCAATCACATTAAACTCAAGCAAATTTAGCTAGAACAAATAGCTAAAACTAAATTGACTCGAGTGAACCACCAAATAGATCTAAATTAATCAAATAGATGTACTAAATTTAAAAAATGAATTGGAATCAAATCCAAATTGAGTTAATCAAAACACCAAATTAGGTCAATCCTGAGATCAAATTAAATTTGAACTAAATCCTAATTGGTCAAATTAGATTCAAATCAAATTCTAATTGGGTTAAATCAAGTTCAACCCAAATTCTAATTGAGTCAAATTGAATTCAAATTCAAATCAAACTAGGATGAGCCAAATAAAAATTAGACTGAGCTTGAATTAAAATTAAGTTGAACCTAAATCAACTTGAACTTGAACTCAGTTCATTAAGGTTCAAACTTGAATCCATTAATGGGTTGAGCAATGGTCCAATAGAACCCATTAAGGGTCAAATCTAAAGATCCATTAAGGATCCATGAAAAATCTAATAAAGGTTGAATCCAAAATCCATCAAGGATTTATTAATAACCCATCAAGGGTCAAATCCAAGATTCATAAAGGATCCAATAAGAACCTATCAAGGGTTTGGATCCAAGATCTGTTAAAGATCCATTAAGGAACTGATAAGGGTCCAACATGAGATCAAACTCGATTTGAGTCAAATTAAATCATATTCAAATTGAAATCAAGTTTTGAGCATCAAAATAAATAAAATCAGACTTGAATAAAAGTTAGGTTTTGAACATTGAACTGAATCAAATTAGGTTCAAATCAAAATCAAGTTTTGAGCAAAAAATTGAATTAGATCAAACTTAAACCAAACCAAGTCTAAATTTTAAACCTAACCAAACTAAATATAGATTTGAACTCACTTAGGTAGTCAGCTAGATGCTATGTTTGAATGAAGTCAACTAATAATACATTTGAAGCTATCGGCCATACTTCGAACTAAGCCAACACATGCTCAAAAGCTATTGGCAATGTCTCATATTTAAATCGACAATACACCTAAGAGTCATCGATTATCAAATTAGAAATGGTCAATATAAGCCAATGTTACTAACCATTTCGAACCAAACTAAGACAGGCTCAAGCTTGCTCAGTAGTCAACCAAATACCTTTTTCGAATGAAGTTAACCAATAATACATATAAAATTATTGATAATATTTTGAGCTCAACCAATATAACCTTAAAGCTGTTGATGATGCTTTAAACCTAATCGACAATAAACCAAAAGAGGTCATCGATTATCAAATCAATAATAATTAGTACTAGACAAAGCCACTAATCATTCTCTCAAATCAAATATCAAAAGAAGTCAACTGATACAAATTAAGATAGTCAACCATACTCTGAAATTAAGTTAAGTTATCAACATCCACCAAGGATCAAGCCAAGTATTTGTTTGAGTCAAACTCCATATAGTCAAGTGCACGGAGCAGGGCAGCGGTGAGCATCAAGCATTTTCCACTTCCTTTCCAATTTTTCTTTCTTATTTCATGTCATTTAATGCATTCAAATTCATTAAATTATAATGTGAGGGTATGCCATCACTTAAGCCATGTATCCCTTCTCTCATATCAATCAAATTATGTTTTTTTTTGTATCTCTATTTTATTAGCTATGTTTCTCACTTTAGGAAGTTACTAAAAATTATTAGAATAATTAACAATAAGAGCTTATATCTATTAGAAATCATGTTCTTATAACATCTGATTATGCACTCAAAACATCACATTATTTATTTGTTATTTTGAGATTGATTGCTCCTTGGATTATTTTGCTGGTTGTCAATTTCAATCCCGCAACACTAAAGACATCTCATGATGATGCAAATTTCAAAAAGGAAAGATAGAAGAATTATTCAAGTCAGTATCTGAAGAATATGAAGAATTGAAGATAGAGAAAATTTTATTTATGGATAAATTTTCAAATATGGAGTAGGGATTACATGATGGGAAAGATGATATATCTAGTAGAATTGCCTTGGAAGAGAAGCTTCTCAAGAAGTAAAATCAGAAGCAATAGCATCAGCAAAGAAGCAAGAAGAGAGGTTGTTTACCTAAGTGCAGGGTGTTTAGAAATCGATGATGGGAGCACATAGAGGCAAAGGACGGTGGGACCACACAGATTTGGTTTTTTCACAAACCCTAATATCATCTCCATAGATTTCAAATCAAAATGGAGAAATTGCACAAACACAGGAATTTAGGTGGGACCCACTATGTTGTGAGTTCGGACGAAGCTTGCAACTTATCATTTTTTTTTGGAAGTGAGTACCGAAAAAAGACTTATGGGGAAACTATCTAGTTCCTCCATTTCTGACTTTAGTGTTTAAACAAACATCTGAACTAGAGGAATCAGATTTAGTTCCCCCACTTCCCCATGCTTGAGTGCAAACCAAATGCACCCTACATGTGTTAAATTGATGTTGTAATCTGGCTAGGTATGGAAATAATGTACTTTATATTTACTGTATGTATGTAATGAATTTAGTATTGATTTGTTGTATTCATTTATCAAACATAATGTATTTAATATTCATGTATTGTATTCACTATTCATTATTAAACTATTCAATATCTATTTGTTGTGTTCACTAATTAATACATACTCTTTTTTTGTCTTGTATTCTCTAAACAATGCTTGATTAGTAGTTTATGTGTGTGATCTGAACTATTAATTATATTCATGTATTCATATGTATTCACTTATATTCATTTGTATGCACCTATATTAGAATTGTATTCACTTTTTTGTTTAATTGTACTCATTTATTCCCTTATGTTATATTTGAATTCATTTTTTTTGTATAATTATACTCATCTATATGTGAAATGTATTAACTTTCATTGTGTTTGTATTCAATTTTTTCTGTAATAATTACACTCATTTATCTCTAAATTATACTCATCTTGTTTTTATATGATCTTTTAACAAGTTGGAAATGGCCCACTTGAGAATTTTCTTGGTTGATCATAGATCTTTTGTTGTCTATCTTATGGCCAGTCTATGCTATTTCATGACTGAGGCATACTAGAGATTATTATCTGACACTTTTTAAGAGTCTTTTTTATATTTCAATAATGTTTCAGCACAAAGTCCTGCTAGATGAATTGCTAGGGTGCTACAACAAGTGTAGTAAAGGTTTTGCATTAGGAGGCAAAATTGTCCAATTTAGGGAGGAGGATGTTTGTATGCTCCTGGGTCTACCACTTGGTGGTAGACATGTAGATTATGGAAGCAAGTACAATGAGGAAACAACTATGATGATGAGTAAGATGCTTGAGAAAGGGCACAAGGCAATAATGGGCTAAAGGTTCTCTTGGAGGATTAGATGGGTGTCCCTGGGGTGCACCAGGAAGAAGACTTTGTGAAGATGTTGCTAGTGTACCTTCTCGCTTTCTTCCTTTTTCCTACAAATGAGATAGGAATATCTAAATGAATATTTAAGTATGTGGAGAATTTTATATATATATATATATTATATATATATATATATATATAATATATATGTTTGCTTAGGGATAAGCAGTTTATTCATTCATCATGATCAAAGTCCCCTCCATTTCAAATAAGATCAGTGCACGTAATGTAGCTCAGTGTCGCAGGGTCAACTATCCAAGTGGATGCCCTATTCACCTTCCATTTTGGTATTTTGAGGTAAGAAGATATAAAAGAAGAGTAGTGTTTGATGTGTATCCAAGGTTATCGAGGTATGTTGGACATGGTAGTTTGAGGTGGGAAGTCATTCATCGAAGAATGAAATCCCTTGGTGCTGAAGATGTAAGTATAATTAATTAATTAATTAGTTTATGTTGTGTTATACATACATGTAGATTATAACTTGTGTTTTTGTTCCATTATCTTTGAATAGCTTCATGTAATAGTGTTAGTTAAGATAGAGAGGCACCTATTCCAAATATGTGGAGATGTGGAAGCTAATTGCATAGGATGGAGTTGAGCTACCCTTTCTATTCTAGGTACATCCTCTGGTGATGTACCTAGTTTATCTCAGGTGTTTAGGAGGAGATGAGATGGGACAATCATTCCCACACATAGCTAGTGTTTTAAAATTGTCACATGACTTCAATCCATCATGAATTTTGTCAAAGGGATGAATCAATGTGGAGTGTATAACAAACCCAAATCTTGGAGACCCTTTCTGGTATTGTCCCATAATTGGAGGCTATAGAGAAAACAGTCCATGGATATCTAAGCAAGAGTGAGAGTGAGGAATAAAACAAGGAGGAGGAGAAGGAAGATGATAGGGAGGATAATAGGAAGGAAGATAGCAAGGAGGATGGGAAGGACGAGGAGAGTAAAGAAGAAGAGGAAGTAGAAGATGTTGAAGAAGAGGCTAGAGTTAAAGGTGAAGGAGAGGGTAAAGAAGAAGAAGAAGTTATACCAAAGGGAGAAGGTGAAGATGAACTTGCAAAGTAGTACAAGGAAGATGAATTAGAAGAAGAAAGAAGAAAAACTCCAACAACTCAGTTTACTCAAAGCAAAATAAGGAGAGGTGGTCCTTAAGTTGATGCTATACTATTTATTTTGCATTCTTGTTAGAATTACTTTCTAATTTTGTATGTTGTGATCATAAGAAATTCTCTAAATTGATGACATACATTTGTTTTATAAGGCAACGAAAGCCTTTTACTACACTCAATAACCCATTTATGAGTGTTCCTACTAGTAGGGGCAAGTGCATAAGAGGAGGAGGTCATGTGGTTCCAAACAAGAATGACAAAATGTGATTGACATAACTCCTTCAAAACTACCAACAAATGTGGAAGACTTCTTTGAAGCAAACATTTTGGAGGGCCTTGATGGAGTCAATGAGAAATATGATGTTGCAATTAATATAATTTTTAAAGGGACACATTAACAAGTGAGACCCTCTAGTGCTATATTTGTGTAAGTTATACATATTTTCAATACATAAGTATTTATTAGTAGTTTTCTTGTATTTTTTTAATTTCTTGATATGGACAAAGGATGCATAAACTTGTCTCAAACACACCTCCACAATTTGCTATTTGGGGGTTTCTATAGTGGCAATGTCATAAACTCATTAATGGTATTCATGAGTGAGAGAATGATGGCTTAACCCTAGTCCAGCATGATGCAATACATCATTGATGGTATCCATAATATATAAGAGGATATATAGGATTATTTGGATTGAGATTTAGAGAAGACTCAGTACATCTTCGTTCCATAAATACAATCATTGGCATCTTCTTGTGCTTAACTATGAGATGAAGAAATGGGTCCACTACTTGTTGATAGTCAGTGGACCTCACAAAGTCCTACTAGGACATAGGTAAGAGTTCAATCAATCAAGCTTTCAATAATAATCCATAAATAGATGTTTTAGAGTTGTTATTATTTGTTGTGATCCTCCATGTTTCAAATATATCATATAGATGATCACTTTAGTACAAAACTAGGTTTTGAAAGGATCCCTAAGCAAAAGTTTGAGCACCTGAGAGACTACCCATAGCAAATTGGCGAGTATGTAAATAAGTAATACAATTTGATTCATTATTCATCTCACCAAGGGCCTGCTCGGTAATAGTCTGAATTGGGCGAATTGACTGAATTAAGAGAATTGGATATTCAATTCCCTCAATTCGGCTGTTTGGTTGTTAATTAAAAATCCGGAATTGGGTGAATTTCCAATTCTAAATTTGAATTCGGGATCAGAAAAAATGAATTCGTAATTTCGAATCCGAATTCAGTGGGCTCCACCGCTACCGAAAAACCCTAATTCGCTCGTTTAAATAACAGCCGGCGAAATTCGGCCAAATTCCCGTCACCCGAGCCCCGAGTGCCTCTGCCCCGAGCCTGAGCGCCGTCAGCCTCGAGCGCGAGTGCCGTCAGCCCCGAGCGCGTCTCCCCCGAGCCCGAGCGCCGTCGTCCCCGAGCGCGTCTCCCCCGAGCCCGAGCGCCGTCGTCCCCGAGCGCGTCTCCCCCGAGCCCGAGCACCGTCGTCCGCGAGCGCGTCTCCCCCGAGCCCGAGCACCGTCAGCCCCGAGCGCGTCTCCCCCGAGCCCGAGCGCCGTCGTCCCCGAGCGCGTCTCCCCCGAGCCCGAGCGCCATCAGCCCCGAGCGCATCTCCCCCGAGCCCGAGCGCGTCTCCCCCGAGCATCTTGATCTGAAATTTTAGGTATTAAAATGTACCGAGCTAACTTGTTTGGATTATACTCATTATGTTCTCAAATCTGATGTTTGACTGAATATTATAGAACGGGTTGCATAATCTACCGTGATTCAAACTTTATTTTGAGCAAGGAACATTGTCATTATTGTTCTTTTAGTTCTTATCATTTTAATAGTGACAAGGTTTAGAGCATCATAAATGAATTTACATGAAAATTTACTTCCAAGCCGTAGCACTATTGTAACTTCGGATTACTGAAACCAGCAACGGAGTCCAATAACTGGAATTTGAAACATTTTTTGAGATCACTGCAACGAAATTTAACACGTTGGCATTTAGGACTTGAAAGGTCTTTTGAGATTGTTAATTGAGGAGGTTTGAGGCTCCCAGCTGCACAAGGCTGTAGAGATGAATGGAGAAAATAGTGCATCACAAGACGGTATTAAAGAGGAACAGTTGTGGTTATGATATTTGATGGTGGAGCTCGGATTGTCTCTCAAGAGGTGGAATAAACACTTCACACACTAAAGAAAATGCTTGCAAAATGAAAGGTGCTAGAATAAGCTAATGAAGAACACATCTCAAGAAGATAATCACATCGTCAGTCTCATCAACTTGGTCTGGGCTTTAGCAGTAAGTGCCTTTTTTGGGGGTCTGTAACTGTCTGGACTTTGGTCTTTGGCTTGTCTTCGCTCGCGGCAAATCTAATTCCCACTTAACTGCCCTCCTTGTACAACTTGGCCTTTCAGTTTGGGGCCACACAACAACAGCAATACATGATTTCGCAAGCCACGTCTTGCAACCCCAACCTTCACCCTTGGAACAGGCCTTTAAATCAGAGCATCACCAATTTCTGTTTTTGTGCAAAAACAGTGAATGATTTTGATAATTTAGTTACTACTATTATTGCCAGTATCATCTATGATTGCAACAAGAAAGTATATAACATTTTTTGATCTCACATGTTGGTCGTGTAAATAGCTTTTTACAGAAAGAAAAGGGGAAGAAGATAGTCGGCTCCGTCTCCTGTTAGTTAATGATAATTATTTCTTTAATTTCTAATATATAATATCTTATTTTTACTTGATATAAATATGATAATAAACATGTGTATGTTGAAATTAAATTTATTATTGTTCAGTAATTTCGATTGATGGATGCTGACGAGGATTTAGAAATACTAAATATTCAAACTGGTGGCTTTACTATTATAATAGTTCTGTGTATTATAATTAAATTATTGACGACAAGAAAAAGAGCTCGTTTATGTATTAAACCGGTTGTCAATAGAGAGATTCTTAGGAAAAGTATGTTTGAGCATATATTACATGGTAGGAGCCATAATTGTCAGGAGTACTTGAGGATGGATCTTACGGTATTTTTAAATTTGGCCAACATGTTAAGAGATCGTAACCTTCTGCGTGACACACGATATATAACTGTTGAGGAACAACTTGTAATATTTTTGCATTATATTAGTTTTCATTCAAGAAACAGGAGTATGAAGATAGTGTTTGTGCATTCGGGTGAGACAATTAGTCGATATTTTAACATGTGCTTGCGAGCTAAATGTGAAATTCGAGATGAATTCATGTCTCAGACAATCTACTCGACGAATACAGTAATTCTGAACAATCCTAATTACTATCCGTGGTTTAAGGTATATTATTCATAATGGTTTATTTTTGTCAGAAATGAAATATATGTTTTATTTCTAACTATTTATATCATGTAGGATTGCATTAGTTTGATTGATGGAACCCATATTCTTGCAAAAATTTCATCTGACATGGTTGCATGTTTTCGAGGGCGTAAGGTATCACATATAATGTACTAGTAACAACTGATGCTGAACTTAAATTTTTTTATGTCTTGGCTAGTTGGGAGGGATCGGCGAATGATTTCGCTGTTTTGAAAGATGCTATTACTCGACCTACACCCAGTGGACTGAAACAATAGAAAGTAAGATTTGTAAGTTATAAATAGTTTAGCGTTTGACTAGATTTTATTTTGATCTTATTAACTCCTTTTCAGGCAAATACTATCTTGTCGATGCCGGCTATACGACAATAGCTGGTTTTATAGCACTATATAGAGGTGTCAGGTATCATATGAAAGAACATATCGGACGTACCACAAAATGCAAATGAGTTATTCAATTACCGGCATGCATCATTAAGGTCCAAAATTGAACATGTTTTTGGTATATTGAAGAACCAATTCAGCATATTGGTCGAGACTCCATTTTTTCCATTCAACACTCAGGTTGATTTGGTTTTGGCATGTTTTGTCTTACACAACTGCATTCTTACAGTTGATCCTCATGTGAATTGTTGAATAAGGAACCGGTAGAATCGTTGTCAGATGAAGATGAAGATGAAGATGAAGATGAAGAAAGTTTTGATGAAGAAGAGGAGCCGTTGTGTACAAGTTCCACTCTTAGGGAGCAATGAGAAGAGAACCAGAAGTGGATTCAATTGAGGGATCAAATAGCCACTGAGATGTGGAAGGATTACAATAATAACTAGGCTTATTCCTTGTGTGAACATGTGTTTCATTATATTATCTGTGTTTTAAACTTATATAATGAGTTATTTAACATTCGATTGTTGACTGTTGTTCGTATAACTGTTTGTTATAATTTTATATTGCAGTTTATGTGAAGTTGAGGTTTGCAATAGGGCATTAAGTTTTATATTGTTTCATTGTGGCAAAATTCCTTTTTCTGTTGCTTGGATCTCATCTTAAAAAATATTTTATTTATTTAATATTATTTAAATCAATTATCCTTTATTTAAAAAAAATTAGATATTATCACCATGTAATTCTAATATTATTTATTTTTAAAACCTCAAAAATATGTCTAATTAATTTATTAATTTAATATATATATTTATTTTAAAATTAAATACTGAAAATGTCTAAAAATGGGGGTAATCTCACCCATTAAGAATTGGGTGATCATATCTCCAATTTCAAATCCAACCAAACACCGGAATTGAGGAAATTGGCGGAATTCGTTAATTTTAATTTATATTTCAAACAACCGAATTCACGGAATTGACTGAACTGACAATTCCTTTTCTTTACTCAAAAAGTATATCTAAACATCGAAATTATCAATTCGGCCAATTCGGTTAATTCCCCGTAATCGACCGAATTGACCATTCCCTCAATTCCGAAACCCGGAATTATCCAAACGGCCCCTAATTGTGTGTTTATTTATCTCACTCTTGCCCCTCTTAGATTTGTGAGTTGTGCTATTTTCACAATACATTATGCACATATATTGATGATTGATTATTTAGTTCAATTTGACTGTCAATATTCCTATCTTTAGATTAAAATACACCGCTAAGTTGGTGATTAAGAGGTTACACATTATTATTAGGGAGGCTTTTGATGTAAAACTTCTTTTATTGTAGGAGAAGGATGAATTAATATAAATTATTGAATGTACTAGACATTATTTTTGTGAAAAAGTATTGAATTGAGGGATTGGACATTATTTCTCTATAAAAAATATGAGATTATTCAATATATTTTTATTTGTGCTTTTAGTTATATTAATGTGTGTATGATTGTAGGTTTGTTACTGTATAGTGGACACTGTATTCAAGAGGTTATTGAATGAACTTCTATTTGTACTTCTTTTTTATGTATTAATGTTATTCAACTCATTTCAGAAGTAAATATTTTGTACAAAAAAAACATATATAACAAGTAAAAAATAAATACTTTCCAAATATAATAAATATATTATAACTAAAACATAGGTACTTTTCAAATAGGGATAATTACATATAAGTCCCTGTAATTAGCTTTAATTTCGTACAACTCCCCGTAATTTCTGGAATTACCCACATCTCCCTATTTTCGAAAATATTTACCCACACCCCCCTGATTGTTATTTAATCAAATTTTTTCTAAAAAATTTCGATTTTACCCTCGGTTATTTTTACAAATACACCCCTAAAAACTTATTTTTTATATTTTACACCTCGAAATTCAGTTTTTTACAAATAACACCCCGAAATAACTCTGATTTATAGAAAGGTCCTCGAAATTCGAATTTTTGCAAATAAACCCCCGGAAATTATTTCGATTTACAGAAAAGTCCCCGAATTTTGGATTTTTGCAAATAACACCCCGGTGCGCGGGCGGGAGCTGAGGCGGAGGCCAGGCGGGCAGGAATGGAGGCGGACGCGGGCGGGAGCGGAGGCGAATGCGGGCGGGAGCCGCTGGCGGGAGCGGAGGCGGAGTCCAGCGCGCCGGCGCCTTGGCCTCCGTCTCGCGTGCGGAGGCCGTCCGCGCCCGCGTGCCGGCGGGCCGTCCGGCCTCAGCCTCCGTCCCCGGCGCGTGGGCGCGGACGCCGACCGGCGATGGTCCGATGAGGGGCGTATTTGTAAAAATTAGTTTTAAAATTTCGGAAAATTTAGATTTATTTTATAAAAAAAAATTTAAGGGTTTTTTAATATATAAATATTAAATTTGTATTTATAAATTTAAAAATCATTAATGTCTTTTTTGTAAAATTTTACTTAAAATATGATAAAAAATATAGACTTATTTATAAATAAAAATATTGAAGGAGTCTATTTGTAAATGTACAACATGAAAATTGTAATTTTAAATTTTAAGTTTTGAAACCTTTTGATGAATTATTTGTAAAATTTACTTATAAAATAAATAAAATTTAGACTTATTTATAAAGAAAAATATTAAATGTGGTCTATTTTTAAATGTAAAAATAGTAAACTTGTAATTTGAAATTTTAAATTTTAAAACTTTCACCGTATTTTCCGTGAAATTTAGTATTAAAAATGATTAAAATATTGATTTATTTAAAAAAATCAAGGGATCTATTTGTAAATATACAATATGAAACTTGTAATTTTAAATTTTATATTTTGAAACGTTTGATGATTTATTTGTAAAATTTACTTATAAAATAAATATAATTTGGACTTATTTATAAAAAAATATTAAAAGTAGTCTATTTTTAAATGTAAAAATAGTAAACTTGTAATTTGAAATTTGAAATTTTAAAACTTTCACCGTATTTTTCGTGAAATTTAGTATTAAAAATCATTAAAATATTGATTTATTTAAAAAAATCAAGGGATTTATTTGTAAATGTACAATATGAAACTTGTAATTTTAAATTTTATGTTTTGAAACGTTCGATGATTTATTTGTAAAATTTAATTATAAAATAAATTAAATTTGGTCTTATTTATAAAGAAAAATATTAAATGTGATCTATTTTTAAATGTAAAAATAGTAAACTTGTAATTTTAAATTTTAAATTTTAAATGCAAGTAACTTTGGGTGTCTGTGTCAAATACTCTGCAAGTACTTTCTCTACGTTCAAGGAGACAATCTGGTAGGTCTAAGAAGAAAAGGATTAAGGATCCAATGGAAACATCAAGTAGAGCAATATATACTTGTAGTAGATGTGATCAGCTGGGACACAATAAGAGAGCGTGTAAAGAGGTTCTTGGACTACAACAACAAATTGATGTTTTTGGATCTAGCAGTAATCAACAGTCAGTGGAAAACCAATATGTTGGAGAACGTGGCAAGGGAAGAGGAAGAGGAAGGTCTACCGTAATGACTTCAAATTTTAGTATGCATTTACCATGTGAGTTTTTCTTTTAAAAATTTGGCAATTGTTTTCTTATTTTATGTGATTTTGAAATAATACATTAATAAATGCCACTGTATTTTTTGCGGAAAGTTCGTCAGATTTGTAGGATCAATTTTGATTGGGTAAACAGTCTTCTCGAAAATGATAATGATGTCATATTGCTTGGTTATCATAACTATGGGTGCATTCTGTTTGCAGGTACATATTTCTGCTAGATAGACTGGGGAGAGTTAGATGACAAGGTTTTGGATTAGCGACTCAGGAGGAACTATCATATCTTTTATCATCCACCTCTCTTTTGTTGAATGAGAAATGAGAAGTGTTATTTTAGCACTTGTTTCATTAATGTTCTTCAAATTTTGATTTATAAAGAATAATGGAATGTTTCCTTTTTTGATTCAATAATGGAAGGTTTGCTTTTGTTGGACAACAGCAGAACTTGTTATATTGTTTTGTGTCTTGAACTTTCTAGCTGCTATTGCTATCTGATTACTAATTACGTTATATTGTTTTAGCAAGCTGTAAGCTTCTATTATTATTATGGCAGGCTATATGTTATAAAATCTCAGGAATGATTGTCATTCACTAGGAAGTGGCTTTCTTTATCATCTTCAGTTTTACATAAATAGGGTTTATCCTTTTGGTGGGAGATCTAGATTTGGTGTGATTTCTCTCGTACTCTTTCTTTAGTTATTTCAAAACTTAAAATTTAAAATTATAAGTTTCATATTGTACATTTAAAAATAGATCCCTTAATTAAATTTTTAATGAATAAGTCAATATTTTAATCATATTTAATATTAAATTTCACACAAAAAAAAACAGTGACGGTTTTTAAATTTTAAATTTCAAATTACAAGTTTACTATTTTTTCATTTAAAAATAGACCACCTTTAATATTTTTTTTTATAAATAAGTCTAAATTTTATTTATTTTATAAGTAAATTTTACAAATAAATCATCGAACGTTTCGAAACATAAAATTTAAAATTACAAGTTTCATATTGTACATTTACAAATAAATCCCTTGATTTTTTTTAAATAAATCAATATTTTAATCATTTTTAATACTAAATTTCACAAAAAATACAGTGAAAGTTTTAAAATTTAAAATTTTAAATTACAAGTTTACTATTTTTACATTTAAAAAAAGACCACTTTTAATATTTTTTTATAAATAAGTCCAAATTTTATTTATTTTATAAGTAAATTTTACAAATAAATCATCGAACGTTTCAAAACATAAAATTTAAAATTACAAGTTTCATGTTGTACATTTACAAATAGATCCCTTATTTTTTTAAAATAAATCAATATTTTAATCATTTTTAATACTAAATTTCATGAAAAATACGGTGAAAGTTTTAAAATTTAAAATTTAAAATTATAAGTTTACTATTTTTACATTTAAAAATAGACCACCTTTAATATTTTTCTTTATAAATAAGTTCAAATTTTATTTATTTTTTAAGTAAATTTTACAAATAATTCATCGAAAGATTTCAAAACTTAAAATTTAAAATTACAACTTTCATGTTGTACATTTAAAAATAGACCCCTTCAATATTTTTATTTATAAATAAGTCTATATTTTTTATCATATTTTAAGTAAAATTTTACAAAAAATACATTAAGTAAAATTTAATATTTATATATTAAAAAAACCCTTAAATTTTTTTTTATAAAATAAATCTAATTTTTTTGAAATTTTAAAACTAATTTTTACAAATACACCCCTTGTCGGACCATCGCCGGCCGGCGTCCTCGTCCACACGCCAGGGACAGAGACCGAGGCCAGACGGCCCGTCGGCACGTCGGCGCGGACGACCTCCGCACGTGGGACGGAGGTTGAGGCGCCGGAGCGCCGGCACGCGGGGGCGGAACGACATCGACCTTGGCCGTCCGCGCCCGGGTGTCGGCGCGCCAGCGCCCCGGCCTCCGCCTCCGCTCCTGCCGCCGGCTCCCGCCCGCCTCCACTCCCCCGCGCGTGAGCCGGGGTGTTATTTGCAAAAATCTGAATTTTGGGGATTTTTCTGTAAATCAAAATAATTTCCGGAGGTTTATTTGCAAAAATCCGAATTTCGGGATGTAAAATATAAAAAATAAGTTTTTAGGGTTGTATTTGTAAAAATAACCGAGGGTAAAATCGAAAGTTTTTGGGAAAAATTTGATTAAATAACAATCAGGGGGTGTGGGTAAATATTTTCGAAAATGGGGGGCGTGGTAATTCCGGAAATTACGGGGAGTTGTACGTAATTAAGGCTAATTACAGGGATTTATACGTAATTATCCATTTCAAATATAATAAATACATAATAACTAAAAGATGAATATTTTTTTTACTTAAAAGTAAATACATAACAATAACAAAGTGAATACTTTCTAGAGGAAATGAAAACTTTGTTATTGTAGAATGAATATTCTATGTTCATTCATGAATATAAAGTTGATATATGAGCTAAACTAAATACAAAAAATTGAAAACATAGATGTATATAAATCAAAGACATACACACATAAATCAAGTACATGATGGTATGATATATCTTAATAGCTTAACTTTACACTAAAAACATGTGATCTTAAGTATTCTTTAAAGAGGTTACCACTCCATATTGATACATAACCATCATTTCTCTTCTCTTTTTTGTAAATATATAGTCCAAGTTCTCTCTTTCTTATAGCATAATTCTGAAGTTCTTATCAAAAAGGGTCTACATTATCAAAAGATTAACCTAAACCTATTGTTGCATTGTCCCATGCTAATATTTTTCTTGATCCAATTTACATGTCGAGACTTTTTGACAATATTCTTTCTAGAGGAGTCATTTTAATTAAATCACATTTATTTTCAAAATAAATAGCAATAAGTACAATGACTTCAAACTAATGTAAATTTATAATAAAAACATCAATATGTCATGTCATATACCAAAATGAGAATATATATGTTACTTACTAAATGAACAGGTACTGAATTGTATTAAGTTAATATTATTTTAATAACACATGAATAAATGAGATTTAAAAAATAAATACTAATGCACTCCTACATGAATATATGGTGTATAAAATATATACTTGTGCAAATAAATGAACACATATGAGCATATTCATAACTAAAGTTATAAGCCCATGAAATAAGTGTGTTTATTACATTGAAAACTACAAACACTTATGATCTTAACCTAAGACACTATTGTTCAAATCATGCAAATGACATCACATTTTTATTTAGAAATAGCATATATTTAAGATTTCTTCTACTAAAATGATATCAAACTACTTGAAAAGTGAAATACCTGATAGCTACAAGATAAATATATGATATTAAAAATATATAATAGTTGCCTACAAAATAAAGACCAATTGATTGCAGAATGAACACATACTAGTAGTAATAGATAACTCCAAGTTAGGAGATGAATACAGTCTTAAAATTACATATCGCCATAGTCCTAAAGTTGCTTATCGCCTTTACTTACAAAATAAAAACTATTAATGAGCACATACCATCAAAATTTTTAATAATATTATAAGCACAAGTGAATGTT
Organism: Trichopus zeylanicus subsp. travancoricus; assembly: GCA_005019695.1. Taxonomy (NCBI): domain Eukaryota; kingdom Viridiplantae; phylum Streptophyta; class Magnoliopsida; order Dioscoreales; family Dioscoreaceae; genus Trichopus; species Trichopus zeylanicus. Next base: position 2,389,856 of record RXID01022272.1, read on the forward strand.
TTATCATACATAAATCTATTCAGGACCAATAAAAATAGAAATACACATTGTCTGGCAAAATTTTATGCATAACCTAACAAATATATATAACTTATTCTTTATATTGAAAAATGTCTACAACACATAATACATGCAACAAAAAACTAAAGAATCAAACAAGACATGATACATGAAAAAAACTTCCATAAATTTCATTTGATATCCCCTTGACTATTGCATCATCAAAATAACAAAAACGAAGAAAACGCATCCTCGATCATGCAATTACAAATAAGTTCTCAGTGGAGGCCATTGGAAGAGTGGACTTGAGATCAAATTGACAAAATGAGTTTAACAACATCTTAGATCGCTAGAAAGATGTAAGAAAAAGAGATCAGAGAGACACAAAAGGGTGACGATGATAATTTTTATGTTATAAAATGTGATAGCAGCACCTCGTGAGCAACATGAGCGATATCGGATCTATTTCTGCGATAGATATATTTTACTGAATTTCTCCGATAGAAAGTGTGATAGGAAAAACCCTCTTTAAAAACAAATTAGAACACAAATGGGAGATACAAGTGAGCGGCCTACTCATGTAGCAAACTTGCCTTCACACATCTCTCCTAAAAAAGTATGATATAAAGGGTGATTTTACCTTATAAAATATGATAATGGTATTTGCAAGTGGTATGAGAGATGATAAGACTTTTCCTATAGTAGATTTTCTTCGATAAACCTCTCAAAGAAAATATAATCTGAGAATATTTTCTAAAAAAGAAGTAAAATGCAAATGAATTGTTTGAGTAAGTATATTCATTTTGGTAATAGATCTATCTTAGGAATTTCTCCAAAAAAACCATTGAGGGAGGAGGTAACTTGGTTTGAAAAAATTTACTAATACGGAGAATCCAAGGTGCCTTAAAAAAAAAGCGAAATATGGGTTGCACTGAATCCCACGAACAAAATTGGGGAGAACAAATAAAGATTTTTTTTAAAATAAAATAGCTTTCGCTTATTCTCGCTTATTCATTCCTTCTGGGTCAGTCATTTTCCGAGGCTTTCTTCCTCGTCTTCTTGATTTTCGATGAAGAGCTAACAAGCTTTTTCTCTTTCTCCGAAATGCTCCTCTCTCGTCCTCACCACCCCACCCTCCTCTCCAAATCTCTACCTTCCCCTCCTCCCCGTCCTTTCCCCTATCTCTGCCATCGTCCTCTATCTCTCCGCACCGCCGCCTTCTCCGCCTCCCAGGAGTGCCTCGCCAAGTCCGCCATCCACCGCATCGCCGACAAGCTCCGTAACCTTGGCTTCCTCGAAGAACTCTCCTCCTCCACCACCACCCCCGCCCCAGCCCCCTCTGGCCGGGGCACCGCTGGCGAGATCGTCATCCCAACCCCAAAAGACCTTCCCAAGCACCGGGTAGGCCACACCATCGATTCCAGCTGGAGCACTCCCGAGCATCCTATCCCCGAGCCCGGGGCAAGTGCTTCCATTGCTAGGCAGCATGACTACTGGAGGGAGAAGATGAGACCACGGCCGTGGTCGCCGGCGAACGCGCCGTCTCTTGCGGAGCTCACACTGCAGCCGGAGGAGCTGAGGCGGCTCAGAGGGCAGGGGATAAGGCTGAGCAAGCGGCTTAAGGTCGGGAAGGCTGGCATCACGGAGGGGATTGTGAATGGGATTCACGAGAGGTGGCGGAGAGCCGAGCTGGTGAAGATAAGGTGTGAGGATTTGTGCCGGATGAATATGAAGAGGACACATGACATCCTGGAAGTGAGTTTTCTTGCTATGATCTGTTATTTTTCCAAAGTTCTGCGAGAAAAGGAACAAGCTCGTGTGAAAGGTGAAAGATTGCGCATAAGGGACTCAACATGAATTTATATGATCACGGATCACACAATTCTTGTGCGATTTGATTATGCAAAGTTAGTTACAGAGATATGCACTATCATTGTAATCATTAGGAATTTAACACGAAGCATTAGGATTTAACTTTTTGATCTCTATTTTGTTCATGTTTGTTGCATCCCTAGAACGAATTGAGTGGTTGGAAATTAGGTTGAATTTTTGAAGGTCTCCAAGCAATCACTTTTCTTTTATTAAAAAGTTCCTTTATATTGATTTCGCATTTTCTTATAAAAAAAGTAAAGCCTATGGCCATGGCCATCGTGGGTAATGCTAAATGGTCCTAGTTTTGTCTTTAGATATAATCAAAACAGCAATGACAATAAAGTTGTAATTGGTACCTATGTAGACTCAGCTATGTAGAACTTCAAAATGTCTGCTTGTTGATTTTCAAAATTCTCCTTCTGCACCCATATCTAAAAGATATCACCTATTCATTGTATTTTATGCATTCACACAGTTCCATCAATTTCTTGTATGGTCTTCTTTTTGCCTTTTCTTTCTGCATTCCCAATTTGAATCAACTCACTGTCCAATCATAGGTTTTTAATAGGCATATCATAAACATCTTAATGAATCCTTTGGCACTATATTTTTCCAATGAATTGACTGCTAGTGTAGTCAGAACACCTTCATTTTTGTTCTAGTATTTTTCTAAAGCTACATATCCATCTAAGCATATCCCCTTCTATTATGTTCATTTAATAATTATCTCTTTCTATTTTATGACATAAATCGTTGCAAATCATTGTCTCCATAGACTTTAGTGTTCAATGTGTCAAACAATATATGACTGTATAGCTTTTCTCCCCCCCATTTGTCCAACGTTAGCTATATTTGTTCACATCTATCTTAGTATTGTCATATTTTGAGTGATTGATCTTAAGGTATCCCAACATCTTTTTTGGTAATTTTGTTTCCTTCAAATTTACTAACAATTTGATCTTTACATTCATTACAAATTTGGAATCTATTTTATCTTAGATCTACTTAGTATAAAACTGTCAAGATTCTAGCATTTGCCCATGCTGCTAGGTGGCATTTGCGTTACTCTGGTTTCATTTGTGAAAGAATTTATCTGTAGATAGCAATGCATGAAGTAATTCTTTCTTGTAATGGGTCTATAAGTTTGTTAAAAGAATTCAATGCATTTTCAAAAAAAAAAATTCAAGAATTGAACCTTGATAATGGTCTAATTAAGATTAAGAATTTATTTGCTATATGGCAATTGGTTATCATATATGTTAATTCTCTTTCATTCTATCCTCAGTTCTACGTAGTGCTCACTTTTCTAAGACCCATTGACTATTTTTTTCATTTGCCTTGTTGTATTTTCTGAGTAAATTGGTCAATATCATTTCTAGATCTCTTTTCCCCTCTCTACGTTTTCCTAAATCATGTTTTTTGTTGACAAGGCTAGAAAAGGTCTACAGAAAATTCGGAGTATGGTTTTTTAGTTTCATGATATGGTTTGTAAGGATATCCAAATGTATAACTCTGTCATGTGTAACTATGTAGATAATTTAGTTTGATTCTTTCTTTTATCCTTTCAGTCCTTTTTTTTCTTCTATTTCTGTTTGATGGACTTTTCTTCTTTTGTCTTACTATTTTGAGCTCCGTTACTAATAAGAAGCCTTCTTTCTCTTATTTTCCTGTTTATTTTCATGTTTCTTCACTTTTGTCAAACTTTTTCATAAATATTCAGAAGCATTGACGGTGTTATTTGGATCAAAAAGTCCATTTTCCTTTTGGTTTCCTTATTTAATCATAGAAGTGTTTTCTTCTTGGTGTTTTCAATATAATGAGCAATGCTTAGATTGGTGTATTTCACATTCACTTGATGAAGCATTGCTTGTACCCTTCAAAGAACGGGATCCATAATGTTACCCTAATCATATCTCAGCAGGCATCCAATTGAGTGATGCATTTTTTGTCAGATAAGACCCACCTGATATCACTGATGTAGTACACCTTCAATCCTAGTTTGAACTTTTTCCATGTCTAAAGAGAGTCTATAAGAAAAAGCTTTCAAGTTAGAGGTTAAAGTCTCCTTGCATATGTCTTTGCTTTAAATTCTAATGGCACCAAATGCTTGAGCATTCTTGAGAAATATGTTGGATTAAGTTTTCATTGATCAAAATGAAGCATTTAATGCTCCAAAATTCAGTTCAACACAATTTTTAGTGTATATCTGAATTCATTCATTTTATTTATCGATTTCAAGGGATATCATCTACTGGTCTCCTATTTGGATTCTACCCTGATGTAACTAAAACATTTTTGTAAATTTGGAACACATAAGGCATGCTCTTTAGAGTCCTTTAGTGTTAAATTCTTGCATTAATCTCCTTTGATAGTTCTACATAAGAAGAAAATATATGTGATCCCCACCAAGGTTGTGGATAACCAAAGCTAAGGAGGCATGTGCAACATTTTGCGTATAATCACCTTATATTACATGATGGTTCTCATTAGAATTGAGTGTCAATTGACTATAGCCTTTGTTGTTTGTCATTACCATGATTCTTGATTCCTTCTTGTTACATTATTTTAGTAAGTATTATAGACTGCTTTTAGGTTTTGTGCTGTAATTTGAGCACAAGATAATGTTTTTTGTCTCGCCTATCTGTCATTATGAGGTAGTGATTTTATAAGTAAAAGAATCCTCTAAACTATTCAAATAAATTTTGTTATAGAAAGAAAATAACATATTAAATTGATCATAAAATTACAAATTGGATTTGAAGTCCATGGTATATGTGCTATTCTTAAGGCATTAATCTGAACCCACAAGTTAATGGGTCTTGTGCGGAATACATCTTGATGATACTAGTTCATCCTAAAGTGCATACACATTTGGATGTTATTGAACACCAGCAACGACTCTTGCAGAGATTTACTTTTTTTGGGGAATGGAGTGAAGGGCTTTTATAAAGTAATGATCATCTATTTTACACTCCATCCTTATCCATGAAAGTGAAGTCTCTATTTCCTTCCTAGAGTCGTCTGCTAATGTCTCATGCATCCTATTTTACTGTCCTTTTGTCTTCAAATTTTTGAGTTGTGAGATTCCATTGCTTATTATCTTTACTTTTAGGTGATCCAATATTGATGGTTCTATTTCAAGGAAATTCTATTGTTCCCTATAGGTGGCCTGGTGGAAATTCTGTTCAACCTATGATGTCTGCATGCTTGTTCTTGGGTTCATTTGGTATTCTGTGTTTTGTAGAGCCTACTTCTGCTTCTTGATCTTATAGTTAGTCCAAAGATATAAGTAGGCAATTCTCAGGTATCTAGAAATATGCTACTGCTATAATTGTGTTATAACCATTTGATTTTGTGTTTAGTACTTCCTAGAATAAGCATGATAAAATTATTTTGTAATCATTATGTGGTGAGCATCATGATGACACAGCTTTGAAAGGGCTTGAGTAATTGCTCTTTGAAGTATACCATATCTGATTTCAGTGCACTCTTTTTGTCATCTGTGCATCATTGCTATTGCATTTCTGTAATTGGTGCAGTTATTTTACTATCATCTATTGTGCTTCCAGAGAAAAACTGGTGGTTTAGTGGTTTGGAGGTCAGGAAGTATCATCATCTTATACAGAGGGGCCAACTACAAGTATCCTTATTTTTGTGATGAGATAAGTAGTGAGAGCCCTGGCCATTCATCAGATGAGCCTAGTACGAGCAAAGACATTCATGTTGAACAATGGGAAACCCCATCTTCTGTTATTTCTCACAATGTATCAGCTGAAGCACCCAACACTACTGCTCGAGCATCATCTTTGGTCATTGGAGTTGGCTCACCTAAGAAGGTACGGTTTCAGCTTCCAGGAGAGATTCAAGTCGAAGAGGAAGCTGACCTCTTGTTAGATGGATTGGGTTCACGATTTACTGATTGGTGGGGATCAAACCCATTGCCTGTTGATGCTGATTTATTACCTGCTGTTGTCCCTGGATTCCGGAAACCATTCCGTCTTCTTCCATTTGGTGTCAAGCCAAAGTTAACAGATCGAGAAATGACTATATTACGAAGGCTCTGTCGTCCCTTACCGTGTCACTTTGCACTAGGTGGGATAAAATTTTGCTTGACATTGATGATCATTATCATTTCTTTTTCTTGACTTGTTTCTTCATGTAATTTGCGGATCCTATGCAGGAAGAAATAAGAATCTTCAAGGACTGGCAGTTTCCTTGATCAGGCTATGGGAGAAATGTGAGATTGCAAAAATTGCTGTAAAAAGAGGTGTGCAAAATACCAATAGTCATATGATGGCAGAGGAACTAAGGGTAGGTGATACTATTATCTTTTAAGATAAATTATTAAAATTGCTTAGTTATATGATTTTACCATTAAATGCACTGATTTACATTCCTATACCCACTCAGTTTCAATTAGGTGTGGTTGTAGGTTGAATAACCTTTTCCTCTACAAGTTAATCCGTGCCATATAAAGTTAGCATCCATGTTTGCTGGGGTAACGTATCTAAATTGGTGGTTACTCTAGTTTTCACAAGTCAATTGTCTGGAGTAAAGTTTTGAGGACTAGGCTAAGAAATGAGGCCCCAGCCAATACTAGTTTGCTAGGCAAGTATGTTACTTCAAACTGACAAACTGATAATAAGACAAGAAGCATCTGAAAGTAGGTTATGTGGGATATAATATGACAATGAAAGGTTACAGAATACAATCCCCATTGTCCCAAGAGAACTTCAAATCAGTGCAAAACATGTACATATGGATTCTGTTTAATCATCTTTCTGCCATTTCTGTTAACTTTACCAGAGGAGCTGTTGAACACATGAAACTATAGGATGAAGTCCATACTTGATACAATTATAAGTTCCCCAGCTAGCAGCATGCAAAGGATGCCGTTACTTGTACAATTTGAAAATCAAAATCTGTAAGTGCTGATTGATTTTTCTAATGAACTTTATAAGTGTGAAGCAGCAGGGTGGGGAGTAGTGCTTCATTGATTGACCAATCCACCTACTGTTTGTAGTTTAGGGTTTTAGTAGAAGTTCAGAAGTAGGTCAACTTCCTCTTACTCTAGAAGATATGAAGATAGACTGTACAAGAGAAAGCTTAAACCTAGCATACTTTTGCACTCTATATATAGGCATAGGACCTGACTACCTAACTGGGTTTAACTCATGACCCAATTACATAAACAGAATACTCAATCCAATACTAACTTCAGTTCCATATAGAATCCTAGTCTAGCAGGGAACCTTATAGTAATAGACTCATATTTTTACACTTTCACACCTATTGTGTTACAAATAACTTATGTTTTGTGGAGGTGGATCTAGGGTTTTATCAATGATGACGACAAGGAGACAATATCTCTGTTTCTGATTTGTTACATGCTCGAATAGCCGTAGTATCCCTTCTTTTATATAGATGAGTGTTCCTACTCTAATCCAAGGTGTTACTAATGACCCAATTACAATCAAAGTCAGTTCTGTCTTTCAGTCATAGCCAAAGTCGGTTTTGGGCTTCTATTATTGGGCTATGATGAACTTGGGGTCTCAAGTATAGGAGGGTATTTCTGAGCCCTAATCCTCTAACTTCTTCAATATATTGCTTCTGATATGCTTGATATAAGGTTAACCCTGTGGTCCAAGCTTGATCAGCCTCTAATTTAAACATCTTAAGCTTAACCAATGGTTGGATTCCTTGCATGCCCTCTTTTGAGCTACCTATGGCTTGCTTTTACTTTACTATGGTGCATCACATTAACAGCATTATGACTTATTTACAATTTTTTCCCTTGAGGTCTCAGTTAATTGCTATTAATTTCTCAAATGATAACTAAAAATAACTCCCTGGAGTCTAATTTCTTGTTTAAATATTTGCTTGTCTGCTGTTCTCAAAGTTTCTGTTAGTACAGATGGAGTCAAACCACACTTCTCTCCCTCTGATTTGTTGATTTACAGCACCAGTGATGTTGGCAACATGCTGCTGTGTGCTGTGGATTGCTACATGTGGTGCTTAACTACTCCTATACAATTCACACAATTCCATCCAGCTTTTCTTCTTCGGCTCTGTGTTCTTGATTCCTTTCTTTGGCACCATGTCCAGCTCTTAACTATTTCCAGGTGGATCCCTCCATTAACCACTTCCTTTTGAGCTATCTTTCCTGTCGAACTATAGAACCCATGCATCCCATTGGGATTGTAGGCAGTTCTGTGCCTTCATGTTCCAACATTCCTCCAATGCATATCCTCTACCACCTTTAGTGCAAGGCCTTCATTTCTGTGAACCATAACAAAGTTTAGTTTAGCCGTGCTTCTTTCTAAAATAGAATTTTCAGCCACATTTTGTATTTTGGGGTCTGATCACCCACCTTAACAAACATCTCTCCTTATCCTTCCAGTTTTCCATATCTTCCAATTCACAATTATCCACTAGAGATGATATTATTGTTTGGCTGTCCTCCCCCTCTAAACTTGCTTTACCAAGTCCCAAATGTCAAATGGAAGGCAAATTTGGAGCTGATAATTCATACATTCCTTGAACTTCTGCACCTGTATTTTAGCTTCAGCTCATCTTTTCACCTCTCCCACATATGATAGACTTTTGATGCCAAGAAGTTCTGGCTTCATCCAAGCTATTGTCAGAATACACTTATCAGTCCATAACCATCAGCTCCTTGCAACTTCAGCAAAGTTTTTTTTTCTGTAATCCACCTGTCATATACAATGAAATGTTGAATTTTCAATTGCATGATACATGCATGAGCTCTAGTTGTTCTTCCATCATCAATTCCAGCCTCCATTTGTTTGCCACAAAATATTCCATAATATCTTGGAATGACCCCATCTCCTTCTTGTCTTAGAGACAAACAATTGATGGAAAACTAATGGGAAACCAATGATTCATGATTTATTGGATTCACCAGTCTTTAGTGTATCCTTATATTATTGCAAGGGTCTGGTGGTCACTCCAAAGTAACTCATCTGATTGATCATTTCCTTGAATATTTGTTTGTATGAGAATTGCAAAGTATGATTTGGTCGAGGAGTAGTCGCCAGTAATGAAGAGATTCTTGTAATGTTACCATGATGGATCTCATGGCGAGTTACCATACCACATTGGAACCAAAGAGCTTCTCCCAAGGAAAGAAGAAGATGAAGAGATTCCACATAGGATCCATGAAATCATTGACACTATGAAGTTCCCTGAGCTCATAAAGAACATTTCATGTACTTGCACCTTATTCTAATTGTTGATAAATTTTCGGTTCCCAATGATTATTTTCTTTTGGCAATGAGGATTAAATATAATGTTCAATATAAAGTGATCATATATTTAATATTTCCTTTTATTTGTATAACAACAATAAATTTTGATGCCAATGGAAGGTTATTTAATGTTCAAACTGGCTACATTACTAGTGCTTCAATAAAGATAGCAAAAACAAGACATGGTAGTCTCTCACATGTTTACACACAAGATAATTGTAACAACATGACAAGAAGAAAAGTATTCTGTAACCAATGCCAGTATTTGTGGGTGTATCTGCAACTTCTGATTCTAGTCTTTTGGGTGGCAAGTAACATTCAAAGTGAAACTACTTAACATTATTGTTTGTGTTTAATAATTAGTCAAGAGCTTAACTTCATCTTAAAAAAAAGAAAAATTAAAGTGGAATAAGTGTGAGAAACAAGAAAACCCTTTATTTACTGTTACACTATTGATGATTACTGCTAATTGTCAAACATCTGTCTCTGGATGTGAAGGCATATTTTTCACTACAAAATTTCAAGTGTATTTATAATCTATATAATATTAATATCTTTATTTTGAGCCAGATTATGAAATCTATCAAAACAAGCAGATATTAGGAAGAATCTTGGCCTTGCCTAGTGTCACGGGGGTAAATTCCTATCTCGAAATTTTGCCTGTGATGGCACTAAGGTTCACCCACCTTAGTCCGCCAAACTCGCACACCAGCCCACAAGGAAGTAGAATAGGGAGAAAACAAGATTACAGTAACCTTTGCCAACCTTTTATTACTTAGTCTTGCAGTCTGAACCTCTCACCATTCGAAAGAGTGATTCCAAGCCTGTGACCCTACGCCCATGCCTGTGTCGTATTCCTTACGAATAGAGGAACACTTACAAAACTCCTTAGTCTTGCAGTCTCGTCGTCCCCTCTTTCCTTCTGCTGCTGCTGCTGCTTTCTGCTTTCTGCTTTCTCCCCCAACCCATAGACACCAAGTCTATTTATAATACACAAGAGTGGGTGAGAGTAAATCGTGGAGAACCTGTCCACAATGTTCTCCCTGCAGTCCATGTGTCCGCTTGACTGATTCCAGCTTTCACAACGTGCAGCCATCTGTCTAAGGACTGGTTCTTCAGCCCACAAGGTCCTCCTTGCTGGCCACGTCCTTTGACAAGTTCAGCTGTTTACAGACTGCAGCCATCTGTCCATGACTGGTTCTTGAGCCCACAATGGCCTCTTTGCTGGCCATATGTCCTGTGCCCAAGTTCAGCCATGTGTTTCCACTCTGCGGCGCCAAGTGTGCAGGTTGGTCTCATGCTCCTGCAGTCCACCATAGCTCAAGCTGTCCAGCTTGAGTTTTTTCCTGCAGGACTTGTTCGCAGCTGGGTTCTCATGTGTGCTGCCCGTGCACGCATATGTTGGAGACGCTCTGCTGTCTCTTGTGATCATGGGGTCCGTCCCATGATCCTCCCTGTGGTGGCACCGACCACTCACAGCTGGGGTAACAAACCACCCCCACCACAAGAGTCCGACGTCCTCGTCGGATTGGAGTCCATGTACTCCTTGATCTGCCTTTCGTATCTGCATGTCTCTTCATGCGTTTTGCCACTTTGCGCAAGCTATTCCGAGCTTGCTCTATTAGCTTCTCCTTTTCCTTGGCGAAGCGATAGGCTGCAGGGCATTTTCCTGGGTCTGTCAACTGAGCCATCTCAAGAGGAGTGAGAGGCTGCTGACTCATGACCAGTTCGGCAGGACTCATTCCTGTGGCTGACGATCTGTGAATGTTGTTGCAGAATTGGGCTGTGTCCAACAGCTCCAACCAATTCTGCTGGCTGGCCGTTACATAATGCCGAAGGTACTCCTCGACCAAGGCATTGACGCGCTCCGTTTGGCCATCCGTCTGTGGATGATTAGCCATAGAGAATTTCAACTCTGAACCCATCAAGTTGAATAGTGCTGTCCAAAATCTGCCAGTGAACCGAGCATCCCGATCGCTCACGATGTCCTTCGGGACACCGAAGTGCTTCACCACATGTTTGAAGAACAGTCTAGCTGCTACCTCCGCTGGACATGCATGAGGCGTTGGTATGAACACTGCATAATTCGAGAATCGGTCGACAACAACCAGCACCGAGCTCTTCCCTTCTACCTTGGGAAAGCCCGAGATGAAATCCATGGATATGGACTGCCACGGCTTCTCCGAAATAGGCAAGGGTTGCAATAGCCCTGCCTCCTTTTTCCTCTCTGTCTTGTCAAGTTGGCACACGAGACAAGTTTTGACGTACATCTCGACGTCTTCCCCCATTTTTGGCCACTAGTATGACCTGGATAAGAGTGCCATCATCCTTTGCCCTCCAGGATGTCCTGCCCATTGAGGATCGTGAGTCTCTCGCAGCAGCTTACGCCTCAGCCCTCCCGCCTTTGAGATATATAACCTGTTGCCTCTAGCATACAACAAGTTATCTTCAAGCCAATAACGCTTAATTACCTCTTCACGTACCTCTCCCCTGAGTTGGACGTATTCTGGGTCCGCGTTGGCTTGTTCTTTAACTCTCTCTAGCAGGGTTGACTGCACTGTGGACAGCGCAGCTACGTAGCATTGCACTTCCTTCCTGCTCAGTGCATCCGCTACTTGGTTCTGTCATCCAGGCTTGTGCTCCCATATGAAATCAAACTCGGCCAAGAACTCCTGCCACCGAGCTTGTTTGGGGGTCAATTTCTTTTGGGTTTTGAAGTAGGTGTTTGCAACATTATCCGTTACAACCTTGAACTTCATTCCCAAGAGATAATGTCTCCAGGTGTCCAAGCAGTGCACCACTGCTGTCATTTCTTTTTCATGTGTGGTGTAACGTTGCTCCGCATCCTTGAGCTTGCGGCTCTCAAATGCCACTGGGTGTCCTTCCTGAACAAGAACTCTCCCAAGAGCACGATCTGAGGCATCCGTATGTACCTCGAATGGAAGCTCGAAGTCAGGCAATCGTAGCACCGGTTCTGTTGACACTGCTGTCTTCAGCTGGTCAAACGCCGCTTGGTATGAATCCGTCCATGCCCATTTTCGATCCTTCCTCAGCAAGTCAGTCAGGGGATTCACTTTCCTTGAATAACCCTGAATGAATCTTCTATAGTAGTTAGCCAAACCGAGGAAAGAACGAAGATCTGATACCTTTGTTGGGGCCGCCCAATCAATGATTGCCTGAATCTTCCTCTCATCCATTTGTATCTGTCCCTTGCTCACCCTGTGCCCAAGGAACCTGATTTCCTTTCGACAGAACTCGCACTTCTCCTTCTTGACGAAGAGCTTGTATTCTCTAAGCCGAGAGAATACCTTTCTGAGGTGGTCGACGTGGTCCGCCAACGTCTCCGAGTAGATGACAATGTCATCCAAGTACACCACCACAAATCGATCCAAGAACTCATACAATACTCATTCATCAAGTTACAAAAGGTTGCTGGAGCATTTGTCAATCCAAAAGGCATAACTAGAACTCAAATGAGCCATACCTCGTGACACATGTCGTTTTTGACTCATCTCCCTTAGCAATCCGGATTTGCCAATACCCCGATCGCAAGTCTAACTTGGTGAAGTATGTTGCCTTGGTCAATCGATCAAACAAGTCACCTGCATTTGGTATTGGGTACTTGTTCTTGATGGTCACCTTGTTTAGTGCCCGATAGTCCACGCACATCCGAAGTGAACCATCTTGTTTCCGCTGAAACAACACCGGGGCACCATACGGGCCTTTCGACGGTTGGATCAATCCCGCCTCCAACAGTTCATTGAGCTGCTTCCTCAGCTCCAAAAGCTCCACATTCGCCAATCGATAAGGGGCCTGAGCAGGAGGCTTCGCACCCGGTTCCAACTCGATCTTGTGGTCAATTGCCCTCCGAGGGGGAAGTTCATTGGGCAGTTTTGGTGGCATCACGTCCGCGTAATCCACCATGATAGTTGCAACAACATCAGGTACCTCCACGACCTGATCCGGTTGTATCTCGATCAGTGCTGCAACATATGTGGTCTCGCCCCTCTTGAGACCAGCTTTCAACTGTTGAGGAGACTGCATACCCGCTGCTGCAATTTTCCCTTCATACGCTGCCTGTATAAAGCATGGTGATTCATCCGCAGAAATCAGCATACCTGATAAGTGAGGCGCCAAGCTAGCCTTAGCTTGGACAAAGAAGTCTATCCTCAGGATAAACTCAAACTCATCGAGCGCCGAGACTATCACACTGATCTCTCCCTCCCAAGCTCCAACTTTGAGGGTTGCGCTGGCCATTTCATGAATCGGAGTTGGTCCTGAGTTTACCGCCTTCACTTTCCATGAACTTGGTTGCACCTGCAAACCAAATTCACTTACCAATTTATGGGAGAAGAAGTTGCTGGTCGTTCCTGTGTCCAGCATAGCCAAAACAGGCCTCCCATTTAGTAGTACCGATGCATACATCAACCCTTTGTAAGGTGGCTGCCTTTCTGCCGTCATTGAGTTGAGTAGCTGCAATGGATTCATGCGTGGTGTGGCCACACCACGTCCTTCGTCCTCAGATTCCCTGAGAGTTAGAGCAGATAGCTTTTCTCTCCTTGGACACTCCCTTGCCCGATGAGGACCATTGCATATGAAACAGCCCTGCTCTCTGTTGGTGGGCTGCAGTTTGGACTGGCTTTGTTCCGCAACCTTCTTGCCCTTTCCCTCGGGTTTCTTGCCATCCTTATGTGCACGCCCCATCTTCCTTCCTTCCATGGCCGTTTTGGTGGTTGTCGTCAGCTTGAAATCCACCAAGCCTTCCGCAGAAGCAATGGCCGAAGAAAGATCCTTCACTGCTTGCCGTCGGAGTTCAGCTTGAGCCCACTGCTGCAAGCCAGAAAGAAAGTTGTACAATTTGTCCTCCTCGGACATGTTGTTGATGTCGAGTATGAGGGAGCTGAATTCCCTCACATACTCCCTTATGGTCCCCGAATGACGCAGCTTCTTCAGGGATTCCCGCGCAATCCACCCTGTGTTGCATGGAAGGAACTGCTCCTTTAGTTCCTTCTTGAGTGTCTCCCAATCCTCAAGCTGGGCCCTCCCCGCTCGAGTATCTTCCGCCATTTGGGTACGCCACCACAACTTGGCATCTCCCATCAAGTACATGCTGGTGAGGGTGACTTTCTCTCGTTCCGGAATGCGAGCAGCCTTGAAATACTGCTTCATGTCCCACAAGAAGTTCTCCAACTCCTTGGCATTCCTACATCCATTAAAGGAACTAGGTTCCGGAACTCTTACCTTTGAAGGAACTCCGCCATCATTTGGGGAGCTTGCCACCGCCCTCTTCACCAGCATCAAATCCTCCTCTAAGGACTTTAGTTTGGATTTCCACGAATCCATGATAGCTGCGTACCTTTCCTCAGCGTCTTTCACCTCTTCTACATGGGCTGCCTTGAGAGCAACAATCTGCTCCTCTTGCCAAGCCAACTGCGCCCATACGCTGTTCGCATCCTCTGTTGGAGGATTTCCCATCATCTCCTCAATGCGAACCAACCGATCCCCAAGCTCACCTTGGGTCACCATGGTTGTTTGATCTTGGCTTTGATAGTTCCGGTCTCCGAACCGGGCTCTGATACCACTTTGTCACGGGGGTAAATTCCTATCCTGAAATTTTGCCTGTGATGGTACTAAGGTTCACCCACCTTAGTCCGCCAAACTCACACACCAGCCCACAAGGAAGTAGAATAGGGAGAAAATAAGATTACAGCAACCTTTGCCAACCTTTTATTACTTAACACAAAAGGAATACACGCACGAATAGAGGAACACTTACAAAACTCCTTAGTCTTGCAGTCTCGTCGTCCCCTCTTTCCTTCTGTTGCTGCTGCTTTCTGCTTTCTGCTTTCTCCCCCAGCCCATAGACACCAAGTCTATTTATAATACACAAGAGTGGGTGAGTAAATCGTGGAGAACTTGCCCATAATGTTCTCCCTGCAGTCCATGTGTCCGCTTGACTGATTCCAACTTCCACAACGTGCAACCATTTGTCCAAGGACTGGTTCTTCAGCCCACAAGGTCCTCCTTGCTGGCCACATGTCCTTTTACAAGTTCAGCTGTTTACAGACTGCAGCCACCTGTCCATGACTAGTTCTTGAGCCCACAATGACCTCTTTGCTGGCCACATGTCCTGTGCTCAAGTTCAGCCATGTGTTTCCACTCTGCGGCGCCAAGTGTGCAGGTTGGTCTCATGCTCCTGCAGTCCACCATAGCTCAAGCTGTCCAGCTTGAGTTCTTCCCTGCAGGACTTGTTCGCAGCTGGGTTCTCATGTGTGCTGCCCGTGCACGCATATGTTGGAGACGCTCTGCTGTCTCCTGTGATCATGGGGTCCGTCCCATGATCCTCCCTGTGGTGGCACCGACCACTCACAGCTGGGGTAACACCTAGCCACTGTCTAGACCAAAGTCGCTGCAATTGCAGCTGTTAGAAAACAAGCTATAGGACAAGTTGTGGTTTGTCCAGTTAGTGTTTCTTGTGCCCCTGGGGCAAATGTACTACTGAAATATTCATTGTTTACTTATCCAGCTTCAATTCAGTGACAATTTCTGGAGCAAACTCTTCTATGCATTAATTCATTGACAAGTACTAATCACAGAAATTTTACAGCGATTGACTGGAGGGACTCTTCTGTCAAGGGACAAGGAGTTCATTGTCTTCTACAGAGGGAAGGATTTCCTGCCTCCTGCAGTCTCTAGTGCAATAGAAGAGAGGAGAAAGTATGAAGTTCGTAAACTGAAGCAGAATACAAATGGAAATACCAATGTACAATTTGCAGCTATTCATCGGACAGATATGGAGAGACCAGCTTCAGTAAATAATCTCCAAGATGCAAGCAAATCAGGAAAATCGCAGTCCAAGAAGACATCTATTTCAGCCTTGGAAACAGTTGAAACTAAGTTAACCCAGGTGATTTCTTCCACTTTCGTTCCTTTAGTAGCCAAATATGGATCCCCTGATCATGCAATTGAGTTGTAATAGGTCGACAATGGACTAAATCTATGTTCTGCTCTAACCTTAATCTGCATCATGTATGTGATCTTATTTCAGGCCATGGAAAAGAAGGAGAAGGCAGAGCAACTTCTTGCTGAGTTGGAGAAATCAGTTGAGCGTTCCTCAGTAGAATCTGACAAGGAGGCCATTTCTGAAGAAGAAAAATACATGCTGCGGAAAGTTGGTTTACGAATGAAAGCTTTTCTATTGCTTGGTGAGTTATCAGATTTTGTATGATTTTGCATTCCCAATATATGGTTTCTATCCAGAAGCTATACACCAGCAATTCAACTAGACCATAGATTTTAGTTTGGACAAAGGGAGAAATTTTGTTGATCTTCCCAGAGATCATGAACAACAAATTTGCAACTACATTAACTTTTAGGACATTGGTTTCTTTGCTACCACTTGAATTGTTATCTTGGTTCTGTCTGTTTTGCTTATGAATTATATCCTCCCAGTTGTAGCTATTTGACATGTTTGCAGATCATCTTAACACTTGAAGGACTTTGGTTACGTCAACTTCTTCAATAATAAAACATGACCCATTAGCTTTAATCTGTGTAGTTTTCCTTGACTCCCTCAATTTTGAGAATTGGATTCTCATTTTTACTACAGAACTTATTTTCTTGCACTCTGAGTTGAAAGTTTTAAGGTTGCATGTGGATCTGATCTGGTTAGTCAGTTTTAAGGTTGTTCTATTATTTTATGTCAATATTCGTTAATGTAATTCAGTTGTGTAGTTAGGTCGATTATGAGCAATTTTTCACATACATTTGCATTTCATCTTCACTTAGGAAGAAGAGGAGTTTTTGATGGAACAGTTGAGAATATGCATCTTCACTGGAAGTATCGCGAACTTGTAAAGATAATATCAAAAGAGCGGTCCATTAAAGATGTTCAAATTGCTGCTCGAACTTTGGAGTCTGAAAGTGGTGGCATCCTGGTGGCTGTGGAGAGAGTAAGCAAAGGCTATGCAATTATTGTATATAGAGGGAAGAACTATCAAAGACCTGCAGTATTGAGGCCCAAAACACTCTTAACAAAAAAGGAAGCAATGAAGCGCTCCAAAGATGCTCAGCGGCATCAGGTTAACTCTTTCACTTAACTGATTATAATGAACTCTGTGTATTCATTTGTGTTCTCAAGCTTTTTTTGGTTGTTTATCTAGTCGCTGAAACTTCATGTCCTGAGCCTTTCCAGAAATATAGACCACTTGAAGCAAAAGCTGGTTAGTTCTAAAATGCTATTAGTTCTATCTTTTTTTATTACTTGCGCTGCACCATCATTTTCCCTAATGTTCAAATATCCGTCAAATATCCAGGTCAATGGTGATCCAACTTTACTTTTTGAGCAAACATTAGAGATACCAAATTCCATGACTAAAATGCGGGATCTTCAGGAATCTACCGAAGGGGACAATGAGAATCCTGAAACATTTGCATTGCAGGATAGTCTGGAGGTAAAGGGTGCTCTTGCAAAAAAAAAAATAAAAAAACCATTATGCAGAGCATAGCAACAAACCTGATTGGTGGTTATGTAGGATATGTTATTAGTTCCAATCTAAATTCCCTGATTTCTTCAATGACAATGTTTATATATTATCTGTTCTCTAGAGATTTAAATTCATACATGCACACAAAAGTATGCCTGTATTTGCTCAAGCCTTCTATGACTAACCTTACAATTTTTCTTTATTTTACTTGGTAGTCTGTGTCTGACAACTTGGGCCCATCTTCTGTTTCTTATAGAACAGCTCCTTCAGTCTGAACTTTCTATTAGGTTACATCCAAAATGAAAGCTTGCTTGTTCAGCTACATTTTTAGCATATCTAATGATGGTCATATCTTTTGCATGGTCGTTGTTTATGGTCAAGTAAGTGTCTGAAGCAGATGCAGGAGTGCTTCATCCTCCCAAGCATGGACATGTGCAAGCTCCTACTGTTGTACAAGAAACCAGTCCTGCTTCAGTTGAAGTAATTTGTCATCTGTATTGTGTCTTAGTTTTGCCGTTGGTGTTGGATTTTCAGTATCTTGGTCTCAAACAATATGACCTTTTGGATCCATATTGGATCTTTTCCAACAGGATAAGTTGATAGTTAAGCAACATGATCTTACTAAGGATGAAATTCTGGAGTCTTCACCTGAAACAAGTGATATCAGAACCATACCCAACAATGAAATGATTTTTAATTCTGATGGGCCTACTTATTCTGAAACCTTTGTGGTATTGATAATTCCCTTGATGTCTTTTATGCTTTGTAATATCTTCAAAATTTATGCTTTGATGGTTTATATGTTTCAATTTTGCAGGAGGAATCAATTGATCTATCATCTACTGAGTGTAATTTTTCTCATCTATCTAGCAAAGAACCAACAGATGTATTGTTTGAAGCATCAAGAAACCTAGCTAGCTCTTCTCCTCTTAGGGATGAACTGGACGTGTGTTCAGAAGAACAAATTTCTTTCAAAGCTGCTCCCCTCTCAAATCGAGAAAGGCTCATGTTGAGAAAGCAAGCCCTCAAAATGAGAAAACGACCTGTGCTGGCTGTCGGTAATTTTGATTTCTTTTCACAACTGTCAGTTTTCCTTGTGGAAAAAGAAATGGCCACATAGCTAAATATGTGTATACATTTTGAGACTTCCAGACTTTTGTGAAAATTGCAGATCAATGTGCTTCACCTAGAATGAAACTTAATTGTCTGCTTCTATTTGATATCAAACTTATGTTCTCTGTCACTCCAGGGAGGAGTAATATCATCACTGGCATTGCAAAGACGATCAAGACTCACTTCAAGAAATACCCTCTTGCAATTGTAAATATCAAAGGGAGAGCAAAAGGAACATCAGTTCAAGAGGTTATATTTGAGCTTGAGGTAATTTGTCTTGTATTTGCTTGCTTGAGTGCAAGACAAGGGTTAGGTCTTCTATGCCTGGTCTAACATAGTTACATTTTTGTCAAATGGTTTGTATTTTCTCTCAGGAAGCTACTGGGGCAGTTCTAGTGTCCCGAGAACCGAACAAAGTAATCTTATACCGAGGTTGGGGTGCCGGAGAGTTACCTAGCGGTGCAAAGGGACAAGGTGCTGTAAAAAGATCAACCGAGGTCAGAGGTACAGTTTCTCCCCAGCTCATGGCAGCCATCAGGCTTGAATGTGGAATGCAAACAAGTTAAGAGAAATGGCATTGCAGTTCATAGGATAACTCTTTGGCTTTCTTCGTGCATTTGCTGATGGGCTAAAGAAGCATATTTACTGTAACAATGTTGATTTATTTTTCAAAAATTAAAAAAGAAAAGAAAATGTTTTGAGTTTTGCGTGGTCACCCAATTGATCAATATTTTTACTTGTTGCATCTTGCTAAATTTCTAAATTCAAATAGCAAGCATGGCTGTGAATTTTATGTATTCATTCTTGTACATGTATGACTACTGATTAAGGATACCACCGTAGTTTTGAAAAGTGGTGTTTTACTATTCTGTAAATATGCCAATTTTATTGCTGAAAGGCATATGGTTTGACTAGCCCGGTTGGGGAGGATTCTAAAATTCACTGTATTGTCCTGCCTCGGTTGAATTGTACTCATGATCTAAAGGCTATTTTCTACCCAAAAAAGGGTTAATTATTTAGAACCCCCTCAAAACTTCACGCCTCCTGTATCAGCCCACAAAATTTCCAAAATCTGGATTCAGCCTTTTTTTGACAGTTTTGCAGACATGTACCCATGGCCATGTTCGTCTCCACGTTGGTTTGCTCCAGTGGAGAGAAAATTCTACCCTCCAACGCATGACATTTCTTACCTTACGTTGGGTCTTATGAGGCCTCAAAAAAGAGAGAAGCTTGTTATCTCTACCGCCAACAATTTCGTCTCATATTCTCCAATAACTCTGTTTTTGAAGGGTGCAGAGAAGTAGACAGTAGCTTCTACTCCCTCCCGCAGCAAATCCCATCTTGCAAATCTCTAATAGCTCTATTTGAACCCAGCAGAGCAGCAGCATGGATTGTGCTATGCTTTGCCAAATTCAGGGGCGAGGGTATATGTATTCTCTATTAATCCAACATCCACACAAGAAATGCTGTACAACACTATTTGCAAAGATGGATTGTCATCTCCGGAAATGTGTGTGAACTACATGGTGTCCACTCAGGGGAAGAGTCATAGTTTTAATTACCTTTGACAGAAACGTCCAACATATGTTGGACATCATGTGCATCCTCAAAAAGCAAATGGTGGAGATGGTGGTTGAGGAGATCAACCTGAATGTTGAGTCCAATGAGGAGTGTGTAAGGTTTTTGAACATCATTGTTATTTGCAATTAAAGATATGGTTGAGCGAGCAATTAGAATGGAACCTTAATAGATCGCTTCGGTAAGAGTAGAATTCTGTGTTTTTAGAGGCTCAGGTTGTCAGCTGAATCCCCTAGTTTATGCTTGATTTGTATTTCGTTGATTTGTGTTAGCGAGAAAAGAGAGAATTTTCAGTTGTCCAGTGTTTTTTCACACTTCATTGGTATTTGCGTTTGACGAGAGTGTGGAGCAACGAAAATGGTAGGTCAATAATAGTTTGCTTAATAGTACAAGTATGTTGTCTTAGGTAGGTCGGGTCATCAGTTTTACACTGGCGCTTATATTTGCTTTGTATTGCATGCATAGTTGGTATTTGATAAATCGGAACTTCTTCAGTTGGACACTTAGTAATATATTGTATATGCAAGAGTGACTTATTTTGCAGGTTCACAAAGAAGTGCACTTAAATAGGTTCGTGTGGTGTTTAAGCATTACGGATCGGTTGTGTTAACTTTACTAGTGCACATGTCTGGTAAGTTTCATATGCAAGTCAATGATAATTGTTTGCACGCAAGAGTTTGTAGTTTGTACTACCGACCAGAACTTTTTTGCCACTGCATCTGTGTCTACGCAGAACCCTGTCACTATGGTAGCTTCATAGGATTATTCTATTGAAGGAATAGCCCAATGTTTCAGAGATGTGCAACACTTCCGTTATCAGCTTAGGTGTTGTGCAGTGTTCGAGAAAAATGAGAAGAGTATGGTGGCCGTGCGGTGTGAAGACCCTTTGCGCCACTGGCAGGTTACATGCTTCGTTGGTAGGGAATGTGCCTTTTTTTAATACAAAAGCATGCACCCTGAAACATAACTGCGGCAGCAATGTACCTAATTCTTCTCATTCTATGGATTCTAAGAAATGGGTCAGCAATATATTCAAGAAGAAGTTGAAGGACGATATTCTTTTTTATCCCGTAAACATGAAATCCGAGGAGTTGCAGAGGTTGTAAGGAGTGAAGGTGAACTACAAGAAGGCATGGGAGGCAAAAGAGGTTGCCCCAATAGAGCTTAACAGTATAGATGTAGAGTTGTATGACCTGTTCATGGTAAAGGACAGATTGTAAGAAACTAATCCCGGAAGCATTGTGGAAATAGAAAGTCATGGTGGCAGATTTCGAAGGGCTTTCTTTTGCTTTGAAGCGTTGATCAAGAGCTTCATGAACAGCTATTGCCCTCTTATTTTCTTAGATGACACCTTTCTGCAGCATAGGTATGGTGGAGTCTTGTAGTGTGCTGTTGGCTTTATGGTGTCTCGAATTCAGATTTTTCGGATAGTCTTAATTATATTAGGAAGTTATTTAGTGGGCCTAATCTTTATCTGGATTTGTCTTCTATTAGAAGACTTAAATTAGTAGAAGTTTTATTTGAGTCAGTCTTCTACTTTGACTCAAACATCATTAGGGCACATCTATAAATACACCATTGATGTAAGGGTTTCGATATAGAGTGAGAGAGAGATATATAGATTAATACTCTCAATACGTCTTGTGACGGTTAGGCTACTTAGTCTTTTGTGAGAGTTGGTGATATTGGAGTTTCGTCTCTATCATTGTAATCTTCTCTTTCTCTTCTCATCAATACAATATCATCTGGATCGTCTTCCCCACATATATCTCTTGCGTGTTTTCTTCTCCTATTTTCTATTTTTCCTCTATATTGTGAATTGAGGTGGATATCGATATTTTCCGCAACGTGGCATCAGAGCTTGGTTCAATATGTCTACTACGAAGTTCGATATAGAGAAATTCAATGGAAAGCAAGGATTCCCTATTTGGCAAGCAAGAGTTCGTGCAATTCTTACTCAACAAGGATTGAGAAATACATTGGAGGACGTCAAGCCTGAAGATGTCGCTGAAAGTGTCTGGAAAAACCAGAAGGCTAGTGCACATAGCACAATCATCCTCAGTCTCACCGATGAGGTACGCTATCCATTTCTTGATGAAACATCACCTTCAGAGTTATGAAAAAAGCTGGAGAAACAATATATGAGTAAGTCTATTTCAAATCAAGTTTATTTAAAGCAGAAGCTCTTCAATTTTTGAATGATAGAAGTTACGAATATAGTTGATCATCTTAATGCTTTCAATAAACTTGTCTCTCAATTGTTAAACATTGATGTTAAAATTGAAGATGAAGACAAGGCAATTATTTTATTATCGTCTTTACCTCCTTCTCTTGAGAATCTTAAAACTACTCTCATGTATGGGAAGGATTTGAAATTTGACGATATTTCTGCTGCCCTTCTATCTAATGAATATTTGAAAAAGATTGGAGGGGATGTGTCACACTCAGAAGCATTAATTGTCAGAGTTCGTACCAAAGAAAGATCAAGGACAGGTCGTTCTAGATCCAAATCCAAAGAAATAAATTGCAGGTATTGTAAGAAGATGGGACATGCAATTAAAGATTGTTGGAAGCTCAAAGCAAAGAAAGAAAGAGAATCTCAATTTAAAGAGCAAGCCAAAGAACAAGTGTCAGTTGTTGAAGGGAGTTCTGATGATAATTTGGGTAACGTTCTCTCTATTAGTTCTAATTTTGATCGTTACCATGATATTTGGATTCTTGATTATGGTTGTTCTTACCACATGTGTCCTAATAAGGATTGGTTTGAAGACTACAAGTCCTATGATGGTGGTTTGGTTTTGATGGGTAATAACAATCCATGCAAAACTGTTGGAATTGGAACAATCAAAATTAAGATGTTTGATAATATTATTAGAACTCTTACTGATGTTAGACATGTTCCTGATTTGAGAAAGAATTTGATCTCTTTGGGTGCTTTGGATTCTGCTGGTTATAAGTATTCTACTGAAGGTGGAGTTCTTAAGGTTGCTACAGGCTCATTGATAGTGATGAAGGGCCTAAAGCATGGAAATTTGTATGAGTTAGTAGGAAAAACCGTTGCAGGTGGAGCAGCAATTTCTCAGGCCTCTTCTTCTGATATGACCCACTTATGGCATATGCGTCTCAGTCATATGAGTGAACAAGGTTAAAGTGAGCTCAACAAAAGAAAATTACTGAAAGGCCTCAACTTATGCAAATTGGATTTTTGCGAGCATTGTCTTTATGGTAAACAATTCAAGGTAAAGTTTAACACCGGTACTCATTGCACTAAAGGCTTAATTGATTATATTCATTCTGATGTGTGGTGCTCTCCTATTCCATCAAAATCTGGTGCTTGTTATTTTGTCAGTTTTATTGATGATTTTTTCAGAAAAGTGTGGATTTATTTTTTGCATCACAAAGCCGAAGTGTTTTCTATTTTCAAACGATGGAAAACTTCAGTTGAAAAAAGGACTGGTAGAAAAAATAAATACCTCAGAAGTGATAATGACGGAGAGTACAAATCAACAAAATTTCTCAAATTCTGTGAAGATGAAGGCATCAAACGCCACTTTACCATCCCAGAAAAACCTCAACAAAATGGTGTAGCTGAAAGGATGAACAAAACTTTGTTGGAGAAAGCATGTAATATGCTCAGTACAACTAATCTCGATAAAGATTTTTGGGCAAAAGCAGTCAATACAGCATGCTTCATTGTGAATCGCTCTTCTCAAACAGCCATTAATTGCAAAACTCCTGAAGAGGTATGGACTGGTCAACCTGCAAATTATTCTTCTTTAAAGATTTTTGGTTGCCCTGTTTATGTGCATATTCTTAAGGATAAGTTAGATGCACGTTCCAAAAAGTGTATTTTCCTGGGTTATGCCAAAGGCGTCAAAGGCTATTGTTTGTGGGATCCTACTATTTCAAATGTAATTATTGAGAGAGATATAGTATTTGATGAAAGTGTTATGCTAAAATCTCTCAATAAAGATCCCAATGATATAATGCAAGTGGAGGTGGAGTATGTAGTTCCTTCAGAAGAAGATATTCAGGATATGCCCAACTCTCAAGAAAATTCTAAGAATCAAGTTTCTGAAGAGTCTCCACTTCGAAGATCTCAAAGAAAAATAAAGCCACCCGAGCGGTATGGTTTTGAAGATATGGTAGCTTTTGCTTTAGTTACTGACAATGGTGATCCTTCTTCCTATAAAGAAGCAGTGCAGGACAAGAATTCTTCTCAGTGGCAAGCTGCTATGAATGAAGAGATGGATTCCCTTCAAAAGAACCATACTTGGGATCTGGTGAAATTACCAGAAGGTAAAACAACAATTGGTTGCAAGTGAGTATTTCGAAAGAAAGAGGATTTCTCTGAGATAGATGGTGTTAAATTCAAGGCTCGTTTAGTTGCAAAAGGGTATTCACAAAGGGAGGGTGTTGACTTTAATGAAATTTTCTCTCCTGTAATTAAACACACATCTATTCGTTTTCTACTTGCTTTAGTTACTTTTCATAATCTTGAGTTAGAGCAGCTTGATGTCAAAACTGCCTTTCTGCATGGAGAATTAGAAGAACAAATTTTTATGCAACAGCCTGAAGGGTTCATCCAAGAAGGCAAAGACATCTATTGAAGATTCAAATTCAGAGAATAAGATGATTCGAGCCAAGGTGGAGATTGTTGGTTTTATGGTGTCTCGAATCCGGATTTTCCGGATAGTCTTAATTATATTAGGAAATTATTTAGTGGGCCTAATCTTTATCTAGATTTATCTTCTATTAGAAGACTTAAATTAGTAGAAGTCTTATTTGAGTCAGTCTTCTACTTTGACTCAAACATCATTAGGCCACATCTATAAATACACCATTGATGTAAGGGTTTCAATATAGAGTGAGAGAGAGAGATATAGATTAATACTCTCAATACGTCTTGTGATGGTTAGGCTACTTAGTCTTTTGTGAGAGTTGGTGATATTGGAGTTTCATCTCTATCGTTGTAATCTTCTCTTTCTCTTCTCATCAATACAATATCCTCTGGATCGTCTTCCCCACATATATCTCTTGTGTGCTATCTTGTCCTCTTTTCTATTCTTCCTCTATATCGTGAATTGAGGTGGACATCGACATTTTCCGCAACAGTGTGCAACTGCAAAAGGTGCAAACGAGGGTAAGAATGCTGCATTGAATAGTTTGTTTATAAATTAGCCATTTAATTTTACAAATTAATTTCCATAGTTTTCGTTGGCTCCTTTTGTTTATACTTGATTTTTTAATTCATTTACACTTGTTCTTTTACAAATGCTTGCTTGGATTTAGAGAAGGAAGCGAAGGATGAGTGTTGATCTCTTATGTGTCTTATGTGTCAAGCTGCATTTTCTCGCACTACTGATGACTTTGAAAAGCCATTGAATTTGTGAAGGGAGTTTTGCCAGAGGCAAATAACTGATTTGAGAACAACTTAGATTTTGCCCATTAAAGTAATTATATTTTTAGTGGAATAAGATAAGATGTCATATACTTCAATGTGACAAGTTGTTCAATGCGTGGATTGAGGATGAGAGGAGCCTTCTCATGATGGGGAGTAGAGCACATTAATGTTGTGTTGCCTTTAACCGTAAAGTGGTGATAATTGTTTGGTACCATGTTTTGTTAGGCAATATGGTGTTGAAATTACTTCGTTAATTATTAGTGCTTGTCTTTATTTTTTTATTTTTATTTTTCTGAGTTTCAGAATGGTGGAAAGCATCTCTAGGCGTTTTGAAATTGGCGAGATGGGTCAGCACAATTTTGGAGGTTTTATTTGTCTAGACATCAAGATGAAACTTGACGCTAAACTTAACTCGAGTCGTGTACTATGGGTCAAGCAATCTGATGGTAATTATTTTGAGGTGATAGATCATGCGGTGAATGATGTAAATTTAAGGGAAATAACATGCAATTGTAGACAATTGTTCCCTCTTTTTTCATGCTTCTTACTATTTTAAGTGGTATCAAAGTGAGGATCTTTTTACTCACATTAACCATGAATATTTTGATTTGTCCATGGAGACAATTCAAATCTTACTTGCATGCTTGATGTTGACGATGGATCAAGTTGAAAGCTTAACCATGTTGATGGATTAGTGAAGTGACTCATGATCCAATTAGTCAAGAAACTACAAGTGAATTCAAAGGATTTACAAGTTCTTGAAGACTCAAGTGATTAAGAAATTGAAGACAGTCTTCATCAACCAATTTCTTAGCATGATAGACATTATAATTTTTGCTTGAGATTAATCTCTCATCTTTCAATGGCCAACTTCTAATTAAAAATGTTCTCGATTGGCTTGCTGAAGTTGAACAATTCATCGACTTCATGGAAATTCCGTATTTGAAGAAAGTGAAGCTTTTTTCTTATCAACTTAAAGGGGGTATATCAGCTTGGTGGGAATGCATCTAGTTGGAAAGAATACATCAAAATAAAGCTCTAATTCGAATATGACCACAGATAAAGACTCTTCTCAGAAGACAATTCCTTCCCATAGATTAAGATAAGTTACTTTTTCAACAATATCAAAATTATCGACAGGTAATCGCAATATAAAGGCTTATGCTGAATAGTTCTATCTACACATAATGACCTAGTGGAGACTAAATCTCATTAAGTTGTGAGATTCATTAGTGGGCTACACACAACCATCCAAAATAGAATTTCTTTGCAACCTATTTAAATGGTTAATGAGGCTATGAGAAGTGTAATTCATGTGGAGTCTCAATTAGAGTGACTTATTATCAAAAATTAGATGGGAGGATGATTGGTGAAAGTTCAAAAGGAGTAGAATCTAGCCCTAATAGAAGTACAGCTACACAATGTCCTCGATTTTCCACACAAGTGAATCCTAAAGGTAGACCTTCAAGGCCATTAGGAAACAACACATCAGCAAAGAATCCAAGTTTAAATCCTAATCTAAAGTGCTATCACTATGAAAAATTTGGACATCATTCTAATATTTATCTTGCACGATAGCCTGTGAACCTAGCTATTGAAGATAATTATATGGTTAAAGATATGCATGACTTAAAAGATAATGAGTTTGTTTATGATCAAGACATGGAGTATTCGAGGAGCCTAATGGTGAAAGGCCATCTTTGGTGGTTCAAAATTTGATGTACACTCCAAAGCAAGAGGAAAATGTACAATGCCAAAATATGTCACACTTGATACACGGTAAATGGCAAGATTTGTGACATGATTATTGGTAATGGAAGCAATAAGAATATCATCTCCAAGACTATGGTTGACAAGCTCCAATTGAAAATGGAATCACATACCTCTCCCTACAAGGTTGGTTTGATAAAAAAGGTTAGTGAAATCAAGGTAACTAAACGGTGCTAAATTTATTTTTTCATTGGAAAATTCTACAAGAATGAGGTAACCTGTGTTGTGGAGATGGATGCATGCCATATCCTTCTTGATAGGCCTTAGTAATTTGATAGAGATTCTACATGTTGTGGATGAGACAATTGCCACATCTTCTTCAAAGATGGAAAAAAAATTATCCTCACTCCCATTGACGAAAAGTGTCAACCCAAAATTTCACAAGAGGAGGGTCGCTCTTTCCTAATTATGCAAAATTTTATAAACGAGGTAAAAGACATAGCTCAAATATTTTCCATGATTGAGAAAGTGATAGAGACAATGCATATTGAGGCTCCAACAAGTTTGCAATCCTTTCTAAGTGAATTCAAGAAAGTCATACTCGACGATCTTCCAAACGAACTACCCAAATAAGAGATATTTAGCACCATATTGACCTTGCCCCTAGAGGAAGTTTAGCAAATCTGCCCTACTACAAGATGAGCCCAAAGGAGAGACAAGGTCAAAAAGTTGATCATAAAAGGAATGGTAAGAATCAACATGAGCCCATGTGCAGTTCCAGCCTTATTGACATCTAAAAAAGATGAAAATTGGTGGATGTGTGTGGATAGTCGAGCCATCAAATCGAATCACGGTGAAGTATAGATTCCTAATTACCAAATCACGATGAAGTATAGATTCCTAATTCCTCACTTAGAAGACATGCTGGATATATTGGAAGGGTCAAAGTTGTTCTCTAAGATAAATTTCAAGAGTGAATATCATCAAATTAGAATTAGACTAGGTGATGAATAGAAAACAACAATCAAAATGAAATGACTTAATGAGTGGATTGTTATGCCTTTTGGAATCTCAAATGCACCAAGCACTTTAATGCAATTGATGGATTAGGTACTCAAAACATTTCATTGATTATTTTGTTATTATTTACTTTGATAATATCCTGGTATATAGTCATAGTAAAGAAAAATGTAAAAACATTTGGCAGAAGTACTTACTATATTGAAAAAGGAGAAGTTGTACATCAACTCATAGAAGTGTAGTTTTATAATTAACCACTTGGTATTCTTAGGATTTCTGGTGAGTGCTAAAGGCATCCATGTTGATGAAGAAAAGGTAAAAGCAATAAAGGAGTGGTCAATACCAAGAAATATATTAGAAGTTAGGAGTTTCTATAGTCTAGCAACATTCTATCTGAGGTTTGTCAAAAACTTTAGTTCTATTATGACACCAATAACTGCATGTTTCAAGCAAGATAAGTTCGCCTGGACTCAAGAAGCTAATAGAAGCTTTGAGTTGATCAAAGAGAAGTCATCTACCGAACTTATCTTAGCACTACCTAGCTTCAAGAAGTTATTTGAGGTAGACTGTGATGCTTCTTACATAGGCATTGGAGTTGTTCTAACTCACGAAGGTAGACCAGTAGCTTTCTATAATAAGAAGTTGAGTGAAGTTCAAAGGAAGTAATCAACATATAAGCTAGAGTTCCATGTAGTCAGTCATACAAGTAGTTCATTATTAGAAGTATTATCTAATTTAGTGAGAGTTTATTCTATACACTGACCACCAAATCTTAAAATTCATTAATAGTCAGAAAAACTTGAATCACATACATGGTTGATGGTTACTATTCTTGTAGCAATACACCTATGTTTTGAAATATAAATCTAGACAAAAAAAAGGTGGCTGATGTTTTTAGTTGCAAGGTAGCTTTGATAGTGATTATGAGCAATGAAGTTGAAGGATTTGATTATTTAAAGGAGTTATATCCTAAAGATAATGATTTCAAAGAAGAGTTTAGAAAGTTCCAAGCAGGACAAAGAAGCAATTTATATCTCCATGAAGGCTTCCTCTTTAAGGGCACTCATCTTTGCATTCCAATGTGCTCCTTAAGAGAAAAGGTAGGAAAAGAGTTATATAGTGGTGACTTAACAGGATATCTTGGGTGTGATAAGAGCATTGCACTTATTAAAGAGTGCTACTATTATCCACAACTTAATAGAGATGTTAGTCACTTTGTGCAAAGATGCTATGTATGCCAAACAACTAAAGGAAGTTCTCAAAACACTGGCCTTTATACCCCATTTCTAGTGCCAAATCCCACATGGGAGGATCTATTGATGGACTTCATTTTGGGGCTCCCTAGGACTTAATGAGGGTTGGATTCAATATTTGTTGTTATTAACAAATTTTCCAATATGACATAGTTTATTCTATGTAAGAAGATAGCAGATGTGACAAGGGTAACTAATTTATTCTTCTAGGAAGTTGTAAGGCTACATGGAGTGTCAAAAACCATCCTTTGTGACACAAAATTTTTGTCACATTTGTACATCTTTATAATTTAGCAATGTGTATCATCCTCAAATAGATGGGCAAACTGAAGTGATGAATCAAACACTTGTAAGCATTATATGGTGTCTTGCAAGGGACAAATTAAATTAGTAGGACTACACACTTTTACAAGTTGAATTCACTTTCAATAACATGAAAAACAAGTCCACAGGAAAATTACCATTTGAAATTATCAATGAAAGAACCCTAAAGCACACATTGGACCTAGTAGTGTTGTCCAAATTACTAGGAAAAAGCATAGAAGACAACATGATGGAAAGAATTATTGAAGTGTGTACTGAGGTAAAGAAAAAATTAGAAAAATCCAATGCCAAATACAAAACTAAAGCAGACATTCATAGTCATCCAAAAGTGTTTTAAGAAAAGGATCTGGTGATGGTGCACTTGAAGAAGGAACAACTTATAGCTAAAACTTGTAACAAATAAAATTAAAAGAAAATTGGGCTATTGAAGATACTAATAAAGATAAATGGCAATGCCTATGTCATTGATTTGCAGAAAGATTTGGGAATCTTAAACATTTTTAATGTTCAAGATCTATTTAACTTCCATACACCTGAGAACTGTAACTCACAAGGAAATAATTCAAGGATGAGTTCTTTACAAGAAGAGGATACTGATGTAGGATGCACAAAGGAAGAAGTTTAGAAGTTTTAGGATTAAAATAAGCTAATTCAAAAGTCAAGAGTTCACGATGAATGATCTGATGTATTCTCCTATTTAACTTAAGATTTATCTTATTTATGTTAAAATGTACCTTGTTATGAAGTCATGAGTCTCTCCTATTTTGAGTCAATTAGGTCTTATTCTCATATTTTAGCAACCCAATAACGACTTTGAGCTAAATCTTATTTAGATAGTTTAGGACTTGGGAATGATAAATCATTATTTAGGTTTTCCATTTCTTAGGTTGACTAGGGGCATTTTTATTCTCAATAAAAGTTCTATTTTAGTGAATTTTTAATTTTCCTTGTGAATTCAAGGAGTTCTTGATGAAGGTGGTGGTGTTGCCTCATTTTCCATGCTTCTTGCTACATTAGTGACAAAGACACGATTGGGGAGGCTGAAGAGGAAGCAAATAGAATCTTAAGCTTTCAATTTTGACCTTTGAAGTGTAGCATATGTGGAGAAGAAAGGCACAACCACAGAACATGCAGTAGTGTTATCACTAATTGAGGCATTTAGGGGATGAAAACTTCTGAAAAATGGATGGGTCTTGTTTTTTGGTTTGCACTTATAGAGTCAATTCGTTCAAAAAGGTTAAGTGGTATGTATGTGGGTGCTTTGAATGCTACATGTGTATATCTATTTTTATTTATAATTATGTAGAATATTAATAAACGTGTTTGATTGAAGTAGTTTGCTAATGCAACTAAGTGCAAGGTAGTTTCTTAATAAATTTATCAAAACAAAAAGGTATCTGGTTCAGAAGGAGGTGTTATAGCACGAAGTAGCATGTAGTTGACTTTTATGCCCTTATTAATGGCAAAAATTTTCCCACCTTTTGACCCATTCTCCTATTTAGTAGGACCTTGTCATGGTCAATTAGATCCTCTCAGATTCCACTCCCACTTCCACTTCGACCATGGATTCCGTCCTCTGCCAAGTTAGATCCATGGGCAAAGATAATGTTTTTGCCATTCACCCTTGCTTCTCTTCAAAAGAACTAGGCATGTCCATTTGAGAGTAGTGGTCTATTCACACAGAGGATATTATAGTGAAGTACCATATTCCCATGGAGGATAGGATATTGGTAGTCATCACTTGTGATGTTGATCTTTGGTGAATGTGGGATTTGCACTGTATGAGATGGTAGTTGAGAAGATATAGCCCACTATGAATATGGATGAATGCAATGCACCACAAAAACTAAATTGAAGGTCATTCACTTGGTATCTAGAAGCAGTGTTTCCTTATCATCATAGTTGTAAGGAACTTTATTTATCTAGGGACCATCAAAGGATAAATGCGTTAAAGCAAGATTTATTATAAATAAATGAAGCAAGAAGTAGTCGTACAAGCTAGAGTCTACAAAACATATAATATATAAAAGAAAGGTGGCATATCACATCCAACCAAAGGACAGTAGCTTACAGGCTATTAGGAAGAGACCAAAACATAAATGAAAGTATCAAAATATGTACATTTTTTATAGGAAAGGTAGCATTGTGAGATTGAATTTAACCACCCAGGATATCAAAAGATTCTAGGGAGTAATCTCGAAACAATAAATCAAAAGTGTGGTAGTTTAAGTGCACAATCAAGTGTTGTAGGAATATGACTTTCAACAAACACAAGTTTCTATTGTTAATTATATTGACAATTATTAGAAACCTCCTAAAGTAAGAAATCTAGCCAATAAAGATAAAGACACAAAAAAAGAAAATATAATTCAATTGATATGAAAAAAAGGTACATGGCTTAAGTAAGAACATACTCTCACTTTACATTTTAATGAATTTTAATGCATAAATGACATAAAATAAGAAAATGAATAGGAAGAGCTCGATATCTGTTGTTGCTCCACACTCGTATGCTCGACTATGTGGAGTTTGACTCAAAGGGGTTTTGATTTGATTCTTGGCAGATGTTGATGGTTTGGTTTAGTAGTATCATCCAGTGAGATATGAAAGGTGATGAGAGGAGTTTGAAGTGTTTATTAGTTAATAAGGCATTGGCGATAACTTCATAATTTGAAGTATTTTCGTTAGTCAATAAGACATTGGTGACAACTTCTTTGATTTTTGAAATATTTCCATAACCAATAAGGATAAGCTATAACTTCTTTAGTTTTTGAAGTATTTCCATAGCCAATGAGGCATAGGCAATAACTTCTTTAATTTAAAGTATTTACATAGTTAATGAGGCATAGGTGATAATTTCTTTGGTTTGAATTATATTCATAGCCAATAAGTCGTAGGTAATAACTCTATTAAACTTAAAGTATTTCTATAGCTAATGAGGCATAGGTGACAACCTTATTGATTTTGAAGTATTTTTATAGCCAATGAGACATAGGAGATAATTTCATGATCTGAAGTGTTTCCATAGCCAATGAGATATAGGTGATAACTTTATTTGAATAAGGTATTGTGACTGACTGATTAAGCTAGTTCAAACCTTCCTTAGTTTGGTTTGATTTGATAATCAACGATCTCTTAGGCATATTATCAATTAAATTTGGAGTATTGCCAATGGTTTTGGATTGGCTTAGCTTTGAAGTGTGGGTAACGGCTTGAAGCGTATTGTCGGTTGACTTCATTTGATTTGGTAGTATCATCAATGTATGGGGTTGGGTATAATTTTTAAGTGTGACCGATAGCTTCAAGCGTGTTGTTGGTTAACTTTTTTAATTTGGTAGCATCACCAATGTATGGGTTGGGTATAGCTTTTAAGTGTGGCCGATGACTTCAAGCATATTATCAGTTGAATTCATTTAGATAAAGCATTGTAGTTGATTGACTAAGCGAGTTCAAACCTACTTTAGATTAGTTTGATTTGAAATTCAGACTTAGTTTGGTTTAAGTTTGATCTGATTTGGTTTAATATTCAGAACTTGATTTAGGCTCAAGTCTGATGTGATTCAATTCAATTTTCAAAACTTGATCTTGATTTGAATTTGATTTGATTCTGTTCATTTGATTCAATTCAATGTTTAGAACTCAAATTTAATTTGAATATGATCTAATTCAGTTCAGGTTGGGCTCGACTTTGTGTTGGACCCCTATCGATTTTTTTAAATAATCCTTAATGGATCTTGAATCTGACCCTTAATGAGATCTTGATGAATCTTTAATGGATTTTGGATCTAACCCTTGATGAGATCTTAATGGATCTTTAATGAATTTTGGATCCAATCTTTAATGAGTTCTTAATGGATCTTTAATGGATTTTGGATCCGACTCTTAGTGGGTTCTTAATAGATCTTTTAATGGATTTTGGATCTGACCTTAATGAGTTCTTAATGAATCCTTCATGGATGTTGGATCCAACCCTTCATGGGTACTTATTGGACCCTTAATTAACCCATTAATAGGTTTAAGTTTGACCCGTGTTGGATCCTTATTAGATTTAAGTTCGAACCTTAATGGACCTAGGTTCAAATTCAGGTCGATTTAGGTTCAACTTAGTTTTGGTTCAGGCTTAATTTGGTTTTAGTTCAAGCTCAACTTGGTTATGGTTTGAATAGAATTTGAGCTTGATTTGAGCTAATTAGAGTTCAATTTAAACTTTATTTAACCTAATAAGGGTTTTATTTGAATTTGGTTTGGCCCAATTAAGGTTTTGTTCAAATTTGATTTGAACTTGATTTACTTTTGGATTGACTTGATTTTATCCATTTGGGGTTGAGTCTAAACTAATTTGGTTTGGATTAACTCAATTTCAATTTTGTCTAGTTTGATTGACTTTTAATCCATTAACTTAATTGACTTAGGTTTGTTTGGTGATTCATCTAAGTCAATATGATTTTATTTATTTAATGTGATTAAATCTCTTCAATTTAATCAATTTAATTTAATCAATTTAGTCTAAAAGCCATCAGGTTGTCATGATAAATTTGGGTAAGCTCGTGGGTTGACCTTAAATCAATTTGGATTTTCGACAAGCTCTAGAGTTGGCCTTGATTTAGATGTTCAGCGAGTTCGCAAACTGATCTTAATCTAAATAGATGATTAGTGAGCTCGTAGAGCAGCTTTAGTCTGAATAGATGTTCAGTGAGCTTGCAAATTGACCTTAGTCTGAATAGTCATCTAATGAGCTTGCAAGATAGTCTTAGTTTGAATAGAAATTTAGCAAGTTTACAAGATGGTCTTAGTCTGAATAGACATTTGACAAGCTCGTAGGTTGATCTTAGTCTAAATAGACATTTGGTGAGCTCACTAGCTAGTTTTAGTCTGAATAAACATCCGGCGAGCTCACAAGTAGACATTAGTTCGAATAGATATTTGGCAAGCTCTTAAGTTGGCGTTAGTCAAGATAGATGTTCGGCGAGCTTGCGGGCTGACCTTAGTCTAAATGGATATTTGGCGAGCCTGGGAATTGGTCTTAATCCAAATAGATGTTCAACGAGCT
Source organism: Trichopus zeylanicus subsp. travancoricus (assembly GCA_005019695.1). Taxonomy (NCBI): domain Eukaryota; kingdom Viridiplantae; phylum Streptophyta; class Magnoliopsida; order Dioscoreales; family Dioscoreaceae; genus Trichopus; species Trichopus zeylanicus. The sequence continues at coordinate 2,424,934 of RXID01022272.1, forward strand.
CGCAAGTTGGCCTTAGTTTGAATAAACGGTTGGTAAGCTTGCAAGCTCGCCTTATTCTAAATAGACATTTGATGAGCTCACAAACTAGTTTTATTCTAAATAAATGTTTAATATGTTAATGGGTTAGCCTTAGTCCGATTAGACATTCAACGATCTTACAAGCTGGCCATTGTCTACTAGACGTTCGGTGAGCTTATAAGTTGACCTCAGTTCATATAGATGTTAGGCGAGCTCATAAGGTAGCCTTACTTAGAATAGACATTTGGTAAGCTCATAAGTTGACCATAATCCAAATTAGTTTCGAGCGAACTCATAAATTGACCCTAAACTAGAGTTAACTTTCGGATGATTTTGCAGTCTGACCCTAGATCAGTAGTAGAGGTTCGTCAATGTACAAGGGACTATCGCTAGCTGTGGTATTGATGAAGTTTGTCGATATACAAAAAGCTACGGATGATCGTGATGATGATAGAGCGAAAATTAAGATAAGAGAAATTTTTTTTACCAACAAAATTTTCTCTTTTAAATTTTTTTTCCTTTTCGCTCGTCTTCCTCTCTAAGTTTTCTTCTCCTTTACGGGCGGCTGTAAATAACTAAAACTCATTAAAAAAATTTTCCTTCTGTCCGCCCTTTCTCCTACGTGGGCTGTAACAACCAACACCCACTTTTTTATAATTTTTTTTGCTACTAGCAACCAACATGATTCTATTTTTTTTTCCCTTAGCTTTTCTTCTTTCCTCCGCTTCTTCTTCTCCACCGATTACCGCCCAACTCTTCTCTTTTCTTCCCTGCCAATTTTTCTTCCCCTTCCCTACAGTCTTCTTTTTTTGCTCAAACATAGAGCCGGCCAAGCTCCAATTTTTGCACACCTATAGATTTGGTTCGAGCCGCTCCTTTTTCCCTCTTATGGCTAGATCCGGCGTTGACCGACAGTGGAAAACTGCGGAGGGTGATTGTGCAGATCGGGATGCTGTCGGAGTAGGGCAGTACTAGTGAGTAGGGGACAGTGGGCGAGCTGCGCGTGGCGGTGGAAGCGGAGGCCGAATGGATGGCGGTGAGGGGCGGAGGGATGGTAGGCCCGGCAGAGCTCGTCAGAGGTGGCGAACAGACAGATTTGGTAGGGACAAAGACGGGCTTCGAGGAGGGCTAGGGTGCAGAGGAGATGGCGGCGGGAGCAGGGATCCGGCGTGGGTTGCCAGGAAGCAGTAGTCAGGCTTAGCTTGTGAGCAACATAGGTGAGGATGGGTCAGGAGACGACCGCTGTTGAGTGGGGGTGAAGGCTAGTTGAGGCAGGCAAGGGCTCCAGCGAGCAAGGGTTGATGCATGTTAGTGCGGTAGAGGGTCAGTGAGCTCATCGGAGGCAGAGGCCAGATGAGCTGCGGTGCGAGTGAAGGTCAAGCAGAGGCGGAGACTGGCGGGTGGCATGACTAGGGTTCTGGCTAAGAGGGGGGCAGGTACAAGGAAGCGGTTCAGAGCAGGATAGGGAGCGGGGAGCAGCACAGGTCCCCTTCAAGAACAAAGCAACCAAAGAACATAACAGAGAAAAGAGAAATAGCTAAATGTACTGACCTCTTTGAGCTTGGCTTTTAGCTTGTTCAGATTTTTGTCTCATGATTCTGATATCCATTCTTTGTCATGTTAATAGGTTTATCTAGGGTTTAAGAAAATCTGAGTTGGCTTGAAATTAATCTCATTCAAACTTGAATAAAAAATCTTATTTATTTATTTTGAATGAATTCTATTTTTATTGGATAATTGTAGATGTGTTTATTTGAAATTGGATAAGCCAATAGATAGATATGGATAAGTTTACTCGATGTAGATGACAATAATTTAAAAATTATACTCATTTTAGATATTAAATTTATAAGGGAGACATTTATAAATTTTTTCAAGAAGTTTGGACCAAATTGTAATTCCATAAATTTCAGGGGCTTTTTAAGAAGAAACTAAGTTATAAAGTTTTAAAACTTTCTAGGTTCTTTTTAACAAAATTTGAACTTATTCATAAATAAAAATTATCGAGGGACTTATTTGTAAAAAATTAAAATTCTAGGAGTTTATTTTTAAATCCTAAATTTATGAAGACTAATTTATAATTTTAGGATTTTATTGGATATTTTTGTAAAATTTCAATCCTTAGGCCTTATTTCTAAGAAAAAATCCGGCTAGCGACTCTTTTGTAAAAATTTATTTAATCGAGGGACCTATTAGTAAAATACTTATATTTTTTACTTTAACCTAGATTTTGGACGAATTTTGGACCCAATTTTGGTCTAAATATTTGGCACATTCAATCCACTTTAGCTTGACCTTGAATTTCTCGACAATTCAAGTTTGAATTGAGCTTAATTTTTTATTAAACTCGAACGTGATTTAGGTCCAATTGAGGTTCATGTTTGAGCCATAATTTATTAGCATACAAGTATTAATTTTAACCATTTGTCAATAAAAATTTAATTGCAGTAAAATCACCTCAAACAAGCATAATGGGGTGTATGTAGCATACTTGTTGATAGGCTATTTGAGGAAGTCGCCTATGGCTTGTTTCCTAACTTCCTGATGGAAGGCATCAAATGTAATGCCTTTAGCCACTGAGCCTCAACAAAGCTATCTTAGTTGCCTTTAGGTTTAGATGGGGAGATGGTAATTATTGCATCTGCCCAATTTCAATTGAGGTTTTGAGCTCTCCTACTTCTTTCCAGGAGATCCAAACTTGCATAGAGATAAGAAATTACCCATCTGGTGATAATTGAGAGAAGGTACTTTGATGCTTAAGTTAGGATCGAACTCCCTCTCTTTCTCTGGAATCTCTAAACATAGTAGTTCATAGAAGGAGAAAGCAAAGATTTAGGAAGAGAAGAATATCCTTTACTTCAGTGCTTAGACCTTGCTTTATAGAGTTTTCCAGTAACTCGACCTGACCTCTTAGGGTAACTCTTCCATGATTGGTGTATGTGGCTTAGCCAAGGACATTTTAGGGAATTTACATGATGCTCTATATTGTGATTTGGCATATTTTCACATAGTGGGAGCTAGACAGGAAGTGGTTGTAGTGCAAGAGTTTATCCTCTAGGCTACTACGGAGGCCAGTGCTCATACGGATTAGAGGTGCGTGTGAAATATTGAAGTAGCACGATTGAGATGTTTTGGGTCTAGCTTGGCCAGGGTGGCGAGTTGTGAAGCTCAGTAGCTTTGGGCCTTATCCAACTGAGGTGTTGAGAAGCATAGTTTGGTTCTCGAGGGTCTTGTTTGGTGGAAGTAAGAAAGTGAATGCTGAGGTTAGCGGGTTTCGATTTTGGCTCAAGCCACTATCTAGTTGATTGTGGGCTTCAACTCTTGTTTGATTATGCCTCTTGATACATCATGGCCCCCCAAGCCCTTCATTCAGCTTATTATCACTTGAATGCAAGGGCTTGCACATTAACAATGTTTTGACAGTTATCTTCTCCAAGTGACCATTGCTTCTAGGGATTTGAAGTGTTTGATCTCCCATGAATTTCCATTTAATGATCTGGTAGCCATTATTATGCCTTAGCTCATGGGCTATTCTTCTCAAATGCCATTCACACCTATTGGCTTCTTGAGACACTACTCTTCATTAGCAGGCAACCACAACCTTTTCAACAATCAATTTATGGCTATATATGAAGTGATTTTGGAGGTGTTTTCTCACTTGCCTTCTACAATCTTGCTTCCCTTTGTTTGCCTTTTGTGACCAGATTTTCTTTCTTTCCCAATGATGTGGAGTAAGCATTATAACCTTGCTTTTCAGATGATGCATGTACTTATGGGATTTTATGCAAAATCTTAGGCAGGATATCACCAATCTTCATAGCTCTTCAAAATCATTAGGTTTATAGGAGAAGGTTCCCCCTCCACAAGAGCTATCGGACATGGCTCTTGCCACCCTTTTGCTCCGTGTTTCATGGAAAGGTGTGTCATAGTTCATCCTTTTGTCATTTGGGACATATTTGGGCACTTTTTGAACCATCATGAGGAGGTTACTCAGGCGAAGTTGACTCATCACAACTTGTTGTATGAGCTCAATTGCTCCCAGCATGAGGTGGAGGAGCTTTAGTAAAGGCTCTTCATCTTGCACAACTAACTCTCCAGGGATAGGTAGTAGGAGACCTCCTTTTGGACTTGCACTTGGGATAGGCAACCCGTGAGTAGATGAGGCCTGTGCCCAGGCCAAGCTACAGGCTGCTCAGGCTATGGAGTGGTTCTGTTCCAATGAGGAGTTCCAGCCACTATTGGAACAAGCCTGTGAGGCTAAAATCATTGGGGTGTAGCAACTATTAGCTAGGATGAGGGGGGTCCTCTTTTCTACAAGGGTTCACTTACTATAAGGTCGATATGGTCTGTAGTGTGAACAGCTAGACATTTGAACCATGATGTCCTAACCTCTATTTCTAGTGTTGATGAGGATCGGGCTAGTGACATCTTCAATTTTATCTCACCAGCATGTGGTAGCAGGTGTCCCTCAATGGCCTTTTCTAAATACCCCTAATTTTCTTGCCTCTGCCCTTGCTATTGGGGGTTATCATCTTCCAGGCTCAGAAGCCCAAAGTTTGCAAGTCGGTGAGAGTTCATGAACCATTGAAGATTGTGTTGCAAGGAATAGTCCTCTATAGCCATGAAGAGCTTGTATCTTTTTTCATTTTTCTTTAAGAGTTCATCACTCTCTTTGGTGTAATTATCCTTCTATTAATGAATTAACTTTTCATTCACCTTTTTGCCTTTGCTTTCATTAAACTATTTGTAATGAATGCCTCATACTTTGATGCGATTTGCATGCCATGTCCCTCTCGAGCTCCATGCCATGGCAAATGTGAGGCATCAATGGTGCCTATTCTTAGAGGTGGAGAAAAATCTGTGCCACGCTGCCATTCTTCTTCCTATATTACTTGTCCTTTGCACTCTAGCTAGATAATGACATGTGTTGCTAACATTTACTCTCGCTACAGTGATGTGCATTGCTAGCATCAATCATGAGACAATTCAAGCTTGATCTTCTTTTCATAAGGAGGGAGCTGATGAGGGGTTTTCCTTTCTTCTCCACTCTATGCCACCTTCAGAGTTTGGTTGACTCCAAATTGTGGTACCTGGCTTTTCTTCTCATCTTCTTCTCTAAAGACTCCATCTTACTCAAGGATGTTAAGTCTCTCCTTCCACTCTCACACCTTGATTCTAATGTGTCTTTGAGACTTCGGCTTTGTCTTTGAGATTTCTAGATATTTGCTTATACTTGATTCATTTTCCTTTACATTTTGTGTCTTTTTTTGGTTTAGCATCAAGCCTAGACTTGCCTTAGTTGTTAAGGCTATGTCTCCCCCTTTCTAATAATAGTCCTCCCATTTCTAGGTTTAGTAAATGTTCCTTCTAGTGGGAGCTTAGGCTCACTTACCTTGGGCCCAAATGTGAATAAAAGAGGCAACTCTACTCCTTCGGCTGAGGTGCTGATACATGCTTCATAGAGTGGTCATGATGAGCTTCCTTCAAGTTTGGCTAAGGCATGCAAACCTCCTAGGGTATGGCCCCCAATGCGTAGCCCTCCCTTTCATGTTTGGGTCTGGCTAGCCAAGTGCACAATGTCTGAGAAGCATGTTGGCTGTCTCATCTTTGAGTTCAGCTTTCTGACTTACCATGAGATCACATGCTACCCTTATGACTTGAGTGTGGTCAAGGCACCTTGATGTTTGTTGTTCTACTATGACACTTTCTAGATTCAATTTGAGGTTGCACTATGGTTCCCCTTCTAAGGCCTACTTAGGCATTACAAGCTACCTCTAGACTTGGAAACACCCAATATTATGGCAGTCATTTCTCAATTTTGGGTGTCCTCCATAGCTCACGAAGTGACCCTTTTAGTGAATATGTTAAAGGGATCTTATAGGTTATGCCAAATTGGGGATTATGATGGGAATTTGTTTGTGTCTACTTGAAAGGGTTGATGGTTGTGCTAGGGTAAGCTCACATTTGTTCATAGTTAGAAGGAGCATCACATTAGGATTTCTTGCTCCAATGACATGGGGCTGCCTCTTAGGATGGGAGCGCCATCTTAGTGCAACAAGAGGCCCAAGCTTTATGGGCTCAAGGCTGATACTCTGGGTCACTAGGTTGAATCCATTATTGAGGGCGAAAGGAATGCTCCTCTATGGAGCTTAGGAGACTACCTATGGACATACGGGCTTAGTGTAGCTAGGAAGCTTGGTGGGTGATATGCCTCTAGGCTATATGCTTTATTTTCTCTAGTTCCCAACTTCTAACATCTGTTACTTTTATGTAGAGAAGAATGATGCCTAGTGCATCAACCATGCTTTGGGAAATAGGTTTTCCTCAACTAGCCTCTCCCAAGTGAGTGATGGGTGAGGGGAGCTCTACTCATCCTCTGGCTGCCAAGAAGGCATGATCCATTTCCTCAAAGCAAGAAGATTATGTTGCTCAGCACTCCCCAACCCAATCAAATAAAAGAATAGGGAAGAAGTGCATCACCACTCTTGCCTCGATTGACTCTATGTGGTGAGGTTTGTATGGCTACTCCTATCTCAGATACCACCGCTACAACTCTTGTTTCTTCCACACCTAATGCTAGGGGTGCTATTTTTGTTGAGGTGCCATTTCCTTCTAGGGCTCGGGTCATCAACTAGGAGGCCATGCACCTAGTGCATGTGCTGTCCATAAGCTACATCAAGCTCTAGTCCAATAAGTTTATGGCAATCGAGCTGAACCATGGCCTTATGAGGGTGAGATGGTTATTGTTCCTTTCTTCCTCCCCTTTCTTTTCCTCTCTTTCAATATTTAGATTCATCAACTGCAGCTGCCATCACCACTAAGGACGTCCTTGGGATGTTGGTATCCTCCTAAGTGTACATGAAAAAGGCCTAGGTTATGATTGACTCTGGAATCTGAGGTTGCCCAAACTCAAAGAAGAATTCTTGAAAGTTAAGGACGAGCCGGAGATACTAAGAAGGAGGGTTTTGATGCCAAGAAAGAGGCTAAAGAAGTTTGAGCTTACTAAGAGCCTAGCCTCAGCCTTTGAGGTGAAGATGAAAGAGATAGAGAAAGCCTACAACCAAGCTATAGCTGAGATCTATCCTGGCTGGAGGGAGGCAATGGTAGAGTTCAAGGAGTAGAATGAGTATCAAGATGAACTTTGAAGGAAAAGAAGGCTTTAGTCATACCTCTTATCATTTTAGTCAGCTTATTAGGCCATTTCTACATAAGGCATTTGCCTTAGAATGATGCACATCTCCTACCATTTCTGTGGGAGGTAAGCTTTCCTTGCTAGGCTTGATGGCTGTAACTTCTTATGAAGGGAAGTTGATCAGCTTTTGCATTTTCATTTGGCTGTAGGGCTTTGACTAGCATGTTATGAGGTTGTGCCCTTGATTAAGTGTGGGATCTATAATCAGGCTTTGGAGGTTAGGCATGGAGCTTGTAACAATTCTTTAGTCAAGAGTGGGACATGCAATGGGCTTTGGGGGTCAAGCACGAAGCTTGTAACCGTTCCTCGATCAAGTGCAAGATGTGTAACCATGCCTCAGAAGTCAAGCGCAGGGCTTGTAACCATTCCTTGGTTAAGTGCACGATTTGTAACAATGTTTCAGGGGTCAAGTGCGAGGCTTGCAATGATTTCTTGGTCAAGTGCAAGATTTGTAGCCTAGCTTTGGGGTTAAGTGCAAGACTGTAACAAGGATTTAGGGGTCAAGCATGGAGTTTATAACTATTCCTTGGTCAAGTGCAAGACCTATAATAGGGCTTTGGGAGTCAAGCATGCAGCTTGTAACTATTCCTTGGTCAAGTGTAAAACATGTAAATGGGCTTTAGGTATCAAGTATAGGGCTTGTAATCATTTCTCAGTATAGTACAGGACTTGTAACTGGGCTTCAGGGGTCAAGTATTGAGTTTATGACCATTCTAAGGTCAAGTGGAGGACTTGTACCTGGGTTTTGGAGGTCAAGCATGGAGCTTATAACCATTCCTTGGTCAAGTATAGGCCTTGTATATGGGCTTTGGGGGTCACACACAGGGCTTGTATGATCAATTGTGGGACTTGTAATTGGGCTTTGAGGGTCAAGCTTGGAGCTTGTAACTATTCCTCATTCAAGTATGAGACTTGTAACCTAGCTTCAAGGCCTAAGCGCAAAGCCTGTAGCCATTCCTTAGTTAAGTGCGAGAATTGTAAATGAGCTTCTAGGATCAAGCATGGAGATTGTAATGATTTCTCGGTCAAGTGCGAGAGTTATAATAAAGCTTCGGGGATCAAGCACAGAACTTGTAACCATTCCTCAATTAAGTGTGAGACTAGTAACCAGACTTTGGGGGTCAACCATGGAGCTTGTAGCCATTCCTCAATCAAGGGTGAGACTTGTAACTAGGCTTTGAGGGTCAAGCATGGAGCTTGTAACTAGTTCTTAGTTAAGTGTGAGATTTGTGACCAAGCTTTGGAGGTCAAGTGCGAAAATTGTAACCATTCCTCGGTCAAGTGTGAGGCTTCTAACCAGACTCGAAGGTCAAGTGTGGAGCTTGTAATTAGGCTTAGGGGGTCAAGTGTAGAGCTTTTAACCATTCCTCAGTCAAGTGTGGGAGTTGTAATAGAACTTCAAGGGTTAAGCGTAGAGCCTATAACTATTATTTGGTTAATTGCAGGACTTATAATCAGGTTTCAGGAGTCAAGCATCGAGCTTGTAACCATTCTGTAGTCAAGTTTAGGACTTGTAACCAAGTTTCAGGGATCAAGTGTGGAGTTTGTAACTATTTGAGTTAATTTTAGCTAAAATTAAAATTACTTAAAATTTGGTCAGATGGAAGACTTATATGCTATTAAATTATAGTTCTAATATGGGTCTTAATTAGACTCAAATTATAATCAAATTTAATAGAAAATTAAACTTGATTTTGACCCAAATTATTGAAAAATTTGTGCTTAAGTCAAGCTCAATTCATCAAAAATCCAGACTAAAATAAAAAAAATATGAGTTTTACAAATATGTCTGAATCAAATAAATTCTTGCAGAAAGTGTCCTTGATTAGAATTTTCTTATGAATAAATCCTTGTGATGGAAATTTTGCAAAAGGTCTATGAAAGTTTTGAAATTTTAAATTAGTCGCTGCAAAATTTAAGAATTATGAATAAACCCTTCAAAATTTCATATTCGTAAGTAAACCCCATAATTTCTAATTCTCATAAATAAGTTTCTCGAAAGTTTTTATTCACAAATGATCTAAATTTTATTCAAAAAGGACCTTAAGAGATTCAAAACTTTATAAATAAGTTTTTTTTAAAAAGGGCCCTTGAAATTTATAAAATTTTCATTTCCAAATCTTTAGGAAAAATTTTGCAAATAGCCCCATTGTAAATTCAATATCCAAAATTGGGTATAGTTTTTAAACTTTCTCATCTATAGCAAATAAACCCATTCATATTTGTCTACCAACTTATCCAATCTCAAACAAACTATATCCATATCCATCTACAATCACATCCATCATTCAAAAATTTCAAAAAAAGATATTGAGATCTATTCCAACTCTATCTATCCAAGATTTATATAAACCTTATCAATAACCTAAAAAAAGGGAGATCAGAGAAGATCAACATGGGAGATTAAAGAGGAAACACAACACCAAGAAACAATTGGAAGAAAAGAGGAGACAAGCTTCAATGAAGAAAGCAAGGTCAATGCTCTCTGCTTAGACTTCATTTATTTTCTTTGACACATTGTTGTCTCTGTCTTTGCTCCTCTTACTCCCTATGGGATTGGAATCAATGGCCTGAGATAGCAGTGACCCCAGAGAGTGACTTTGTTGCATAAATTACAATATATATGATTTAAGTGTACAATAAGGTATTGTGGGAATATTGACTTCCAATAAAAATTATTGGAAATCTCCTAAAGTAAGAAAACCTAGCTAATAAAAATAGAGACAAAAAATAAAGAAAAAAAAGCATGGCATTGATTGATTTGAGAAATAGTACATAACTTAATCAAGGGCAAACTCTCACTTTATAATAAAATTTAAAATCATGAAAAATCTAAAAATAAGAAAAGAGGAATTGGGGAAGAAGCTTTGATGTGCACTGCTACTTCATTTTTGTGTGTGTTGGACCTTGTGGAGAATGGCTTAGATAGGTCTTGACTTGATCCTTGACGATTGTTGATGACTTGATTTGGTGACGTCGTCTGGTGGGACATGAAGATATGAAAAGAGAATAGGCTTGAAGTATAGCTGATGGCTTAGAGCTTTGGCGATTAACTCCTTTTGATAGCTTTACTAATGGTTTGTTATGTTTAGCCTAAAGTGTAGCTGATAGCTTTGGGTGTTGCTGTTTAACTTCTTTTGATAGCATTACTGATGGTCTATTAGGTTTAGCTTGAAGTGTAGCTAATAGCTTTGGGCATTGGCAACTAACTTCTTTTGATGCCATTATTAACGGTTTGTTGGGTCTAGCTTGAAGTGAGCATCATCAACACCTTCTAGGGATTGATTAGTTTTGGATGATGTGTCACCAATGGCTTTTGAGGTTGGCTAGCTTGAATAATGCATGGTTAATTACTTTTGAGGTTGACTAACTTGAAGCGTGTGTCATCAATGGCTCTTGGAGTTAACTAGCTTGAAGGGTGACTAACAGCTTCAAGCGTATTGTCAATTAACTTATTTGGATAAGGTGTTTTGGTTGACTGATTGAAAGAGTTAAGGCCTGCCTTTTTTCATATTTGATTTGAAGGAATGATCAATAGCTTTGGCTTGTGCAAACCATCTTTAATTTAGTCATTAATACCCTTTCTTGACTTGCTGTCAATTGAATTTGAGGTGTTGTCAATTGAATTTGAGGTATTGTCGATGACTTTGAGCTTGTTATTGACTAACCTTATTTGATCTTTGAATCCTGCCCCAAGCTAGGTTTCCATTGGATTTGGATTTTCATTGGATCCTTAATAAATTACACCCAGTGGGACTCAGTTTGACTTAAGTTAGTTATATTCAAATCTTGTGCTGGTAGCATCACCTATTGCTTAGCCCTGGTATGTTGCCAAAGCCTTTCATAGCTATCCAATGGGACTTAGTTTGATTTGGTTTAATTTTATTCAAACTTGCTTTGAGTCAGACTTGCCCTGTGTTTGGTTTAGACTTTAACCTATTTTCAATTCAGGTTTTGACCCATTTTGGATTTTATATGCTACCAATCGCTTTGGTGGCACACCAAGTGCAACTCAATTTAACTCAATTTAGTTTTATTAGAATTTGTTTAGGTTGGACTTGAGCTAGTTGAAGCTTGGTTTAGCTTTGATTGGGTTCGAGTTCGAACTTGGCTTGGAATGATTGGGACCTGGTTCGACTTGATTAAATTTGGGTTTGAATCTCAACTTGCCCCAATTGGAACTTGGTTCAAACTCAACTTGGATTCATTTTGACTTCACCCAAATGTTATCCAATTCTATCAGGATTCAATTTGAATTTGTTTTGATTTAGTTCAAATGTTGTTTAACTTGATCGAAGTCTAATTTGAACTTAGTCCTACTTCTGGGCTGGCTTAGCTTTATTGTGAATTAACCTGGCTTGGAATTGATCAAAGCTTTACTTGATTTGGACTAGTTTCTGAATCCAAGTTATCAATTTTTTGTCTAAAATTGACGATCGGTTGGGCTATCAGTCGACCAACAGCAAAAGTATCATTTGCAAGTTCAACAAATCTGAACGACTGGTTCGAGTACCAGACAACTTGTTGGGGGCTATTTTTGTCGATTTGAGCTGGTTTTTACTTCACTTGTTTTGGATTCATTTGATTCTTTATTCAAGTTGATTTAATTTTGTTTATTTATCTTGGACACATTGGCTTGAGTTCAACATGATTGAGTCATTAAATTAATTTTTTATTCATTAATTTTGGTTCGAGAGCCCTCAGAATATTATGATGATAGTATAGTGAGATTGAGGGCTGACCTATAGTCCAAATGGTCATGAGTTCGAGGGTTAGCTTAAGACCTTTGGTGATCCCAAGGGTTGGCCTATAGTCTAATGGTCATGATCCTGAGGACTAGCTTAAGATATTTGGAGAGTTCAGGGGTTGACCTATAGTCCAATGGTGGGGAGCTTGAAGGCTAGGTTAAGATATTTGGTGAGCTCGAGAGCTAGCCTATAGTCTAATGGTTGTAAACCCGAGGAATAGCTTAAGATGTTCGGCGAATTTGAGGGTTGGCCTATAGTCCAATAGTTGTGAGCTGAGGGCTAGCTTAAGATTCTTAGCAAGTTTGAGGGCTAGCCTATATTCTAATGGTTGTGAGCTTGAGGGCTGGCCCATCATAGTCTAATGGTTGCAAGCTCAAAGACTGGCCTATAACATTCGGCTTGCCAAAGGATTGGCATGTAGTCTAATGGTCACAAGCTTGTGGGTTGGCATAAGGCATTTGGCGAGTCCGAGGGCTAGCCTATAGTCCAATAGTTATGAGCTCGAGGGCTGGCTTAAGACATTCGGTGAGAACAAGGGCTAGCTTATAGTTTAATTGTGAGTTTTAATTGTTTAGTTTTTTTTCTTTCATTTGTTCTAGTTCAAATAAGTTCTTATCATTGTCTATCCCGCATCTTCAAAGAATTCAATGGAGGGCTTCGAAAGTAGAGTTTCCCCATGGCGCCATAGTATACGAAGGGCAATAGGTGGCCATAGTATTGGTAGAATTTCATTGATGCATTAGGCTATGGGTGGTCACTGTGGCAATGAAGGTCCGTTGGTGTGCAAGGTTACAAAGGTGGCTATGGTGTTGATGGTGGATGCAGTAGATAGCCATGGTGTTGGTATAGGTGGTGCCGATGCTCAAAGCTATAGGTGGCCATGGTGTTGGTGAAGCAAAGGAGGCACCCAACAAGATTTAGATGTGTAGTCCTCTTGGGTTCCATTGCTTGAACATGACCAACATATTCTAAGGAGCAGCGGGAGCTACTCGGTAAAGTTCGTGCACTCGGCTTCCTCAAGTTTGGTCATTCTAATGTGGGCAGCAAACAATCCTTCCGAAAGTAGTAGAAGCATGGAGCAGCAAGGGCTCAAGGGCAGCAACAACGGTAGAGTTCTCATGGGAGACAAGGGAAGAGGAGGGTAAAATAGAAAAGAAAAGTGAATAAGGGAATAGAAGTCTTGTATCTCTTTTCTCCATTGATGATGCCTTTTCGGTCTCCTCCTCAATGGCAAGATCCCCTCCTTTAATTCACATAAAACTCCATCCAAAATTGGCCTTCAAATTCACCTTGATTCATATAGTGTTTGCACAAGAATTAATTATAAACTATATGTAATTTATGTGTCCTAGCCCTCTTTTTATATGGTTGAGAGGATCTCCAATTTTGGTGATTGATTGATTTGATTCTAATATTTGATAGATATATTCTTGTCATAACCACCTAAGAGGGGGAGGGGGAGAAGGAGGAGGAGGAAGAGGAGGGGGGGGTGGGGGGGGGGGGGTGAATTAGATTTTGAGAATAAATAGAATTTTTCAATAAATCAAAATCAATTCAATCCACCAATCATGATTCAAAGCTAATTCTCGAACAATCACAAGTGCAAGCAATTAAATAGAGCAAGTTAAGAGTGCACTATGATATAACATCGTTCAGAGACCAACCGCTCCTAGTCCATGACCTTGCCTCAATCTTGAGAACTTCAACTCTCCACTAGAGTGTCACTTCATTGATAAAGCCAACCCCATACAACTCTTCTTGCATCAACCAGCAAGACGAAATCCAAACCAAAGTTTCAGTCTCTCAACCACTTCAAAAAACCATAGAGTGGATTACAAGTGGAATAATAAGAGTAAATGATACAAATTTAGCTCACACAAAGATCTCTCAAGAAAGAGGTAAAGGGCAATGAAAATTTTTTTGAGATTGGAAAGTTTAGAGTTCAACAAAGGCTAGAAAGTAGAAAGGGCTTTGATCTTTTTTTTTTCAAATATTAGAAGATGTAAAAGTTGTTGAGCCTCCATCCACTCTATTTATACCATTGGGATCAAAGCAATTTGTTGGGAGTGAGATCCCACAGTTTGGTTCATTCTAATGGTCAAAAAATTAGTTGTTAGTTGTGTAGAAAACCCAAACTAGACATCCATTTCAGATAATCAGTCATTCGGTTTTAGTTTATTAGAACTAGCCCATGGTCCAACCAGTTGTCTTGTTCATAGTGAAGCATCTAGTTTTGTCAGAACTTGAACCCTAGGTGGGTGTTTGGTTCCCAACCGAACTTCTGGTTCCAATACGATGTCTAGTTATTAATCAACCATCCAGTTCTGCATAAGACTGAAGTTTGAATGTTCAGTTTAACCCAACTGATCATTTGATTTAGAGGTGGACATCCAGTTCAGTTAGAAAAGCTTTGTTAAGAGCTTCTTGTAGAATTCTATGGGACATTGAACACTAAACAATTTATCTCAGACAAATTTTTGACTCGACTAAAAATTAAAAAAAAGCAAAACCTAGTCAAAGCTGATTCCTTGAGTTGCATTGGCTTTATTCATGTCATCTATGAATCTTGAAGTTGTTGTAAACATCTTTCAAGCTACCTTGAGCCATCCCTTATCTCTTCAAGTCATATTTATTGATCCTTTTCCTTTAATCTTTCAAATGTTTCCTTGAGAGCTTTAACTATTTTGGCTAAAATACAACTCAAGTAGATATTAAATATCATTTGTTTGTCATCAAAACTAGGAGGCACCATAGTCTCTTTGATGATGACAAACTCCCCAAAAATACTTAAAATTTAAAGTGCAGGTACTAGATATTAAGTACGTATAGAGCAAAAAGGCATATATATCATAATATAAGCATATAGAAATAATTTATAAAGCAATGCTACATAATGATAAGCCATGTATCACACATATAATCATCATAAGCAAAATAATAATCATATAAGCTAGTATAAAGCATGTATAGAGCAATATGTAAATGTTCAGCTTGTGTAGGTCTTGCTCTTTGGCCATGCTCTACCTCATTAGATTCCTCATCCTCCTTAGTATCTCTAGCAGGTCCTCAAATCCAAATACCATCTCACTCACTAAAGCCCATTTAGAAAAGAGCAAAATGAGAGAAGGTATTGATGGGGATGAAGGAGTGATAGAGGGAGAAATCATGAGTGAGTACTAAAGCCCCAAAGTTCCTTAGGATTCGAGTAATGATCCTAGGGTAACCAAGTGTAGAATGTTAATGTCTGATGTATTGGCCCATATGGTGAAGGAAAAGGTGTAGTAGGCAAACCCTATGCTAAGTTAATAAGTAGTAAAGGAGATAAAGCTTAGTGAAGGAAACCTCATCTTGATGCCAACTCTTTGGAAGAATGGTGTAGGCAAGAATCTGATGAAGGACATAGGCTCCAAGTGGGAGGAAATTCGATTGAAGCATTCTCATGGCATTGCCCAAGTTTTCCTCAAATACAACCTCAACCACTGAGGCATATGAAGGAAGATGACCAGGCTATTTACGTATTAGGTTTAGTTAGTCCCCCTCTATGGGAACACTATGTATAGCTCCTAATATTATGGGTGTCAAAATCATATCTCTATGCCTATAAGATGTCTCTAGTGTGGTAGAGGTTTCATCAAAGGACCTATTAGAATAGAAGACATGAATATCATGATCATGATATGTCTCATGATCAGTGATCAATGATAGCCATCCTTGATATGCAAATAGTGGTCTAAGGTTTAGAGAAGAAAGATCACTAAAATCAATCATATAAGTAACCACTATATGTGACATAATAGATTTGTTTTGGAAGATGGTAAATCATTTAATGGAAGCAAATTCAGGTGTAAAATCAATGTTACCTAGTGTGGAAGAGGATTCTTCACATTTTCTCTTCTTGGAGGTGAGGTGATTGATCCTTTTGGCCATTGAAGGAGAGAAACTCAAAATTAAAGTGGGGGAATGGGAAAGATCAAAAGGAGATGGGCCAAAATAAAGTGGGAACATTGGATTTCTGGAGAACCATGCAAGAGCACTCAATTGGGGGGGTCACTAGAGGAAGCCATGCACGAAGACAATGAAAATGACCCAGTGGCTAGGGTTTGAAAGTTTTAAAATCGGCCTAGTTCTGCAGTTTTCAGATGTTGTTAGATGAATCAAGTGTATGACAGTGATTCTGGTAGCACAAAATTTTCTGAACCAGATGTCTGTTTGTTAGATGGGTGTCCAACAATGAATTTTGGTTGACCAATAAACATAGAACTAGGTGTCTATTTATAAATTAGGCATCTAATTCATACAAAACTACAAACCCCTATAAAGTTTAGAAACAAAATTAAAAATCCAATTTCTAAAGCTCTTAGTAAATCATGCAAGGTTTGAAACACCAATTGCATTCTGAATTAAATAGAATTACATCTCATCCAAAGGTTTTGTGAAGTATCCATGAGTTGATGATCGATTTCAATGAAAATCAAAGAATAGTCCTTTTCAAAACATGATTCTAAAGAAAATGATGATGAATATCATACATTTTGAATGAGAATGTAGAACTAGATTTTTGGACTAACTAATAGCACTAGTATTGTCAATATAAATAGGTACATTTGAAAAAACACAACTAAAATCTTGACGTGTTTGCCTCATCCATAGGATTTGAGAGTAACAACACCTGACAGCTACATATTCATCCTCGATGGTAGAAAGAGCCATTGAGTTTTGTTTCTTGGAACTCTATAAAACTAGAGATTTTTAAAGAAATTGGTATATATCACTAGTACTCTTTTTATCCATAGTCTGAGTCATAAAAACTGATTAAATCAAAGTAATTACCTCTTGGATATGACAATCCTAAGTCTAGTGTACCTTTAAGATATCAAAGTATGCATTTTATGGCTACTAGATGTGATTTCCTATAGGATGCCTAAAATCTAGCGAATAAGTAAATATTAAACATAATATCAAGTCTACTTGCCGTAAGATACAATAAACTACCAATCATACCTCTATATCGATTTTCATCCTTGTCCAACTTGGTTGAAGGACTCACTAGAATTCCTATTGCTTTGGCTTCATCTATGTTAAACTTCATGAGTAGCTTCTTAGTATACTTAGCTTGGCTGATAAAAATCCCATTTTTTAATTGTTGAACTTGGAGTCCAAGTAAGAAGTGCAATTCTCCCATCATGCTCATCTCAAACTCCTCCTTCATAGTACTTGCAAACATCTCACATAAATTTTCATTAGTAGCATTGAATATACTATCATCAACATAAATTTATACTACTGATAGATCATTATATATTTTCAAGAGAAATAATGTGGTGTTTATACATCCTCTTTTAAACCATTTGGAACTAAGAAGGAACTTAGTTTCTCATATCAAGCTCTTGTAGCTTGCTTAAGAGCATATAGTGCCTTCTTCAATTTTAAACATAGTTTGGAAAATTCAAATCTTCAAATTTGGGAGGTTGTTTCACATAAAATTTTTTTGGATAAAAGGCCAATTAATAAAGCACTTTTGACATGCATTTGAAATGGTTTGAAACCTTTATAACATGCAAAAGCAAGTAAAATCCTAATTAATTCCAAACAAGCAATGGGTGCAAAACTTTCTCCAAAATCAATGCCTTCAATTTGGTTGAAACTCTTGGCCACTAATCAAGCCTTGTTTCTAACTATGATACCATTTTTATCTATCTTATTCCTATAGACCCATTTGCTATAAATAATTAGATAGCCATTTGGTCTTTGAACAAGCTCCCAAACTTGATTATGCTCAAATTGATTTAGTTCTTCTTGCATAGCAAGAATCAAACTTTTATCTTTTTAAGCTTCCTCAAGGTTTTTGAGCTCAATATAAGACAAAAATGCAATATGATTAAGATTATACTTCTTCTAGCATCATAATCAAATTAAAAAAGAGAGAAAATAGCACTTCATAAGCTTACTTTTCTCAAAGCTCATGTGCTAATTTGGCATCTAGAAGATGAACTATTAGCTTGAACTATTGTAACTCAACAATCATCAATCAAAGTGTCTACTCACTAAGTTAGTTGACCGCTATAGCATGTTCTACTCTAGTATGTCAATATGGCATTATAGGAGACAAGTCTCATTAAAATAGCAACTTCTTGCTTTATTCTTTGCCTTACCAAGATGTGGTATAAATGACAAGGTGAAGAAGCTTCAAGGTAGCACTCAAGATAGCCCTCTAAGCAATCAAAGTTAAATTGGTTAAATCGACTAGTCAAGCCATAACCACTACTTAAAAGTGATCAAACCTGGAGGCATATCTCTCCCTAGGCCCTTTGATTCTATGACCACTCCAACATAGGTTAGGATCACTTCTCCCAACTATTATCAAGGGACAGTCTTTACATTATGAATGCAAGATCTCTAATCCATAAAAAAGAAAAGTAGAACTCCTTTTTGGTCAAAATAGGATGTTTTTTCACACTCCTTTGCTAGTCTATGCAAGGAAGAAAGCAAAAAATGCTCACATCTAAAATATGCGACCACATGCAATAACTTTCTTCTAAAAATACATGATGATATCAGGGAGCATATTGCTTGAGCATACATTGTGAATGCTTAATCAAATGTTAAATCCATCCTCATATAAAAAAAATAGTAGGGGTAAAGTCAAGTTCTCTCTCATTCAAATGCTTAAGGAAAAGCATGACGCTGAATCATTTGGAGTGGACACTCAACCCATTGGACTAACACCAACTGAGATTTTTATTTCCCACCATAAAAAGGTTGTGGACAAGAAAATCAAGACTCTCTCATCAAATACTCATGAAGGGCACTATAGCCAAGACTTTAAAATACAAAAAAAAAGGTAATCAAGGATTCTTCCCTCACTTCAAAGTACTAGGGATGAGTAAAATTCTCCTCTCTAATATTTAGGAGGTGTCTATCATCATAGCATCCAAAGAAAACTAACATATATGATATTTTTTATTACCTTTATAATCAATAAATCAAGTCAAAAGTCATAAAATACTTGACAAAGGATTCAAATAGGCTATTTATATAGTAATAAAATTAACATGCTATCTTAAGGTGGCAGAACAAAGCTTATCGCCTCCAATATGGTAAAATAAAGCTCATCACCTCCAAGGTGGTAAAATCAAACTTACCTCAAAAATGGTAAAATCAAATACCTCATTTACGAGAATTACAAAGTCAAACATGCTATCTCTAACATACCAAAATCAAAGTAGCAACTTTGGAAATTAGCTAAGTAAAGTCCATTTTGTGTGATGACTGAGCTCCATTTAGATGGCAAACTAAGTCCATGTTGTATAGTGATCAAGCTCACATTTGTATAGAAAATCAAGTAAACTATTATGACAAATTAGATCTATTTTCATGTGGTAAACTAAGTTTACTTTCATGTGCCAAATTGAAATCCATCCTGAGCGACGATCAAACCTGCATTTAGATGACAAACTAAGTCCATTTTTACATAACAATCTAAGTCTACTCCTACATGGCAAACCAAGTTTACTTTCATGTGGCAAACTAAGTCCACTTTTAGGTGGCAAATCAAGTCCATGTTATGTGACGATTAAGTCAGTATCTACGTGGAAACCTAAGTCTACTTCTACATGGTAAGCCAAGTCCACTTTTACAAGGCAACTTAATTCTACTTCCATGTAACAATCATGTTCACTTTCATGCGGCAAATCAAGTCCACTTTCATATGGCAAATTAAGTCTAATTCCATGTAGCAAACTAAGCTTACTTTCATGTGGCAAATCAAGTTTATGTTACATGGTCATTAAACTCATATCCACATGGTAAATCAAGTCTACTTTCATGTGATAAATTAAGTCTACTTTTTATGGCAAATCAAGTCCACTTCTTTTGGCAGATTGAGCCCACCGCTATGCAGTAAATTAAAATCCAATTTGTGTGACAATCAAGTCCACATCTATATGGCAAATTAAGTCCACCTCTGTGTGGCAAATTAAAAGACCATCTTGCATGTCAATCAAGTTCACATTTATATGATAAATCAAGTCTACTTCTACGTGGCAAACCAAGTCCACTTTCACATGGTAAATTAAGTCCATGTTATATGATGGTTAAGCCCGTATCTACATGGCAAATCAAGTTTACTTTTATATAGTAGATCAAATTTACCTTCATATAGTAAACTAAGTCCATTTTTGTGTCAAATCAAGTCCATTTCATTGTGGAGACTCAAGTCCACTCATTGTGGTCACTCAAGTATGCTCCATATGACTAACCAAGTCGACTCTCATGTGATAAAATAATTTTATTAATTATGATAAGCTAAGTCCATTCCTACATGGCAACATTAAATCCACTTTCATGTGGTAAACCAAGTCCACTTTCATATGGCAATCAAATCCACTTTCATGTGGCAAACCAAATCTACTTTCACATGGCAACCTCTGTTCATTTCTATATGGTGACTTAAGTCTATTTTTACGTGATAAATTAAGTCCACTTGCACATGGTAGAGTAAGTCCACTCCCACTTAGCAATATAAGTCCACTCTTGCATGACAATTCAAACTCATATGGTCAACTCCTAAAATATTGATGTAGAGGCATGTGCTTAAAAATTGTTTGCACCTTCTCCTTGCCCCATAATTCGAGAAGAGGTTGTGAAGGAATAATTTGTTTGAGGTAATTTTTGTCACTATCAAATTTAATTAAAATATGATTAAAATTGAGACTCGTATGCTACTAAATTATGGCTCAAATATGAGTCTCACACGGACTTAAATCACATCTGAATTTGATCAAAAATTGAGCTCAATTTGGATTTAAATCATTAAAAAATTTCGGTTTATGCTAGGCCTAATCCAAATGGGCTAATTGGGCTACATTTTTGGACAAGAATTGAGGCCAAAATTGATTTAAAACTTGCGCCAAAATGACAAAATATAAAAATTTTATAAATAGGTCCTAGATTAAATAAATCTTCATGAATTGGTTCTTTGTCGGATTTTTCTACAAATAGGTCCCTAGAATAAGAATTTTGTGAAAAAATCCAATAAAATTCTAGAATTATAAATCGGTCCCATAAAAGTTACGATTTACAAATAAACCCCTCCAAATTTTTTCATCTATGAATAAACCCCTAGAATTTTAATTTTTTACAAATAAGTTACTCAAAAATTTTTATTTATGGATAAGTCTAAATTTTATTCAAAGGAACCTTGGAAGATTCAAAATTTTATAAGTTCTTTTTGCAAAAAATTTTCAAAATTCATAAAATTATAATTTAGTTCAATTTTTCAAAAAAAATTATAAATAATCTGTCTCTCTATAATTTTAATGTCTGGGATGAGTACAACTTTCAAATTATCATCATATACAAGAAACAAATTTATACATATCTCTTCAAAAGCTCATCCATAGTCTGGATAAACCATATCCATACCTATTTATATTCATATCCATCATTCAAAAATTAAATAGAGAAGGTCGTTTCTAACCCAACTTCATCTCTCCAAGTCCTATATAAACCCGTTAATCTAAAAAAAAAATCAAGGGATAAGAGATCATAGATCAAAGAGAATAAAAGAAAAAAAGAGAACAAGAATAAGTAAGGTCACAAAACTCATCTTGTTTTATTTTGCTACACTTCTTTGCTTCTTGTCCCTCCTCTCTTCTTCATTTCATGGAAGAAAGCTAGCCCCATCTTTGTTTGCCCCTTGCTCCTCAGCAATGACAAGGTTAGATGGATCGAGGACCGAACACTCAACTCCGTCATGGCCTGCAAGCACCACCTCTGCCATGTCTTTGACCTCACCCATTGCATCTATGCCCATCCTGCTAGTTAGGCCTCTGCTTGCAACTTCTCTGGCTGGCAACTCCACTCTGCCACCTTCATGAGATCCTCACCTCATCTCCTTCAGATCCAAACTGCCGACAACCACTTCGCCGCCTTTGCCTTCCTCGACCACCACTCTGATGCCCTCGTCGATGCCTAGAAGACCATCGAGCTCAAGCTTAATTGGTTAAAAGGACAGCCACCTTAGCACTTTGCACCTCCATCTTGCTTTGTTTGACAAAGTTGCAAATATGTATAAGACAGGGCTTGAGATAGATCCATCCAACATGGCCCTCAAATTTAGCCTAATTGATGCCAAGGATGCAACCGCGCATGTGACTCTACTGGAGTCTTCATCGCTCGAGAAGATCTTCTCGATGCCTAATTAGGCCAAGCTTGCAGCCGATCCAACATGGAGGGGTACCAAAGCCAGACAAGGAGGTGCTAGCATCAGAGTGTATGATGGAGCTTGAACTAGAGTTGATGGAGTTGTTAGTAGAAGCTCAAGGAAGAAGATAAGAAGTTTGAAATAAAGTTTTAAAAAACTTGTTGAGCAGCAAAAGAAAATCCAGCCAACAAAAAAAAGAAGGAGAAGGTTTCAAGCTTGAGATAGAAGAAGAAAAAAAAAAATTATAAAAAGTTGTTGTGTGAAAAAAAAGAAAAATAGAAGATTTGGCAAAAAGGAATAACAGAAAAAGAAGAATTTTCAACATCGCAACCACCCACGATCTTTGGCATGATGACAGAACTCCACCAACACCACAGTCACGAACGACCCCTTGATGAAGGTAGACTCTCAACATCACTACGGCCACCTATAGCCCCACTCGAAATGATAGATTCTCAGTATCGCCATAGCCCCATAGCCTTACACAAAGATGGCAGATTATCAACATCACCGCAGCTACCCACGGTCTCTCAAAAATGGCGATGAAGATGGCTAACTCTTGATACTGCCCATGGCCACCCATGACCCCTCGAAGATAGTGGATCCCCATCACCATAAGCCAACCTTTGGGCTTGCACCTCAACTAGCCTACGAACTCATACTCAGCCAGCCTTCAGACTCACACTTAGCCAGCCTTCCAGCTTGTATCCACACTAGCCTTCTTACTTGCACATAGTCATCCTGCTCACACTTAGTCAGTCTTCAAGCTGTACTCAGCCAACCTTCCATCTCACATCCAAGCCAGCTTTTGGACTCGCACTTAGTTAGCCTTTGGTCTTGCACTTAGTCAGCCATCCGAGCTCGCACTCAGCTAGCTATAAGACTCATACCTTAGCCAACCTTTAGGCTTGCACTCAACTAGCATTCAGGCTTGCATCGAAGCTAGCCTTTGGGCTCCACATCCAAGCTAGCATTCAGGCTTGTACCATAGTCAACCTTCAAGCTGGTACTTAGACAGCTCTTAGACTCACATTTATGCTAGTCTTTGGACTCACACTTAGTCAGCCCTCGTGCTTAGACTAAGCTAGCTTTTAAGCTTGCGAACTAGGCTAACCTTTGGTTTTACACATTTGAAGCTGGGCTATGGGTCTATCTAAAATCATCATAAATAGCCAAAGAGCTTGAAATCAAAATAATTAATATAAAGTAATTCAATCATAACAAATGGACAAAGGCCAAGTTGACTCAAATAGACTTAAATTGGTCAAACAAATAGACTAAAACTTGAATCAAATTGGACTCTGAAAAAAATTTAATTTTAGTTAATCTAAATCAATTAAAAATTAAGTTGAGTTCAAATCAAATTCAATTTGGATTAAACTAAGCTCAAATCAAATCCTAATTGGGTTAAATCAAATCCAAACTAAAAGAGCAAACTCAAAGTCAAACTAGAACCAAGTCAAGCTAAGCCTGAATTGAATCTAAGTTGAACTAAGTTAACTTGAATTTGAACTAATGTCCATCAAGATGCAAACCAAACTCAATAAAAGTCTGATACAACATCAAACTCATCTCAAGCTAAATCAAATCAAGCTCGGACCTGAACTATATTAGTCTTAACAAAACTAGATATGGTTAAACTGAATCCCATTGAGTGTGCTAAACCTTTGACAATACTCCAAGGTCATGAACAATGGGTGCTGTTACCACCTTGACCTAAACCAAAATTACTTTGAATATAATTAAAAAAGGTTAAATTGAATCTTGTTGTGTGTGCTACAAAAAACTTTAGTAACATTTCAAAGATATACCCAACTGCATAAGCTATTGCTGATGCTACCAAATCAAAGAAGTTAATTATCAATACACTTAAGGCCATTGGTCACAATTCAAAGCTAGTCAATCCCAAAAGCCATTGACCACACATCTTCCAAGCTATACCAAGCTCCATAAACTATTGGTGATGCTACCAAACAAAAGAAGTTAATTATCAACATGATCAAAGTTATTGGTCACACTTCGAAGCTAATCAGCCCTAGAAGCCATTGATGATGCATCTTCAAAGCTATATCCAACTCTATAAACCATTAGTGGCACTGTCAAACCAAAGAAGTTAATCACCAATATGCTCCAAGCTGTTAGTCATACTTCAAAGCTATATCCAACCCCATAAGCCATTGGTGATGCTACCAAATCAAAGAAGTTAATTGCTAACATACTCAAAGCTATCGACCATACTTCAAAACTATACCCAACCTCATAAGCTGTTGGTGACACTACTAAACCAAAGAAGTTAATTACCAATACGTTCCAAGCTGTCAGTCACACGTCAAAGCTATACCCAACCCCATAAGCCATTGGCGATGCTACCAAATTAATAAATTCAACCAATAATACACTTAAAGTCATTGGTCACACTTCAATCTAGTCAACCACAGAAGTAGTTGACAATATGCCTTTCAAGCTAGTCAACCCAGGGAGGAGTTGACGATCTCCCCCTTCAAGCTACCCAGCTCTAGAAGTAGTTTGTGATATGCTCTTCAAGCTAGCCAATCCCAAAAGTAGTTGGTGGTGCATTCTCCAAGCTAGCCAACCCCAAAAATAGTTGGCGACAAGCTCTTTAAGTTTGTCAACCCCAAAAGCCATTGATGATGCATCTTCAAGCTATATCCAATCTTATAAACAATTGGTGATGCTACCTAAAATAAAAAAAGTTATCACCTAGGCCTTATTGGCTATGAAAATACTTCAAAAACCAAAGAAGTTATCACCTACACCTTATTGGCTATGGAGACACTTTAAAAACCAAAGGAGTTATAGTTTACACCTTATTGGCTATGCAAATACTTCAAGGCCAAAGAAGTTATTACCTACACCTTATTAATTATGGAAACACTTCAAGATCAACATAGTTATCGCTAATGCCTTATTGGCTAATGGAAGCACTCCAACCCAAATGATGTTATCACCTACACCTTATTAGCTATAGAAATACTTCAAAAAAAATAGTGAGGTTATTACCTACACATTATCTGCTATGGAAATACTTCAAAAAAAATAAAAAAATAATCATCTTTTCCTTATCGGCTATGGAAATACTTCAAAAACCAAAGAATTTATCACCAACACCTTATTGGCTAATGGAGACACTTCAAATTATGAAGTTATTGCTGATGATCAAAGCTATTAGAAGCACTTCAAATTTATCCTATTCCCTTTCACATTCCATAGGATGATGCCATCAATACTTGCTTAAGGCCAAGTCAATTTGGGTCAAACGTCATGCGGTCCAATGTAGGGGGAGCAGAGCAGTAGCATATATATCGAACTTCTTCTCTATTCTTTCTCTTTCCCCTTTCTTTCTTTATTTTATGTTTTCTATAATTCCATGTCAATATTTATTGTAAAGTTGGGGTATACTCTTACTTAAGCCATGTTTCATTTCTTAAAATCAATCAAATACTTTTTTTTTTGTCTCTATTTTCTTAACAAGATCTTTTACTTTAGGAGGTTTCTGACAATTATTGGGGTAATTAACAATAGGGGGCTTGCACCTATTAGAAGTTATATTCTCATAAAACCTGATCACACACTTTAAATTAAAATAAATTTTTATTTGTGATTCGAGGTCACTCCTTAGGAGCTTCGCTATCTCGAGTGGTCAACTTCGATCCCATAATTATATTTTGATATTTATTTTTTTGACACTTTATATTAGAAAGTGCACGTGTAGGAGAAGTTTCTATAAGAGCATGGTGCCCTAGTTGATAAGCAATTCCCCAAGAAGAGAGGACAAGGAGGCAATGAAGAAGTTATTCATGGAGGAGATAGGCTTTAGGCGAACCAAGCCTTAAAACAAATGCTTCACCTCAAATATTTACATCCATGGTCTCCACAACCTCTACCTCAACCCCCTAGAAATCTAACACCATACTAACCTCCATAATCATAATTCTCCATCTAGCTAGCATTAGGACCATCTACAAAATTATCAAGTTGTACCTTCACCCAATAGCTATTTTCCTCATCACCCCCCTACTAATGGCCAACATCGTCGAATGCCATGGTTGCAAAATTATCCTCCATTACCTAAAACTATCTTGAATACCTTTGTAACCCTTCTCACTAATGACTTGATATACTTGAGTCAAAGCCAATACTCCTTGGCATGGATTTTTCACATTATTGTCCCTTCCATAGAACCTTGAGACATAGCCTTGAGTAATGTTTTACCCTAAAAAAAATGATTTACAACTTTAACAATAGGAATGCTATAGGATTAGGGTTTAGTTCAGATATATGTAAATGGGGAGGGGTGAGAAACATAACTGTGATGAGTAATCCCCTCCATACATACCCTAACAACAACAATAATTATATAGAAATCATTTTTGAGCTGTATGAAATATTATAAGAAAAACATAATAACTAGGTAGTTGAGGATCTTTGGGAAAGATTCCTTCTTCACAAGGACCCTTGAAAAGGTGTTAAAAATTTTAAACAATACCCTAAAATTGATGGATAAATAGAAACCTTCTACACCTGAAATAACACATATAATGGGTAGGATGAGAAGTATGACCCCTTGCAATATGTTAATAAAACTCCTCACCTTACCAAAATTATCTGAAAAGACAATGGGACAAACATAAACAAGTTTCACCAATAGGAAATAAGAGAAAATTGACCAATAGAATAACTCCTGTAGCTAATCAAGAATGTAAGTCACTGAAGGAGGAATAGAAACTGGAAAGTTATATAACATACTAGAAAAATTGGCTACAACTTGAACAAAAAAATGTCACTATTAAAACTTATAACTGACTTTCCAAAACATCGAGAGGTCCTATTTGAGACACTTATTGAAATAGGCTTAGAGGTGACATTCCTCTCGAGCAATTAGCCACCATTTGCAAGGGCACCTTTGAAAATCCCATCGTAAACTAAAGGATGAGCCATTCCACTTTTTTTTTTCAAATTGCCAATGCTACAGTCTATTCAATATTTGTGGACATGGGAGCTTGACTAAATATTTGCATGTTGTTTGTCTTGAAGTCGCTGAATATCCTAGAAGAAAAAATGGAGTTAGATATTAACATTTTGGCATATGATAATCTAAAGAGGAAGTTCTATGGAAGAATTCCTCTACTTATTATTTATGGATCCATGACTGTTTAGGCCAAATTCCACGTCCTCAACATTCATTCATACTAAAATTTGAGTTTTGGGTGATGGCTTAGGGATATGGGAGGATTCTCCTCTACTTACCACCAATGCCTAAAGTTCCCTTACTAAGACTCCATCATCAAGATCTACAATGACCCTAGAGCTCGGGACAAAGATTTCCCAACAATTAGCAATGTTCTCAAAGTTATGTCCAAGGTAGCAACTACACCATCCATAGAAGCCACATTATGAACTCTATTTCTGACTAATAAACCTCCCCAATCCAAGCTAGACCCAAGCATCTATTAAGCAACTGCATCCAATGTTCTTGAAAACTTTTTCCATTATCACAAAAAGTTATCCTTGTTCCTTCCCATAAAAGAAATCCTCTTCTTCTTGTCCCATAGATCTAAAGCTTTGCTCCTTAATTTTCATGTTGGCTTTATGGTGTTGGCTTTATGGTGTCTCGAATCTGGATTTTTTGGATAGTCTTAATTATATTAGGAAGTTATTTAGTGGGCCTAATCTTTATCTAGATTTATCTTCTACTAGAAGACTTAAATTAGTAGAAGTCTTATTTGAGTCAGTCTTCTACTTTGACTCAAACATCATTAGGCCACATTTATAAATACACCATTGATGTAAGGATTTCAATATAGAGAGTGAGAGAGAGAGATATAGATCAATACTCTCAATACGTCTTGCGACAGTTAGGCTACTTAGTCTTTTGTGAGAGTTGGTGATATTGGAGTTTTATCTCCATCATTGTAATCTTCTCTTTTCTCTTCTCATCAATACAATATCTTCTGGATCATCTTTGCCACATATATCTCTTGTCTGCTATCTTTTCTCCTTTTCTGTTCTTTCTCTATATTATGAATTGTGGTGGATATCGATATTTTCTGCAACAAGTAGCATCAGAGGTTGGTTCAATATGTCTACTATGAAGTTCGATATAGAGAAATTCAATGGAAAGTAAGGATTCCTTATTTGGTAAGCAAGAGTTCATGCATTTCTTACTCAACAAGGATTGAGAAATACATTGGAGGACGTCAAGCCTGAAGATGTCGCTGAAAGTGTCTAGGAAAACCAGAAGGCTAGTGCACATAGAACAATCATCCTCAGTCTCATTGATGAGGTACTCTATCCGTTTCTTGATGAAACATCACCTTCAGAGTTATGGAAAAAGTTGGAGAAATAGTATATGTGTAAGTCTATCTCAAATCGAGTTTATTTAAAGCAGAAGCTCTTCAATTTTTGAATGAGAGAAGGCACGAATATAGTTGATCATCTTAATGCTTTTAATAAACTTGTCTCTCAATTGTTAAGCATTGATGTTAAAATTGAAGATGAAGACAAGGCAATTATTTTATTATTGTCCTTACCTCCTTCTCTTGAGAATCTTAAAACTAATCTCATGTATGAGAAAGATTTGAAATTTAACGATATTTCTGCTGTCCTTCTATCTAATGAATATTTGAAAAAGATTGGAGGGGATGTGTCACACTCAGAAGCATTAATTGTCAGAGTTTGTACCAAAGAAAGATCAAGGACAGGTTATTCAAGATCCAAATCCAAAGAAATAAACTGTAGGTATTGTAAGTAGATGGGACATGCAATTAAAGATTGTTGGAAGATCAAAGCAAAGAAAGAAAGAGAATCTCAATTTAAAGAGCAAGCCAAAGAACAACTATCAGTTGTTGAAGGGAGTTCTGATGATAATTTGGGTAACGTTCTCTCTATTAGTTCTAATTTTGATCATTACCATGATATTTGGATTCTTGATTCTAGTTATTCTTACCACATGTGTCCTAATAAGGATTGGTTTGAAGACTACAAGTCCTATGATGGTGGTTTGGTTTTGATGGGTAATAACAATCCATGCAAAACTGTTAGAATTGGAACAATCAAAATTAAGATGTTTGATAATATTATTAGAACTCTTACTGATGTTAGACATGTTCCTGTTTGAAAAAGAATTTGATCTCTTTGGGTGCTTTGAATTCTGCTGGTTATAAGTATTTTACTGAAGTTGGAGTTCTTAAGGTTGCTACAGGCTCATTAATAGTGATGAAGGGCCTAAAGCATGGAAATTTGTATGAGTTAGTAGAAAAAACCGTTGCAGGTGGAGCAGCAATTTCTCAGGCCTCTTCTTCTGATATGACCCACTTATGGCATATGCGTCTCGGTCATATGAGTGAGCAAGGTTTAAGTGAGCTCAACAAAAGAAAATTATTGAAAGGCCTCAACTCATGCAAATTGGATTTCTGCGAGCATTGTCTTTATGGTAAACAGTTCAAGGTAAAGTTTAACACCGGTACTCATTGCACTAAAGGCTTAATTGATTATATTCATTCTGATGTGTGGTGCTCTCCTATTCCATCAAAATCTGGTGCTTGTTATTTTGTCAGTTTTATTGATGATTTTTCCAGAAAAGTGTGGATTTATTTTTTGCATCACAAAGCCGAAGTATTTTCTGTTTTCAAATGGTGGAAAACTTTAGTTGAAAAAAGGACTAGTAGAAAAATTAAATACCTCAGAAGTGATAATGGCAGAGAGTACAAATCAACATAATTTCTCAAATTCTGTGAAGATGAAGGCATCAAACGCCACTTTACCATCCCAGGAAAACTTCAACAAAATGGTGTAGCTGAAAGGATGAACAGAACCTTGTTAGAGAAAGCATGTAATATGCTCAGTACAACTAATCTTGATAAAGATTTTTGGGCAAAAGCAGTCAATACAACATGCTTCATTGTGAATCGCTCTTCTCAAACAGCCATTAATTGCAAGACTCCTGAAGAGGTATGGACTGGTCAACCTACAACTTATTCTTCTTTAAAGATTTTTGGTTGCCCTGCTTATGTGCATGTTATTAAGGATAAGTTAGATGCACGTTCCAAAAAGTGTATTTTCCTGGGTTATGCCAAAGGCATCAAAGGCTATTATTTGTGGGATTCTACTATTTCAAATGTAATTATTGAGAGAGACATAGTATTTGATGAAAGTGTTATGCTAAAATCTCTCAAGAAAGATCCCAATGATATAATGCAAGTCGAGGTGGAGCATGTATTTCCTTCAGAAGAAGATATTCAGGGTATGCCCAACTCTCAAGAAAATTCTAAGAATCAAGTTTTTGAAAAGACTCCACTTCAAAGATCTCAAAGAAAAATAAAGCCACCTAAAAGGTATGGTTTTGAAGATATGGTAGCTTTTGCTTTAGTTACTGACAATGGTGATCCTTCTTCCTATAAAGAAGCAGTGCAGGATAAGAATTCTTCTCAATGGCAAGCTGCTATGAATGAAGAGATGAATTCCCTTCAAAAGAACTATACTTGGGATCTGGTGAAATTACCAGAAAGTAAAAGAGCAATTGGTTGCAAGTGGGTATTTCGAAAGAAAGAGGATTTCTCTGAGATAGATGGTGTTAAATTCAAGTCCCATTTAGTTGCAAAAGGGTATTCACAAAAGGAGGGTGTTGACTTTAATGAAATTTTCTCTCCTGTGGTTAAACACACATGTATTCATTTTCTACTTGCTTTAGTTGCTTTTCATAATCTTGAGTTAGAACAGCTTGATGTCAAAACTGCCTTTTCGCATGGAGAATTAGAAGAATAAATTTTTATGCAACAACCTGAAGGGTTCATCCAAGAAGGCAAGGAAAATTTTGTCAGCAAGTTGAACAAATAACTTTATGGTTTGAAATAGTCTCCAAGGCAATGGT
Organism: Trichopus zeylanicus subsp. travancoricus; assembly: GCA_005019695.1. Classification (NCBI taxonomy): domain Eukaryota; kingdom Viridiplantae; phylum Streptophyta; class Magnoliopsida; order Dioscoreales; family Dioscoreaceae; genus Trichopus; species Trichopus zeylanicus. The sequence goes on from RXID01022272.1 coordinate 2,455,986, forward strand.
ATAAAAGGTTTGATAGTTTTATGCTGGGACAATATTTCATTCACTGCAAACATGATTGCTGTATTTATTTTAAGATGCTTGCCAATAACTCATTTATTATATTGCTTCTTTATGTTGATGATATGCTTATCGCTACTCAAGACATATCTCTACTGAATGATTTAAAGTTTAAAATGAAAAGGAATTTGAGATGAAAGATTTAGTGCTGCAAGGAAGATTCTCATTATGGAGATTGATCGAGATCAAAAGCATGGAAAATTATGGCTCAAACAGAGCAAGTATCTCGAGAAGATTATTTCTCATTTTCACATGCAGAATTCAAAACCCGTCAGTACTCCTTTGGCATCTCATTTCAAGCTTTCAACTCAATAATGTCCTTCTAGAGATGAAGAGCATGCACACATGGAGAATATCCCATTTTCAAGTGTTGTTGGAAGTCTAATGTATGCTATGGTATGCACAAGACCTGATATTACACAAGTAGTCAGAGTTATTAGTCGTTCCATGGCAAATCCAGGAAAAGAGCATTGGCTGACCGTCAAATGGCTATTAAGATATATCAAAGGTACTCTTAATATTGGTTTATATTTCGATAGGAACACAGTGCAAGAGGCCAAAATTATTAGTTATGTCGATTCAGACTATGCTGGAGACCTTGATCGACGCCGATCCCTCACTGGTTATCTTTTCACTCTTTGTGGAGGACCTATTAATTGGAAGTGTACCTTATAGTCAACTGTAGCATTATCTACAACAGAGTTTGAGTATATGGCAGCTACAGAAGCCGTCAAAGAAGCTCTATGGCTAAAAGGTTTGGCAAGTGAAATTGGTTTTCTCAACATGTTCTTCCTATTTTTTGCGACAGTCAAAGCGCCATACACCTTGCGAAGAACCAAATGTACCATGCCAGATCAAAGCATATAGATGTCTGATTTTATTTTATTCGAGATATTATTGAAGACGGCAAGATTTCTCTACAAAAGATTCATACTTCAAGAAATCCTGCAGATATGTTGATGAAGGTGATTCTGATTGATAAGTTCAAGCTCTGCTTGGACTTGATCAATATTCATGATCGTTGATCCTATCCCAGGAGGTAATGGCAAAGACATCTATTGAAGTTTCAAATTCAGAGAATAAGATGATTCGAGCCAAGGTGGAGATTGTTGGCTTTATGGTGTCTCGAATCCGGATTTTCCGGATAGTCTTAATTATATTAGAAAGTTATTTAGTGGGCCTAATCTTTATCTAGATTTATCTTCTACTAGAAGACTTAAATTAGTAGAAGTCTTATTTGAGTCAGTCTTCTACTTTGACTCAAACATCATTAGGCCACATCTATAAATACACCATTGATGTAAGGATTTCAATATAGAGAGTGAGAGAGAGAGAGATATAGATCAATACTCTCAATACATCTTGTGACGATTAGGCTACTTAGTCTTTTGTGAGAGTTGGTGATATTGGAGTTTCGTCTCCATCATTGTAATCTTCTCTTTTCTCTTCTCATCAATACAATATCTTTTGGATCATCTTCGCCACATATATCTCTTGTCTACTATCTTTTCTCCTTTTCTGTTCTTCCTCTATATCGTGAATTGTGGTGGACATCGATATTTTTCGCAATATTTTCAATCTACCTCACCTTGACAAACCATAGGGCATGATATTCAAAATAGGCTATCGATTTGGTCAAGGACATAAAAAGAAAAATCAGGAAGATCCTAAAGCACTTCTCAAAGGTCTCCCTAGAGGAAAAGGAGGCCTTGACTTCTCATGGAAGGAGTGCAAGAAGAAGGACATGGCTCTATGCTCATTCAATAACTTGGATCAACATGCACCGTCAGTGTGCACCATTGGCATTCCTTCTACTCACAAAAATGAACATTCACTCATAGTTGACAAAGATAACAACTTCCAAAGTGTCATAGGTGGGGTTGACCAACTATTTTTGGACAATGAAGATGACTTGCCCTCACACCTAAGGTGGGGCAACCCCTCATGAAGATTCAAGGGGCATCCTATCTGCTTTTAGAGGAGATCTCTCTTGTAGTTTAGATTTCTTTTCTGCTTTAGTAGTACATTATTTTAGTAAGGTAACATTTAGGTAAATTTCATCAACTTAAATTTGATAAAAATTTGACTAGAATTAGAACTCGGATTATCATTGAACTATAACTCAAATATGAGTTTCAATTGGACTTGAACCATTATTGAATTTGTTCTAAATTTGAATTTAATATGAACCTAAACTATTGTGCAATTCATTTGTGCCTCATGGACTACTTAATACTCAAACGAAAGAAGTTAATATCGATGCCCTATGGGCTATTGGATACTTCAAAATGAATGTGATTAAAACCTACACCCCACAGGCTACTAAATATCTCAAACTAAAGAAGTTAACATTGATGTCCTACAAGTTATGTGAATGATTGATTGAATTAAAAGAAGTACTGGGCCGGCCAGTATTTAACTAGGCTGGGGGAATACACTTTCGTACCTCTTCAAAGAAGTAAGGTATTCTTTTTATGGGGATGGGAATATCTATTTCAAATCATTATTGAAATTTAATTGCTTATGGATATTGTATATTTTTTCTATATCATAGAATCCTTGAATCCTTAAAATTAGAGTTTTTATCAACTTTTACTTCACATATCACATAAAAAATTTGCAATTTTGATTTGAATTGAGAGAGATGGCTGAGTGGACTAAAGCAGTGGATTGCTAATCTGTTGTCTGAGTTATTCATACAGAGGGTTCGAATCCCTCTCTCCCCACTCCTTTCTAATATCTTGAGAGTTTCAAATTCCAAAGCATATTGATCCTTTGATTTTATTTTTTTTCATTTCTCATGCCCAAGATTACTCCCTGGATCATTAGATAAGAATCCAAATACAAAGAGGGAAACAAAGAATATCACCATTGTGTAAGCGAAGAGTTTGAGAGTAAGCATTACACAATCTCCAAAATAAGATCATTTTTTTTTTGAAAGGTGAATAGATTAGTTATTTTTTTAGTAATAAAATAATAAAAAATAAAAGGCATATTGGATCTTATCCATTTTTAAAATCTTTTTTTTTGAATGAATAGGAATTTAGAATTTAGGAGAGTATTAAAGATTTTATCTAAAACTTATAACATCGTGCTAAACAAAGGCTAAAAGAAAAAAGAGTACAGGTATGATGGGCATAACGTCTACAATTGGGTTGAAAATGGCATAGGCCTCGGGTAATTTGGCAAAGAAAAAACTACTCGAATAAAAGATAGAATTAAGATAGATACAAATTAAACCAAAGATATTAAGCATAACAAACATTTTGTTCTTGCAGATGATATAATTTGATATTTGATTTTGATTGAGTTATTTTTGAAATTTTAAGAAGTGAAAAAAAAAGCAGATCAAATAATTCCTTTTTCTTCCAACTCTTCCAAATTAAAAATCTTTCTCCCATTCCAAAAAAAAATGAGAATAAAGAATAATAAGTAATTCTACTTTCCTACAATTTATTAATTGAATTATACGTAATGATAAATGAATCTTTTTATTCTATATCATATGTGTCAAATCCTAGTAACGATGTCTATCCTATGTTTTTGGCTTGGAATTGACTATTAACTAATATAATTACATTATTAGTGCTTAGTAGTGTTGAACGGAAATCAAAATGGGGCATGGCCAAGCGGTAAGGCAGCGGGTTTTGGTCCCGTTACTCAGAGGTTCGAATCCTTCCGCCCCAGATCAGATTGTTCCTGACTTCTAAGAAAAATTCTCAGAATGATATTTTTTCTTCTATTTTGGTTTCTCACGAACATAATCAAGTCTTAAATACAGATGAAAAAAAGTATATTATATGCTCGTATTACTCATATTTATATTGAAATTGATTGAAATTGAAGATAACTATTTAAGTTTAAGTTAATTACTTAGAGAAGCCCCTATATTTTGTATTTAGGAAATGTAAATTATCACGATGCATTCTGAGTCAAAATGCAGGAAAAAGATCTCTTTATGTCCTTTCCAAACCAAAATCCTCCAAAAATAAATAAATGGGGCATACTAATTCCACATTAAATATATTTTGTGTGGAGATTAAAGAGTAAGGAGTTTTTGGTACTATTTTCTCACCAGTCTTAAGCTTAAAGTTTATAAAGCTGGGATAGAAAAACTAAAAATCGAAAAATGGGAAATTGTATTTGGACTTATTAAAATGAATAATTGTAAATCAATGTAGTGTATCGACTAGTAGGGCATTTATATATTTATATATTCCATTTACTTTATGGAAATGGATATGGAATTGGTGATGGAGTTGATGAGAAGATTCGAGAGTCCAAAGTAAATGGATAAAATAAACGAACAAGGCCTGTGATATGATATGATATATTGTTATTATATTTATTCTTCTATTTCAGTATTTAGTAACAATGGCCAAGAGCCCTTTTTCTCCATTAAGTAAAAAGTATCTGTGATTCCTTAAACATTTATGAGTACCTTCGGTAACAATGGTTCGTTGTATATGAGGGATATGAAAGAAAAGATAATAGTCCTATATATATTAATGTTTTCTTTTTCATAGGAAAGCAAGAATAAGGAACTTAATCTAACCTTACATGAAACCTTTTCTATTCCATACCTACGGAAAAACTAGATTCTCAATCTATGTTCCTAATTGAAAATTTCAATTAAACCATTGATAATTCAATTGGATATGGTCAAATTTGCGTCTCTTTAGTGAATGAGATATTTGATTTACTTACTAATTTAATTTTTTTTCTCAACATTCGATTCATATTGACAATAATGTACTGAACAAATATAATTCGATCATGGATAAATGGATCTATTTATATCCACCTTATATTGAAATTGAGTTGATTGGTTTTTTCCTTCACTTCAATCAAATGGTGGGTTGTTAGCTTTATTCTATAGTTATGGAAGACATGGCATATTTTAGTAACATTGACGAAAATAAAAAAATCAAAATTGAGAAAATCAAATAAATGTCAATTTTTAATCTCTATTAATAGTTTGTTGTTTTTTTAGCGGATACACCATTTTAGTATTTTGGTGTTCGTTCATAAGTTCATAATTGGTTATTAAAAAATCCTTATTTTCTATTAGTTCAATGTTTTTTTTTGTCAAGATTGTGCATTGCAATTGAATTGGTCTTTCTTTTTTTATTTCGATCGTATCTATATAGCATATTTATCTAGGTTGCTAACTCAATGGTAGAGTACTCGGCTTTTAAGTGCGACTATGATCTTTTACACATTTGGATGAAGCACCAATTTCGTCTAGACTATTGATAGAGTCTATAAGACCATGACTAATCCTGAAAGGTAATGAATGGGGAAAATAGAATGTCATAATAAAAAAAAAATAAATTTGGAATTTAAATTTTAAAAAAATAAAAATGGAATTTTGGGTTTATTCTTTAGGTCTGGTGGATAAATGGATAAAGTCTTATGGTCCCAATTCGAGTAAAACAAAAAGCAACAAGCTTATATTCTTAATTTGAATAATTAATTATCTGATCTAATTAGATGTTAAAAATTAATTAATACCTGATGGGCGAAAGGATTCTCATGTAAATGATTCTTTTTATTTTATTTTTTTTGAATCCTAGCTATTCTTTATTCTAATTATAGTAGAATTATGTGTTGGATACAAATGTGTAGAAGAAATCATATACTGATAAAAAGACTTTATTCCAAAGTGAAAAGAGCGATTAGGTTGCAAAAATAAAGGATTTTTACACTTGTAATTTTAACGAACATAAAAACATAAACCCATTGGATAGAAAAGTAGAGAAAAAAAATCTATTGATTGGACTCTCCTTGTCCTGGGTATATATTTTCTTACTATTACTATATACATAAAATATATCCTATTCTGAACGTATTGCACTATGTATAATTTGATAACCCAAGAAATGTCCCTCGTTTCCTGTTCAAGTATAAATGAAAATGGAAAAATTACAAGGCTATTTAGAAAAAGATGGATCTAGCCAAAGGCACTTCCTATATTCACTTCTGTTTCAGGACTATATTTACACGCTTGCTTATGATCATGGTTTAAATGGTTCAATTTTTGTTGGAATTTTGGATTATGACAATAAATCTAGTTTAGTACTTGTGAAACAAGTAATTATTTGAATGTATCAACAAAATTATTTGATTTATTTAGTTGATGATTCGAGCCAAAATCAAAGTGTTGGGCACAACAATTCTTTTTACTCCAAAATGATAATAGAAGGTTTTGCAGTCATTATGGAAATTCCATTCTTGCTGCGATTAGGGTCTTCCCTTGAACAAAAAGAAATACCTAAATCTCAAAATTTCCGATCTATTCATTCAATATTTCCATTTTTAGAGGACAAATTTTCATATTTTAATTTTGTGTTAGATATATTAATACCCCATCCCACCCATCTGGAAGTCTTGTCTCAAATCCTTCAATGCTAGACCCAAGATGTTTCTTCTTTGCATTTATTGTGATTCTTTCTTCACAAATATTATAATTGGAATAGTTTCACTACTCCAAAAAAAATCTATTTACATCTTTTCAATTTCAAATTCAAAAGAAAATCAAAGATTTTTTTTATTCCTATATAATTCTTATGTCTCTAAATGTAAATTAATATTAGTTTTTTTCGTAAACAATCCTCTTATTTATGATCAACATCATATGGGGCTTTTCTTGAGCAAACGCATTTCTATGGGAAAATAGAATAGTTTTTATAGTAGCATGTTCTAATTATTTTCATTTTTAGAAGACCTTATGGTTCTTTAAGGATCCTTTCATGCATTATGTTCGATATCAAGAAAACGTAATTCTGGCTTCAAAGGGAACTCATCTTGTGATGAAGAAATGGAGATCTTACTTTGTCAATTTTTGGCAATATTATTTTCAATTTTGGTCTCAACCACATAGGATTCATATAAACCAATTATTAAATTATTCTTTCTATTTTCTATGTTATCTTTTAAGTGTACTAATAAGTCTTTTGGTGGTAAGGAATCAAATGCTAGAAAATGCATTTTTAATAGATACTCTTACTAAGAAATTCGATACTATGGTTTCAATTATTCTCTTATTCGATCATTGTCTAAAGCAAAATTTTGTACTATATCGGGCATCCTATTAGTAAGCCAATCTGGTCTGATCTATCATATTTGGATATTATTCATCGATTTAGTCGGATATGTAGAAATATTTCTCATTACCATAGTGGATCCTTAAAAAAGCAGAGTTTGTACCGAATAAAGTATATACTTCGGCTTTCGTGTGCTAGAACTTTGGCTTGTAAACATAAAAGTACAGCATGTGCTTTTTTGCAAAGATTAGGTTCGAGATTATTGGAAGAATTCTTTATGGAAGAAGAATAAATTCTTTCTTTAATCTTACCAAAAGCCCCTTTTCAATTATATACAAGACGGATTTGGTATTTGGATATTATCTGTAGCAATGACTTGTGGGATTTTTCATGATTGATCATGAGATCTTAACCTTATTTAATACAATGCAAATTCCATTTATGAAATTAAAATGGAAATTTGATAATTGATCAAGAGAAATTTATGAATTTGCATTCTGAAATGCTCATGGAATAGTGTAGTGGTTGAATCAACCAACTATTCCCAATTTTTTTCAGGGTCTAACTTGTATATGTATACATAGAGAAAGTCATGTGCAATGAAAAATGCAAGCAAAGTTTGGGGAGAGGTTTTTTTTCATCTATTACAACAAGAAGGAAAAATTATCTACTCCATCTGACTAGTTCCAGATTCAAGTCCCGAGCAACCCATACAGAAAGGAAAAAGGTTTATCTTCTATTAGCATTCAAAATTTTGAATTATTTGATTTAGAAATTGTTTTGGTCAATTTAGTCAAATAAATAGAAATCTACGGTACGGAGATTGGTTGACATTAACATATAGCACATGTTATACTCTTAAATAACAAGCCTTCATATTATCTATATCTAGATTTTAGATAACTAGAGTTAATACATGTGCTTGGGAGTCCTTGAAAATAGAATAAACCAAGATCTTATCATGGCTGCAATTTTAGAGAGATGCGAAAGTACAAGCCTATGGGGTCATTTCTGCTACTAGATAAGCAGCTCTGAAAACTATCTTTACATTGGGTGGTTTGGTGTTTTGATGATCCCTACCTTATTGACTGCAACTTCTGTATTATCGCCTTCATTAGTGCTCCTCCAGTAGATATTGATGGTATTCATGAACTTGTCTTTGGGTCTATACTTTATGGAAATAATATTATCTCTAGTGCCATTATTCTTACTTCTCCAGCTATCAGTTTGCATTTTATCTGATATGGGAAGCAGCATCTATTGATGAGTGGTTATACAAAGGTTTTCCTTATGAGCTAATTGTTTTACACTTCTTACTTGGTGTAGCTTGTTATATGGATCATGAGGGGAACTTAGTTTTCGTCTAGGTATGCGTCCTTGGATTGCTGTTGCATATTCAGCTCCTGTTGCAACTGCTACTACTATTTTCTTGATCTACCCTATTGGGCAAGGTTGTTTTTCTAATGGTATGCCTTTAGGAATTTCTGGTACTTTCAATTTTATGTTTGTATTCCAGGCAGAACACAATATCCTTATGCATCCATTTCACATATTAGGTGTAGCTAGTGTATTCGGCAGCTCCCTATTTAGTGCTATGCACGGTTCTTTGGTAACCTCTAGTTTGATCAGGGAAACCACTGAAAATGAATATGCTAATGAAGGTTACAAATTTGGTCAAGAGGAAGAAACTTATAATATCGTAGCTGCCCATGGTTATTTTGGCCGATTGATCTTCCAATATGCTAGTTTCAGCAATTCTGGTTTCTTACATTTCTTCTTGGCTGCTTGGCCTATAGTAGGTATTTGGTTTATTGCTTTGGGTATTAGTACTATGGCTTTCAATTTCAACCAATCTGTAGTTGATAGTCAAGGCCGTGTCATTAACACTTGGGGTGATATTATAAATTGTGCTAATCTTGGTATGGAAGTAATGCATGAATGTAATGCTCACAACTTCCCTCTAGACCTAGCCGCTATTGAAGCCCCATCTACAAATGGATAAGACTTTTGTCTTAATGTATATGGATTGTTGAGGGAGAATATCCAATATCTTGTTCCAGAACAAGAGATTTGGTATTGCTCCCCCTCTTGAAGTTGAGTTCTTTATCTTTATCACAAGGCTATCTCCTACCAATGAATGATAACTACTTTTGCTACTTTACTAAGATAGAAAATAAAAATGAAAAAATTAAGGATGAGATTTATTATTATTTCTCGCATGTCTCGCAAAAGTCAAAGTAGGGGCAAATTCTCCCAATTTGTGATCTACCATTTGATCTATTATATAAATAGGTAAATGTTCTTTTCCACTATGAATGGAGATTGTATGTCCAATCATTGCGGGTATAATGGTTGATGCTTGAGACCAAGTTACTATTATTTCTTTCTCCTCCCTCATGTTGAGTTGTTCCATTTTTTCTGATAAATGATTAGCTACAAAAGGATTTTTTTAAGTGAATGTGTCACAATAGATTACTCCTTTATTTTTACATTTTAAACTATGTTCAATATCTTGATCTAATAAGGTAAGAATAAATACAATAATGATGAATGGAAAAAGGGAAAATCCTTTAGCTTGATAAGGGGCAGATGTAGCCAAGTGGATCAAGGTAGCGGATTGTGAATCCACCATGCGTGGGTTCAATTCCCATTATTTGCCCATCACATTATTACAAATTCCAAAAATTCGATTTTCAATATTCCTATTTACGGCGACGAAAAATAAAACTATCACTATATTTTTTCCTTTTCCTACTTCTTCCAAGCGCCGGATAACCCCAAGGGGTTGTGGGTTTTTTTCTACCAATAGGGACTCTTCCTTCACCGCCCCCATGGGGGTGGTCTACAGGGTTGATAACTACTCTTATACAGGGCGCTTACCTAGCCAACACTTAGATCCGGCTCTACCCAAACTTTTTTGGTTTACCCAAACATTACCCACTTGTCAAACTGTTGCTAAACAGTTTTTGGATATCAAACGGACCTCCCCAGATGGTAATCTTAATGTGGCTGATTTACTCTCTTTTGCAATCAGTTTCGCTATAGCACCTGCTGCTCTAGCTAATTGTTCACCCTTTCCAAATGTGATTTCTATGTTATGCATGGCCATGTCGAAGGGCATATCGGTTGAAGTAGATTATTCTTTTTTATCAATAAAAACCCCTTCCCAAATTGTACAAGCTTCTTCCAAAGCATATAGCTTTCTAGATGTACATGATGATATCTAGACAGATGGATGATGAAATACCACATGAGTTGATATATAGGAATCCAAATATGCCGAATCACTCATGTTATGATCTTCTACATCCTAGGTCTCCCAGTTCTGTCATCTAGCTTATGTTCTTCATGTAGCATTCAGACTGAATGACTCTATGAAATTACATTGCTACTTCCACATATTGCGGGTAACATAGGAGACATCTCTATTTTTTCCCCCGGGATCTTTCTAATTACCACTGCTTAGCTTTCAATTCACCTTTGACCATCAAATTAAATGGGAATAAGCCTTCCTCCTCTCTTTGAAAGAAGGGTGTTTCCAATTCTGTGCATGCTTTAAACAATTTTGTCTTCTCCATATTACCATATCTCTAGAGTCAATAATTTTCTATGAGGAACTACTGAACTCAATCACTTGCTACTGTTACTCAATAGTTTTTTATTGATGTCTATCCCATAAAGGTACTCAAATTGGATCAGTGATCGATTTCTAGGTTTCCTCATAAACCTAATTGGTTACTTCCAATTATGTAAATCAATAGTTCAAACCGCACTCAAAAGTAGGGCATTTCCCATTGATATAGGAACTTCTGTACCAGAAATAATGGTATCTCCAATTATAGCCCCTCTGGGATGTAAAATATCTCTTCTCACCATCCCCATATTGTATGAGACAAATTTATGCATTTCGATTAGGGTCATATTCTATGGTTATGATTCTACCAGATATGCCTTTTTCATTCTGTCGAAAATCGATTTTATGGTATAGACGCTTATGACCTCCCCCTCTATGCCCTGCTGTAATGATTCCTCTGGCATTACGACCTTTACCACAATGATGCTATCCATAGATCATATTATTTCATAGATTGGATTTCACTTGACTATCTACGGTTCCATTGCATGTGCTCGGGGTAGAAGTTTTGTATAAATGTATTGCCATGTTATTAAGTATTTTCCTTTAAGTTCTTTTCTCTATAAGAGGTGGAATAGAATAACCTGGTCGAAGCGTAATGATCATACATCTATAATGCATTGTATGTCCCATAATAGGTCTCATTCTTCTACCCTTTCCAGGGAGTCGATGACTATTCGATGCTATTACCTTGACACCAAAGAAGAGTTCGACCCAATGCTTTATTTTTGTCTTAGTTGATCCTGATTTGACATCAGAAGTATATTGATTATTCCCCAATAACTGAATACTTTTTTTCTGTAAATACTACATATTTGATTACATCCATAAATCCATTTTCTTCCCTATGAGTTCCAGTATCGATAAGAATTCTAGTTCTACTATTCATATGTTATGGTATGAATATACCAATTTGTTATGTATGGATGATGAGATTCCATTGATATAGAGCTAATTCCAATAGACTTATTGAACATTCCCATTGGCATGCATCCAGCAGGAATTGAACCTACGAATTTGCCAATTATGAGTTGGGTGCTTTAACCATTCAGCCATGGATGCTTAACAGGGATCATCGTACATTGTGAATAACCAAATTCCAATTGAAATGAAATCTTTATGAGGAATCAATGAAATGATATCAATTCAAATCTTGGATCTTCTAATTGAGAGAGATATGGAGAGAGATCAAGAATTCTCACTATTTCTTAGGTTCATGGATCAAATTTGATTCAGTGGGATCTTTCACTCATATTTTTTTCCACCAAGAATGTTTTATGAAACTCTTTGACCCCCGAATGGGGAGTATCCAACTTTCACATGATTCACAAAGTTCAACAAGCAATCGATATTTCACGATCAAAGATGTAGTACTGCTTGTAGTAGCAGTCCTTATATCACATATTAACAATCGGAAGATGGTTGAAAGAAAAAACCTCTATTTTATGGGGCTTCTTCCCATACCTATGAATTCCATTGTGCCAGAAATGAGACATTAGAAGAATCTTTTTGGTCTTCCAATATCAATAGATTGATTGTTTCGCTCTTGTATCTTCCAAAAAGGAAAAAGATTTCTGAGAGTTGTTTCATGGATTCGCAAGAGTGTACTTGGGTTCTCCCTATAAATATAAAGTGTATCATGCCTGAATCTAATCGGGGTTCACGGTGGTGGAGGAACTGGATTGAAAAAAGGAAGGATTCTAGTTGTAAGATATCTAATGAAACAATAGCTTGAATTGAGATCTCATTCAAAGAGAAAGATAGCAAATATATGAAGTTTCTTTTTTTATCCTATACGGATAATCCGATCTGCAAGGACCATGATTGGGAATTGTTTGATCGTCTTTCTCCGAGGAAGAAGTAAAACATAATCAACTTGAATTCGGGACTCAAAATCTTAGGGAAAGAGTTGATTTGTTATCTCATGTCTACTTTTCGTGAAAAAAGACCAATTGAAGGGGATGGTTTCTTCAAACAACAAAGAGCAGAGGCAACTATTCAATCAAATGATATTGAATATGTTTCCTGTCTCTTCTCGAGATACAAGTGGGGTATTTCTTTGCAAAATTGTGCTCAATTTCATATGTGGCAATTCCACCAAGATCTCTTCATTAGTTGGGGAAAGAATTAGCACGAATCAGATTTTTTGAGGAACGTATCGAGAGAGAATTTGATTTGGTTAGACAATGTGTGGTTGGTAAACAAGGATCGGTTTTTTAGTAAGGTACAAAATGTATTGTCAAATATTCAATATGATTCCACAATATCTATTTTCATTCAAGTAACGGATTCTTGCAAATGGAAAGGATCTTTTGATCAATCTAGAGATCATTTTGATTCCATTAGAAATGCAAATTTAGAATATCACACATTGATTGATCAAACAGAGATTCAGCAAGTAAAAGAAAGGTCGATTCTTTGGGATCCTTCCTTTCTTCAAACGGAATGAACAAAGATAGAATCAGATCGATTCCTAAAATGCCTTTTTAGGTCTTTCTCAATGTCCCAGCCATTCATGGAATGTGAGAAGCAGATGAATAATCATCTGCTTCTTGAAGAAATCGAACTTGGGAATCCTACAAGATCAATTTGTTCTTTTTCTCTCTGACAGATGGTCAGAACTTCATTTGGGTTTGAATCCTACTGAGAGGTCCACTGGAGATCAAAACTTTTTAAAGAAAAAACAAGATGTTTCTTTTTGTCCCTTCCAGGTGATTGGAAAATAAGCAAATGGTTGATATGTTCAAGATAATTATGTATTTACAAAATACCATCTCAATTCATCCTATTTCATTAGATTCGGGATGTGATCTGGTTCCGAAGGATGAACCAGATATGGACAGTTCCAATAAGATTTCATTCTTGAACAAAAATCCATTTTTGGATTTATTACTTCTATTGCATGACCAGAACAAAGGGGGATACACATTACACCATGATTTTGAATCAAAAGAGAGATTTCAAGAAATGGCATATCTATTCACTCTATCAATAATTGAGCTGGATCTGGTGTATCATAGGGGATTTGCCTTTTCTATTTATTCCTATGTATTGGATGCAAAAAAATTCTTAAATGAGGTATTCAAATCTATAGATGAATCAAAATCAAAAAAGAAATCTTTATTGGTTCTACGTCCTCTTTTTTATGAAGAGAATGAATCTTTTTATTGAAGGATCAGAAAAAAATTGGTCTATATCTACTGCGAGAATGATTTGGAAGATCCAAAACTAAAAACATCGGTATTTGCTAGCAACAACATAATGGAGGAAGTCAATCAATATAGATTGATCCGAGATCGGATTCAAATCCAATATAGAACCTATGGGTACATAAGATATGTATCGAATCGATTCTTTTTAATGAATAGATCCAATTGCAACTTCCAATATGGAATTCAAAGGGTAATAGAAAATGATACTCTGAATCATATAACTATAATGAAATATATGTTCAACCAACATTTATTGAATTTGAAAAAGAGTAAATGGTTTGATCCTCTTATTTCTTGAACTGAGAGATCCATGAATCGGGATCTTGATGCATATAGATACAAATGGTCCAATGGGAGCAAGAATTTCCAGGAACATTTGGAACATTTCATTTCTAAATAGAAGAACCATTTTCAAGTAGTGTTCGATTGATTACGTATTAATCAATATTTAATTGATTGGTCTGATGCTATCGACAAACAAGATTTGTCTAAGTCACTTTGGTTTCTTTTTGTTCAACTCACTTCTCTTTTTGTCCAAGTCAATTCCCTTTTTTTCCAAGTCACTTCCCTTTTTCTTTTGTGAGTATCAGGGATATACCAATTCATAGGTCCAAGATCCACATCTATGAATTGAAAGGTCCACAATCAACTCTGTAATTAGTTGTTAGAATCAATAGGTGTTCAAATTGTTCATTTGAATAAAATGAAACCCTTATTATTGGATGACCATGATACTTCCCAAAGACCAAAATTCTTGATCAATGGAAGAACAATATTAACATTTTTGTTCAAAAAGATTCCAAAGTGGATGATTGACTCATTCCATACTAGAAATAATTGCAGGAAATCCTTTGATAACACAGATTTCTATTTCTCAATGATATCCCACGATCGAGATGATTGGCTGAATACTGTGGAACCATTTCAGAGAAGTTGATTGATATCTTCTTTTTATAAAGCAAATCAACTTCGATTCTAGAATGATCCACATCACTTCTGGTTCTATTGTAACAAAAGATTCCCTTTTTATGTGGAAAAGACCCGTATCCATAAATATGATCTTACATATGGACAATTCCTCAATATCTTGTTCATTCGCAACAAAATAGTTTCTTTGTGTGTCAGTAAAAAAACATATTTTTTTTGGAGAGAGAGACTACTTCACCAATTAAGTCACAGGTATCTGACATATTCATACCTAACGATTTTCCACAAAGTGGTGATGAAACATATAAATTATACAAATCTTTCCATTTTCCAATTCAATTCGATCCATTCGTTTGTAGAGCTATTTATTCGATCGCAAACATTTTTGCAACACCTCTAACAGAGGAACAAATAGCCAATTTTGAAAGAGCTTATTGTCAACCTCTTTCAAATATGAATCTATCTAATTCAGAAGGGAAGAACTTGCATCAGTATCTTAGTTTTAATTCAAATGTGGGTTTGATTCACACTCCATGTTCTATGAAATATTTACCATCCGGAAAGAGGAAAAAATAGAGTCTTTGACTAAAGAAATGCGTTGAGAAAGGGTAGATGTATAGAATCTTTCAACGAGATAGTGTTTTTCCAAAGCTCTCAAAATGGAATCTATTCCAAACATATATGCCATGGCTCCTTACTTCGACAGGGTCCAAGTATAAGTAGTAGTCAAAAATTTGTATCCATTTTTCATGATATTATGCATAGATCAGATATATCATGGCTTATTCCTCAGAAAAAATTGTGGGCGATTCTTCCACAACGGGCGAATCTTCTTCTTATGTCCAAAGAAATGATTCATCAAAATAATGAGTCACCCATTCTATTGATTGGACACATCTGAGATCAACAAATGCTTGGGAGTTCCTTTATTCAATCCTTTTCCTTCTTCTTGTTGCTGGATATCTCATTCGTATACATCTTCTCTTTGTTTACTGAGCCTCTAGTGAGTTACAAATAGAGTTAGAAAAGATCAAATCTTTGATGATTCCATCATACATGATTGAGTTGCAAAAACTTCTGTATAGGTATCCTACATTTGAACTGAATTCTTTTTGGTTAAAGAATCTCTTTCTAGTTGCTCTGGAACAATTAGGAGATTCTTTGGAAGAAATACGAGGTTCTACTTCTGGTGGCAACATGCTATTGGGTGGCGGTCCTGCTTATGGGATCAAATCAATACGTTCTAAGAAGAAATATTTGAATATCAATCTCATCAATCTCATAAGTATCATACCAAATCCCATCAATCGAATTACTTTTTTGAGAAATACGAGAAATTTAAGTTATACAAGTAAAGAGATCTATTCATTGATAAGAAAAATAAAAAATGTGAATGATGATTGGATTGATGATAAAATAGAATCCTGGGTCACGAATAGTGATTCAATTAATGCTGAAGAAAGGGAATTCTTGATTCAGTTCTCCACCTTAATGACAGAAAAAAGGATTGATCAAATTCTACTGATTCTGACTCATAGTGATCATTTAGCAAAGAATAACTTTGGTTATCAAATGATTGAACAACCGGGATCAATTTACTTATGATACTTAGTTGACATTCATAAAAAGTATCTAATGAATTATGAGTTCAATAGATCCTATTTAGCAGAAAGATGGATATTCCTTGCTCATTATTAGACAATCACTTATTCACAAACCTCGTGTGGGGCTAATAATTTTCATTTCCCATCTCATGGAAAACCCCTTTTGCTCTGCTTAGCCCTATCCCCTTCTAGGGGTATTGTAGGAACTAGACGGTCCTATTTGGTCAAATACCTAGTGACAAACTCCTATGTTTGTTTCATTATGGTATTTCCGAACAAGTTCTTGGATGACAAGCCTAAAGGTTATCTTATTGACGATATCGATATTGATGATAGTGACGATATTGATGATAACCTTAATATGAAGCTACTAATTATGATGAATGTGCTAACTATGTATATGATGCCAACAATAGACCAATTCGCTATCACCCTTCAATTTGAATTAGCAAAAGCAATGTCTCCTTGCATAATATGGATTCCAAACATTCATGATCTGTATGTGAATGAGTTAAATTACTTATTCCTTAGTCTATTAGAGAACTATTCCTCCAGGGATTGTGACAGATGTTTCACTAGAAATATTCTTGTTATTACTTCATGTCATATTCCCAAAAAAGTGGATCTCGCTCTAATAGCTCCGAATAAATTAAATACATTCAGTAAGATACAAAGGCTTCTTATTCCACAACAATGAAAGCACTTTTTCATTCTTTCATATACTAGGGGATTTCGTTTGGAAAAGAAAATGTTCCATACTAATGGATTCGAGTCCATAACCATGGGTTACAATGCATGAGATCTTGTAGCACTTATCAATGAGGCCCTATCAATTAGTATTACGCAGAGGAAATAAATTATAGAAACTAATACAATTAGATCAACTCTTCATAGAGAAACTTGGGATTTGTGATCCCAGGTAAGATCAGTTCAGGATCATGGGATCCTTTTCCATTAGATAGGAAGGGTTGTTGCACAAAAATGTACTTCTAAGTAATTGCCCCATAGATCCTATATCTATCTATATGAAGAAGAAATCACGTAAGGAAGGGGATTCTTATTTGTACGAATGGTACTTTGAATTTGGAACGAGCATGAAGAAATTAATGATACATCTTTATCTTTTGAGTTGTTCTACCGGATCCGTCGCTCAAGATCTTTGGTCTTCACCTAGACCCGATGAAAAAAATTGGATCACTTCTTATGGATTCATTGAGAATGATTCTGATCTAGTTCATGGCCTATTAGAAGTAGAAGGTGCTCTGGTGGGATCCTCACGGATAGAAAAAGATTGCAGTTAGTTTGATAATAATCGAGTGACATTACTTGAACCAAGAAATCAGTTAGATATGATGCAAAATGGATCTTGTTCTATCATTGATTAGAGATTTCTATATGAAAAATACGAATTGGAGTTTGAAGAAGGGGAAGGAGAAGGAGCCCTTGACCCACAACAAATAGAGGAGGATTTATTCAATCACATAGTTTGGGCTCCTAGAATATGGTGCCTGTGTGGTAATCTATTTGATTGTATCGAAATGCCCACTGAATTGGGATTTCCCTATTGGGCTGGGTCATTTCAGGCAAGCAGATCATTTATCATTAAGAGGATGAGCTTCAAGAGAATGATTTAGAGTTCTTGTAGAGTGGAACCATGTAGTACCAGACACGAGATAGATCTTCCAAAGAACAAGGCTTTTTTTGAATAAGCCAATTCATTTGGGACCCTATAGATCCATTCTTTTTCCTATTCATAGATCAACCCTTTGTCTCTATGTTTTCACATTGAGAATTCTTTGTAGATGAAGAGATGTCAAAGGGGCTTATTACTTCCTAAACAAATCCTCCTACATCTATATATAAATGCTGGTTCATCAAGAATACACAAGAAAAGCACTTCAAATTGTTGATTCATCGCCAAAGATGGCTTAGAACAAATGGTTCATTATCTAATGGATCTTTCCATTCTAATACTCTATTCGAGAGTTATTAGTATTTATCAAATCTGTTCCTATCTAATAGAATGCTATTGGATCAAATGACAAAGACATTGTTGAGAAAGAGATGGCTTTTCCCGGATGAAATGAAACATTTGATTCATGTAACAGGAGAAAGATTTCCCATTCCTTAGTTGTAAAGATATGTGGCTATGAAAAGGGGATTAAGTGGAACAGAATTGGCCTGGTGGTAGAGTCATGGAAACACTTGTTTATTCCATATTTTGGACCGTAGCTCCATGGAACAATATGCTACTTACTGCTGAAACATGGAAGAATTGAAATCTTAGATCAAAACACTATGTATGGATGATATGAACTGCCTATACAAGAATTCTTGAACGGCGAACAACCAGAGCCTCTTACTCACTACATCAAACAATTTCCATTAATGAAACCATGTAAATCTATCAAAAAATAAAAAATACACATGTCCGATGAAATGGTTGTTGCTATCTACTCCAATAACGAATCCTTGGTTATTTTCTTTAGTTATTCAGTTAAACCAAGAGGTACTGGATATTGATGATACTCGGTCAATGTTTGTTGACCGAGTACCATCAATACTTTTTGTCTCAAGTCAATGGATCTTCTCAATTGGAATATCCCCATATGAATAATACACATTCCAGTTGACCAAGTCTATTTCAAATTTTCAAATTATTTTGTTCCGAAGCAAACATATCCATGGATGCCAGTTCATCCTATTCAGATATTCATGACCAAGAGGTACTGGATACCATTTTGGGAACATCCAGTGCCAAAGTCACTGAATAAGTAAGTCGCCAATCCCTAAAATGGACTATGTCCTTTATCTGCTAGGTTACAGGTGTTGGTGGATATTTTATCAGAGGTTTCTATCAATCTACCCTTGTGTGATTCCTATTGAATCATATACTCGGGGATGGGTGCAGGGCGGGCGATTTCAAAATGGACTCCTCATTTATTAGATAGAGAATATCACCAAGATTTTATGATCTATTGCCGAACCTATTCCAATTCCAATAGCCCAGACTCAGATCATGGGGATAGCCGGAATACTTCGTATCAACAAATAAGATACTCGGTATATCAATACAGTATTGATTCCATCCGAAATCTGTTATTGAATTGCTCATTCAATGAGCATTCTCAATATTATGTCATGAAGAGGATTCGAACCTCCACGCTCTTTCGCATGAGATTTTGAGTCTTGCGTGTCTACCATTTCACAATCA